>JARDYH010000001.1:108275000-109495000 GCA_029215795.1 Anniella stebbinsi
ATATAGCACATCCACACCAACACAGATCAGAAGAAACAAAGTACAACAATTTTTGACACCCACTCAATCTGTTCCATGTTAAAACTAAAGCAATATAATTTGCATTAGGATATCAGCTGCCTGCTGCTTATTATGTTAACTCTGGTTATCAAAATATCTATAGAATATTAGCCTCAAAGGATCAAATAAAGCAGTGCATCTTTGTTCCTACACCCTTCCTTCAAAAACTCTTTAAAATGGCTGGACGCAGGCTGGCTGCTACTTTGTATATAAAAATCCAAATATTCACATATTGCTAATCCGAAACTGTATTGTATTTTGCACAATATCTATACAGAAAATTCCAGTAACAAAAAAACTCCACGTTAAGTGAAATTTTCAATAAGGGTCAAGTTAATTCAAATGAGGTTTTATTTGTTATTGCTAATGTTCAATAAGATCAAGGTCAACACAACCAAGCACTCAATCCATTTCTTCCCTTAACCTCAAATGAACGACTAATATTTATAAAGAGCTCATGGGAGTGTTACTCTGTGAAAACAATCAACTAATTTCATGATTTCCATTATTCTAAACTCTTAAATTGCTGTTGCTTTTTAATATGAATCCATACGTATATACCAGTATAACAGGACGAGGATGATGTAATCAGATGTTAACAAATGAAATTATTCTGTAACTAGGCAGTCCTAGAACACAACACTTAAATGTGTGAGCAATTTACTCTACTGATAATAAATCTAGTTTACCTTAATTTCCACAACCAAAGCAGCATCATAAATTTTCAACTTTAATTGTTGAAGATTCTTGTCCCTTTATATGTATGTATATATCTATCTCTCGTTTTAGTGGTGCAACTTCAGCAACATCATGGAAATTAAACAGGATTTAGAATCCCCGTAGGCACTCTTTATGTGTATGTTTTTTTAATTGTGTGTCTGCTCATGACTCCAAAGACTAAACGCGGTTTTGAATGTCCTGTGGCAGAGTTTGCACATATACTGTCTTTTGAATGTGATAGCTGAAAGTGGTGGAGCATGATAAAAGAGTGTGTCTGATTCCTGTGGAACAAATAATTTCTCAGTAGCTGAAGGGGTTTCTGGCACGCCTGTAGGGCTATCAGGTTCCAAAGGTTGTATTTTGGGAAGTGGTGGAGGTGGAGGCAAAGGGGGCGGTGATGGAGAATTTGCGGATGCACACATCTCAGGTTCTTTACGTGCAGGTTCCTCTGTAGCTTGTGCCATATGGGACTGGAAGTGGCTCCACAGACGGAAATTGGTTCGGAAGGCTTTGTTGCACACATGGCAAATGAAGGGCTTCACAGAACACAAAAGCTCTTGGTGACGCTCTAGCTGTTTGTGTATAGTAAAAATTTTCCCACACTTTTCACAGGGCCACAAACCAGCGTCTTTATGAATAACCGTTTCCTTGGGTTCCCGGTTGTCTTCTGAGACCTCCTCTTCTACGTCATCTGCAGGTTCTTCTTTGATTTGAACTTTAAACTGTTTGGAAATACTAAGATCTTCAGGGATGCACGAGGAATCTTCCGAATCAAAATTAATTTGTTCTGAGGAATCGCTGAATACGCCATCTTCTTTGGCTGCAACAAAGTTGTTCATTTTGTTAGGCTCCGACTGAGAATGCAGTCTTGAAGCACTACTTACTTCGCCGTTGTGATCCAAAACTGGCAAAGAAAAATTCTCTGTTGGGGCCATAGTATTTTGGTTATGGACTTCAACTTGATGACGCCAAATACTGAAGGAGGATTTAAAAGTGCGCATGCACTCTAGGCAGGTGAGCTTCTTGTACTCACATGTGATTTCATGGTCGTGCTTCAGCTCTAGAGAAGAAAACCGAAGGCTGCAGTAAGGACAAACTGTTGCATTCCGGCAGAGCCGCTCATGATTTCCCTGTTCAATAAGAGAGGAAAGCTTAGCATTACAAAGACGGCACTGGTAAACTTTTTTGTTTTCGACTGGGCTTTCGATACGAGTATCCTCTTTTGGTTTAAGAGCCTTACTTCCTCCAACTGGTTTTTCCCCAGGGTGCATTTTTATATGCTGCTTAAATTGTGACAGGAAGCGATACGCTTTCCCACAGTAGGTGCAAATGTAGGCTCCTCTGGCTCTTGACCTTAGGTTTCTTTTGATGACTTGTTGTACTTGTGAAGCAGCCTGTCCCTGAAAACCTTGCTTGCCACGCCTTAGTTTAACAATCAGCGCCTTTTTAATCTCTCGCTCTCTCACTATATCAATGAGTTTCCTTTGGAATTTTTCATCCAAGACGGCATGGGAACTGGAAGCAGGTGAGGGGTTCTTCACAATTCCATGCTGTGTCTGGCAATGCGTCCAAACTTTGAAGTTTGTGTGAAATCTCTTATGACAAATGTCACAAGCATATGGTTTTTCAGGGTTATGGTACATGTTGATGTGACGATGAAGGCCTGCCGTTGACCTGAAAATCTTAAGGCAATGTTTGCACTTAAACTTTTTGTTAGGCTTTGTTTCTTCCAGTTCACTACATTCATCTCTGCTAATGTCAGAATCTGGGAAGTCAGTAAAGGGGGTAGGATTTGAGTTTTCCTCAAAATTGTCCTCTGACCCAGGGGAAGCATGTTCATCCACCTCAATTTTTGTGTGTGGTAGCCTTCTGTCTGCTTGAAACCTTCTTTTAGCTGGAAGTCTACTGAGATCCCTATGGTCAATTTCAGTTTTAAAAGGGTTGCATTTACTGGCAGATGTTGAAGCATCCCCCACTGTAATTCTAATTATTTCAGAAGGATCTGAAAGTGGACTGCTAGGTTCAGTTTTTATCCGTATCTCTCTAAGAGGAGAAGTTACCTCTCTGTCTGTTGACTGAGAGGCACTGAAGGACCTAAAGCGATGTGGGTGTATTACCTGTGTCTTGTCATCAGGAACTGCCTTTTCTGTAGAATCTTTCACGGATGACTTTTGGGATATTACATTTAACATTCTTCCTTGTGTGCTGTTCACCACTGAAGATCCTTGGGAAAGCTTCAAGTCAACATTAGATGAATAAACCGGAACTTGACTATCCATGGACAATGACCTTCGAAGGAGACTTTTTACAAGTGGTCCACTCCTGTCAATACTTTGGTTTTCAGAGCCGCATATCCTAGATGGGATCACTAATCCTAACTTTGAATAGTATAGCAAATTCCTGTCTTCCCCTGGACCAGCTCCTTTTCCTGTTTCTCTCAACAAAAATGTGGATTCTGATGAGCTACATAGAGATACGGTTGGCGGACAAGGCCTTTTCAAGGGTACTTCTGCTGCCTTTGCTCTTAGGAGCTGATTGCTTCCTCCTGGTTCATCTGCTATCACTTCCTTGTCCGCAAAAGGTTTCTGTGACAATATTGCATTTCTTTTAGTTCTGTTTTGATCATCCACTGCACCTGATGTTTCATGGGACTTGGAGTATCTTAAAGAACTGTCTTTCAACCATCTCCTTTCATTTAATGATAGGCTATGCAGAAACTCAGTTGACTGTGTTCCTTGTGGCCGCTTAGTTTTGGCAGCAATCAAGGGCAAGGGTTTAGAACTATGGCTTATGTCACGTGGTGTTTGCCCAACATTTTCCCCCTGTGCTTCATTTTTGTTCTGACAAACTATGACACTTCTTTTCTGGGAAGTGCTTTCATCTTCCTCTTGGAACAGTATTTTCTTAACAGGACATGCAGGCAAAGGAACTTGAGGACTTCTAGAAACAATATTAGTAAGGAAGGAAATTCCAAGACTGTACCCCACTTCTTGCACACCAGCAAGGCTGCTTTTCTCAACAAACAAAGATGATGAGTAAATGTAGTTTAATACATTGTCAAAAGTATCTGGTTCACAGAAGTCAAGCTGAAACACTGATTGAGACTCATTTTCTTTTGTAGTGAACAAAGTCTGAAAGTATTCACTGCTGGCAGCCAAAACATTTTTGTGAGCTCGAAATTTTTGGTCTCCTACTATTAGGACAACATCACAGAGTTGCCCTTTCAATCGTTCCTCATTTAAAGCACTGAGGAGAGAAATAGCATGTGCTGGATTTATATAATGCAAGAGTCCCTCCATGACTTAGGTTTACCTGAAAGACAAGAAAAGACAGAACCACAGTGTATTTCAGGTAGAATTTTTTAAAAGAAAGAAAAAGACGTAGAAGCAAGTTTTCCTTTTCCAATACAAGTTTTCCTTTTCCAATAACAGGCTAAAAAGCTAATATTTCATTAATAAATTGTTTGTTTTTAGAAGTAGGCATACCACTTTCTAGCTATTATACTGTGGGAGTTAAATAAGTGTTAAATAGCAGCATATAGTAAGATACTACTATGAAGTTTTGCAACAGGTCCTGCCCAGTGCACAATCAAGAAAACAACCAGCTCTGATTATATGCATATGATAGCTTATATATCTCTAAGTAGTTACTCTACCTGTTATATTTATTAAGTACCTAAGTAAATTGACACTAAAAAAATGTGTTTGCGTCTTCGCCGCTCTTCTGCAGAGCGTAACAAAAATAAAAGCCCAAAGTTAAAAGCAAACTGCACTTAGATGTTTAAAGTCAGGTTTTGAAACAATGTTAATTTCTAAACAAGGTTAAGGCTGCAATCCTAAATACACTTATTAGCGAGTAAGCCCTGTTCAACACAGTGGGGCTTGTTTCTGAGTAAATCTGCATTGGCCATGCTGAACACATGTGCAGAGTGGTTTGGATCCAGACTAAGTCAGTTGCATGTGGTTCCCATTGAAATCCATGTGAAAAGTTACTCATGATTTAAGTCCCATTGATTTCAAAGTGCAACTAATGTAGCCTGAATTCAACCCAATATGTAAAATATAAATATGGCAAGCCATAGAATATATATAATTGTATGTTTTATTTATTTATTTATTTCCCGCCTTTTTCCCAATACTGGGACCCAAGGCAGCTTACAAATTAAAACATGTACTGTTAAAACAAATAGAGATATACAAAAATTAAAAATACAATTAAACATAGTACGATTTTAAAATATTTAAAACATTTAAAATACACATAGTTTTTAAAAATCCAAACCATAAGCAGTACATCCACAAAGGTCTAAACTAATCTCCAAAGGCCTGTGAAACAGAAAAGTTTTAGCCTGCCTCCGAAAGCATACCAAGGAGGGAGACAGTCTAGCTTCCCTGGGAAGGGAGTTCCAGAGCCCCAGGGCAGCCACCGAGAAGGCCCTCTCCTGCATTCCCACCAGGCATACCTGTGATGGTGGTGGGATGGATAGAAGGAAGATTTCAGGGGACGGGCAGGCTCATAAGGGAGAATACGGTATTTCAGATATCCTGGAGCCCAGCTGTATAGTGCTTTGTAGGTCATAGCCAGCACTCTGAATTATGCCCGGAAACAGACTGGAAGCCATTGGAGCTGTTTTAACAGGGGAGTTGTATGCTCCCTGTAGCCAGCCCCGGTCAACAATCTGACCGCAGCTCTTTGAACCAGCTGAAGTTTCCAAACACTCTTCAAAGGAAGCCCCACGTAGAGCACATTACAGTAATCCAAATGGGATGTAACTAAGGCGTGTGTCACCATGGCCAGGTCTGACATCTCAAGGAATGGGCGCAGCTGGCGCACAAGCTTTAACTGTGCAAATGCACTCCTGGCCACCGCTGAAACCTGGGCATCCAGGCTCAGGGCTGAATCCAGGAGTACACCCAAGCTGCGAACTTGTGTCTTCAGGGGGAGCGTAAGCCCATCCAACACAAGCTGAATCCCTATTCCCTGATCTGCCTTTCGACTGACCAGGAGCACCTCTGTCTTATCTGGATTAAGCTTCAATTTGTTTGCCCTCATCCAGTCCATTGCTGCCAATAGACACCGGTTTAGGACCAAAACAGCTTCCTTGGAATTGAGTGGAAGGGAAAAGTATAATTAATTGTTAGTCAAACTATACTTTTGTTCTAGTCTTAGAGGGAAAACCAGTATGACTTACCAAAATTTGTTGCTACCCAATCAATCAACTGTAACGTAGTTGATGGATTTGTTAGAATCCCTCTGCCCCTTTGTGGTTGGTCACCATAAACACTTAGGCTGCAATCCTATACATCTTACTTGGGAACAAGTCCTATACATTGTATAGGATTGGGTGTTAGGCCAAGACTGACTCAAGCCCACATAAAATAAATACCTGGACAATTCAAAACTTATGTATTGATTAGGCTCATGAGTATGTCAGAGAAGAAGTGAAAGAGATCTTTAAGATTTCTTCTTTCTATAATTTCCTCACTTGATTATTTGTGTAGTTCAGTCAACCTGATCCAGCACTCAAGGCTACTTGGGCAGTTCCCAGTACAAAACCTTTTGAGGAGAGGGGGTAGAATCATATCTTCAGAATGCTGGATCAGCAATTGTGTGTGCAGTGCAAAGTGATGGCAGCACCAATCACAAGTATGGGGACGATGGTGTGGTTGTTGCCACAGACTTGATCCTGTCTCCAACCCGGTCTTTGTTGTGAGGCTCAGAAATTGGACTTAGTATTGAAAGTGTCAGAACCACTACTCCAGAGGGATTGACATTGGCATATTGTGTGTATGTGTATATGAGAGAGAGAGAATATTCCTCAGCCAGCACTCCCTAAACATGCTTATCTTGAATTAGGACCTAACATATGTATTCATAATTTAATGTTTTCATTTATTGCCCTTCTAGTTTTGCCTAAGATTGTAGTGTTGATTTATGCAGCTTTTCTTACTGTAAATGCAGATCATATTTATTTGCAGTACATGATCAGTATGTAATTGTTTTGTGCAACTACGCTAGACTCTTAACCCTGTTTTGGATGTAATGTTAAGCCATGAGGAAACTGGAAGCATCTATTTCCTGTTTTAAACTAATTAGAGTTCCTCTCATATCAGATGTAATAGGGAACTCTATTTAGTTTAAACAGGAACTTGATGCTTCCGATCCCTTCTTTTTGACCTTGGAAGAGGAGGAGACGGGAGTGGGGAATGCACAAGCCCAAGGTTCATGGCTTATATACGCAAGGCTCAACTATGGTTTATTGTTACACCCAAAACAGGCCTTAAGTCTTTTGCCAACGAACTCTCAACAAGTCTAACCATAAACAAATATAATGAAAATAAATTAAACTTACCACGAAACCTTCCTTTCTTCTTTTTGAATACACTTCAAAATGACAGAAATCTTAAGATTCAGGATTGCATTTGCCCTCAATTTCCAATTACTATGAAGTCTGTATCTCAGATAGTCTGTAGGGGAGCGGAGAGGAGAAAAAAAGTGTACGTTAAGAATAAAATCAGTGTACCAAAGAGTTTCCTGGCTTGCAGTAATTCACAGTGTTAATTTCTGTCTTAAACTTCTGAATGACCCAGTTCACATATTATGGTAAGTGCAGTTGTGCATGCTGTTCAATTGCTCCTGCAGCAAGGGGGAGCAACTAAACAAACCACAGAACGTTGATCCATCATTTGTTCATTGTGATGTGCAAACCTGGACGCGCTGGCTTGTCTTTCCCTTGAAATAACCCACGGTTTGATGTTGGGTTATTTCTCTGGGTTAAAAATGCATTTCCACATCAGGCTAAACTAGGAATCTTCAATTTTTCTGAGTCAGTAGGCACATCTGGAATTTTGAGAGTGTGTTGCAGGTGCTTTCACAAAATGGCTACCAGGGTAAGCATGGCCAGTCACAAAATACCAATTTTTCCAAAGGCAAACTGGTGAGAAAGGTAACTTGCTCAGGAAACTTAGTACAAGGCAGAGATATGGTCTGAGCTCCAAACCACAAAACCACTCTTCTAAACACAGTTTTCTGCTCTAACACCCATTTCACAGAAGGCAAACTGATGAGGCTCAGAGACAAGGAACTTGGCCAAGAAACGGAGTATAAGGCAGAGGTGGAGTTTGAGCCCCAAACACCAAATCACATTGGCAAAATACCCGGTTCACAGAAGGCAAACTGGTGATGCCCAGAGAAACACACACCATAACAAAGCAAACAAAGAATCCAAGGCTGCCTCTACAAGAGGCATTTAAAGCTCTTTCAAGGCGCATTAAAAAATTTACCTCTACAAGAACGGAGTGCAAATCGGGCGTAGAGGCGCGTTATCTCCCCGATTATGCGCATTATCGAATGCACGTTAAATAGCGAGTTTTATTTTGCTCCGGCCGTTAAAGCGCATTTTGACTATGTGAACAAGCGATTCTCTGCATTAACTACTTGTAAAGCGCATTTGAAACAACCGGTAAGGTCACCAGTTGAGTGCTCAATTACCTCCTGCATAAAAGCATTTACGATAAAGCGCTTCAGCGATTATGCGCATAATCGGCTAACCAGGTGTCAAAAGGAATCCATCTAGAGGGGGTCCAACTAAGAAACACCACAAAAAACAAAAACAGGCAAAATGCACACACACAGCACAGGCAAAATATCTCCCCTTGCTCCCTGCTATCCCCTCTAGCCTCAGAAGTTGCTGCCCCTACCCCCTAGCCTTGCAGAATGCTCCCCATTGCAGTCAACCTACATTTTTCTTTTTTCTGGGTGACTGAGCACGCTTGGGGCCCAGAGGCAATCCTGGAAATAAAGATGGTGCTTTGCAACACTCTAGCTGGCATGTTGCAAAACACATTGCTTTGCAACACACCAGCTTCCTTGTTTCTTTTTAACTCTTAAGGGTAGGGGGCAATGGGAGATGTCTGGTCCTCACAGTGAGGACCTTTCCTGCTTGCAGCAGTAACGATCGGACAGCATTTGGGAGCACACTGTGAGCCCTCCCATTATATCTGCTCTTTGAATGTGTGATAGCAGCAAATTATGTCTGCTTTTATTGAAAACCTCTTCATTCAACATGTGACTCACATATTACCACAGCTTCATTGGCTTCCGGTCCATTTTGGGGTACAATTCAAAGTACTGGTTATGACTTACAAAAGCCTACATAACCGGGGACCAAACTACTTGAAACACCACATTCTCCCATTCATGCTTGAACAGGTTTTAAGATCCTCAGGAGAGGCTCCTCTCTCTCCCACCATCATTGGAGGCACATCTGGTGGAAATGTGAGAGAGCTTTCTCTGGAACTCCCTGGCAGGGAAGGCCATCCACCAGTAGGCAAAGAAGTGCGTATTCTATTGACCTTTAAGTTAATTGCCAGTTTGCTGAAATAGGTTTTAACCGACAGGTGCCTTGAGCAGAATTTGTGGGGGATAAGGCAGGCTATAAATTTAATTAAGAAGAATAAAAAATAAGTTGAAATTGCCCATCTGTGAGTATTCAGAATCTGGATTCTACAGTAATATGACATGATGTAGAAGGTGGGAGGTCACTTCCAGCTGTGTCCTGTTGCTCCAGCTGGCTAGGTAGATGACTTCCTCCTCCTCACACACACTAACTTGATCCCTGTACTACTGAAAGTAACAGCCAATGAATGCTCAAGCAAGTTGACCACACTACACCTGATCTGCAAAAGTCAGCTTCCCTCTTGTTCCCTGGTGCTTCCAGTATAGCCACCCCTCTATTATTCTCTGGACTAAGCTCAACCTTTATACTTGTGCAAACAGTTTTAAAAGAAAAGGCATCCATAGGAGGTGGCTAAATCCTTTTCCTACCAGCTGTTTTCCTACTCAAATTGCCCCTTCCTGCTTGTGATTTGATGAATTCACCCAGGGACAGGATTTAGAAAGAAAATGCAGAAGAGATCAAGAAAAGATCACTCAGGGACCCCAAGAGAAAACCATAGACCACTGTAGAAATGCCGAGGCTTTTCCCCCCACCACAAACTCCTTATTTTCACCTTTAAAGCCACTGATGGCTTTGCCCACATTACATCTCCATCTTTGTATCCTGATACATCACAGCCCTTGACCTTCACTCCACCGCCATCCCCCAAGTTTTCTGAAGGTCTTCTGCTCATGTAAATAACTGCCCTTTCTGCCTTGTTCTCCCCTTATGCCAGGAACCCTCACAGAACACCTACAATGAAGCTACCTCTCTCTGTCTTCAAAGGAAGGAAGCCTAGCATCTGGCTTACCCCATAGGCCCATCCCTTAAGGAACCTAAGCCTAAGTACATGCATGTAACAACTGAAGCCTAATACCCTAATCTCCCTCCCTCATGTTAGATTTTAGATCCTAAAACCTTCAGCGCTTTTTTGTTTGTTTCTTTGTACATATAAAAAATGTCACAGTCCGTTATGCAATTCTCCAAACTATTTCTATTTGAGTACTTTTGTCTATTGATATTAACGTCTGGTGGGGAAAACTTAACACACAATATACACTTTTGCCAGGATGCAAAGAAGCATGCAATTTGTTGCATACAATTCAGACAGCTTTGTGCTTCTTTTAAGCAGTCCATTTTACCCTTTGGTCAAGCCAGTTTTAAAAATGAAGCATGTTTCAAATATATGGCATGTGGAGTATGGCAGAAGGACCAGCTGACAAACTGGAGAAAAACAAACAGAAAGATACTACTCCATGAAAATACTTTCACTTACAATGAAACGTATCAAGATTAAGCCTGCAATCCTATGGTCCCTGGGAGAATGTATTGTAACTGCCTACCCTTGCAGAAATGACACAGGGGGTATCAAAACAAGCTAGCAGGGCCAAACGGTAAAGCACGTGCCTGTATATTCCCAACAGCACTAACTTTCAGGTTTGGGAAGAGAATCAGACAGTGTGAGGAGCTGCTATTTTGCTGTTGAAAGCATTGGTGGGGAAGGGATTGAAACTGGGTTCAGAGGACATGAGCAATTATCTTCCAATTCACCCGTGAATTTTCAGAAGACCTACCCTGCCCTATGTAAAAGCACAGATATAGTTTTGAGGAACTGCTAACATTTGAATGACTGACTAGCCCATGCTATTTATTTCCGTTTTTGTTGAGCATTTTTTAGCAAGTAATGAAGCGAGTTCTGTTGATTCAGCAAGGCTTCTAAGTAAACACATACAGCCTGAAGAAATAAGCCTGCAAAGTGTCTTACACTAGCTGACCAGATAAAATCCAGGTCAGGGCTCATGTAACTTTAACAGTTGTAGAGAAAAGGGAATTTCAGCCAGTGTCATTTGTATGCAATTAGTTCCTGGTGAAATTCCCTCTTCATCACAACAGTTAAAGGTGCATGCAGGGCCCCTGCAACTTTAACAGGTGTGATGAAGAGGGAATTTCACCAGGAACTAATTGCATACAAATGACACTGGCTGAAATTCCCTTTTCTCTACAACTGTTAAAGTTATATGAGCCCTGACCTGGATTTTATCTGGTCACCCTATCTTACACTGAGGTGCAACAGCAGCCTAATGTCAACCCATGCTAGTCCACTTGACAATACTGACACCAAATCCAGACACTCAGGCCAACAAGACTGACCCGAGGCATGGCTAATCAAGAGTAAGTCATGGAATCTGCAAGATCAACCCCAGAACTACTTTCAGTTCTAAGGTCCAATCATGGCATACACAAAAACGATAATACAAAGTGAAGGGGGTAAAACAAAGATCCATGAAATAAAAAGAGATCCTCAGGCTTTCATAAGATTTTTAAAGAGGACACCCACAAAACCATCCAATCACAGACCACATCTGCCTCCATGAACTGAACCAGAACAATCACAGATTCATCACTTATGGTGAAAAAACATGGATCAGAGGCAGGGATCCACATGATTTTTCTATAGAAATACCCAAATCATAATCCAATCCTAGAGTGAACATCCATGGGTTGTTTCGGTGTTCCTACTCACAGCAGAAACAATTAGGCAGTGTACACTGGCAAGCTGCCACACCCACAAGCAAGGATTGTTGTGATATGTTAACCATGCATCTTTCTCCAAATCTATAACCAAATCAGCTCTCATCCTTCCACACTCACTGGCCACTAAAAAGCATGTATCTATTGGAGCAAGGTGTTCCTAAGGAACAACAACAACAGAGGCATGCCCACTATTACAGCTCATATCCACCTGCAAGTAATCCAATACAAGTAGGGATCTACAGAATTTTAGATCCTTTCTGTCTGTCAGGTGTCTTCCATTCTGTCGTTCACTCATTAACAGAACTAGATTATTTTCTACGAGAATTATCTTGCACTATTATTTTCACTAATGTGCATTAGTGCTAATGTGCTTTAATTAGGGTGACCAGATAAAATCCAGGTCAGGGCTCATGCAACTTTAACAGTTGTAGAGTAAAGGGAATTTCAGCCACTGTCATTTGTATGCAATTAGTTCCTGGTGAAATTCCCTCTTCATCACAACGATTAAAGGTGCATGCACTATACTAGAGTGACCATATACAAAAGAAGGCAGGGCCCTTGCAACTTTAACTGTTGTGATGAAGAGGGAATTTCACCAGGAACTAATTGCATACAAATGACACTGGCTGAAATTCCCTTTTCTCTACAACTGTTAAAGTTACATGAGCCCTGACCTGGATTTCACCTGGTCACTCTAGCTTTAATATATTATTGCAAGTATGCATTAATGCTAATGAGCATTGATGCAAATCTCCCCCCAAAGTAAAAGACAGGTTTGGAGACTTGGAAGAAGCTGGTTCACAGCAGAATTCACAAAGCCAGATTAATAGATACCTGAATTCATTTGAATCCATTGCAGATGTTTCCAACACTTCTACCTAAAAGTATGTTATTTTATTTCTCTGCTTTTTCTGTTAAGAAGTAGCAGGTCAATTAGCAATACAAAATAAATTAGCAATACAACATTAAAAATTACAAAATAAAGTAATACCATACAGAACAGCATAAGTATATTATTGTATGGATTCATGTTTGTACATCACACTTGATACATGAAGTACAGGAACAATAATTATAATACTTTGCTCTGTGAGCATGTATGTGAGCTGTGATGTAACGATGCATTTCTGGGGACACTATATTAAAATCCAATGGACCCATAAGGAACTGCATCTTGAAATTTTCCCCTTTTTGGGGGGGGCATCCTGGCTCTGAGAAGTACTGGCTCTGAGAAGCCACTGACATGGATGTGGACAGAAGAAAGGGAGGTGGAGTCGCACTATATGTTAAAAATACTTATCCCGGCACAGAAATACAAGAGGATGAGCCTGGGAGCCCCATCAAGAGCATCTGGATTAAAATAAATGGGGAAAGGAATAAAAGGAGCATGATAGTCGGAGTCTACTACCGACCACCCAATCAAGGAGAAGATGAGGACGAAACTTTTGAAAAGCAAATTGCCAGTGTTTCAAGGAATTCCGATGTAGAAGTAATGGGGGACTTCAATTACCCCGATATCTGTTGGGAGACAAATTCTGCCAAAAGTGGCCCCTCCAAGAAATTCCCAACATGTGTGGCTGATAACTTTCTCCTACAGAAAGTAGAGGAAGGAACTAGAGGAACGGCTATCCTTGACTTGATACTGACCAATAGGGATGACTTAGTGGATAAAGTGGAAGTCAGGGGAACTCTGGGGGAAAGAGACCACGTCATACTTGAGGAAGCAAAAGCTGAGTGTAGCCAAATGCGTACTCTGGATTTCAGGAAAGCCAATTTTAATTAACTCAGAACTATGGTAAGTAAGGTCCCATAGCAAGTGACCCTAATGAGAAAAGGAGTCCAAGATGGGTGGGAGTTTTTGAAAAGGAAACTTTAAAGCCCCAATTACAAACAATTCCAACAAGGAAAAAAGATAGAAGACAACAGAAAAAACCAATGTGGCTCCACAAAAAACTTAAAGATGACATGAAAATAAAAAAAGATACATATAGGAAGTGGAAGGAAGGCCAGGCTACAAAAGAAGAGTACAAACAAGTAGCACAGAAGTGCTGGAATGGTATCAGGAAGGCTAAAGCTGAGAAGGAGCTGAGGTTAGCGAGGGATGCTAAAAGCAATAAAAAGGCTTTCTTCAGATATGTGAACAGTAAAAGACAGAGGAAATAAATGGTGGTTCAACTGCTTCATGAGGATGGCAAATTGGTAACAGATGACAAAGAAAAGGCCGAAGTGCTTAATTCCTACTTTGGCTCAGTCTTCTCTCAAAAGCGGGTCTATGACCCCTCTGGAAAAAGTGAAATACAAACTGTCAGGGCAGGATTGCAGTGTGAGATTGATAAACAAATGGTCAAGGAACACCTAATTTCTTTGAATGAGTTCAAATCTCCAGGGCCCGACGAACTGCAAACTAGAGCGATAAAGGAGCTGGCAGAAGAACGCTCAGAACCACTGTCTATTATCCTTGCGAAATCATGGAAGACGGGTGAAGTGCTGGACGACTGGAGGAAGGCTAATGTTGTCCCTATCTTCAAAAAGGGCAAAAAGGAGGAACCTGGGAACTACAGACCAGTCAGTCTGACATCCATCCCTGGGAAAATTTTGGAACAGATTATAAAGAAGTCAATCTGTAAACACCTTGAAAACAATGCAGTGATTACTAGAAGCCAGCAGGGATTTGTCAAGAACAAATCCTGTCAGACTAATCTGTTCTCATGTTTTGATCGGGTAACCTCCCTTGGGGACTGTGGGAATGCTGTGGATATAGTATATCTTGACTTCAGCAAAGCTTTTGAGATAGTGCCCCATGATATTCTGATTAACAAACTAGTGAAAAGTGGGCTAGATGGAACAACTATTAGGTGAATCCAGAGTTGGCTACAGCAGTGGTCCCCAACTTTTTTGGCACCAGGGACTGGACCTGGGGCGGGGTTGGGGCTGGGTTTTTTGGGCTGTGTGTGGGGGGTTGTCCCCCCACCCGAAACAAACCCCACCACCAAGCCACTCCCCCCAAAAAACCCCAGCCTGGACCTACCGGGTCTGCCGCTCTCCACTGCCGCCGCTCTCCTCCACCACCACGTGACCCACCGCAACCCCAGTTTGCCCCTGCCACCCCCTGGTCTGCCTGGATCGCCCCAGTTTTCCCGGTCAAGATCTGGAAACCACGTGTGATCTGGGCACCTTACTTGTGAGAACGTGGCCTGGTTCCTAACAGGCCACGGACCAGGACCAGTCCGTGGCCCGGGGGTTGGGGACCCCTGGGCTACAGAATCAGACTCAAAGAGTACTTATCAATGGTATCTTTTCACACTGGGGGAGGTAATGAGTGGGGTACTGCAGGGCTCAGTCCTGGGCCCAGTGATCTTCAACATTTTTATTAATGATTTGGACGAGGAGGTGCAGGGAACGCTTATCAAATTTGCAGATGACACAAAAGTGGGTGGGATCGCTAATACCCTAGAAGACAGAAACAAACTCCAAAGTGATCTTGATAGACTGGAGCGCTGGGCTGAAAACAACAGAATGAAATTTAATAGGAAATTTAATAGGGAGAAATGCCGAGTTCTATACCTAGGAAAAAGAAACCAAATGCACAGTTACAAGATGGGGGATACTTGGCTAATCAATACAACAAGCGAGAAGGATCTTGGAATTGTTGTGGATCACAAGCTGAATATGAGCCAACAGTGTGATGTGGCTGCAAAAAAAGTAAATGCTATTTTGGGCTGCATTAATAGAAGTATAGCTTCCAAATCACGTGAGGTACTAGTTCCCCTCTATTTGGCACTGGTCAGGACCTATCTTGAGTATTGTGTCTAGTTCTGGGCACCACACTTCAAGAAGGATGCAGACAGTCTGGAGCGTGTTCAGAGGAGGGCAGCAAGGATGATTAGGGGTCTGGAAACAAAGCCCTTTGAGGAGAGGTTGAAAGAACTAGGCATGTTTAGCCTGGAGAAGAGAAGATTGAGGGAAGACATGATAGCACTCTTCAAATACTTGAAAGGTTTTCACACAGAGGAGGGCCAGGATCTCTTCTCGATCAACCCAGAATGCAGGACACAGAATAATGGGCTGAAGTTACAGGAAAACAGATTCCTGCTGGACATCAGGAAAAACTTCCTGACTGTTAGAGCAATACGACAATGGTACCAATTACCTAGGGAGGTGGTGGGCTCTCCCACATTAGAGGCATTCAAGAGGCAGCTGGACAATCACCTGTCAGGGATACTTTAAGGTAGATTCCTGCATTGAGCAGGGGGTTGGACTTGATGGCCTTATAGGCCCCTTCCAACTCTACTATTCTATGATTCTATGTGATTCAGCTGTGATTTTGAATGCACTACATATAAAATCCAGATGATCCATCAGCATCCATGCCTTGCATAAATGGTTCACACTATCTGAGGTGAAGAAGCAGATTTGAGATTCTTAGTGTGTATGCCTAGACAAAGATTAGGTCTGTGCTTTGATGTTTTTTGGGGGGGGCTGGGGATCCAATGCAAAAATTCCTATGATCCACACTGAAATGTGCTTCATATCCATGTTTTCATACCATGACGATGCCATGAAGCCACAAATCCATGTTTTCGTAGTTCATTCCCAGGGCATGGATGTGTTCTGTGATGTGGTGTTTTGGGGGCCTTTCCCTGTAAAAATCATGAGGATCCCTGGGATCTCTGCCTCAAATCCATGTTTTGAACCATGGGGGCATCAATGAGTGGTGGAGTTGTGATTTTCATGGTTCAGTCCATGGAGGCAAATGTGGTCTCTGACATGCTGTTTGGAGTATTTTTTTTATTTAAAAAATCATGAGGGTCCCTACCTCAGTTCCCTGTTTTTTTGAGTGGCCACACCCATGACAGCTGTTTTATGTTTATGGTTTTAAATTTTGTATATTGTCTTTTTAATGCTCAATCTTTTTAATTTTTGTAAACCGCCCAGACAGCTTTGGCTATGGGGCGGTATATAAGTGTAAATAATAATAATAATAATAATAATAATGAGTGGAAGATCCCTGATTTTTCTCATTAAGTCCGTGGAGGCAGATATGCTGTGTGATTGGATTGTGGTTGGAGGATTTGCTCTATAAAAATCTTATGAAATCAAGAGGATCCCTGCCTCAGATCCATGTTTTGCACTGTGGCTGCACTCACAAGTGATGGATCTGTGATTTCCACGGTACAGTCCATGGATGTAGCTGTACTTTGTGATTGGATTGTGGTTTGGGGGATTTTCCCTGTAAAGATCATAGGGATCCCTGCCTCAGATTTATGTTTGTGCACTCTGGTGGCACTCACGAGTTGGTGAATCCGTGACTTCTCTGGTTCAGTCCGTGGAGGCTGATGTATTCAGAGATTTGATTGTGTGTGTGTGTGTGGGGGGGGGAATCAAAAGGATTCCTGCCTCAGAGCCATGTTTTTGCACTGTGGCTGCACCCACGAGTAGTGAATCTGTGATTTTCACAGTTCAGGCCATTGAGGCATATGTGCTCTATTAGATTGCATTTTCCATGTAAAAATCATGAGGATCTCTGTCTCAAATACATGTTTTTGCACAGTTGTGCCCACGAATGGGGAATCCTGGATTTTTCTGGTTCATTCTGTGGAGGCAGATGCACTCTTTGATTTCATGGTATTTTGGGCTATTATCAATGTAAAAATCATGAGGATTCCTGCCTTGAATCCACATTTTTCCCTCTGTGGAGGCACATCAGTGGCAGACCTGTTTTTTTGTGGTTCAGTCTGTGGAGGCAGATGTGCACTGTGATATGCTAGTATTTCAGAAGGGGGATTTGCTCTGTTAAAAATCATTAGGATCCCTGACAGATCCATGTTTTTGCGCTGTAGCAGCACTCACACGTGGTGGATGCATGGTTTTTCTGATTCAGTCTGTGGAGGCAGACATGCTCTGTGATTGGATAGTGGTTTTGTGGGCGTCCTCTTTAAAAATCATAGGAAATGATGAGGATCCTTTTTTCATTTAATGGATCCTTGCTTTACTTTCGTCTGGAATGGAAGTACACCTGGTCACGCACACACTGCTTCTCAGCCACCTCTTAATAGGGAACTATGACAAACCCATCTGTATCTAGGTTTAGAGGAAATCCTTGTACATCAGTGTGTGCAGGTTTCACTCTTGAGCTCCACACATCTAAGTCCTAGCGCCCTTGACTATTCAGTAGGACGTGTAAGAACTACAACGACACAACCCCTTTCTTTCTGCAGAGAACAAATCTTCCCCACGCACGTCTTGCCCAGAATGACATCATATGGCTCAACAGCCCACCACACCCATCTTCTTGCGCATGCTCACAGAGCCCGGTCACACTCCACCCACAGATTGTTGAGTACAGCGCGTGTGCAGTTTACTGGGCCTGTGTGGGCAAAGCACAGGCGCAGCGAGAACAAGTAACCACGAACCATGAAAGGGCAACAGACATGCGCATTACGCAACCAATGGAACGCGGAGGCATGCGTATTCCACGATGTCAACGCGGCTCTGGCAATCCACGCATGCGCCGTGAAGGGATGGGAACCAGTTTTGTCAGCGGCGCAGGCGCACACGGGAGCTCGAGACCGCAGCCCTAGTCAGCGGGAGAAAAAAAAATATACCTCAGAGTTACGTCAGGAAAAGACGCCTTTGTGCACGGGGAAAACCCGCGCCTTTGTCCAGAAGAAGACCCGTCTTATACGAACAGTAGCGGGGGCCCGTTACTTACCTTTTCCGCCGCTGGACGGGCACCCCCCTTTCCTTCCCCCCTCGACTGTCTCCCTTTACGATTCACCCGCGCGTGCTGCCGCCACCGCCGTGATTCCATCCATCTTGAATTTGACGTCATCCCACACCAGGGATGAGGTCATCGCAGTGAACGCTCATCACGTGCGAATCTTTCCGATTGGTCGCCGCCAACCGGGAGGGGAGGAGGGGAAAGGAGAACAGCGTTGGCGCCCGAGGGCGAGATATGGGGAGGAGGGGGGTGTTTATAATGAATGGTAGTTACTGGTGAGCTACCCCCCCCCCCCCCGATTTCCTCCTCAGTGAATTGGCTGAGCGTGGCGGTTTGGCCCGGCAAATCCAAATGGGAAACGGAGCTGGCTGTTGCTAAGGGCGGCGGGAACTAAAATAGGTCGCTGAGGACGGGGTGGGGGAGACTGCGCTTGGCTGAGACGAGACTCGCGGGGCGTTGGGCTGCGGCGGCAAGACGGAGCCCCTTTCTGAGGGACAAGGAAGGGCGTCCCTTCCATCTCCAACTGCGGACCCCGCTCTCTTAAGTCACACCAGCAGCGGCAGCAAATAACAGCCTTGCCCGATAGAACAACACGCAAAGCTGCCTGGCGAAAACTTGCTGCCTGTGTGACCTCGACTGAGGCGGGAGAACACCGCTCTTGCCAGCAGGTTTCCGTCTGCAGCTTTCATTTCTTAAAATCCCAGTCATGCCTCGGCTAAAGCCAGTTTTAATAGCATCAGCTCGTTTCACGATCTGACCAGGAGTCAAAGCTTTGCTGAGTAATGATGTTAAAAGCAGTGGGGGCTTAGTGCGTAGCTGCCCTTGGAGACACTTCACCTCTTTTGCCCTACTGCTCTTTCTCCTCTTGATGGAAATCAATTCCTTCCCGGCCCCCTCCCCCGCTCCCTGTGCAAACGTATAAACGAGGACTCTAATCTGTATTAGTTAATTTTCAGAGCATTTTCAGTTATAAGGTCTTTTCCCTTTATTTAGCGCCTGCAGCTGTGTCTGTGGTTTAAAAATGACATACAAATATGTATATAGCATGTGAAAAGTGCTGTTCACACTTATGAGAACTGAAAAAGTACTCAGTGTAATTTAGGTTATAATCTTATAGACACTAATCTGCAAGTATATTCCATTGAGCTCAGTGGGATTTACATCCCGGTAGATGTGAATGGGATTACACTATTAGTAAATTTGTGATTTAAGTTTTTAGCCAACCTTTACTAATACGTGAGGGGTGATTTTGGTTGAGCGTGTTATCTGTATAATCAATGCATTACAATAACTTGAGAGCTTTACATACTTTTTGGAAGACTGGGAAGGAAAGTTTTATCCACTTTTGCTGCTGCAGGGTTTTGAGCTGCTATGTACCATGAACTAGCAAGCCCCCCTCCCCCCAAATAAAAATGAGAGGGAGTTGGATCTCCAACTCCCAGGCATCCTATGGTCCCTGGGATGCTCATCTGGGATCATAGGATTGCTCTCTGTGGGTTTGAAATAACTGTTGTAACAGGCAGATCCTGAACATGTTTACGTAGAAGTAATTCCTACTTTGTTCAGTAGGACTTACTTTCAAGTTAGTGTGCATAAGATTAGAGTCTTAATTATGCAATTGCTATTTCTTTTAACCACTAGGCTACACCAGATATTAGTTTCTGGTAAGCTCTTAGCTATCCATGCCATGTCGCAGTCCTGTGCACATTTACTTGGGGAGACTCATTCACGCCCACACAAGCCAAGACACAATATACCTTTGTTACTGTTTCTGTTTCATGTTTATTGTTTAGCCATAACCTATTATACTAAAAATACATATTAAAAACAAAATCAGGCATATAGAAACTTTCATAGATCTGTAACACAGTCAATTGCATTTGTCTTAATAAATTCCACTTGTGCCTTAGCTGTTAACAAATAAAACTGGCAGTTTTTTTCATTATGCTGGAATCATTATTGAAAAATGATATTTTGAAAGACTAACAATTTGGTACATGTCTTTAACATGTCATGTTAAATTTCATTCTCAGACTTTAAACGGTCAAGAAGCCTGGCTCACTGGCATGGAGGCAGATGTGCAATGTATGCTGCTTAGTACAGTAGGACTGGTTCATACGATGGACCAAATGCTATATTAAGGCACCCAATGCTGATGCTCATCAACCCCCAGAAAAGAGGTTGCTTTGATACAGATAGGATGGTGGCCCTGGAATTTGGAATCTGCTAAGGTGTGTGGCAACTCGGCTGCTGAATCAACTAGGCCTGAAAATGGATGGCACTGGACTGTCGGGCATATACTCAGCTATTGCTGGTGATATGGGCTGTGCTCACTATGCTGTAAAGAGTAACTGAGCTGCTGTGTGAGCCTTGAAGCCTAGAGCATGGGTAGAGCTGCTGCAAGTGCAAATATCGGTGGTAGAAGGAAATACTGAAATTCAAAGCAGCCTTCAAGGCTTTCTCATATAATCTTTCAATATTTCCCCTTGTCTACAATAAATATTGTATAATAATACATTGGCTGGGGGCATAATCAGCACCAGCCCAAGATATTTTAGAATCCTCCACCACACTTGAGGATAGCAGGCTATCTTAGGGGGTACAGAACAAGCCATGTAGCACGCAATGCTCTTAACACCTCATCACTTGCCCACCCTGCCTTGCACCTGTTCACTGCCCAATCAGACAAAAGCGCTGCCACTGCATGTCATGTGAATAGACCAATGTGTTCGCACACACACAATGCCTGCTGGAGTGAGCGAGTGGCCTGGGCTGGATGCCTCCCTCCTGGCCCACATGGTCAGGGGTTCACTTTTCCCAACAGCACTGTCCATGGTGTGCTGAATTAAGCCATCTAGGTAAAACAGAAAGACAACCCAAACCAGCAATGAGCAAGCATAGTTTATGAGCAAGCATTGTTTATTATTTATTTGTTTAAAATATGTCTTGGCTACCTTTCAGCCAAGTGTTGCACCAGCCACTTGAGGTAGCTGCCGCCCTCTGCTTTTGGGAGGGCCCTGGAACAATCAGGAAAGTGGTGTTTGGGGGGGAACCCTACTCCCTCAGTGTTGCATTCTCAGGCTGACACAGACACCCATGCACACACACATAAGAGATCCATGAACAGAATCTCTTATCTCACAGTTAGTTTGGCCCTAAAAACAGTTCCCCGGACAGATTTCCATTCACAGGGAAATTTTTACATGGTGTAGGATTTAAATATTCTCACAGCGTAAAATGTTACATTCTTGGAAAGTCTGTAACAAATAATATGTCTCCTATCGGCCCTAAAATTAGTGTTTAACCACTGTTGACTGGATTTTTGATCGAATTCAGACTTAGCCTGGGCAAAACACAATTACTCTCTCTTTTGTTTCCCCATCTGTACAGAACTGGTTGGTTTTTGCGAATGTTGTGTTGTCTGAAGGCCAGGGATAGACTAGGGATTCTGTTAGTGTACCGGCCACCCCGCTGCCTATCAGACTCCCTGGCCGAGCTCACGGAACTGGTCTCGGAGTTGGTGTTGGATTCGCCCAAGCTTTTGGTCCAGGCCATTTCAACATCCCATTCGAGGCTGGTTTGTCAGGTGGAGCTCGGGAGTTCATGGCATCCATGACAACCATGGGCCTATCCCAATTGGTCTCTGGACCTACACTTTCAGCAGGTCACACCCTCGATGCTGTCTTCAGCTCCGAACAGATAGATCTGTGGGCGGAGGTAACAAATACCTCTGCATTGTCATGGACAGACCATTTTCTGGTCAGGGTTAGTATCACGGCTATCACCCACCCCTGCAGGGGTGGCGGACCTATTAAGATGGTCCGCCCTCGAAGGCTGATGGATCCTTCTGGATTCCAGAAGGCCTTGGAGGGATCTATGGCTGGTATCGAAGATCCTGTACAAGCCCTGGTCAATAGATGGAATCAAGACCTAACTAGGGCTATCGACACGATCACCCCCAAACGTCCTCTCCGACCCACTTCTAATCGGGCGCCCTGGTATACAGAAGATCTCAGGGAGCTGAAGCGGAAAGGACGACGACTGGAGTGCCGATGGCGGAAAACTCGACTTATATCCGATAAGACACGACATAGAGAACATCTTCGTTCCTATGGGGTGGCAATACGTGCAGCGAAGAAAGTTTTCTTCTCTGCATGCATTGCGTCTGCAAATTCGCATCCAGCAGAACTGTTCAGGATGGTGAGGGGTCTAACCTGGGCACCCGCCCCCCTGAACCCGATTTTAGAGCCTTCGGTAGTTCACTGTGATGCCTTTAATGATCATTTCACAGATAAAATCTCTCGGATAAGAGCCAACTTAGATGCCGTCGTTATAGCAGAGTGTCCAGCAACTCCACAAGTAGAATTACACTGGATCAGTTTCAGTTGGTGAGTATCGAGGACGTGGACAAGCTGCTTGGTCGAGTGAGGACAACGACTTGCCCTCTTGATCCCTGTCCTTCTTGGCTGGTTGTCCAGGGAGGAAATGCAGTTAGATCACAATTACAATATATTATTAATGCATCTCTCAGGGAGGGGAGTTTTCCATCATGTTTAAAAGAAGCGGTAGTACGGCGGCTTCTAAAAAAGCCCTCCCTGGATCCCCTGGACTTTAATAACTACAGGCCAGTATCAAATCTTCCATTTTTGGGCAAGGTGATCGAGAGGGCGGTTGCCTTCCAACTGCAAGCAGTTTTGGATGATACAGATTTTCTAGACCCATTTCAAAGTGGCTTCAGGGCAGGATATGGAGTTGAGACTGCTATGGTCGCCTTAGTGGATGATCTACGCTTAAGTATTGACGGGGGAGTGTGTCCCTATTGGTACTTCTAGACCTCTCAGCGGCTTTCGATACCATCGACCATGGTATCCTTCTGGAACGCCTGAGGGAATTGGGACTCGGTGGCACTGTGCTTCAGTGGTTCTGGTCCTACCTCTCGGGCAGGTTCCAGACGGTGATGCTTGAGGATAGTTGCTCTTCAAAGAAGGAGCAGCTATGTGGTGTACCACAAGGTGCCATCCTTTCCCCAATGCTGTTTAACATCTACATGAAACCGCTGGGAGAGATCATCCGGAGGCATGGGGTGGGGTGCTATCAATACGCTGATGACACCCAAATATATGTCTCTATGGTTTTGACAACAGCGTCAGCTAAGGATAGTGTGTCTCCTCTGAATGAATGCTTGAAGGCGGTAATGGGCTGGATGAGGAAAAACAAACTGAAGCTGAATCCAGACAAGACGGAGGTGCTTACTGTCAAGGGCCACCTCCTGGGGTTGGAGGTGTGTCGACCAGTTCAGGGGTTACACTCCCCCTGAAAGGCTGTGTTTGCAGCTTGGGGGTGCTCCTGGATCCGTCGCTCCAAATGACAGCTCAGATAGATGCGACTGCCAGGAGTGCCTATTATCAGCTTCGGCTGATACGCCAGCTGCGCCCCTTCCTAGAGTTGAAAGACCTAAAATCAGTAGTGCACGCGCTGGTAACTTCGAGGCTCGACTTCTGCAATGCGCTGTACATAGGGCTACCTCTGTGCCTAGTCCGGAAACTTCAACTAGTTCAAAATATGGCAGCCAGGTTGGTCACCGGTACATTTAGGGGTGACCACACTACACCAGTTTTAAAATCTCTTCACTGGCTGCCAATCAGTTTCCGGGCGAAGTACAAAGTGTTGGTTATTACCTTTAAAGCCCTACATGGTTTGGGTCCAGGATCGCCTTCTCCCATACAATCCGCCCCGCACGCTCAGGTCCTCTGGGAAGAATTTACTACAGTCAACAAGAACTAGACTGACAACCGTTACTCAGAGGACCTTCTCTTCTGCTCTCCCAGATTGTGGAATGACCTGCCGGGAGAGATTCGCCAACTCACCAGTCTTCAGGAATTTAAAAGATCTATAAAGACTGATCTCTTCCGGCAGGCCTACCAAGAGGAATTTTAAAGTGTTTTATTGGTGTTTTATTGGTATTTTAATGATGTATTGGTTTTATGTGCTTTTAATCCGTTTTGTATTTTATGTTTAATGCTGTTCCCCGCCTCGATCCGTTGGGAGAGGCGGGTAATAAATAAATATATTATTATTATTATTATTATTATTATTAAATCAGAAATATTAACAATTGAGCCAAATGAAATAATTTAGAAAAAATTAAACAGCATCAGATATCAATAGCCTACAAGATCAACCACTTACAGTTGACAAACTGTAATTTATCCTTCCGGTTTTCAAAGGTGATGTGTTCTTTGCAAGTAAAATGAATGAATCACTCATGTCAAAACTAAAAATATTCCAGATTCAGTTGCCAGTTGCTTATGCTGCCTTTAAGTATTTAAACATATAAAGCAGAAACGGCTATTTATTCATTTATTTATTTACTACAAATGTAGACACATATCTAAACTACTAGTAAATAGGGTTTCCATATACTTGATTCTAATTTGAAACAATATACATCTGATTTTGATTTTATAATCATTGTTTATGCAATATGTTTTACTTGCACATAGAAGGCTGGAAAGAATAAACAAGTTAATAAGGTGCTCTGGGAGCTCTACAGGTTGAGGCTTGTTAAAGGCAGTGCTTTGAGTTAAATAGGCACAAGAAGATTCAAAATGTATGTTTACTAGGGTGGCCACTCACACATTGCAAAAAGAAAAAAAGGAAATGCATCACCCTAAAAAGAGACAAAAATGTATAGTGATTTGCATAATATTTGTATGTGCTAATTTATATGTAGAGATGGACATTTAGACATAATTACTATAATTTAAATAGAAATATAATCCATCTCACGATAGTGGGGAAGTCTATGATCTGTATACCTACCCGTTCAGTTTGTTGTCCAGGTGCTAACTACTGATGGACAACTTCAAGGCCTGTTCTCCTTTCTTATTATGGTTCGTTATCTTTAAACTGGACTTTGACTGTACAGCCCTTCAAATAGAAGCTGCCTTTAAATAGAGGTCTGTCCTCTGTAAAGTAGGATGCATCCTAAAATTTGCAAAAGTTCATGTCTGATCACTATACTGGGGCATACAAGATTAGATTTTGCTACGCTTACATTGTATTTCAACTACTTTCCACTACATCCATATTTAGATTTCTGAGCAATTAAACTACCAATAAAGAGTGTTACTTTGGATATTTAGTCGGATAGGAATTGGCAAATGAGACAGTCTTGATTAAAACAAGGCTTTAACCTTTGTAGAATATGTATAATAGACATTTTTAAAAGAGCAAGGAGATATCTAGATAAATATTCTTAAGATTGTAGCCTTGGTGTGTCTAAATGCAATTAGGCTTATCAAATAGATATAATAGGAATAAGCATAGGCAATTTTTCTTCCAAGATTTATAGAAAAATGCACCAGCATCCAGCATCTTGCACCCATTTGCTTCATAAAGAGAGAGTCATCTTGACACTTTGGAGTTTAGTAAGAGGTCACATGAAAGTACAATTCAAACTCAACAAAAAAACAGGAATTCCAGTATCTAGGTGAGGGATGGCCATCTTAGACCTGAGAGAGGGGGCCTATGCCTGAGAACCCTGTGGCTGATTTATAGGAGGGGAGCACTGTGATGGGGTAAGATGACTCAAGCACGATACATCAAATATGAATGACCTTGTCATACTGTTTTTGGCTCAAGTGCAAATTCAAGGATGGGTTGCCAGGGGTGCAAAGCTTCAAGCCTTCTCGGGGCCCCAATCTGACCCTCTGAGGTTCCCCTTACCTAGCCAAGTCCCCCCATCATTGGTGATTCTCAGCTTTGTGCAGTTTCTCCCCCCCCCCCCATTCTAAAAAGCTAAAATACCTCTTGTAAGGCTTGGTTCCTGGCAGTAAAAGCTTTAAGCTAAAATATGCTGGTATTTTTGGCATCACCACTGGAGTAGGTCCCTGAGAGCTTCTCCAAAAAGAAATTTGGCCCTTAGGCTAAAAGAGATTCAACACCGTTGATCTAGCGTATGGACATTTCAGAGCATTATTTTCTTTTCATTTTTTTTTACTATTCCGGAATAATTATACTTAGAGGGCCACCTCTACATTTTTCGTAATCAAACAGCATGACTCATGGCAATATATAGTTCTTTAACTGCTAAGATAATTGAATGGGCAAGTTCCTGCGATTTCAATATAAACATGCCTTTTTTAGCTTATTATTGTATTATTCGCTCCCACTATGAGTACTTCCAAATGGGCAGTTTGGTTGGGGTGTGTGATGTTTTACTGTCTGTAGTTGTAAATATATTGCAAAGTTTATTGTTTACGATATGCATTTGTTTATATCTTTAAAAGGAAGTAAAAATAATAACAAGTAAAGTAAATAACTACACCAAAATGGACTTACTGTTTGTAGTTCAAGGTCTAAATAAGTATGGAATGCTGTGTGCCTGAATAGAAAGTGAGTGCTGATTAGCTAGGTGTTTAGAGTGCCTGGATTAGTTAGTTGTGTAAGAGTGGGAGGAGCTAGAGAGGAGTAGAGTGTATATATGTGTCTGACAGAGAGAGCTGATAAATTGATTGGGGAGAGATTTGAGGGAGATTTTTGAGAGAGACGTTGAAAGAGATTTGAGAATTGAGAGACTGAGATAAGATTTTAGAGCATAGATTAAATAAAGAACAGTTTGTTAAAGTATAAGAGTTCTGACAGAAACCATAAAGCATTGAAACCTCGTAATCGCTACGCAATTGAACTGAAGTACCCATTAAGCTTGTTGACACGCAATTTCTTATTAATAAATTCTTGTTAATTCTATCTACTGGTGCGGTCTGTGGGTGTACCTGAGAAGGTACTGGTAGCAGCAAATCAAAGGAATTATCTAGAGGCCAGGTTGCTGGGCTGTAGTGCTTTGGAACCTAAATAGTAAAGGCAAGACGGGCAGCAGAAGCAAGTGGTCGAGGATAACCTCACAGGGGGTGTTAGGCATCTGAAACCTGCAAGCCACACTGGATCTGTGTTGAACTTCACGAGTTCCAAACTGAGTTAATAGAGATAAATTTGCTCAGGGACAGTTGCAAACATAAAACAAAACGAGCCCATGCAGCTTTCTCTGTCTTTAAAAAAACCAAAAACAACAACAAAAAAACAAAAACAGTCCTTCCAGCAAATCTCTTTCAAAACACATGACCTACAATGCAAGAAACTGCTGTGTTGACATAGCCTAAAGGGTCTCACTCTCTTGATTTGATTTAAGTGGACGTGCGTTAAGAAAATGTGAGAGGAGGAAGATAGAAGAAACTGTTGAGATAATGGAATTTAGGAAAAGGGGTTGAAAGGACAAGTTCTTCAACTATGTTGTGAATTATGAGATGGCATCTAAGATGTGAACTGCACAAAATGTAATTGGTTAAAAAATAATCAAGACATAGAGCTCCATCACACCAGCGATTTATCACACTCTTGCCATGCCTGGTATGTGTTTTTGCAGCATGGTACTCACATGATGACATCCCTGTCCTGTGCTCATCTTGTCTCTTCCCCTCCATTTTCCGTCTTATTTTGGAGCGGGGAAAGTCCGTTTTCGCCCCTTCATGCGCAATAAAGCCACTCCTCCCTTCTGTGTATTGCTGTCCTTGCGTTATATCAGACCATCCCATTTTTTGATGGGTGTGTGTTGAAGGGCGGTCTTCTGACAAAAGAGGAAGGTGGGGCAGTTCTCTGATCAACAGCTCAACCATGAAGGGGAAGGGAGAGAAGGCACCCTGCGGAGAAGGCAAGCAAGGCTGCTGACACCCGTGCCCGGGACTCAATCCCATTCAACTCTATGGTTCTTACGCCTGAGTAGACTTGTCAAGATTTCCTGACCAGAACAATGTCAACTTCCTCTTACCATGCCAACATTGACCACAAACTTTTCCAAAATCGAATTGTAATACTTTCTCTTCACTTATCTTGTTTAATATGATCTTAGGGGAAAGCATAGTGTGTTGTTTTACCATAATCGCACAGTTTCAGGCTGCCATACTATTGTATTTGCGCAGTATATAAAAATTAACTGCAGGGGGAAGGCGAACGTAGGGGTGGGGTGGGAGATTTCGCCGGCATATTAGTGATACAGGTGGAAAGATACATGAGCTGAAATTGCACAACAACACACAGACGTGAAAATGCCCAGCACTCAACTCACTAAGGAAATGGAGGGGGAAACAACGGACGCAAACCGGGAAAAAAAAGGTGTGATGGAGCCCAGGAGTAAAAGTGAGGGCTATCCAGGAAGTAAGAAATGGCTGAATGGGAAATCATTTGAGGTAGCAAGATCCCTGATCTGGCAAAATGTAAACAGTTGTTGAAAATATTTTCTGTTTTCCAAAATGGCTGGCAGAACTATTTTGAGTTCCACATTGAACACTTCTCTTGACTTGATTCCACAGCACTGAGAATGATTCACTATAGTAACTGCAGCAATTAAGAAATATCTCACCGTTATTCTCTAGAGATATGAAAACTCTTTGTTAGGGTGACTGATAAAGATGCTTCTTCTATCTCTTGATTAAGACCATTTTGCAACACAGAATTTGAACATGCATCTGAGGCCTTGCCTTAAAGCATGATGCTGGTTCACCTCCATATGTTTAGTATTTTCCTCTTTCCTCTCATTTTATCAATACTTCATTTCTCCCTCAAAGAAATCTCCCTTTGCCAAGCCCATTCTAGCCTTCTACCCAGCTTACATCCCTTCACTCACAAGAGGGTTGCAGCTAAACCAGTGGTGGCTGATGCCTATTGGGGTTGGTGGGGTGGAAAGCAGAGCAGAGATTGATGGAGGAGTACAGGAGAAGACCACGTGTGGTACTTGGAGCAAATGTACCTAGTTGGGGAGGGATCTCTCTGCCACAAGTGGACGGGGACAGGCAGGGGGTCACAACCCCATCTGCCCTGAATGTAGAACTGCCTCTGAGCTAACCTCTAGCTCACCCATTCTTCTTTCAGCCTCCCTTCCTCCCCCAATGCTAAACTTATTTACTTGTTAGTCCAATGACTCCAGTGGAACTTGGTTCCATGTAAGTGTGCTTTAATCAGGGTGTTATTCTGTCAATGACTGCACCAGGTTGCTGAGGACCAGGATTAGTAATTGAGATGCAGCCATTCCATGGGGAAAGCATTAATGAATCCACACAGGCAAGAGACTGGCTGGGTTCTCTCTTTGTTCTGAGGCCAGTTGTTTCACCTATATACGAAGGAGAAAAACAGGAGAAATTCTGCTTTATTTCCTAACATCTGGATGCTATACCAACAGGCATTTTGTTCCCTGGGAACAGAGATATTACAAAAATGACGAGGAGCCCCTTCAATTCCGTGACTAAAATTCTTATTGCTTCTCTCTTCATCCTGAGCAGCACTTTAGGACAAGTAATAAGCAACACCTTTACAGGTGAGTAACAATACACTTTTTGAGGACTGTATTAGCCTAGTTTGACATAGAATTTTAATTTGGATGAGGCACTGAATAATGCTTTTCAAAAACCTTCAAAAACCTAGAGCCCGTTTATTTTTAGAACATTTTCACCCTATTCCATTGGCAATAATGGATTTAAAATACTCAAAGGTTCTGGTAATCTTTTTTGATATAGGATTTTGGGTAACAACTGGGAAAGCTTTCTAATGAAGCTCTTTAAAAGACAGCTCAACTAATCACTGTGGCTGCAGTCCTACTTGCCTTTACTTGGGAGTGAGCCCCACTGAATTCAATGAACGTTTTAACTGAGTAGACGTATATATGATTGCGCAGTATGTTGTGTAAGCTGGAGAGAAGAGCTCCATTTGCATTGGGGTTAACTGCTGTGTGATAACTATCTGAGAATGTATTAATTTAGAGACATGTCTATTCTATTTCTAGCTCTGGGATTCCACAACCACTTTCTCAGTTGGGGGAGTTAGGTTAGGCAGCATGATGAGCTAAGCCAGTTCTGGAGAAGATTTCAGGGACAGGATGTGGTGAACAAAAGTGAAGGTCTTTGTGTGTGCATTTGTTAGTGCCTACCTGTGTTTTAAAATGGGGTTTATGCGTTGGAATCATGCAAAACTGCAGAATATGATCCCTCATGGGGCTACAATGCTGTTTACCCCAGTCGCAGATAGGAATAGTGAGGCTATATTGATCCTCTGTTATCACTATGTTTAAGCATTGGCTTTATAGTACATACTCACCCTTATACTATAGGCTGGGCTATGATTTCTGAATAATAGGAATATTTGCATTTTACAATGTATTCCTTTTTATTCTTAAATGTTTGCTGTTGTGGATAATCATAAAATCCATGACTTCTAATCATTAGTTTCATTACAAACACTGGTAGCCACTATGAAACACAATATTATAACCTGAGGGGTTTGAATGAATATCAGGATTACAGGATTTTGGGAATCAGAAAGCAAAACTATGGCAGCATTCAGACAACGCTTTAGTCAATGGTGGGTTAATAGCCAACTCACCGTTGGTTATTTTGCAGGTACTCCCCACACATGTTCCTACAGAACTGGATTGGTCTGGGTTGGCGTTGAGTGGACTAATAGTCAACCCGCGTTTGACTGACACAGCCCCTGCCCCTCTCCCCACATTCTCTCCTCCCTCAGTCCTCCTGGTGCTATCCCAGCAGCCATTGCGAGTTCCGCTGGCTGGACTGGAGTGGCAGCTGCCACTTTGGTCGTTCTTGCCCAGGAACTCTGTAGCCAGCCGAAATAGTCCACTCAACCCTGCAAAATAGTCCACTGAGCCTGACAGACAACATGCTAACCAATGGTTGTGCAGATAGTCAACTCTGCAGAGCATTGGTTATCTCAGTTGGTTATTTTGGGAAAATAGTCAACTGTAGGGTGGTTGTTACCTGACAAACAACACAATAACCAACCGTTGACCACTCAACTGATGGTTGACTACTTAAATCACCATTGGTTATTGTGTTGTCTGAACCCATCATTATGTTACATTAATTGTATGAATGCTGCTAGATCTACACTACTACTTTATAGAGGTGTTGAAGTGCACTGATAACTGTTGGGGCAAAATCCACATTTCATATGCCATTTTCACAGTATTATATCCTGCCTTTTTATTCCACATTCGTAATGATTTGACTCAAAGTGTAGACTAAAATGACCTTTTTAAAAAATAAATAAATGCAAAGCCTAATCCTCTTTCTCCCCTGACCACCAATCATTTGATTTTTTTTGTTTAGTTTTTTCCCCCTTTCTAAAAAGTCGAAAGGCCGCTCCTGAAATGCCTTTCCTGAGGCTTCGTCACTGGCAGTAAAAGCTTTTAAGCTGCAATATGCTGGTAGTTTTGGCCCTGCCCCTTTTGCCTCTGGCACAGCACACTCCTGGAAAGTGGTCCCCAAAAGTGTCTCCAAAAATGAATTAATTCCTTGGGCTGAGAGAGATTCCCCATCCCTGGGGGCTGTCTAAATGGCATCTTTGCCCCATGGTGGCTGTGAATCGGTGCTGCGTCAGTTATGTGACGCAGCTGCCAATTCACTGCCATCGCAAGGCAAAGAGATGAAGAGGCGCAGGAGACAAGTCGGGGACTTACTCGGATTTTTCCTGCCAGAGCAAGGTCACCACAGCTCTTCTGCTGTCTGTCCTAGCTCTGGTGCCACACCAGGGGCGTTCCTGGGTGGAAGGCAACCTCCCATTGGTCTCCAGAAGCCCAGCAAGGGGAGGGTGAACCAAATGGCTGCCGTAAAGCCCATGCTGCCTCCTGCATCGGGATTACCTGTCGCCACCCTGCAGCAGCAAAAGTGAGCTTTTTTCTAAGGCGGGGGCAAACTGGTGCCGTCAAGGCAGCCCCCTAGTCTACACTAATTGGCAGTAGCTCTTCAGGGTGTTTGGAGATGACAGGGACTGGACTAGCAGACAAAGCACGTGATTTCCCAGTAGGCCCTGCTTCAGGTACTTGCACTTTCAGAACTGAGATGGGTGGCTACCAGAAACAGGGCCTTTTTTGAAGGTGGCACTCAAATAGAGGAACTCCTTCCTCAGGCACCAAATTATTAATTTTAGTGCAAGTCTTGTTCTCCTCAGCCTTCGATGACAAATAATACAGATCTGCTAATATAAAACTGCTGCTTACTACTGCTATTCTGAATATTTTGGGTTTAAAGTTATGGTGTTTTAAGCTAATTTTGATGTGTATTATTGTCCTGTTTAAAACGAATTGTAAGCCACCTTGAAAGCTGAACTTAATTCTGTACATATAGGGACAGATTTATTATTATTATTACTATTATTATTAGCATTTCTATATCACCCAATAGCCAAAGTTCTCTGGATGGTTCGCAGACCATATTTTTTAAATAATTTAAAGAAATAAAATTGCCATACTGCCAGGCATTACCCCCCTTCTTAAATCCTGGCACCTTTGGATCCTAACCCTAATAATAGCAAGGAAACTACTGAGGAATCTAGTCTTATCCCTAGCTTAAGAAATCCTATCAACATCTACCCTAATACCAGCTAGGACACAGCAACAAAGCCCAGACCTAAATTGCGTTTGATGATTCCCGTGAGAACCAAGTTACAACCTAGGGCTTAGAGCTCAGAGCCCTGGTCTTAGAGAACTGCTGTTCCCCTGTGCAGAGTTGCTAAGCACAATTCGGATGATGTTTACGAATTAGAATTCTCTGCTCTTTAGCTCCCAATCACAAGGATTAGACTGCCATTAAACTAATTAAAGTGTGTTTAGTTGTTGTTTTTAACTAACTACTAGCTGAATTTTCCAGCATGAAGATGGTTACTAGTTTTAGAATTATTGGTTGGTTGTCATCTTTGCAGTACCCTTTTCACCTGTGCTATCAAACATATTTGTGAAAATTAAAATGTTAATCTGACAGCTATCCATAGCAGAAATGTTGCAGATTTGTTACAGAGATAATCTCTATTACTTAGAAATATTGGTATGTTATATTCATAGTAGGGTGTGGCAAACGTTTATGGTTCAAATGCCTTAGAGTCCTGCAAAATTGTTCTTGATTTAAAACAATCAGTAGAAATAAGCCACTAGCAATATGTGAACATTGCAGGCAACATATACCTACTTAGATAACACATGGTACCATGGCAGCCAACCACAAATGGAAGAGTGACATGTGAAACAAGTCCTGATATCAGCAATATTGTTCAACTAAATTTGATGCAAGTATTGGAGAGCTGCCAGCTGTTCTATGAGACCTGAGCTACACACACCTCAGGCTAAAAGCAAAGGTTTTACTAAAAGCAAAAGTAGTATAGTGGTATGTGCCAAAATTTTAAAAGGAAGAAAAAGAAACCCCCTGTACATCAGTGCATTTGGAACAGACTGCACATTGTTAAGGGGGAGTGCAACCCCGTCTAAAACAAGCTCAACACCTACTCTAGGGCAGCCACGTGCCCTCTTTTACAAAGGACAGTCCTCCATTTGAAGGGTTGCCAGAGGACCATCCTCTGTTTGAAGGTGTCCCTTATTTGAAGAGCTGTCCCGTCTAATTCCATTTTAAAAATAAATAACCATAGGAAGGGAGAGCAGGGGCCTTGAAGTGGCCCATCTACAGTTAGCACCTGAACAACAGACTGAACAGGCAGGCATACAAGTCACTGGTTAGTCTTCTGCACTGTGGTGAGTTGTACTGAATTTTATTTCGATTATAATGTTTTCAAAATTTACATCTATACATAGAAATTAGCACATGTAAATTCTATGTAAATCTGTGCCCTCTTTTGTCCCCTGTTTTGGTGAGCTATTTCAGCATCCAAAGCCAGTCATGTTATTTTGGCTCCAAGAGAAAAAGTTCCAGAAGCACCCTCTTCCCCTTCCTAGCAGTCAAAATAAGTTAATAATAATAATAAGTTAAATAACTGTCAATTTGCTGCTCTTTCATGGTACCCAAAGTCAGCTGACTGCCTCACTCAAAACACATTGAAACATTATTAAGAAATAGGAAAATAGTTCTGTTATTTTTCATTAAATAGTATTTGGCAACCTACAGTTGTTCCCAAGTAGGATCTTTTATACCATTCCTTCTTGCTTTTCTCTTCTTTCCCCTTATTCTCTCTCTCTCCCTCCCTCTTTCTCTGAACTCAGCCCCCCCCCCTCGGTCCCTCAGCTGGTCTGGTTCACATATTTGTAGGTCCTCACCTATCAGTTGAAGACCAATTCTCAAAGTTGCAGTCTTCTATGTCACTGGTTCCTATCTAATAGCTATTATTTTGTTTTTCTTTCTAGAAAAAGGTCTTTCCTTGCTGGGCTACCATTTATGCAATTATAGTGTCGCCAGGCATGTGAACAAAATGGTTGCCTACCAAAAGTCGTATGAGAAGCAAACACCATGTGGAGGCTGGATTCCATGGAGGCTTTGCACCCAAACCTATTATAAAGAAGAGTACCATCCTATTACAGTCCCAGAGACTGTGAATCTGACAGACTGCTGTAATGGATATGAACAAGTTGGTCTCTATTGTTCCTTATGTAAGTATTCGATAAATAATGAAAAGAATAGATTTCGTCTCTGAACTGCAAAACCTAAATGCTAGAATACCTGCACTTATAGCATAGGATAAGTTCTCATACAACCCGGGCATGTAAGCGTTTAATGCAGTAAGACACAGATGCGAGCTTTGGGCTCGCACATCCTTGCCCCTTCATTCACATACATGCATTCAGACAACACAATAGTCAACGGTGGGGTAATAAAATAATAATAAATAATGATCAATTTGACAGTTGTTTATCCAGGGGGTACTCCCCACATAACATGATAATAATCAACCATGGTGTGGATTAGGATCAGAGCTGAGTTGACTCACTCATCCCCTGCCCTCTCCCCATGCTCAGTCCTCCCATTAGTATCTCATCAGCCATTGCTGCTGAAAATCTATCCTGCTGACTGGGCTAGAGTGGCAGCCACTGCTTTGACTGCTCTTGCCTTGCAACTCTGTGGCTGACAAAATAACCAATGGTGGCCAAGGAAATAACCAACGGTGCCCTCCACAAAACTTGATAACCAATGGTGGTTCAAATAGCCAACTCTGCACAGTGTTGGTTGTTTGTATTTGTTATTTGGGCTAAAAAACTCCCTCCACACAACACAATAACCCACACTGGGTTAAATAATAAACCGTCGACTATTTAAACCACCGTTGGTTATTGTCTGAACCCAGTCTTAATCTGTAATGAGAACTATGTTTATGCACATAGGCCCTCTTTTATATCACTGTGTGTAGGCCCCAGTTCTCTTTACACTTGGGGGAAGGTGTTATAGTCCAAGGCTTGCTCTTGCATGAAAACTACCATATGGATAATCTACATGTTTGGCCATGTCTGTTCTTAATAAAACTTGTAGATTTTAGATAGTTTAAAGGTCAAATCAATGATACATTTACAAAGCAGAGGCTTTGGGTGCTCATGATCTGCTGAATGCTGGTAATACACATGCAAAATCTTCTGTAGCTACAGAAGAACTTTTGCAGAAAATGTTGCTTGATTCATAATACAGCTGAGCATTGAAAGTCATATTCTGAATTGTGTAATCATGAACTTCAGCAACATGGACTCCTAATGTGGACAGGATCCTAGGGATAGGTTGCTCCAGGGTCTTGGCAGAGGAGGGGTTCTTCCTGCAGCTAGCTCAGGGTAACTTTCCAGGGATGATGGCTCTGTCAATTTTGATTCTGTTCAATTCCTCATTTTTCCAACGTTTCGACTTCAGTTTGTGATCCCCCTCCTGCTAAAAAGTCTGCATAAAACTTCACATGTAATTTCATGTGCATTTCTCCTAATGTAGGCATTTCTCCCTGCATTTTTTTTTCAAATGGTGGAATTTGCTCCCCCCAAGCAATTTCCCCAACTTTGTACTTCTGTGCATTCTTTTCTAATTATGCACTATTGTGTACACTTCCCTCCCCATGCACAATTATCTGCATCTTTATGCACATTCTTTGACTTGTGAACTGCATCACAACATTCAGAAAAGTGTGAATATTTAGGTAGAATTGCATTCCAGTTTGTGTATATGTTCAGAAAGTGCAAATTTGGTAAGTTTACTTTAAAATGTGCACCCAACTAGTTTTCCCACCCATCTCTAGTTCATGGCTGTCCTTAGCATTAGCAGGAAAAGAACATCATTTGCCTCCTTTGGATGGGACTCTAGACCTCAGAGCCTTAGTCACCACTTCTGTGAATGGTAATATACTGTCTAGACATAGCCTTGAATAAATTATGAAAAGAGGAAATTGACAACTAGTGGAATGAATTAACAATCTGTCACTGAACAATTGCTAATGTTCCCCCTGATGTTAGTCAAAGTAGCTTTCCTTGGGTTCTAAGTGATTGGAGCTGAGAGAACTGTTGGCCTCTTCAGTGTGAGTTTTCCCTTGATACCATTTCTTCAGTCTCTAGTCTTCGGAAGCTATCATTTACTTCTGCTTGGATGGCAGATCAAGTGCAAATTCAGCCTTTATGTGACAGACAAGTTTGTTGTTTGGCCACTGTGCGCCTCCTACCAACACTTTGAAATTGTCTGAAGTCAGGGCATGTGCTTTATTTAGACTGGAAGCCAGCAAGCCACACTTTATTTTCTTTTAACTTTGTACAGTGCGTCATTTCTTGGGTGCTCGGTAAATACTGCTGCCAGTACTAATTCTACTTGACTAATTAATTAACACATGAAGGAATAGAGCAGACACTCATGGGAAACTGTGATTGGCTGTGGCTTTCCAGTACACACCCACTGGGTAGATGGTCTTAATTTTAAACATTTCAGGAGGTCATCAGAAGACAATCATTGGACAAGCAACAAACTCATCAGCCATGTAAAAGGTGTTCCAGCCCTTAATGACTCTTTTTTAGGGGTGTGGCTGATATGAATCACATTTTATTGCATTCGTTCTTAGACCATAGCTGTACACAACCGAAAAAGAAAGATTACATAATTTTGCATAACAATATAGTATTCACCAACTAAAAATAGTCATTAAAATGGTTAAGGTTAAAACATATTCTTAAAATTGCAAACACTGAACACTATCTCCTACTGCAGAGTGGGAAAGTGACTGATATAAGAATATGAGTGATGTTGAATTTTATTTATCTCTCAGCTACTTTTAGGGGCAGTCTTCACAGCGCTGGGTTGGCACCTCCTCCCTCTCAAACCCCGTGCTTTCCCTCTCTCAGGGCGGCTTTGGGTAATTCCGATGCCAAGGAGGGAACATAGGGTTCCTGGGCAGCCATCCAGGTACTGGAGCTGCCCCCTCCCTCTTCCTGGTGGAAGGCGACAAATTGCTGGTCACCACCACCAGACACCATCCCCCAGGTGGACCCAGGATTGATCCCAGAACGATGTCAGATGTTATACCCAACTTTTTCAAATCACAGCATCATGGGGAAGCCCCGTGGTGGCTGCGAAGCTGTGCTTGCGTCATCTGACCAATGCAGCACAGATCCACAGCCACCGTGGGGCTTTCCTTGCATATAGACAGACCCTAGGTCAGCAACAACAGTCCCACTCTATGAATCTGCAGATTTTCAGAGCACTTTACAGATATAAAATAGTTCTAAAATAAATCACAATGCAATGATAAATATTTAAATATCTGAAAGCAGCAGCACTGCCACTGTTACTCTTATAAAGTCTTTGTCATTCCATTCTCATTAGATCAGTTATGTGGGAGCTCTCATGCATAAAAACTAAGTGAGCACACCAGGGAGAATTCTACTAACTGAAGGACCCATTGACTGGTTTCTGTCTTTTAAAGGTTTGCTTGACAGATGGCCTCGCTCTGGGAGTTGTTCCTATAGTCATTATAGCTTGATAGACTTTGACAGGGACATGTTGGAGATCTGTCTCTGTGTTTTGGCTGATGTAAAACTGATGACCCTCCCGCCCTTGACATTCCAGATTAATGGTGACTATGGCTCTGAGCCAGCATTGTTACACACCCCAGTTGCTTGCACCGGCTTTTCAGATCACATCTGTGACTCATTAAAATGTTTATGCTATCCTTTAAAAAAGAAAAAAAGCTGTTTTGAACACCAAAGTCAGTTAAGCTAAATCTTGGATTCCTGCTGGGACAGGTTCATAAGCAAGATACCGGGTTTACAAAGTTCAAAGAACATGAATATCTCAAATCAACAACTGTTCTCTTAGGAACAACTAATGCTAAATTGTCTGGTTGCATGGGGAACCTCAATATTATTTTATGTGTTTATTTTATGCATATATTTTTAAAAGCCCATTTATCTTGTATGAATCAAAGTTTGACTAGGTTAGTATTTGAATATGCTTGGCCAATGCTCTCAGTCTTTCTATGTTCTTTTGCTTCTTCATTATTTCTGGCTTATAAGCTACTTGATTTTTAAAAAACAATTCTTTGGAAAAGTAACTAAACATTTTGGTGCCAAACAATTTCTTTTAATGTAACAGTCATAATTATTACTAATTAATATAAATTATGCTAATACTATCAATATATAATAATCAATATATAATAATAACAACAACACCTGGCTTTGATATCGCTCTACACGCTAGAACAATCACTCCTGAAATGAAGGAAAATATTTGGCTGCTTAGTCGTTGATGTTCTTGAGTGAGCATAATGATTGAGGCTAGCATCTCCCTGATTATAAAACTGTAAGGTCTTGTTCTCTTATCTATATTGTTCAGATGTAAACAGGCTAGCTTTCATTTCCACCTGCTTAGCTGGCAAGTGAAGATTGCTTGAGTCTGTAGAAGTGGAATAGTTTCTTGTGTTGCCAGAGGCCTTAATGAACTAGTTGCAATGGAACACTACTGACCTGGTATGTTTCTGATCAAGTGAGACATGTTCAGTTGTCTAAGATCTACTTGCCCTTCTGTATGAGGGGACAGTTGGAGGAAGTCCTCCATGGATGACCTTAAGGAACATGTAGGCACACATGAGATGAGGTGTTCCATTGGTCCTAAGCCATGCAGAGCTTCATAGATTAAAACTGGCACTTTAAATTGCTATTGGAAAGGAACTGGAAGCCAGTACAGGTGAGACAGGACCAGCATAATATGTTCATACCATCGGGTCCTGGTTAAAACTCTCACTGCCAGATTTTGCACAAGTTGAAGTTTCTGGAACATCTTCAAAAGCAGCCTAATGTACAATGCATTATGGTAACCCAAACGAGTGGTTTCCAGAACATGGCACACTGCAGCCAGCTTATCTACCTTCAGATATGATTTTTAACTGGGGTACCAGCTTAACCTGGTCAAAAGCACTCTGTGCCACAGAGCCACTCATACCTCTAAGGGCATTGGTGGATCCAAAAGCATCCCCCAACCCCCCAGGTCCTTTAGGGAGAATGCAACCCCCTCCAAAACAGGTTGAATCCCCCTCTTCCAGACCAAGGAACCACCCATTATCACTGCCTCTGCCTTGTCTGGTTTGAATCTCAGCCCTCATCCAGCCCTCATCCATTATCATAGCCAAATACCAGTCTAACACATTCAGAGCCTCCCCTGGCTCTGAAGGAGAAATAGAGTTACATCTCATCAGCATACTGATGACAATGCACTCCAGACTCCCTAATGGCCTTGCTTATCAGTTTCATGTAGTTGTTAAACAACATGGGACATAAGTCAGAACCTTGCAGTATTGCAAAGTGAAAATGCTACAGAGCTGAGCAGAAATCCCCCAGCACCAACCTCTGGAAATAGCCCTGTAAGTATGAGTGGAATCACCACAAAACAGTCTCATCCACATCTAAGAGCCAAACTAAATGTTCTGTCCAACACACATGGTGGAGATATGCGTGCCAGTTTTCTTTGGGTAGCATCCAACATTAGTCCTATATAGAGTAGATTCATTGAAATTAATGGGACATAGGTTAGTCATGACTAACTTATGTCCCATTAATTTCAATGAATCTATTTTACGTAGGACTAACATTGGATACTACCCTTTACCTCCATGTAAGTGCATATGATTTGGTCCTAACTCAAGACAGCCTTTCCAAGGATACCAGGGCTGAAGGTGTCAAAAGCCACTGACCAAAGAGAATCAACAGGATTGCACTCCCCCTGGCTCTCTCCCAACAGAGGTCATCCCACAGGGCAAACAAAGCTGTTTTGGTGCCAAAACCAGGCCTAAACCTTGATTGAAATAGACTCAGAAAATCATTGTCAAGCAGAAAGACTGGATCTGATCTGCCACCACCTTGCCCAAGAAAGGGACAATTGCCACAGACCAATAATTAAGATCTTCCAGGGGGTTGTCTTCATAGTGTTGGGTTGGCACTGCTTCACACCAAATTCCATGCTCTCGCTGGTGCGTGGTGGCAGCAACTTGTCCTAATGAGGGGAGGCAGCGTGGGCTTTCTGGCGGCCATTAGGTTCGGTGTTCCCACTCCCTCCACCTCCTGTGGCTTCTGGTGACCAATAGGAGGTCACCTTCTGCCCAGGAATGCCTCTGGAGTAGCTCTGAGCGAGCACAGACCGGCGGAAGAGCCGGGCTGACCTCCCTCTGGCTGGAAAAGTTGGGGTAGTCTCCAACTTTTCAGCTGCACATCTTCACCTTTTTGCCCTGGGGTGTCTTTGAATCTGATTCGGAGCCACCCCAGGGCAAAGACAACATCAAGACAGCCCCCAGGTCCATTTGAGATTTCTTCAAGAATGGCTGCATGGTTGCCTCCTTTAAGGAGGCTGGGTCCACACCCTCTCTTAAAGAGGATTTGACTGTTTCCTGGATCCAGCCAGCTGTCCCCTCCTTGCCAGACGTACTGCCACATAGCAAAGGTCAAGCAAACATATGATTGACTGAACTCTACCAAGCACTTTGTTCACAAACGTAGGCCCCACAAATGGAAGGTAATGCAACAAAATAGGATCAGACAAATCTAGTTAAGGGTCTGTTTTAGTCTTTCTGAAGGAGTGGAATTGAATATTTACAAGTGTGGGTATAAGTGGTGGGAAACAGGTTGAAGAATGGATTTGTACTCCCTCTGCCCAGTGTAAAGAACATACATGCACACTCTCACATATATGTATATAAATGGTAAGCACATTTGCCCTCACTTTTATATACATGTGCTACACACATGCTCTGCTTTACACACTGCTTTATGCATGGCTAGTGTGTTAACAAAAGCGTCAGAGAGGAAAACTCTTTGCCTTTCCTTCCCAAACAAATGCACATGTGCAGACATGTGGTTGGAAGAAGTGATGGGATAGAGAGAGGGATGCATACATATATAGAGGCACACACAACCCCTTCTCCTTTGATGTCTATGTGCTAGCTTCACTGTGTGAACAGAGTGTTGGACTAGATGGTCTGATCCACCATTACTCTTATGTTCCTTTCTCAATTCACTGTCCATTGCCCACCTCCCCTTTCCCTTTAGTTGTGTATTGGCTGGGGCAGTGGTGATAAAGAGAAAGAGGGTAGGGAAAGTTGGTAAACGTCTTGCCTAGCTGACAGTTGCCTCTGGAACAGGAATCTGTTGAATATTCTATATCAGGGGTAGGCAATGTGGTGCCTACAGGCCCCAGTGCACTCCTGGGGGCTGTCTATATGCAGGGAAATCCCCATGGTGGCTGCAGTTCTGTGCTGCATCAGCTATATGACACAGGTGCAGCTTCGCAGCCACCACGGGGCTTTCTCTCGAAGCTGCGGATTAAAAAAATCAGGGACTTACCCCAACTTTTTCATTGAGAGTGAGGTCAGTAAGGCTCTTTCACTGTCTATGTTATCCGGGGCCAATCCAGGGCCAGTCCAGGGCGCAGTCTTGGTGGAAGGGGACCAGTGATTGGTTGCCTTCCACCAGGAAGAAGACGGGTGTGTATGGCTCTGGTACCAGGATGGCCACTGGAAACCCCACGATCCTTCCTCGGCATTGGGATTACCCGATGCCACCGCGAGTGAGTAAGTGCCCTGTCCCTCCTACTTAAAATAATAATAATAATAATAATAATAATAATAATTAATAATAATAATAATAATAAGAAGAAGAATGCATTTTCTTACTGGGAGGTGGGATTGCTGTGAAATAGGTTTCTGTTGGTGCTGAACACTGTGAGTTCACAGGAATTGTTTAGTGTGTGCCTTGTACTCAGTCATGGGCAGGTTACTTGTCCTTTGCCACACCTCCCATGGCATCCATTTTGTGGGGGTGCTGAGGACTGTTTCTCAAATTGCCAAATGTGCCCAAAGCCCCAAAAGGTTGCCTAGTCCTGTTCCATCCCTTTTCTACCTGTTTTTCCGTAAAGAGCAGGAGGTGACCAGTGTGGAAAAGATCCACATTCAATGTGAGGATGATGCTATGTATTGAATAAGATGGATGTAATGCAAACAGACCGTGGCTAGGATACCAGGAACCCAGCGGTGAGTTCCATGCCCCTAAGAGAGCTTTAAGTTTGTGTTTCTTCATCATCAGCCCCCTTCCCCATGCTACATAGAAAGGCACCTTTGAATCTGAGGGGACATCTGAAAGCATTTTGAGGTATGGTCTGGGGATGGGGGAGCTGTTCAAATAAAAGAAGAACGAGATTATTATTATTTTTTTAAAAGATCTCATTGGGCATACTCAAACAATTGGCCATACCCAAAGATTCTGGCCAGATGATGCAATTGTGTTCTTAATGTTTTATTGTGTAGCCCTCAACAGATCCAGTGAATTTGCCTCAAGAGTTGGTGCCTGTCCATCAAAGGAAGTTGAAGGATTAAATATTTCATGCAAATTTGATATGGATTGTCCAGAAAACAAAAAATGCTGTGAGATGACTAAAGGAATGGGTTGTGTAGATCCTGTACCAGAAGGTATAGTACCAAACAGTGCTTGGGCTGGTTCACAAGACCTAAGGGAGGCTATGGTTAATAAGCCATGGTGGCTTGTTAACCACCCTGCACATTACATAATTACACTCACCGGCGTGACATCTGCTGTCATCCAAATCCAGTGAGGGTGACTAAAAAACTACCCAGAACTCATGGCCTATTGTAAGTTTTTGGGATGGTTTGTTAACCACTACAACAAGCCACGACATGAAAAGCTGTGGCTGGGGTGGGTGAGGGGCTTGAATTGGCAATCTGGCCCCTATGGGTTCCGCAACTCACCGTGGCTGAAATAAGGTATGGTGGGCTGTGGCGAACTAGGTCTTTCTCTCCTTCCAATGGCCTGTAGTTGGATTTTTTTAAAGAGGGCCTTAGGGGACACAGGCTGGAGGGTGAGAGAGGCTCAATGCAGAACAACAGCCAAACCTAGATACAGGTAGCTTAATATTTTAAAAAGTTATTTAACTCAATTCAATATTAATAACATAAATTCTAATTTTATATAAGTTGAGTGCTTGTCAATCATCCCAGTGCCTTTGTACTCATTAGCCCGAACATTGGAAGGAGGAAGCAGAATTATCAATAATTAAGCAGCTGGGTAGAGATGGGATGTTCAACACAGTGGCTCAATTCGGACGACACGATAGTCAATGGTGGGGTAATAATCAACTTTACAGTTGTTCAACTAGGGGGTACTCCCCACACAACATGGTAATAAATAATCAACTGTGGTGTAGATTAGAATTAGCGCTGAGTTGACTATGGCAGCATTCGGATGACACAATAGTCAAAACAACTGACGATTGTTTTCCCCACACCAACTGTTTATTGTGTCGTCCAAATTGAGCCAGTGTCTGTGAGCACCAATGTGCTTGCAGACACCTCCCTTGGCACTCACCAGGTTCCCTTCCCCTTCTGATTTATATTTCTTTTCTTAAGATTATTTTATAAAAAATATATTTTCTTTACTGGAAGGCTGGCATGCTGCAAAGCAGATAAACATCAACTTTATTTGGTTTCAAAAGAGTGGGTTCGTGTTTCTACCTGTGCCTTACACTTAGGTTCTTGGGAATATTACTTTTTGTTTAGCCTCACCAATTTTCCTTCTGGGAAATGAGTGCTTTGTGACCGGTCATGCCCACTATAGCAGCCATTTTATGAGTGGGCAAGCCCCTCCCAAGGGCAGCCATTTTGTGAGAGCACCCACAACATTCTCTCAGAATTCCAAGTGTGACCACTTTCCCAAAATGGTTAGGGACCTCTAGGATAGACTACCGTTTCCATGTTTTTCATGCCAGTGCTAAGTGTGCTCATATTCAAAGAATGTATGGAGGAGGCTGCAGAAGCCGGAAGCCAATATCCCTCCCTTCCATTCCTGACCTTCATGTGTTCCCTTGAACATGTTTAAGATAGGCTGACCATATGAAAAGGAGGACAGGGCTCATGTCACTTTAACAGTTGCAGAGAAAAGGGAATTTCAGCCCGTGTCATTTGTATGCGATTAGTTCCTGGTGAAATTCCCTCTTCATCACAACAGTTAAAGTTGCAGGGGCTCTGCCTTCTTTTGTATATGGTCACTCTAGTATAGTGCCTGCAACTTTAACTGTTGTGATGAAGAGGGAATTTCACCAGGAATTAATTGCATACAAATGACACTGGCTGAAATTCCCTTTTCTCTATAACTGTTAAAGTTATATGAGCCCTGTCCTCCTTTTCATATGGTCAGCCTATTTAAGATACTATCTGTGATCTGAAACCCTGCATAATTAGAGTTCCAAATGAAGGGAAAATTCTAAGAACGTTCAGAAGAACCCTTTCATAAAATGTTAGAAATGTCAGAACCTTGACTAAAATGTCAGTAATGGAAGGGACAGAATCTTGTAGAAGTGGCTCTATGGTCCTCCTCACATGTTTGCCTGAAGAGAGCTTTCTGTTTCCACAAGTAAAAGTGACAGACATCTCTTTTGAATTAAAGATGGAAATTGAGAGAAGGGGTCTGAAATATCCCTGTGATTATGGCTCTGCCCTCCAGCAAAAGCAGTCCTTTCTGAAAGTTGCAATTCTGTAAACACTTACCTGGGAAAAAGCCCAATCAAATTAAATGAGACTTATTTCTGTGTAGACAAGCTTAGGATGGCTCTGTACAGTGGGGAAACACCCCATCAGGTGATGTTTATGTCAGTTGTCTGAAGAAAAACACAATCTGTAAATGAGAACTCTGCTGTGACAACTTGGGAACTGTCCATTAATTTCGTGTTCAGGCTAAAATAAATTCATTCCTCTCTTCAATTCTAGAGCAAACAGTAGCAAAGTATTGGTATAACGTATCAGTCCTGGTGAAAATGGATTTCAGTGAGTTAAGCAGAGTGGACCCAAGACTTCTGAATCATTCACGCCTTTTGCACTCTATGGTATGAATAAATACAATCACACACTTCTGCTGATACTATTGTTTATGGTCTAGCAGAGCCAAAAGAGGTTCTCTGACCGCCACCTACTGGACAAGGAGCTCATCACCAAAAAAATGCACCTGTGACCTTTCTCTTTCACATGCACACACTCATTATATACATTTTGTGATGCTCAAAACGGCATTTGTACACACTCTTCCTCTCACCCAGATAAGTCCTCTTTTTTGTGAACATGCATAAGAAGAGGCATAAACACACACATATTTAAAACAGAGACTTTCGAATACATAAATGTTCAATTCGCTCTCCCCACCCCCTCTCTCCCTCACACACACACTTTTGCACTTTTATTGACTCAACCTATATGAATTTTAATTTGGGCAGCCATGTGTCCTATGTTACAGAGGGTAGCTCTCTATTTGAAGAAGTGTCAGTCTTCTGTTTGAAGGGCTGTCCAGTCTGAGTTCAGTTTAAAGGTAAGGAACCATAAGAAGGGAAAGCAAAGGCCTTGAAGTGGCTCATCAACAGGTAGGACCAGAGATAGCAGAGCAAACAGGCACAGAGGTCACCTGGTCACAGCCATCCCTACTATGGTGGGATGTATTGTATGTCTATTTAAGAGAGCAATCCTATGGGCCCTAGACAGCATCTGAGGGGCCAAACCATTGTTCAGAGTCCTCACTCCAAGATTGGAGGCAGAGCTCCAACCCTGGAAAGGGGAGTTGGCGATCCAGCCCCCCTTCATAGCTGGTATGGAAATAACTGCACTGGATGGCCTAGAAGATAAGGAACTCAAGGGGGGAAAGGGGTGTTCTGTTGGGCAGGAAGGAGACTGGAAAGGCCAGGATATGAGCTGTCCAGAGCTTCTGCCAGCCTCCTCCAAAATGCCTTTGCTATATGTGCAAAAAAGACCAGCTAGACAAAAATGCAGGGCAGGAGAACAGAGAGGTGAAGATCACCTCCACCGCACCTCCTGCTCTGCATAGGATGACCATAAGCCTCTGAGTTCGGGGGCTTACGATCATCGAGGGGCAAACAGTAGGACTGTGTACTAAATTATAGGAATTATTTCTAAATGTGCATCTATCTGTATAAATAAGCATATGCAAATTTTATTCAGATCCATGCCCTTTTTTATTCTCCTTTTTGGTGATGCATTTTCTATTTTGAGCAATTCTTAGTGGTCACCATAAACTTGACCAAAAGCAAGGAAAACTTTAGGAGACAGAATGTGGGTTTGGCCTAACTTCATCAAGAATCTACTTTGGAGTATTTTCAGAGCCAAGTCATTTGTAGCAAATCCTAGGTCTGCAAAATGCAGAATTATAATGTGGTACATTATAATTCTGGCTGTCATTTGTCCAGACTCTCAATAGGGGGTTCAGATGAAACCCCTCATGTGTTTCAAACATGTGTGGTTCCTGTGAGGCCATGCTGACTAGCCCAGCCCCAACTGCCAATGGGCTTGCTAGTTTGGTGATTGTGTGAAGTGGCCCTAAACACACACCACTGTACATTCACAGAATACCGCCACTTGAGTGGGAATTCTGGGCCAAGCTCATGGCCTTTAATTATTAAATCATCTTGATTCAGTATAAGTACTCTTTCATTCTGTGTGCTTAACGTCAAAAGGTTGTTTGTAAAACTTCATTTCTGTGTCACAGTATCATAACGAATAAGAAGAGGTTCTCTCTTTTACAGATTACTGGAGCATTATGGCCCTTAAATGTCTCGGTGTACCACATTAAGACTACTCAGGAAGAAACCTATCCAGAGACATTGGCTTCTCAGGTCCTTGTAGGGCTGCAACAGCTGGTTTCGCTGGAGAACATTATTTCTTTGTTGAAGGCTATTGTGATGCGAGTGTACGAAGTTATCGACATAGTTGTGCAAGGTTGTTATTTCTTGTCTAACTGCTTTTAGAGTAGCTTTATAAAAGAATGAGTTAGAACTCTATGAATATAACTTATAAGTTAGAACTTTAGGAACCTCTGTGAGATACTTTATAAGCATGAGAAACTGGGATACCCCATATGAAGAGGAATTTTCTAGCCCACTTTGGGTTGTTTTATATAAGAATAAACTTCCTACATATAGGAAATGGAGTGAGTTCAATGTACAATTTGTCTTGTGTGATGAGCACATAACACCTGTTTCTTGAAGTGTGAGACAGTAGCTCTTGGCTGCATGAAATAGACCTCGGAGTCAGATATAGGCTTTATACTCACCGCTGTAATTTCAAAGTAGTCTGAAATTTAGTCCAAATTTACATTGTAATTTTGGGATCTGGCCTTGCATGTTCTCTATCTATATATCTATGTCAAAACCAACATGCTTATAAATTCTCTCTTCTCAATCTTATTTCAAGAGATTTAAATGACTGTTATCTGCAGAATTCAATGCTTTCTGCAAAGAAGACATTTGTATCAACCTAGGGAGTTATCATAAGTGTACCTGTAAGAATGAATTGTCAGCTGGATACAAATTTTAAATGGTCTACCAAAGTGTAAAATGTAGGGGAACATTGGTCCAATCGAATTTGCTCTATTTTTCCATTTGTATTCTGCCTTCCTGGCCATAACAGGCCCTTGAGGAGTCTCACATTAAAATCCACTTAAAGCAGACCACTGTATTACCCACAAACTCTTGGGTATCTGCATTGGGGAAGACAGCTTTCACAAAAGAAGAGACAAAAAAGCAGATGTTACTGAGCCTGGCTAAACCCCATACATTCCCACTCACATGAGTGGACTAGTGGCATAAGAGAAGACAGATGGAAGATTGCAGGGGCTACTTCTTCAACCTGAAAAGTGGCTAGATGCAGTGTTTTCTAAAAATAGAAGTAGCTGCTACAATCTTCTGTACTTCATACATTAATTGATACATAGAATGGAATGAAAAATCTTTTAAAATGTAAAGACTACAATAGCTATATATATGCACACATACACATACAGGAGAGTGGGCATTACCATGGAAAAGCCCCTGCTCTTTGTATTCCAGGATGTATTCCAAGGCTCCCCCAAAGTACCTGAGCTTATGAAAGGGTATGTAAGAGGAATAATACCCCAAGTCAAATCAAATATATTTGTTAGCATTCACTATGAACATCCTTTGAACACTATCTGTAGGCCAAACACTAACTTGAAAATAGGTAAATGTTAAAACAATGCAAATTATACGAGGCAAATACAACACATCATTATCTTAATTAGAGTGACCAGATAAAATCCAGGTCAGGGCTCATGTAACTTTAACAGTTGTAGAGAAAAGGGAATTTCAGCCAGTGTCATTTGTATGCAATTAGTTCCTGGTGAAATTCCCTCTTCATCACCACTGTTAAAGTTGCAGGGGCCCTGCCTTCTTTTGTATATGGTCACTCTAGTATAGTGCCTGCACCTTTAACAGTTGTGATGAAGAGGGAATTTCACCAGGAACTAATTGCATACAAACGACTCTGGCTGAAATTCCTTTTTCTCTACAACTGTTAAAGTTACATGAGCCCTGATCTGGATTTTATCTGGTCAGCCTATCTCAATATTCAACAAATAATTAAAGGCATCTCTTTGGAAAAGGCGTGTTCTAGGAATAGTAGGCCTGTCTTCTTTTTTCCTGATTTTTTTTTTCTTTGTTGCAACAGATGCTGATCCAGGTTTACTGAACATTCTGATTAAAAATAGAAATTCTTCAATTTTGGGGACAAATTCAAAATCTGTATCACAAAAAACCAGCAGACTAGTAGATTCTGAGTGCTGTAAGTTACCTTTTCTTTTTAAAACTGTATTTAAAAATTCTAATTTACTTTTCTAAGGACAACTAACTGTTTACATGCACATGACTGTGTGGGGCGTGGAGAGGGGCATCACACAGACAGAAAATAAGTCCACAATTGTGCACTTGGGAAGATGCCTGATAGCTTTCCTGGCTAAGCTATAACGTCTACAATGGCATCTGATTGCATGTACAAAGAGTCCTGCCATCCATTTTTCGCAGGCCAGTTTAATCCCATTCTTACTGGGAAGACAATTTAACAATCAAATGATAAATCAATACATGATGACTGGAAGCTGAATGTGTGAACAGAATATTTCTATAAAGTGTTTTGTGATAGCAAGTCATTACTTGCTATTGGATTCAGTTAACATGTATCTATGAAGGAGCCTCAAGAGTGTGGATGTTACAACTTTCGAAGATGAGTAAGATAAGGATGACAACGTAAAGGAGAAATGGTTAATACTAATTTAATAATTATTTCATTGTATTTATATTTATTGTTTTTCCCCGCCTCAATCCAGTGGGAGAGGTGGGTAAGAAATAAATATATTATTATTATTATTATTATTATTATTATTATTAAGAATGCTTCCAGATGGGGGGTCATAACGGTAAGAGGCAGAAAGCATTGTGCAGATGTTCTTTTTTTTCCTTAATGGAAAAAGATGGGAGAAGCAGTGGGAAAACGCAGGAGGGTTACAAGTGGATAATGACACCATTTGGACCCCCTTTTAAATTATGTGAATGAGGCACATCAAAAGCCTAAGCAGGAACCACCCTAGGATGAATTTGTGAAATAGTGACATTAGAGGCCTAAGTGGTCCTTGGTATGGGGAATGATTTTGATTGTGGTCCAGCAACTCATGGAAGAGGCTTGATTTTTTTAAAGGCATGTGCAAACTGTGTGAATGAACAAACTGATCACATGAGGAAACAGGATTGCAGCATTGGGATATTTGAGGACCTCCACTGTGAGGTAAATGAAAAAAGTTATCCCATGGAATAAGAGTTGCTTCTGAATCCACCTTCATTTCTGCATATCAAACAATTAATTGATTTATTGTTTTAGTAGCTGATATTCCCGGAGTTGCTTGGGTCTCTGAATAAGGTTTATCGGATTTACTTGATAAATAAGAAATATCTCTGTGACTTACTCATCTTTAAAAGGAAATAAACAATAAATAATTATTGTTATTATTGGAACCATTATTATTATTAGAACCAATAATTCATTCAGTTTGTAAGTAGACTTGGCCATTTTAAGGCAACAGACTACCATTTAGCATAGTTCATTACAGAACTCATGAAAACTTTTTATTATTACAACAAAATATAGCAATGAAGTACAGAAGCTGATGTCTTTTATATATTGTTGGTTGCTGCTTGGAGAATTGTAATGGCTTCTGTCATTGTTCATTTTGCCATTTATTTTAGCTAACTGAATCACGAGACTTACATTTGCAGGAATGAATAAACACAATGGCCTTGAGTACTTAACTCCTGCCAAGATATGACATTTGGTTTTCACGGTATTTTTTACATAGCTGTATTCCTATGAATTTGGAATATAGACAATACAGATATATAACTCATGAGATCTTATTGTTTAATTCTCAAGTTGTGTGTGTGTTTGATCTTATTCTAATCATATCAGAACGTCTAGGACTGGATATGCTAAAAGTGCAACTGAATAAATGAACAAGTGAATGAAGTAAGATGAGCATTAAATTTGGTCAGTCTAACGTTGACTAATGTTAAAAGGAAATTTTATACAAATGCATCCTGAATTTATATGCTTCCCCCTCCGCCCTCTCAAAGAGAAGCTGCAAACTTCTGTTCAAATACAGCAGGACTTCTCTGAGGCTGCCTGTACAAGAGAGGTTTAAAGCTTTTTCAAGGCGCTTTAAATTTTTTACCTCTACAAGGAGGGAGCGCAAATCGGGCGTAGAGGCGCGCTATCCCTCCGGTTGTGCGCATTATCGAATGCGCGTTAAATAGCGAGTTTTATTTTGCGGCGGGATGTGCTGCTGCTGCTCCCGAGTGCTGCTGCTGCTGTTGCTGGCTCCCCCGCTCGGCTCCTGGCTCCGCTCCTACCGGGCTCCCGCTGACCTCTCGCTCTCCGTCACTCGCTCCCTCCCTGCCCTTCCATGCTTTCACAGGGCTACTAGATGCCTGTTACGTTAGAGCCCTTGCCGCGGCCCCCGGAGCCCGACCTTGGGGCCACCACTGCCTGGAGTTTGGGGAGAGGGGCGGATGTCCCCCCTCCTTGCCCCCCTCCTTGCCCCCCTTGCCTTTCCAGCAAGCAGAGCTTGCTGGAGATCAGAGCAAGGGCCCACCCAGCACTCAGCGCCCCCCCACCATCCCCCGGCAAGAGCAAGCCCACCAGCAGGGCACGAACGCCTCCCGCCCATGCCCAGGGATGCTTCGGCCCCAGCAGCCTCCCCCGCCCCACTCCAGATGTTTGGGGCTGCAACTCCCAGCCTCCCCGGCCACGGGCCCTCCTGGCTGGGGCTGCTGGGAGTTGCAGTCGGCCAGCTCCAGCGGGGTGCCTGGCCGCCCCCGAACAAAGGCGGCGGTGCCGGGCATGGCGGGGGTGGCCCTTTGTTCCCTCGGGGCCGGGGCAGCAGGCGGAGGGGGCGGAGCTGGGGGCGGAGCGGCCGCGGCCGGAGCGGAGCCAGGAGAGGCGGGGCCGCACAGGAGACAAGGCACCGGAGCCACCGCTGGGCCGGGCACAGTCGCTGCTGCTGCCGCTGCCGCTGTCGTCCCTACCGGTGCCGCTGCCTGCACCGCTGACTTTGAAGCTCTGGGCAGCCTTACTTCAGTCTAAAGATCATAGGAACTCTTGGGAGCGTCTCGCGCAAGTTTGGCGTGTTCACTTCAGTTGTTGAATCATACTGACGTTTGCTTCTGCGGCCCCCATCGCCCCGTCAGTTCCTTCGCTCTCCAGCATAACAACTCGCAGGGACCTGCCTTAAAGAGACAGGCGCCCGCCCGCCCTACCTCCCCCCTCCCCCTCCCCTCCCCTCTCCCTGCCTGCCTCTCGTGCAGAGGTATTAGGCGTAAATGCGCTTCAGCGATGAAGCGCATAATCACTTAACCAGGCGCAAAAGCGAATCCTTGTGGAGGGGACCTGAGTAAGCATACATAAGGTTTATATCTGATGGATTGTATCTAATGTTAGTCTAACTTAAATCCCACTCATTTCAATAGGCCTTCTCTAACTCAGACTAACATTGGGCAAAACCCATTGGATTGGACTGAGAATATTCTTTTCAATTGTGATAAGTCTCTCATGATTGCTATTGCAGATCCTCCTGTTATTAAAAACCACAGGATCTTCAAGGTTACTAGCAGCAGTTTTGAAGTGTCTTGGAGTGTAAATTCCATGCAGAATGATTCATTCCAAGTAGAAGTGTACAAAGGCAAAGTATTCATTCAAGGAACGATAACCACAGATATGAAGCTAGATGTGTCAAATCTGGAAGCAGGCGTAATGTACACAGTGAAAATCAGCTATGAAGTTTGTGACAAAACTGTTTCCTCATACAGAAATGTGAAGACAGGTATCTATATTTCAGAAATATTATAATTTGATTCCCACTGCCAGCTCCCTTTAACAAGTGATAGGGATCCATTTCAGTTGTATTTTGTATCATCTCTGCTCAGCCCACTATTTGCACTTTTGAGCTTTTTGATTTGCTTTAGCATAATTAATAGTTCAGTTTAAAATATTAATTTATTTCTGAACTTAGATATTTAAGTTTAAAATATGTCTGTTCTCAAAAGAACCAATCCCATCACTCTCTTAATATTGTTTTTTCAGATGCCTTGATATTTGCTTTAACAATAAGGATCTTGAATTATAACTTCACGGACCAGTTCCTCAACAGCAGCAGTACAGACTATCAAGCATTTTCCAATATTTTAATGGCTGAGGTAATACTAAAATACCCATTTGAAAACTTGGATTAAATTTTATCTAATACTGTCAGAAAGTATGAATGTAACATGCACTGTTGATAATAATTCATTATATTTCATAGAAGTGCTATGTATAATAAACTGTGTATGCTTACTATAACTATAGAGTGACTAGCTATATATGCTATAAGCTAACTTTAAGTACAAAAACGTATGCTTGGAACTAGGGCAAAGAAACTTGCCACAGGTGGGGTGGTTGATTTTTGAAAGTAAAAAGCTCATTACCTCATGAGGAGCTGGACCTTTGCAAAGGTAATTCTGAAGTTAAGTGAAAGACTGGCTGTGTTATGGAGAAGCCCTTCTGAGGTCATGCATAGAGCTATAACTGAGTCCAATAGGGCAAGGAGCATAGATGTGTGCATAAGATAAAAGAACTAGAACTATTGCTAGGTAGAATATTATGAGTAATAACATTTTGACATAGTTGACAAGACTGATCTTGGGAAATCGAAAAGTGTACCAAACATGATTACCTAAGCTCTCCCAGGTCCCCTCTACAAGGATTCGCTTTTGCGCCTGGTTAGGCGATTATGCGCATAATCGCTGAAGCGCATTTACGCCTAATCCCTCTGCACGAGAGGTGGAGAGAGGCGGCGAAGCGCATTAACAGATGTCCAAAATGCGCTTTACAAGTAGTTAATGCGCATAAGCGCTTATTCACACAGTCAAAATGCGCTTTAACGGACGGAGCAAAATAAAACTCGCGATTTAACGCGCATTCGATAATGCGCATAATCGGGGAGATAACGCGCCTCTACGCCTGATTTGCGCTCCGTTCTTGTAGAGGTAATTTTTTTAATGCGCCTTGAAAGAGCTTTAAATGCCTCTTGTAGAGGCACCCCCATTGATGTCTGCCAAATATAAAACCTCAATCAAAGCTGCATTGTTGGAACAGAACTTTAATTTTACCAAGAGGCATGACCCATTTATCTGGCATACACTCTGGCATTAAACACAAAATCAGTGAGACTGTTTATTGTAGCAAGTCTCATGCCAAAAGCTTAACTTGTAAATCATATAACTATAGCAGAAGCTATAGGCACATTGCTTAGGTCAAGAAACAGTTCAAGGCTAATAATTCCAAATGTGTCAGAGATCAGTCCAATGAGAATTTCCCATGTTGGGATCTTTATTGTTCAGAGTACAAGACAAGGTAATGATAAATCCAGGCAGGAAAACATTCCAGGAAATTCAAAACATGGTCCAAAAGCAAGTTCCCAAATTAGAATTTACACACAAAGGCAAAGATCAGTTCTACATCAGAATCTCCATGGTATACGTGTTAAGAAAGATCAAAATTCACAATCAGTCCAGGCAAAGAAGCATTATGGGATTTTAAGATGACGCTCTCAACACAAGCTTACAAGTCCTTGCTCCAGCTCCTAGTAACAATTCCAGTAACAGTAACAGTTCCAGACAAATCACATTCCTACTAATTTTCTACAACTTTTTCCGTTGCGGGGCAAATGAATGCCAATAGTGCAAGACCCAACTGAGTTAGCACAAGGGGCAGGTAGCTTGAAGGTAAAATTTAACTTTGCTCATGGGTGTGGGTGCACCATAGAAGCAATATTGCTTTTCTATAAATTCTAAAGAGAAATTATGATAAAGAAAGATCGTGTTGAGGAGAATAATATTCAATGTACATATTCTTTGATGTTAAAATATAAATTATTCCCTCATCTGTTTTCAGATTAGAAATTCATTACCTTCAAATATGTCTGCATTATACAAAATGGGGAAGCTGAAAATACAAATGGATTCTCTTAAAGCTGGTAGCATCATCGTGAGGTTTAAAATCATAATAGATGACCCAGAGTTTCCAAAAAATGTGTCTGCATTTGATCCAATGATGTCATCACTGTATAAAAGTGTTGTATTACTTGTTGACCCAAACAGCTCTGCAGTAGAAGGTAGGCAATCTAATTTAATGTCTAGCTTGCATTAGTCATTTAAGTTTATTATAGAGGAAACTAGTGTTAGATCTGTATATCTATTTATCTTAAACCAGCTTTTCCCAATCTGTTGCTCTCCAGATAATTTGGACTACAACTCTGAGAATTCCTGACCATTGACTGTACTAGCTAGGGCTGATGGGAGTTGAAGTCCAAAATATCTGGAAAGCACCACGTTGGGGAAGGCTGTCTTAAATTATGATGGAAGATCACCTACCTGAATACCTGGTACAGTGTCACTCCAACAGCTGCCTTGTGCTTTTATAATACAACATGTGTTCACCACAATAGCTAATCCATTATGAGTTATTCATGAGTGGTGGCAGCTTGTAATTAACTGATATAAATTGTTGTATAATATTTACCAGACCAAAATGTTTAATCTGTCAACTGAAGATTTATCTGAATTGAGAGAAGAAAATAGGTCTGGGGAAAATTATTGGAGCATTTTGCTGCAATAATATCTAAGATTTCTGTTTCAAAATCCAGACAAACTCAACTAACAGTGAGTCATTGGCAGTGAATCACTCAAAGAAATGTGTATTCTAAACTAATATGTACAGTAAAAACAAACAAAAAATCACCCTGAGGAATCCTGACTGTTAAAGCAGGGAGGCATACAAAGCAGCCAACGTATCCAAAATTCCAGATGGTTTGGATGGTCTTGGTAGCCAGCTGGAATCTGTGCTTTCCATTGATCCTGCTTGTCCTTCAAAGGGGAGGTGCAATGTCTTAATTGTGACATCCCACTGAGATTTGGAGGTATTCTGAGAAACTCCAAAGGCCAGTGTAATTGTGGGGCAAACCCTCACACCCCTATCCAGTTTTGAACTGGAATTTGTTCCTGTTGCATTGATTCTCAGAGAAGCTAAGCATGAAGTGAGATCTCTTCTTGTTGCTTTCCAAATTCAGTGTGCAACTTTGGCGATCATGTCCAAGATCGGCCAAAGCACAGGGTGTCTTTCTAGAGCAAAAAAAATACACTTGCAAGTGGCGAGTTTGTGAATGTGTTTGTGTAACCTTGCACAGATCCTTTGGATTTGTGTGGAGTCTCAGAATGAGAGATTACTACAAGGTTATAGTCCAAGTTAGCTCATTATAGTCCACATTAATTTGTTTTATTAATTTTTTTATTTTTAAATTCCAGACTGGAATGAATGTGCATCAAGGGTAGAGAATGATTGTTGCATGTTTGCAGAATGTATCAATACAATTGGCTCTTACACATGCCAATGCAAGACAGCCACAGATGCCAATCCGTTAAGATCTGGGAGAAACTGTGAAGGTAAGAATCAGACAAGTATTTCACTGGAGAGTTTGTTTCCTCCTATGAATTGAAAGTGATTCTTCTTTATCTCCATTTAAGCGGTATATACTTGTGGAGACTCCTGCATGCAATCAGGAGCCCCATACGATCAGACTGCATGAAGCAGCTCCACAAGTACAGCTTTCCCCCCCCCTTCAGACTCCCTTTGTGGGCAGAGCCAGGTGAGTTCGTGGGCAGAGCCAGGTGAGCAGGCGCTACCTTAGGATTGGGGACAATTGCATGCCCCCTCTACCTTTTGACTGTCTGAAGCTCCGTTACATGAAACAACGTCTCAAGGGAGTGAGTGCTCCATAAGGCTTGTTAATTAAATGTTAGAACAGTCATTTTGTGCATAGTGGTTTAGCAAGGAAAAATTAGTCATATATTATTAAATTTCTCTTTGTGTATATGCAAAAATGCTGCACTCCAAGTGGAGCTGGGGATGCTGTTACGAATATGGTACCAACCTTTGAAGCCAATGTTACAGAAGGACTGCCTGTAACAAGTGCCCCTTCTCTGTCAATGGTAGAAATAAGGGCAGTGACTTCATTCATGTCCAAGAGCGTCATCAGACGAGCGTTTTATTGCACGCTTGTTACTGGCCACTCACGGTTTTCACAGGTCCTTTTAGGTCCTTTTGTTGCCGTCGTCTGTCTCCTGCACACTTCCCGCTCCTTTTCTTAGTTTTAGGGACTCATCAGAGTGACAAAAAAACCCTGTTTTAATTTGACTCTTCTGAGGTTGTGCTATAAATTGTCCACTAGAGGGTGTTGTCCCCATTGAAATCTACAGGCCTCGTGGTCGCTGGTCTCTTCTCTGTGAAAAGTGCTTGTTTTTTATGAAGAAGACAACCAGCAAGAGAGCCCGTGGTAAGGAAACGCGATTTCCTGCGATATTTTCCCCATCTGAGGAGCCCCTAAGTCTACTGAGACTATAATACTGCTCTCAAGTGGCAGCCAAGAGTCAAGGACTCTTTAGCCCATTTAGGGTTGCTTTATTTAAGAGTAATATTCCTACCAACCGGAAATGGTGCGAGTCCCAGGTACAATTTGCCATATATGATGGACTCATAAAATCTGTCTCTCACAGTGTGAGACACTGCAGAATCTGTTCCTCTTTGTGGCTTCTAGTTGCATAAAATAGACTTGGGATTCAGGTGCGGGTTTATAGTGACTGCTAAAAATTCAAAGCAAATTCAGTCCAGATTTACACTGTGATTCTAGGATCTGGTCTTGCATGTTCATTATCTATGGGGCAGAGGGAATCATGTCAAAGCCATGAGACATGCAAATTACCATTTCTAAGTCTTATTTCAACAAATGCAAATTAGTAGAATTCAATGCTTTCTGCAGAGAAGAAATTTGTATTAACCTTAGGGGTATCATAAGTCTAAGTGTAAGAATGAATAATCAGCTGGATACAAATTCTAACCGATCAACCAAAATGAAGAGCGTAGAGAAATATTGGTCAAATCAAATGTGCTTTATTTTTCCATTTGTATTTTGCCTTTCTGGCAATAACTGAGCCTTGAGGAGTCTCACATTAAAATCCACTTGAAACAAATTCGGAACAAACAAACAAATCACAGACATTATAAAATACAAAAGAGCAACACAGAATAAAAAGAAAATATAAACAACCAGAGTACCTTATAACTCCTAAAACCCTGAGTGTGTGTGTGTAGAAGTGCTTAATAACAAAAGAGGCTAGTGCAGATGTTATTGAGACTGGTTAAACCCCATAAATAACTGTTCACAAGAGGAACATACTGGCATAAGCAGTGTAGGGGAAGGCTGCAGGAGCTGCTTCCTTGATTCGAAAAATGGCAAGATGCAGTGTTTTCCAGTCATGGAAGTAGCTGCTGCAACCTCCATGTGCCCCCACATGGGGGGGATGCAAAATATTTTAAAACATAAAGCCTAGAACAGCTTTAAAGAACAAATGCAAGAGAGTAGGCGCTGCCAGCGAAAAGGCCCTGTTCTTTGTTTTAATCAGTCTTGCTTTCAAAGGCCAGGACACTCAACATGGGTTCCACCTCAGTACCTGAGCTTATGAAAAGGTACATAAGGGGAGGATTACCCCAAGTCAAATCAAATAGCTATATTAACATTCACTACGAGCATACTTTGAAGTAAAATAAACACCATCTATAGGCCAAACACTAACTTGAAAATAGGTAAATGTTAAATCAAGGCAAATTATACGAGTCAAATGTAACATTGTCATTGCCTCAATATTCAACAAATAGTGAAAGGAATCAGTTTTGAAGAAGAAATTTCTAGGGAGACTTAGGCCAGATCTACACCAAGCAGGGTATAGCACTATGAAAATGGCATGAAAGCGGTATATAAAGGCAGGATCTACACTACAGCTTTATAGTAGTGCACTGACAACTGTTGGGGCCCATTGACACATGCTATATACCACATTCATACCACTTTCATAGTGTTATATCCTGCTTGGCGTAGATGTATCATGGGACCCAACAGTTGTCAGTGCATTTCAATACCACTATGAAGCAGCAGTGTAGATCCAGCCTTAGTTGGTCTTTTTTCATGTTTTTTTCTTTGTTGTAGGAGACTTGGACCCAGGTTTACCAAATGTTCTACTTCAAGACAGAAATTCTTCTGTTTCGGTGTCGAATTCAAAATCTGTATCACGAAAAACTGGCAGATCAGTAGATTCTGAGTGCTGTAAGTTATCTTGTCTTTTTTAAAAAACTGTCTTAAATTCTAAATCTACTTTGTCTAAGTACAACTTTTTACATGCACATGACTGGGTGGGGCATGGAGAGGGGCACCCCACGGACAGAAAATAAGTCCACAGTTTTGCATTTGGGAAGATGTCTGACAGCTCTCCTGGCTAAGCTATAATGTCTACAATGGCATCTGGTTGCATGTACAAAGAATCCTGCCATCCATTGCAGAATTCTTTTTCGCAGGCCGGTTTAATCCCATGCTCACTGGGAAGACAATTTAACCAATAGCCCTGAAGGATGATTCAAATATGCATGTACATGACTTGATTTCTCATCAAATAATAACTCAATAGATGATGACAGGAAACTAAATATGTGAACGTCTCCTTTGAAAATAATTGTTTTATGAGGTGGACTGTGATGACAAAACATCACTTGATGTTGGATTCAGTTAACATGTATCTATGAAGGAGCCTTAATATTGTGGATATTATAACTTATGAAGACGAATCAAATAAACATGACAGGTAATGAAGAAATGGTTAATAATAATTTTATGGTGCTTCCAGATGAAGGGGTCCTAGTAATAAGAGTTAAAAACCATCGTGCAGATATTCTCCCTCCCCTACCTTAATGCATTTTCTATGGTAAGATGGAAGAAGCAGTGGAAAAACACAGGAGGGTTACAAGTGGATAATGACATCTTCTGGACCCCCTGTAAAATTCTATGAATGAGGCAGTACGATGGCACATTAAAAGCCTAATCTGGATTCACCCTAGGATGAATTTATGAAATACTTTCCTTTGGAAGTTTCCTTATTGTGGAGGTCTGGGTTGTACTTGGTATGGGGAATTATTTTGATTATGGTTCACCAATTCATAGGAGAGGCTTGATTTTTTGAGGTTTGCGCAAAGTGTGTGAAAGAACAAACATGGAGGATTGCAACATTGGGACACTTGAGGATCTCCACTGTGAGGTAAATGCAAAGAGGCACCCCATGGTATAAAAGTGGTCTGAATCCACCTTCATTTCAGCATGGCAAACAATTAATTAATTTATATATTGTTTATTGTAGAAATTTCAATACTGCCCCTCAGTAGAAATTTCCCAGGTAGTTTATGTAAGAGGAAACAAACAATAAATACTGAAATGGAATCAATAATACATTAAGTTTAGTAAATATACTTGGCCATTTTAAGGCAACAGACTAGCATTTAGCATATTTTCCTACTGTGGAAGTCTTCGGCAATGAAAACTTTGTTTCTTACAACAAAATGTCCTTTGAGAAATATTAAGTCTCTGGCAATGAATACAAGAAGCTGATGTTTGTATTATTTGTTTCTGCTTGGAGAATTCTAATGGCTTGTAGTTTTAATGGGTCATAATGACTCATTTTGCTGAAGATTTAGCCATTTATTTTACCTAACTGGATCAAGTGATTTACATTTGCAGTAATGAATAAGCACAATGCTGTTGAGTACTCAATTCCTGTCAAAACCTAGCATATGGTTTCCATTGTGCTGACCACCATAGTACTGTTTATGTTAATATAAATTTCTCTTTTAATACAATTGTGAATCATGTTTCAATTTCAGAGCAGCAGAATTATGGGGCTAAGCATTAAACTTTTTTTTTCTTATAGTATAATCATTTAAATATTGATATTTCTTAAACTTTCTTAGAGATATAGAAACTATAATCTCATGACCATCATTGATTGCCCAAGACATTTTTCTGCCCAAAGTGGAGCCTTGATGTTGCTTTCTACCACTTGTTGGTCAACACTTTAAACACTTTGCTGGGTCATGCAGACACCAGTTTCTGCCTTTATCCCTCACCCCCTCATGGTTCCTTATCCCTGCTGCATGGTAGAGCCAGTGCTGGTGACAAAATAGTTTGGACGGATTTGAGAAATGGGATGCTGTTCAGCTTGACGGCTGCTTTTTTTCTCTACATTTTCATGATGTTGTCACTAATCACTCCTATATTTTTAAAAAAGTCATGTGAGAATTACTTCTGAGGAGGATACGGAACATATACAGTTCCTTGAACTCGTGATACCTATTGGCCTGTTCATGTGTTCAAAAAAGGTTTAACGGCAAAGTGTGAAGAGAAGGAGTTCTCCATCCCCGCCCCTCTCCTCCATTGCCTTTGTCACTCTATACTTGTGGAGGGCAACTGTCTGAAGAGGAGAGCCTCCTGTATCCATGAGGGCTCTCCATGTGAGCCAGAACATGAATGTTTCATTGTTTGGGGTCGTGTGAAGAGCCCCCAAAGATACAGGAGACTTTCCTCTTCAGACTATCACCCTCCATGACAATAGAGTGACAAACACTACTATTAACATTTCTTGAATGCCTGAACAGGGCTTAAGTCTTTTCCAGATATCGTAAAGTATTGCTTCACACACTCTTCTTCCCTGACCAAATTAAAAGTCCAGAACAGCTCTAAAAGGACTATTTCTTTTGGAGGAAAAAGCCCTGGAAAGTTATGGTTGTATTTGTAGTGTCTGTTTATTTACAAATAACGTCTAAGTTGGTGTGGAGAAATGCTATATAGATATGTTTGTTTATAGTTCATACTGTTTAAATACCTTGTGTGACCTCTGTGTGGCCATAATGTACTTGAGTAGTCCTGAGGGCTAGCTTTGTTACGGTGTGTAGGAATAGTGCTTAGTGACAGATTCTGAAAAGGGGAAAGACGGTTGTTTTTTAAATATTTATAGATGGGGTAAAGTCTATAAATATGTATAGATCAGGTAAAGTCATTATTGGTTGGTCTGGGAAATATCAGACTGATTTGCTGGGGGAGTTCTAGATAGGTAGAAAAAAACCAATTGGAGAGTGGATGACAGGGAGTTGGAGTTACTGGTTGTTAGCTGAAAGGAACAGTGCTCAGAACTGGGAAAAGAGAAAAGCCAGTCTGAGGGAACTCTTCTTTGTTATTTAACCCTCTGAATTTCATTTCAACCCTTTGAGTCCTGATTAAATTTGGCCATTTGAGTTCAAATTTTCTAGGTGTTCCGGTAAGAATTCAGCTTGATAAACAATATATTGAGTTTAGGAGAGAACACCTGTTTACCAGCTTTTCACCAAAAATGCCTCCTACTTCGTAACAAAGCACTTTTCTGGAAAATAGTCCCAGTCTATCTGGAGGGAGACTTGGGGCCAAATTAAATGTTTCCTTAATCACATATAATGGAGCTATATGTGTCACCCTTTTTTGGTGGTATTTCCCCCCCCCCTTTTTAAACTGCCATGGGAGGGGGTTGAAATTTCAGGATGCTCTCCTGAAGCACCACAGTCCCAATGTGAATTGGGGCCAGGCACGCTTGCAGGAGGGTTCAGGAAACAATCATGCATAGCTCCATGGTGTGATTAGTTTGGCTCTTAGAATCCAGAGTTGGTGACTATGAAGAGATGAAGACCAGGGCATTCAGTCAGAGGTCTGACCAGAGAGAGCTTCAGCAAGTGATCTCTGATACAGGCTTCCTCTACACGATCGATTTAAGGCTCTTTCACGGTGCATTAACAATTTTACCTCTACACAAATGGAATGTAAATGAGGCGTAGAGGCGATTTTTATCCCCTTAGATGCAGATTATCAGATTCGCGTTAATTGGTGACTTTTATTTTTTCTCCGAAGTTAGGGCGCCTTATGTCCATGTAAACAACTTCTTTGCAGTTGCATGAATGGTGAAAGTGGGCATATTTTCGTGGTGATGTCATGCATGAAGAATTGCCCCTTCACTGGGAACACCTCCCAGTTGTTCTTTTTTATTTCCTGTCTCATGTTTTTTATTGGGAAATATATCCCACTCTGTGTGCAGCGGCGGCCCCAAAAGCTTGGCGAGGCGTAGAGCAAAAGGAAGCGCCACGCAGCACGAAGAGCGGGGCCCTCCTGGCAGGGCTGCTTGGCAGCAAGAAGGGAGGGAGCAAAGGAGATCCGGCACCAGCGCAAGTCGCCTCCCAATCCCTGACAGGGCGCTGAGTGCTGGGCGGCAGGGAAGGGGAGGAGACGGCTGGAAGAGCTCGACCCTGCAGGGCTGCTCGGCAGCAAGAAGGGAGGGAGCAAAGGAGAGTAAAGGTGATGCGCTTCCACGTCTCTGGTGTACAGGTATTAGGCGTAAACTCGCTTGTAAGGTAATGCACACAATCCAAGAAACAGAAGTAAAAGCGATCTCTTTAGGGGACCACAGTGTCATCATCCCAGAAGCTGGGGGCTGAAGGCAGAGGAAGACTGCTGTACAGCACCTATTCCTGGTTGTGAGGGATTATGCGCACCTATTCCTGGTTGCGCTTCAGCGATTATGCGCATAATCGCCTAACCGGGCGCAAAAGTGAATCCTTGTAGAGGGGACCCTTGTCTTTAGCAAGGGTATTAATCCTATGCCTATGCCTTAGTCACCAGGCTACTGAGGTATTTAAGATACAACAGCTTTATGTTAGTGGCAGCAGTTTGATGATTAAAGGTTTTTTATAATTAAGATGGATTTGTGGCAAGGGATTTCAAAGACCCAAGTCTCAAAGTATTCTTAAAAAAAAGGACAGCAGCAGAAAACCTATGTGGTTTCGCCACATTATGACAGTGGTGGGATACAATTGTGAAGGGTGGTTCTGACCCCGTTAGATAGACTGGCAGGAAACAAGCAGGCACACGTGCAGGTGGTACTACTCCAAAAACAGTTTTATTCCAAAAGCAAATGCACCACACCATTTCCCTTTTCATGATTGTGCCTCTAACAATCTGAAGGGTCAGATGTTACCCTGACCATTCAACCCTTGAGGCCAAGAGTAAACAGTCCCACAAGTCCCTCATATACAGGGAATCAATCCTGGATCATAAGGGACATAGGGTACATTTTATCTTGACACAGTTCTTTGCTGACTTCAATATAGAGGCTGTTCCGCACACTTCCACTCAGGTGAATGAAGCATTTCCTATATCCTCCAAGTAATGGAGGATTTAGGAACGGATATGAGGGGGTTTACACTGGGTGTCACAGTGATAATGGAGAAGGTTGGGTTTCCCCTGGTAACTCTCTGTGCCTCATGTGGAGAACTGTGGGTAAAGTGCAATGAAAGATATGCATGTAAAAAGAAAATGACTGTTTTAATTTTGAATACAATTTTAGTTTTGGTTAGTGTGTGTGTTAGATCTTATTGTAGCCTACTCAGAACTTCAGGAATTGGACATGCTAAAAGTACAGAATGAATGACAAGTGACTGTAGTAGGATAAGCATTATATATGGTCAAACATCATTTAATATCAAAAGGCAATTTTAAACACATGCTCCCTGAATTTAAACAGAGGTTGCAGTCCTTTTAACACTTACCTATAAATCAGGCTTGTTGAAGTAAGAGAAGTAAGTCCCATTCATTTCAAAGGTTCTACTCCAGCTAGGACTAACGTTGAGTATAACTCGTTGGATTGGTCCGTAATGTTCTTTTCAACGGTGATAAGTCTCTCATGATTGCTATTGCAGATCCTCCAGCTATTAGAAACCACAGGATCTTCAATGTTACTAGCAGCAGTTTTGAAGTATCTTGGAGTGTAAATTCCATGCAGAACCATTCATTCCAAATAGAAGTGTACAAAGGCAAGGAACTCATTCAAGGAACAAAAACCACAGAGACGAAATTAGATGTGTCAAATCTGGAAGCAGGCGTAATTTACACAGTGAAAATCAACTATGAAGTTTGTGACACAAATGTTTCTTCGTATAGAAATGTGAAGACAGGTATCTATAATCTTAGAAATATTATTGTTTCAATTCCCAATTCCAGCTCTTGTTAACATGTGACAGGAATCCATTTCTCCAAAATTGCATTTCAACATGAGTGGACACATATCTTTATGACTTGAAATGCAATCAACATCCCAATTAAACTTTCTGTGGCATCTGTGATTTTTTATATCTCTAGCTTTGAAAATTCCAGAATTTTGGAGTTAATGTTTCTGCTATACACCTGAACTGTCATCCTGTTCTGATTCCAGATCAGGCCTTCAACTATATGTATATTTTTATCATCTCTGCTCAGCAGCTCACTATTTGCACTTTTGACCTGAATTAGTGTTCTCATCATAATTAATAGTTCAGTCATAAAGACTAATTTACATCTGAACTTTGATATGTAAATTTTAAAATCTGTCTGTTCTTGGATGAACCCCATCCCCCACTTAATTTTGTGTCTTTTAGATGCCTTGATGTTTGCTTTAACAATAAGGATCTTGAACTATAATTTCACGGACCAGTTCCACAACGCTAGCAGTACAGAATATCAAGCATTTTCCAGTATTTTGATGACTGAGGTAATACTAAAAAAAACTATCCATTTGAAAACTTGGATTAAAGTTTATGGAATGCAGCATTTTCATATCATGTTCCAAATCTTTTCAAATATATGATTTAATATCAAGTTAGCATTAAACATTTTGAAAAACAGCATTCACTTTCCTGTCACCATGATAGATTGGAGCTAAGCCTTTGGAATAGCAAGGCATGAGACACACAACTCCTATATATGCAGGTTCCCACATTCATTTCTATGGAGGATGACCTTTACTGATCTGCTGCCTCCATTAAAGCAACCGGAGGAACCCTTGTGGGCAGTAGGATGGCCAACTGACCAGAAAAAAACTGGCCTGATCTTGTACCCTTTAAAGCAGCTTGCTTTGTAGACATCAGCAGGTGAAACCTTTCACAGCATGGAATCAAAAATTATCATCTGCTAATATTTGCATGTTAAGAAGCTGTTAAAGGTGCAGGAGCTGGCAAAAGGTTAACAACCCTAGTAGGCATGTAATATTTCTGGACATACCGTAGGCCCTATGACATCTATAGATTGCTATATTAAAAATAAAATTGCATTTTTATACAGGAATGAAAGTGTCAATATCTTCTGGCCCTTAAAGTAAGGTGAGAGACATGTGAGTAAGTTGTTTCAAGACTGCTTTCTGTAGAGGAAAGTGACACATAAATTTAGCAACAACGACAACAACAACAATGTGACTCCCGTATCATACAGAATTTAATTTAACTTGCTAGAGTAACACTCTGGCATTACTAAGGGCAATGATAACTGTGGACTTCATATCCATTTAAAATAGTCACATGGCACTTAAAAGGAAAATGGAGATATTATCAATTAGAAAGTGTTAATTGGATACTTTAGGATATTCATTACTAAATTGCTACATCTTCTTCCATTGTGGGGCAAGTGAATGGTAATAGTGCAAGACCCAACTGAATTAATGCAAGGGGCAGGTAGCTTGAAGGTAAGAGCTAAATTTGCTCGTGGGTATGAGTGCACCATAGAAGTACTATTGTTCTTCTGTAAACTCTGATTTGAGAATATGATAAAGAAAGATAGTGTTGAGGAGAATAACGTTCAATGTACATATTCTTTGATATTAAAATAGCAATTGTTTTCTCATCTGTTTTCAGATTAGAAATTCATTACCTTCAAATATGTCTGCATTATACAAAATGGGGAAGCTGAAAGTGCAAATGGACACTGTTAAAGCTGGTAGTATCATTGTGAAACTTAAAATCATAATAGATGATCTGGAGTTCCCAAAAGACATATCAGCATTTGATTCAATGATGTCATCACTGTACAAAAGTGTTGTATTACTTGTTGACTCAAACAGCTCAGCAGTAGAAGGTAGGCAATCTAATTTAATGTCTAGCTTTCATTAGTCATTCAAGTACATTACAGAGGAAATCAGCTGAAGGAGCATTCAAGGGAGGAAAATAGCTCTGAGGGAAATTATTGCACCATTTTGCTACAGGAATATCGAATACCTTTGTTTCAAAATCCAAACAAATTCAACTATTAACAGTAAGTCATAGGCAGTGAACCATTCAAAGAAATGCCTATTCTGAACTAATATGTACATCAAAAAAACAAAACAACCCCCCCTCCCGAGGAATCCTGACTGTTAAGGTACTGAGACATACAGAGCAGGCAACATATCCAAAATTCGAGATGGTTTGGCTGGTCTTGATAGCCAGCTGAAATGTGTGCTTGCCATTGATCCTGCTTCTCCTTGAAAGAGGAGAAGCAAAGTCTTGATTGTGATATCTCACTGAGCTTTGGGGGGGTGTTCTGAACAACTCCAAAGCCCAGTATAACTGTGGGGAAAATCTTTACTCCCCTACCTAGTTCTGAGCTGGGATGTAGATAGGAGTTTGTTCCTGCTGCATTGATTTTCAGAAAGGCTAGGCATGAGGTGAGGGAGGTTGTCTGTCCTTTCTTATGATCCTAGTGAGAGGTGGATAATCTCACAGACCTCATACTGACTTCAGAAAGCAGTGGGATGTCTTCTTGTTGCTTTCCAGTGTGTGATCTTTTGCAGGACAGGACAAAAAGCAGGGGATCTTGTCAGAAGGAAAAATACACTTGCATGTGGCAAATTTGTGAATGTATTTGTGGGGCAATTGTAGAGCCCTGTATCTATACAGTTGGGTTTTATATAGACCTTGAGTGTCATCACATGGGGGGGAAATTGTGTTTCCTTACCTTCATTTCTCCACCCCTGCTTTTGTCCTTCCTTACTTCCTCTTTCTTCCTGGAGAGGAAAGAGGAAGTAAACAAAGACCATGTGGATCATTCAGGGGCTTTTCCTGCACACACCAGGGGATCCTGGCACATTCTGTTTTTTAAAAAAAGTCAGAGTAAAAGGGGTCTCTTTTGCAATGGAAAAACAAGCAGAAGGAATGGGAGGCGTGCAGGAGGTGGACATCGTTGTCTAAAGGACGCACGAACCCCCATAAGTGAGCGGTAGCAAGCATGCGATAAAATGCCCGTCTGATGACGCCTTCTGAGAAGGAGAGATTACTGCATTGTTTTCAAGTTAACCTAGCCTAATTTTTTAAATTAAATTTTGATTTTTGAATTCCAGACTGGAATGAATGTGCATCCAGGACAGAGAACGATTGCTGCATGTTTGCAGAATGTATCAATACAATTGGGTCATATATGTGCCGATGCAAGACAACCACAGATGCCAATTCGTTACGCCCTGGGAGGAACTGTGAGGGTAAGAAACAAATATTCTAGCGAAGGGTTTGTTTCTTCTCATGAATTGAAAGTGATTCTTCTTTATCTCCCTTCAAGCGGTGTGTGCATAGTTTTGTGCATGGTGGTTTGCCTTGAAAATATCAGTCATGTATGATTAAATTTCTCTTTGTATCATTTTTGAAAATGTTTTACTCCAGGTGAAATTGTGGATCCTGTTACTGATATGGTACCAACACTTGAAGCCAACGTTACAGGAGGACTGCCTGTGACAAGTGCCCCTTCACTATCAATGGCAGAAATAAGGGCAGTGACTTCATTCACATCCTGGTCTACCGAGACTATAATACTGCCCTCAAGTGGCAGCCAAGAGTCTAGCACCCTTCCAACAGGCAAAACACTGTCAGCATCTCAGAGAACAAGTACTTTGGGGCGCGACTGGAATAATAACACACTGAGGAACTCAGAAACTGTAGCTCTGGTGACAGAACCATGGAACAATGTAACTACATCAAATGGAAACTTAGCTGAAGAGAGATTAGCAGCACAAGAACAACACAACTCTTCATTGTCGAACATTTCAAATACTACAGTTTATCCTTTTCTGAGAAACAGATCTGTGGAAGAAACAAGCCCATCTGGCCTCTTTACTGACAGAAAATCTCAGGAAGATTCAGTCATGAATGTAACACAATACTCCAAACATCATGCTCTGAACCAGACCCTGGATAAAGAGATGGGGAAAGATAACAGATCTTGGTCTGAGGGAAAACCATCCACAATGTTACCATCTTCTGAGCAGCAGACGATTGCTTCCCTTGCTACAGATTGTGGTGGTGAGTCTGTCTTTACCCCAGAACATTCCTTAAAAGTAATAGGTTAGTATGAAGAAAAAGACATTGAGAGTGTGCAAAATACAAGGGAATGGTCACAATCCAGAATATACTGGTCCCATTTAAATCAATGCGACCTAAGTGCATAATTAAACACTTACATACCATTGGCATTTAAGCTCATACCTTTCTCTTGATTTCAGTCAGCCATTTCCCCTGTTTGCAAAGTGGATGTTTAGTGCTGGGTGCTAATATCGGGGAGGTGGCATGTCTGGAGGAGGTCTTACTGATGGGAGGGACCACCAAGGCATATAGAATAGTCCTGTGTTGTTGTTTTTGTTGTTTTTACAAAGGCCTCTTATAGGCTTCAAGTTATAGAGAAGCAAGTAGAAAGGCCAACCAAATGTACATCCAAGTGAAGTTGTAGCCTGTCCACCCTGTACTGCTTTCAATGGAATGTGCATTGGGATTCACATCTGTGAGTAATCCATTAAAAACAATGCAGCGTGGAGAGGCAACTTCTGCACTTCGGTGTGCGTTTGGATGCTTTCTCTGATTTGGGGCCCCAGTTCCATTCTGAGCCAGTAAGTGATACTTGCATGTGGAAGGTTGTTCATCATAAATGAGAGTTGACCCAGACTGACATAATCTGGACCAACTTCACATTAGGCTCTGAGGAAACCCCCCTTCCCAAGTAAAAGAGTTCTACTAGCACTTCAACACAGTGCTGGAAGTACTTTTTAATAAGCAATATATTAAAAATGTAACAAATGGGATAGGTAATTCTAAGAACATGCTCTTTGTTTTTCCTCTCTTCAAAGGTTTAATGGTCGTTTCTTTTCTTCTTAGTGACTTTTCCAGCTGAAAGAATATTTTTTTCCAATGTAACCTGTACCAGCTTTCAAGTTGTCTGGGCAATAAATGTTACACCGAATACTGCTTTCCAGTTTCTGCTGTTTGAGGGAAAGCAGCTTATACAGGAGATTAAAACCCAGAGCAGCAACCTAACTATTTCAAGACTAGAATCTGGGATTTTGTACACTGTTGAAATTACGACAGAGGTTTGTGGGAATCAAAGTAAACCAGTACAGCGTAAAGTAAAGACAGGTAAATAATAATGATACTTAAAAGTTCATTTTATGAATCGAATGCCCTAGAAGTCCATAAGAAAAAGGACTTTTTATAAGGGACCACTAAATATGAGCAAACATTTAGTACCATTTGCACAGGTTTGTTATTTAGAATGTGAGTACCTTTCCACATTTCCTGCCTACTAATGGAATGAAAATTCTGAAACCAGTCATGTTTTATACATACCTTTCTTCTCATACACAAATGCAGAATATCCAGATAACAAACAGTTGTCTGTTTTAAAAATAACATTGATCTTTTCCCTTCAGGTGCTTTAAATGTCTTTTTTATTCAGTTTTGCCATCTGAGATTTGAAAGAGAGCTACCTCATCTGATCTTGAAGCTTCCTAGAGGACCAGAGACTGCAATCTGATTGCTACACTTCTAACTAATCATGTTTACATTTTTCCCAATCCTGCAGCTGCCCAGAAATTTAATGGGACAGTCAGGATATTAAATCTGAATTATAGTTCAGAGCTCAGCAACTCAAGTAGTGAAGAGTACCGAAATTTTTCACAGTTGTTTCTCAATGAGGTAAGTTAATATGAAAAAAGTGGTCAAACTCCATATAGTATAATAATGGACATGATTATATATTTTCTGTCTAGTAAATCTAGGTTAATAAACTGTTGAGAAACAATGTTTTTCAAGAGGGAAATAATAGTCCTGTGACAGAGTATGTAACAGAGAAAGGATATGTCAGTCATAAAACATCTGGGCCAATCCCTTTTCTCACCTTCATATCCATGTTTACTAAAGATGTTGAGGGAGAGGAGGACTGTGCCTGCTCTCCACCTCTGTACATCCCCTTGTTTCAGTCTCTACATGTTCAGCTGAAGGTGAAGGTGAGATCAAGCTCTATACATGTACATCTGTATGTGTGTATAGTCTGTATGTGTGATTGGGAACTCTGGTGTGACCAGGATTCCTGATTGTGCATATGGATCAGGGGTGCAGAGCTTCAAGCCAGTTCTGATTCCAATACAATGGTTCCCCAGATGGTCACATTCCCTTCTCCTGATCCCAGCCCCTTTCCTCCAACCACTGATCGTTTGGTGGTTTCCCAGCTTTTGTGCATTTCCCCATTCTAAAAGGTTGAAATGTCTCCTAAGGCTTAGTTACAGGCAGTAAAAACTTTAAGTTAAAAGATGCTGGTATTTTTTAGTATTTTTGCCCCATCCCTTTTTCATTTGGCTCTGCCACCACTGGAATGCACCCCCCCAAGTCTCTCCAAAATGGAATTTGGCTTTTGGACTAAAAGAAGTTCTGCACCTCTGGTATGGGCTTTACATGTACATGCATAAAGCCCATTCTTACCTTCTGCTAAATGTGCGGAAGTCAGGAAGTAGGCCATTGGGCACCCTCTAGCTCTCTATGCATTCAGTGAATGCACGGATGTAATGAACAGGGCTATCTTTTTTCTTTTCCTTTTTTTTTTTTTGGCAGGGAGAACCTTACACTACTGTACCAATATTTTTCAATAGAGGAAATTCACTCATTCAGCTGAGAGTTATCAAGTGATGAAAAACTAAGTGTTGTATATGCCTGGGGGAAGCCTGATACTGTAGAATAGTGTTCTATTCCAATCTGTCTGTGATTTGGTTCTCTCATTCATTAAAAAAAATGGTGGTCTGTCCCAGTCCATCCAGTTTGAAGGATAGTTCAGAAAGAATGGTGGGTTACTGGCTCGCTTTCCTGATGTAGGATCACTCCATCTTCTAAACATTCAGGAAATCTTGGTCCAAAAATGAAACAATCCAAAGTGTTTAATACGTTATTTATCTGTGAATCATCCTGCCTAAAAAATGTACAGTTCAAATCATTCTCAGTATACATCTTTATTACAATACATACATTCTGTTTTAATAACAGGTCCGTACATCTCTGCCCCTTAACATTCTTCAGGAAATGGATGCTTCAATGATTAAAATGTTGATCATGAGCATTACTAACGGGAGCATAGTGGTAAGCTTCAGTCTCCTGATTCCAGCAAACATGGATGCAAGCAATGTTTCCGGGTCTTTTCTTGATGCCTTTCAACACAGCAGCCATTTCAGGATTGATAACAGCAGTCTTTCCATAGATGGTGAGTTGTATTTTATTGCTGTAATTTCTCAAACTCTGCAAAATGATAAGTGCTGGATGTCAGATTCCAATAGTAGGTCATCTGTAACTATGATGAATGAAAAGCTATGAAAAGTATTTTTACTGAGCTCTCTCGCCTCTTTATCTTACAAAATAACACATGTGGTTCATCATCTCAAAATTAAAGCAGTGTGGATGTCTGACCACAAATTTAGCACTGTCCTTGGCATTGTAATGACTCTGTTGCCCGAGCAAAAACAGGTCTGTCCTTAGCCATTTACTCTCACAATGAGCATGCTCTAGATCACTTTCTTGTAGGGGCTAAAAAAGAAAAGAAGAAAACTCCATTGGCACCAATGGGGCCTGTTGGGGGTGGGGTGTGTGCAAATTTAGGAAACAAGGCTTAAATTTCCCTACTCACACAGGTTGGCTCTCACATGCTTACTTCAGAGCAAGAAAGGGAGGATCAATTGTGCGTTATGTATTAAAGTATCATGTAGTTTGATCCTAAGTCTGATTGAATTCAGTGGGGCTTACCTCTAAGACAATGTGTGTAGGGCTGTGCCCTTAGAGTGGTTGCTATAGAATGACACCTCATCCTAGATAGATGGAGTAACGGCTCTAGAAAAACTGCACACACTGTGCAAGCTTGGCATCAAGTTGCACATGCTTAATATCTCCTACCTCTTCAAGGGTCTGGAGCTAGTGAGGTTAGAGCATAGGCCTGGCATCATTTGGAGAAAGTTGAGAGTGGCACAAATTCATGGCCAATATACATTAAAGTCCTAGGGCAACCCACTAGCTAAGCATGGTACTCCCAAGTATACAATTTTATGTTGAGTTTTTAAACGATCCTAGATGTATCTTTAAGTTTGGCTGAGAGCTCAAATTTGTTTTTAAATGTATGTTGTCTTTGTATGCTGTCTGCTTTACGTTTTTATGGTTTAAAATTTTGTATATTTATTTTTAATGTTTTACTGATCTCTCTTGTTTTTATTTTAAAAAAAACAGATTATGATGAATGTGTGAGAGAAGAAACTGATTGCTCTCCCAATGCATCGTGCTATAATACGTATGGATCCTATGAATGTCACTGCAAAGAAGGATTTATCAATGTAAATGCTGAGAGACCTGGGAGAAACTGTGAAGGCAATGTTTCAATTTTTACTTTCATTTCATTCCAGCCCTGATCCTATATTTGTGAAATTCTTAAGCTGGGTAGAATTACAATGCAGCCTATGGAGATCTTGTAGCAACTGTATTTGCTAGTAAGGCTGTTCCTAGACAAGCTAAAATAGGGCAATTCCCAGGAGATGGGCAATAGAGTCTTGCCTGATCAGAAGAGGAGTGCTTGCACTAGATTGCTGCCCAGGCATCCTAGTTGCTCTACCTGTGTCCTCCTTTCTAGGCCATATTTCAGTTGTGTTCTATCTGATGCCAAGCTTCCAGGTTCTTCTTCGCTATGACTTGTATTTCAACCTCCAACACGACCTCAACCCTTTCCCCACTGGCACAGTCCTCAGAGCATTTGCTGAGGCTGGCACAGCTGATCCATGAAAGCATCTGAACTGGCCCAGATTTCAACACAACTTCCCAGTAGATCTTGTTTGGAAAAAGGTTATCCACAGTTAGGTTGAAAGCTGATATGGTGCCTACTCAACCGATAAGTGCTCAGAACATGCACCAACTTTATTTTGACATCTTATTTTTTTTATAAATTATGGGTTAGACCTATGTATAGATGAATCTGTCAGTTTTGGTTTATCATTTTTTCAGTTCCATATTTGGTGCATCTTGAATTTTAAGAATTTCTTCAGTCTTCAGCTCATTCCAAATGCTGGGATTTTTGAAAAAAAAATCGTAAGCATTTTTGTGCTCATTTCTCTTAATATGCATTTTGTATGCATTTTTGCCTAATATACACATTTGTTTACAAGCAATGTTCTTCGTATAATGCAATTTAATGCTATTTCCCATTATATATGCATTTTATATGTATTTTTTGATTGGGGAACTCCATTGCTAAATTCAGAGAAGTGCGAATCTTGAAGGATAATTCAGTTTTGGTTAAGTTAGTGGTCCGAAAGTGTGAATCATATATGAACTGAATGAATTTCTCTCCTATCCCTAATTGGGCCATGATCCAGAAGCCATCACAAGGCTGGGAGGTGTTGTACCTGGGTTCCACAGCAAAGCAACTGAAAGACGTTACTTAGTGGTGGGAGAAACAGTCCTATAACCCCCCACTTGGACTACAAGCCTAAATGAACTTGGAAGTGAAATCTATGTAACAAACTTCAGATGAAGGCACCATCCCTCCCTCTTTCAGTTCTTTAATCTTTTATGTTACTATGCAAATAGTAACACATAAATCTTAGACTTTCTATATTTCTATACAGTTAAATATCAGTGTTTCTACACAAATAGTAGAATTTTCAATACCCAGATTCCTTGGACTCCTGGACAATATTGGGACTTGTTTTAGAAAGGCTGAACCAACATTTATTTAGGATAAATTTTCACAGCAAATGGTGTCATTTTGTAGAGTGCGAAGTTGTGTCTGAAAGAGCAATGCTCCCTGAAATGAAAAAAAAGGAACAAAAACCCGTGTGATTCTGCCCCTTCTCTTGGCAAAACACTTGTCAATAGATAGATAGGTAGGTGTCTTGCTGGCCTCTGCACATAGTTGTCGGCTGCAGGTAAGGCAAAATACTGCAGGTAAGGCAAAAGGTTTTTTTTTCCATGCTAGGGTGACTTGCAAAGATTGCTGAAATACGGACCCTGTTTTGCATGGGGTGAATCATTTCACAAAAACAGACCTTCTATTTTGGCTGAGGCTTTGTTTTTTTCCTAGATGAAATATGTTGTGATTGTAGTGCTCTGAAGAGCCTAGACTTTTGAGACTATAATTTTAATATACAAATTTACATTTAAAATATTTTCAGTGGTGGTGTGATGTAGCAAAACATGGAACTTGATTGGGAGAGGGCTTCCCAGTTATGCCCTACAAAATATTTTCGTAAGAGTTCATAATTTATAAGTTTGTAGTTCATAAGAGTGTGATCTCCCTCCCTTCCCCCCTTTTTTCTGAGAATTCACTTCTGTATGGGTTATGAGCTATTTTGGAACCTATGAGTTTTGTGATGTGTAGATTACTGCACCCTTAAAGACCCCCCCCATTGCAATTTTAGAGGAACTTGTTTAAGAAAGAATTGAAAGCAGGGCTCCTCTGTTTTGTTAATAATTGTAGCAATGTTCAAAAACTTCCTCTTTTTTGGTGTTTTTTTTAGGGATCAAAAGTGTTCTTCTAGTCAGGAGGCATTTTCCTCATTGAATTAGCTTTGTTTGCCCACAGTGGCACCAGCTCATAGCTAAATCTTATTTGTGAAATTGACCTGATTCACACAACATAACAACTAACCATGGTGGGTTGGTGGGTTGTCTGAACCCTGTACAGTTTCTGCAGATTGCTTTATTTTTCACAAACAAGCCGCCCTGAGAACTCATGGCATGTTGTTGGGTTGTTCATTCCCATGTTGGCTTTTTGTGTTGTCCAAATCTGGCAGGGCAACATCATTGCTCAATCTTTTTAATTTTTGTAAACCGTCCAGAGAGCTTCGGCTATGGGGCGGTATATAAGTGTAAATAATAGTAATAATAATAATAATAACAACAACAACAACAACAACAACAATAATAATAATAATAATAATAACAGAGGATTGTCAGGAACAGTTAGGGAGCCACTTGGCAAGAGTGGCAAAAAACCCTGCCACCCCTCACAATCTCATCCCTTCTCAGTGCCCTCCACCACATACTCCTAATAATCAAGAAGAAAGGACACCAAAGAGTGCCCTGAATATTTTATTTTAATACTTGGTAATGCGCAAGTGCGCAGGAGTGAATGCCTGCTGCTAGGAAATTTGCATAATTTCCCCCTTAGTTTGACTTAGTGCTGTGCTGAAAATTTCAACCATGAAAATTTCAACCATGAAAATTTCAACCATGAAAATTTCAACCATTCTCATTCAATTTGATGGGAAAAAAATTGCTTTCGAAAAGAAATTCAAAGGAGAAGAAATATCAGAGAAATTTTCATGGGTTTGATTCAGGGTTCTTGTGCTGTCCGTACTTATGAAATGACTGACGAGTGTGTTACAATGTCCTGTCTTTCATTGTACAGTCACCTCTCTGACAGCCTGTAGCCTCCTTGGCTTCCCGCACTTCCTGACCAAGGGAAGACATCATGAATTTTATTCCTCCCGTAGGGCCTTTTCACATCAGGAAGTGCAGGCAGCCTGGGAGACTATAGGGCACCAGTGAGATGGGTAATAGAAAGAAAAATACAGGCAGTACCTTTAGCCACCTCACAGTGATTAGTTAAAATCAAAAACACCACCAATACACATTCAAAATAAATTATAAAATGCCCTGAGAATGAGGCAGGAAAATGGAGGGCCCTTTCATGGGGAAAGAAAACTTTTAGGAAATTCCTGAGTTTTATCTTTTCTTAGCCCCTAGAAATAAAGGACACTTTCCAGAATTGTCTCCATATTTTCTTGACCCTTATTTTTGTGTGATGGCTGCATTCCCCCCCTCCCACACACACCAATGCCCTGGAGTGATGCTAGGTATTCGTGGCATTGTGGAGGATACAAAATGCGGGCCGGGCTGCCAACACAGTTGATGCTGCTGTTTCCACTTGCAGTGGCAGTGCAAAATAAAACAAAAACTTGTAGGAAAAAAGAAAGAAATTGTTCTACAACCCTTGCCAATGCCAATGCCTACCTGTGAGAAATTGTTGGAGAATTTCTCCTCCCCTTAGAGAAATTTGATGAAATTGTACCCTCAATTTCTCTAACCACAAATAGGGTGGAGAAGTTTAAGAGGTCACCTGTGCACAGCTCTAGTTTTACTGCTTCGCCTTGAAATATATGCAATTTCCCACTCCATTTTACTGCTTTGCCATAGCATTTGTGTATGGCCCCCTCTAGAAGATTGATTTAAGCCTCCTTCAAGTCACTTTAACAGTTTTACCTCTAAATGAACGATGCTCAAATCAGGCGTGCAGTCGATTTTTATCCTCATTAATTCGCATTTTAGAATTCGCATTTAAGAGCGACTTTTCCATTTCCTCCGAAGATACAGCGCCTTATCTTAGTGTAAACAACTTCTGAGCATTTGCATGAACGGATAGTGGGTGTATTTTGGTAGTGACCTCCCCCCACCACCAGCGACAATTCCCCTGCTCAGCGTTGTTGACAGGGCGAGACTCCCGGGCAGCTGCCAGTAGAGACGAGTTGCTGCTGGCAGTGGCGGCAGCAAGAGGCTCTCTTTCTAGGCTGGGGCCTAGAGGAAGCCTATCTCCCCCTTCAGGGTTCTGTGTCCTCCCCGTCCATGGGGTGTCAGAGGCTATGGGAGCCGAGGCGAGGAGGGGGGCTGGCAACGATCAGAGGGAAAGGGCACACACACTCCTCCATTCAGCTGCAACAGCCCTTGGTCATGCTCGTGAGCTGCTGCTGCTGGCGCCGGCAGCAAAGGCTCTCTTTCCGGGCTGCTTCCCTGCTCCATGGGTGACAGCTGCAGATGGAAACGGGGGCTGCAGCTCTTCGCCAGAGGAGGTAGAGGCGGCAGCAGCGGCAGCTGAGTCCGATCAATGGCGGCAGACGGGCGTGCCTCCGCTGCTGTGCGCAGTAGCGGAAGAGCCGGCATTTAGCAGAGACGTAAATTCGAATGTAGGTTGATGTGCCCCATTCTGAGAATCAGGTGTCAAACCGACATCTTCTAGAGGGAGCCAAAGTTTAGTGATCCTGCTCACTGCTCTTTAACCACATGTATTTGTGACAACTAGCAGCAGAGACCAGTGGAGGAAAGCAACAAGCATGAAAGGCGGGAGCAGTGGGGGGGAGCTGAAAGCAGCTGGCGGCTGCAGGAAAGGTGCTTTAGGAGCAGGTGTCCTTACTTCACTAGAATGTGAAGCAGCCTTTAAAATAATTCCTCTCTCTTTCTGTAGTCCTTCTTTCCAACCATGGTGCTGGAGGTAAACAGACAAAAGACTGGAGCAGCACAGTTTTGCCTTTGACATATCCATATACTTCAAGCCGTGTGCAATCCCCTGCTAAAGAGGATTCTTCTGCTTCCAAAGCCAAAAGTCTGGGCAATACATCCACCAACACTACAGATAATAAAGTATTTACAGAACTAATCGTGAATACCCCTAGTTCACCTCGAGTCTTTTCCCAGGGGGGTTTCATCAAGGAGGCAGTTCAAGTACTCTGCGGGTTTGAAAAAATAGTCATCACCGTTGAGAAGGCCTTTCTGCAGAAAGGATCTATCCCAGAATCCTCCTTATACCTTGGAAGCCCTCACTGCCATGGAAGGACCAGTAATTCCAGTCACGTCATCCTTCAGACTGGATGGAACGACTGTGGAACTGAAGTACAAAGTGTAAGTCATCTTGATATGAGGAGAGAAAGTTAAGTGGGATTTTACTTCAAATAAAAATAGTTGGTAAATAGATATAATAAGTAAAGCATTATTGAAACATTTGCTGCAGTCTTTAGACTCCTATTCCCCCCAAATGTAACTACTCAGATGGGATCTTACTTAGGGAAGGAAGAGATACCTCAAGAACAGAGCAGGATGAAGCTTTATTTACCCAATACCCCTAAGGAAAACTGCTCAGATCTGTTTTGTTTTGTGAAATGGATTGCAAATAAGGAAAAGTACAGATTTCTAACTGTGAATTGCATTTGGGTTCTGGGAGGTGCAAATTGGGTAACCTTGCATTAAAATACGCAGCCAATGAATTCCTTACCTAGCTGAGGATTGTGTGAATCAGCCCCCTCTCAGGCTGCAATCCTGTACATACCTACCTGAGGCTATGTTTCAGTGAACTCAATGGGACTTACTTCTGAGTAGACATGTATAAGAGTGCACTAGAACAGTGTAATTTGAACATTGTTCAGTTGCACTCTCTTTATCATGTCTGTTGACTGAAATTAATTCAGCAACATGCTAAGAAAGCTATGAAAAGTGCTATGCTATGAAAAGTTCCCCATTATTTTTGGGTTCAAACTGCAGCACAGCTGTGTCTAAAAACATTTAAAAAAATCATCCTGTTGAATAAGTAACAATGGTCAATCCTGTCCCCAGCAATGTCCACATGTGAACCTCGGAGAATTTGTGATAGTATAGGACATGGGTTGACAACTTGGTACCCTCTAGATGTGTCAAACTATACTTCCCATCAGCCCAGTCCAAAGGTCCAGGGTTATGGGAATTGTAGTCCAAAACATCTGGAGAACACCAGTTTGCCTACCCCTGGCATAGGGTATAGTATTTGTATGGCTTTTCTAGCCCTTAGCAACGAAGAGCTAAGGACACTCACCATGAAGTCTGGTATCTTTCCTTATAGCTGATATTTCCTCTTCCATCAATTTATCTAGCTGCTTCAGATTAGGGATGTGCACTGGATCGGACCCGATCCACGATCCGAGTCCGGTCCAGTGGGAAATCGGATAAATTATCCGATTTCCGATCCCGCAGCTGGATCGGCCGATCCAATCCGAACCGGTCCGAAAAAGCTCCGAACCGGTTCGGCGGATCGGCGGATCGGCGGGCGCCCACTGGCGCCCACCGCCGCTTCCATTGGCGGGCGCCAGCGGGCGCCCGCCGATGAAAGTGGACAGCGGGGGGGGGGAGGAGGGGGGCACTTACCTTCTCGGCCCGGTGGCTCCCGTCCGGCGCCGGCGCCTACTACTACTAGCAGGCTCCGCGGCCTGCTCTAGGGTGGCGCGCCGGGTGATGTCATCACCCGGCGCGCTACTCTAGAGCAGGCCGCGGAGCCTGCTGGTAGTAGTAGGCGCCGGCGCCGGACGGGAGCCACCGGGCCGGGAAGGTAAGGAGGGGGTGCGTGGAGGGGAGGAGGGGGCGCGCGGAGGGGGGAGGGGGGAGGGGGGCCCTTACCTTTCCGGCCCGGCGGCTCCCGTCCGGCGCCGGCGCCTACTATTCCCAGCAGGCTCCGCGGCCTGCTCTAGGGTGGCGCGCCGGGTGATGTCATCACCCGGCGCGCTACTCTAGAGCAGGCCGCGGAGCCTGCTGGTAGTAGTAGGCGCCGGCGCCGGACGGGAGCCGCCGGGCCGGAAAGGTAAGGAGGGGGTGCGTGGAGGGGAGGAGGGGGCGCGCGGAGGGGGGAGGGGGGCCCTTACCTTTCCGGCCCGGCGGCTCCCGTCCGGCGCCGGCGCCTACTATTCCCAGCAGGCTCCGCGGCCTGCTCTAGGATGGCGCGCCGGGTGATGTCATCACCCGGCGCGCTACTCTAGAGCAGGCCGCGGAGCCTGCTGGAAGTAGTAGGCGCCGGCGCCGGACGGGAGCCGCCGGGCCGGAAAGGTAAGGAGGGGGTGCGTGGAGGGGAGGAGGGGGCGCGCGGAGGGGGGAGGGGGGCCCTTACCTTTCCGGCCCGGCGGCTCCCGTCCGGCGCCGGCGCCTACTATTCCCAGCAGGCTCCGCGGCCTGCTCTAGGATGGCGCGCCGGGTGATGTCATCACCCGGCGCACTACTCTAGAGCAGGCCGCGGAGCCTGCTGGAAGTAGTAGGCGCCGGCGCCGGACGGGAGCCGCCGGGCCGGAAAGGTAAGGAGGGGGTGCGTGGAGGGGAGGAGGGGGTGCGCGGAGGGGGGAGGGGGGCCCTTACCTTTCCGGCCCGGCGGCTCCCGTCCGGCGCCGGCGCCTACTATTCCCAGCAGGCTCCGCGGCCTGCTCTAGGATGGCGCGCCGGGTGATGTCATCACCCGGCGCACTACTCTAGAGCAGGCCGCGGAGCCTGCTGGAAGTAGTAGGCGCCGGCGCCGGACGGGAGCCGCCGGGCCGGAAAGGTAAGGAGGGGGTGCGTGGAGGGGAGGAGGGGGCGCGCGGAGGGGGGAGGGGGGAGGGGGGCCCTTACCTGCCCGGCCCGGCGGCTCCCGTCCGGCGCCGGCGCCTACTACTACCAGCAGGCTCCGCGGCCTGCTCCAGGGTGGCGCGCCGGGTGATGTCATCACCCGGCGCGCTACTCGAGAGTAGGCCGCGGAGCCCGCTGGTAGTAGCCGCCGGCGCCGGACGTGCCGAGAAGGTAAGTGGCGGGGAAGGGGGCTTACCCCCCCCCGGAGCCGTCCGCTTCTATCCGCTGGCGCCCGCGGGCGCCAGCGGATGGAAGCAGGCGGCCCCAGGGGGGGTAGGGAGCGCGGGGGAGGGGGTTTACCTGCCGGGGCCGTCCACAGCGGACGGCCCCGGGGGGGGGGAGGGAGTTAGGCCCCCCCTTACCCACCCGCCGCCATTTTTTCCTCATAGACTTGCATTGCAATGCAAGTCTATGGGGAAAAAAATGGCGGCCGATCCAAAAATTTCCGATTTTTGGATCGGGATCGGACTCGATCCGGTCCGGGGGGCCTCCGATTTTGTCCGAACCGGTCCGGGACAAAATTGGAGGTCCCGATCCGGGTCCCGATCCGATCCGGGGGGTCCGTGCACACCCCTACTTCAGATTCCCATATTTTCACTCTTTTTTAAGATGAAGAAGTTTAATTCCTTTGGTCTTTCCTCATCTGGAAGATGCCTTTGATCATTCTGTGTCACCTGTGATGTGGCAGAAATGTTTCTATGCTCTTCAGGACAAAAGTCCTTTACCCACTTAGCTGTGACTAAGCTCCACTGAAGTCAGTGAGACTGACTTCCAAGTAGATAGGTGTAGGGTCGTGCTGTTAGTTGTCCTTTAGACAGAAGGAAAAGCTAAGTTGTTGGGGAACATGGGCAGGAGGGTGCTATTGCACTCATGTTCTGCTTGTGGGCTTCCCATGGGCAGCCGGTTTGCCACAGTGTGAACAGAAGGCTGGACTAGATGGATCCTTGGTCTGTTCCAATAGGGCTCTTCTTATGTTCTTAAGTTAAAATTATTTTCTGTTGCATTTTCTTTTCAGAATACAACACACACTATAGTAAAAACAATTCTTCGGAATAAACTTTCCCTGGGTGTTATTCATTACTTTAAGGTTGCCAGTCCAATTCGTTGTGTGTTTCAGAATGATCTGTTGACTTCATCTGGTTATTCTCCAGAAGGGTAAATGAATCTTAATAAATTTGATTTGAACCAATTGCTTCCATGTATCTTACTTTGATTATACATTAAAACAAAGGTGGGCAACATATGACCAGTATGCCTCATGTGGAACCCTTGGCTGTATTTGCACCCCCTTCCTCCCAGTGAATTTTCTGTGGAGGAAGTGAAAAAACCCCACACTGGTGATTTACCTTGCAAACAAGATGTTTGCCTTGTTTGCAGCAGCAACAATTTTGCACTGGTTAGGTGTGAGCCCCTTCCAACTCCTGGATGTTGCCCACCCCTGCTTAAGAGATTTGTAGTAAAAGCTTCAAAATAGAGTCCTGAGGACAGTCCAGCAGAAGAAAAAAAGGGATGATTCTCAATTTGGGTTTTCTGCTCAGGTACAAATACATAACTACAAATTCACAAACTTTTCATCATATGTGAAGAGCACCTATAACTTAGGTTTAATGTGTGTCCTTTTAAAATACTTGGTATTGTGCACACAAGGGACAAAGGAACACAGCTTATTAAAAAAATACTCCATGAATTTTAATAATGGCTGCTTCTCTTCCAGGGTTTATACCATATTTGAGGATTTACAAGGATCAGGACACTTCTTAACAAGAATGCAGTTGTTTGTTGGAAATTCTCCAATTCCCCAAAATTTCAACATCTCTGCTAGTGATGACGTGAAGATCGAGGTGGGAATTCAGACGAAAGATAGAAAGCTCAAGGTGGTTGTCAGTCAATGTTGGGCAACTCCAACTAATAACTCAATGGATCCTCTATCGTTTCCTTTTATACTTGGCAGGTATGGTACACACAACAGATTCAAGGTGTCATGCATAAACAGTGTACCACTAGGGATGTACGCACTGTGTAAAATTAATTCCGTCTGTGTTTTGTGAATTGTCAGGCACCTTTTGTTTCATCCTCTGCCCACCCATGAAATCAGATTATTTTAGTGTGTGAATTTGCATGAGTGCGAATTTGCACAAATATGCATATAAGTCAATGCACAAATTCCTCAAAAACGTGCATTTTCACACTTTAGCCTGCTCATCTTTGGCCAGGGTTTTGGGTTTTTTTGCATATTTTTCTGCAATGAAATTTGCCTAAAATTCCAGAAAGTAAAAACAAAAACTGGTCCGCAAATTCGTGGGCTCTGCCTGACAGGAGAATCCATGGGTCGGATTCATAAAAATCCAAACTCATTTGGTTCCATTGCAGATTTCTCCGACATACCTATGTACCACCCAATGCTACCAACAAATTAAAATACAGTACTAAAGAGTATGATTTCAAGTTGGCAAGTCTGTGTTTTCTTTACATTTATATTAGTGATTTGTTGAGATACTTGCACACACACACAGTAAGAGGACATCAATGAATATATCTAAAATGCAGTTCTCTTTTGATATATTGCTAATACGTCTACTCTCCTTCATATTTGGTCACAACCACTATCATTAATGGTAACATTTCATTTTATTATTTGGTATTTACACAAGCCGTTATCTTTCAGTTTCAGTCCCTTACTTATCTGCTTTTAAGAGTTCTTGTAAAGACTGCTGATAATGTTTGTTTGTTTGTTTGTTCATTCATTCATTCAGTTTATAAGTCGCCCTATAGCCAAAGCTCTCAAAGTGACATACATGATAAGAGCCAGTTATAAAATACATTAAAATAATTGTTTAAAAAGCAGGAGCAAAAACTCAAAAAAAATTGAAGTGGTTGGAACACTCCAAAGTTCTATATAAAGGCTGAATATTCCATGTGTTGTACAATTAAATACATACTGAATATTAATATGCATATAGTGCTTTGGAATATTCAAAACACTTCATAGTTCTTATCTTAATAATCAGATTGAAAAGGCTAAGGATGAGGGCAAGAGGCTAATGATATTGTGAACTCACTTTGAGTTCTCTTTTTCATATACTTCTGAAACAAATCAGTGAATTGGACACTAATAACTGACCTCTCTGTCACAATCATCACTGGTTAGGAGGTGGCACAGATAGTGATAGTAATGGAACAGGTGAGCAAGTTACCTGCATGAAAGGGAGGACAGTGACTGGATTCACACAACATAATAAGCTAGAGAACAGGTTGAGTATGGTTGTCCTTGAACCGTGGGTAGTATTTCAATCATGGGTTGTTGTGTTGTGTGAACCAAGCCACTCTAACAAACTATGGTTTGTAAACCATGAACAACCCACAAAGAAAACCCATACTTTGCTGCTGGGTTGTGAACTGTGGGTTGTTAACAAGCCATGGTTTGCTGGCACAGCTGGGTTCACACAACACAACAACCTATTCCATAGCTGCCAGTGGAAGTGTACTGGCTTCACTCTCAATATCCCTACTATCAATTTTTACAGGAAGCTCATAAAAAGGAATACAATTAGTGTGGACTGTGGAATTTCATGCCTGCCCAATTGTTTGACGGATTTCTTTCTTTTCAGCTGTCCAGTTCCAAACACACATATCACCATGATTGCAAATGGGATGTCGAACAAAGCCCAATTTAAGTTGAAAATCTTTTCCTTTGTCAATGACTCAGTGGTTTATTTACACTGCAAAATCCATGTTTGTGTGGAAAGTCATGGGACCTCTTGCAGGACGGTAAGGAATCCCTCTGCCGACCTTCATTATTTTCTACGAAGGAAGTAAAAAGAAATCACCAAAGAGGGTTATATAATTTCTGTATATTCCCAAGTGACACAACTTAAATCAAAGGGTAGAATCCAAAGTTGCCTTTACGCAGGCAGCCCAGGCATGCCGGTGGCAGCATTTGGAGCTCATTCTCCTAGTGGCAGCACGTACAAGGACCCTACCACTGGTGGCCATGATGGAGCACTTCTGGGAGGAAGTGCTGCAATGAGCAGAATTGCTTGTTTCTGGAAGGGGCATGTCACACCCTTCCCAGAAATGACAATTTTCTCTCACTGTGGTGCTACCCCCTGGAAGTGCTCCATCACAGGTGCCAGTGGTAGGGGCTGCATGTGCACTGGGGCCAGTGGGATTGGGCTGCCCATGCAAGGGCTCTGTTGGATACTGTCCATAGACTGCAAACTTAGGGGCCTTCCACAACTTTCTCCTACAAAATAGCGTGTAAACAGGACAACAACAGGGGACAATTCATAAGAGAGACACACTTATGTATGGGGTTAGAGCTACCATCTCTGTTTTGTTGCAATAAATAGCTACAATTTCCACTGTGATCAGATCACTGCTAGTGCACAAAAAATCTAGGTGAAAACACAGAGCCTGGGTATATGGTAAAGGAGACACGTAGTACTAAAAGTAAGCACAGATGAGCACTGTGCACACCAGTTAGGGTTACAAATGGCTCCCCAATGGGTACAAAAGATCAGTCTGTATCTAGGGGCTTTATCACACCTACCCGTTTTGCTTATGTGGGTTCCCCCTCCGTTTCCTATGCGAGTGTAGCCTTTTGATCACACGTGGTTGGTTTTGCTCCGATTCTTCAGCTAAGCCTGCAGAGGATGGGAGCAAGCGGACAATCCCCGTTCAGGGATACTTCGAAAGTGAAATGGGAAACGGAGCACTCGGGGCGCAAGAGCAGTGCAAGGGGGATGACATCATGTGAAAGAATTGGATCAAAGTCGTGGCGAGTGTGGATCAAACCACCTGTGTGATAAAGGCCTAGGATATTGAATCTTGTCTAAAAACTATCATCTTGAATTGGAAATGAGTAACACAGTTTGATGTTGGAAGAAAACTGCATACTGATTTTAAGCAGAGGCATAAGAAATGAAACCAGTGCACTTCATGTGTGATGAAGCAGTTGTTTGATCCTTTCAGTACTTGTCCTGAGTCAGAACAAAGAGCATCACTGGGAATCATTTGGATGTGCAATGCCTATTTTGAAGGCCCCTTGGTCCAAAGCAATTTTCTTCTGCTCTCAATTTGGGCCTATTATGGGAATGTATAGTGCACATGATTCTGTTGGATTGGGTTTGCAATTTCATAGCATATACATTTAAACATTTCTTATAGATTACAAAATAATCCATGTTTGTTTGTTTGTTTTATTTTTGCAGACCTGCAGTGGTTTCCGTTTTCAGAGAGCCGGGGAAACTATTGCAACGCCGAGAGCATCTTGGGGACCTCTGCGTAAATTCAATGGTGAGTAATCCATAAGGGCTACAGAATGGGTCTTTAGGAGGGCAAACATTAATGGGTGTCCTGCTTGTGGGTTCCTGATCGACAGCTGGCTGTCCACTGTGTGAACAGAGTGCTGCCCCTAATTAGAGGACTATTGTCTGGACTGTCAGTAATAAATAATGCAGAAAAAAGTATTGTATGGAAGCACTGTCTCCTGATGGTGGCGATCATAGCTAGACACAGAATGTTTTCCTTCACCACAACTCACCAGGCAAGTGCCTGATTACAAGCCCTGGGGCTCTGTGTCCTTGATAGCAAAAAGATCTAAGGCAAAGGATTAATGTACTGCTGAAGGTGCCTGGGTGAGATCTGGACAACTCCTTTGGCTTTCTAGCTGGTCATTCTTGGTCTGTGCAAATTGTCAGGGAATAGTTTCAGCACTGCAGTGGGCTTTGCAGTTTGTTGCTAAGATTTAATTGGAACTAGTTTGGAAGTGTTTGCAGAATGTCAGAATCTGTGTATGCTTATCTCTGTCTGTGTATGCTTATCTCAGAGCAGACAGGAGTTGTTTTACTCCCCCTAGCTCGGCTTTGACAGGCTGGGAGTTCTCCGTGAGAACCTGACAGAGTTGGGGGAGGAGTTTGCAGAAGAGTCATTCAGATTGAAGTGTCATCCTGGAGGGCTGAACAGGACAAGGGCCTTGCTGAAAAGCCAACAGCCCTTGTCTGTCAAGTGGTCCAGAGGAGGCGTATAACAGTTACGCCTCCCTTTTTAAGCTGATGCAAAGGTGAGGAGCCTTTGCTAATAACATCTCATCTGCATTGCCCAAAATCCCTACCTGTTTGGATCCATCCTCTTCTGAGCCTCTGGAGGCACTCTGCACATAGAGTCTCCTAATTAAAACTTAGCTACAAACTACAAAGCCCACTGCAGTGCTGAAACTATTCCCTGACACAAATTCAGAGATTTGCCTCATCAGCCTGAGAATTCATATTCATGTTCCTTGTTCTCTAACCCTCGATTTAAGGATATGATGAGGAATGGCTTAGGGCAGGTTGCTCCAACCTGGTGCTCTCTGGATGTGTTGGATTACAGTTCCAATCTTCCACACCCAGCTTGGCCATTGACTTAGGGCAATGGGTAAAATGAACGCCAGTAAAGCTTTCTCACTCTGTCTCTGTCACACACATACATATGTCTCATATTCTTTTTTTTTTTACTGCTTGGGAGTCATTGACCATGCTAGTGAGAAGATGAGATAATTCACACAAACAAATGTGTAATTAAGGCTGTAATGCTATGCACGCTTGCCTCGAAGTAAGGTCCGTTCAATACAAAGGACATTAACTTACTTCCCCAAGTAAACACGTATAGGATTGCACGATTAAAATCATATTGCACTTTCCAAAACAGATCGAATTTTGCATAATTTCCCTTTAAGTTTTATGGGCTCTCAAATGTCATGTCTTGTCTTTCATTTCAGATGATTTAAAGGAAGAGAAAAAGGCTGGCTTAGGAATAGGTTATATAGTCCTCATTGTCATCAGCGTATTTGTTTTTGTACTGGGAATAGCAGGTCTTTTGGTTTGCCGACACCAACGCAAGTCTGGAGCATACAACTTCAAACTCAAATCTGACAATTTTAACTACCAAGTGTTCTATGACTAAACATTTCAGTTTTACCACATGTAAGTTTACGGAATGATTGTTCCAAGGGCTGGTTCAGTGTTTTCTGTGAAGTCATTTTAAATGAGCCTTCAGAAGTTTCTAGCATAAAGATATGGACTAGAAAGGAATGATGGGGTCGTTGCTTCTGTCTGTCTATTTTATCTGTCTAGTTACTTACATGGAAGAACTGTTTTCTTCTTATTATCTTGTCCTTTATAGGTCCAATGTCCACAAAGAGCCAGTATAAAATAGGGGACATACTGTTAGATGCTCACTGGGGAGGCTGGGGTTCAAATTCCTGCATAGCGATGATGCTCATTGGGTGGCCATAGACATGTAATTGTAATTCAGTTCAGACATTACTCACTGGAATAACCGACACAGATACAGTGGGCTGTGGGACCATAGGTTTAGCCCAGAATCCAAGGTGTGAAGTTTCTCTGACTCCTCACATGACTATAGTGAACTTCTGCAGCGGGGAGCCTTTTATATCCATGGAGGCTCCCCATATGATTAAAAAGCCTGGTAAATCATTTTCTCCTCAACATATGAGGCACCAGGGTGAGCCACATGGCCTTTGGGGGTGGGGCTAAATGTGAGGCCCCACAGGCCAGCTGTATCTATGTTGGCTATTCTGATGAGTAATGTTTACATAGGGCTACTCTTCTGGCCTAATTTAGAAGGTAAAGCCATAAATGAAACTTAAAGCTTCTTGGAAGAAGAATGGAAGGCAAACGTGACAGGTAAATTGATAGTGTCATGCCACTAATCACATGTTATTATTTTCTCTTGGTATTCTAGCTGGAAACATCCTATGAATATAATATTGCTCCATATGTTGTTGGACGTGACACACTCAAGCAAGTTTAACTACAAGCAGCTGACGTTCAGATCATCAGTCTTCGAAGAACTTTTTATTAGATAGCACTTTATGGTTCTTGCATTCTTTCTGGTGGGGAAAAATCACTGCCAATTTTAAATTTGGGTTCTCCCCCCCCCCCCCCCCTAACAGTACCACTGTTGTTAATATCACTAACTCTTGGAAAGTAAGCACTTCCATTACTGCAAGGGAATAACTTATACAGTCACAGGACAAGTCCTTCATTATGATTTTCCATCCAGACACTTAATTAAGAGTATGTAGTATTGCCATCTTAATGCAAAAGCCTGGTTCTCAGAGAATAAAACTGCTAAGTATGAAATATAGGTGCTGGAAAAGCATTTTGGAGCTGTGATTTAAGATTGATTCCATGCATTTCCAGATAAGTTCTAAAAACCTATTTAACATGTTAAAAGCAACAAAGAGAAGGAACCAGTTCTGCAATTGATCTAGCCACGTTATGGACGAACATTTTTTTTCTGAAATAAAAGTTGAGAATACTCCCTATTAAGTACCTTCCCATTATTTCATGTTTTACAGTGCATGTACCCCTCAGTGCAAAGCATTTTTCTCCTGAAGCTAACATGTCCATGAACTTGCTTCTGAACTGTCTGTTAGCAATGGCTCATGGTACATGGCATTAGAGTTACTGGCACTAGAGGAAAAGAAAATGTGCTGACACAACCTTACAGACACACCACAGATAAAACTGCTGTAGCTGGCTGACTACTCTTCATACAGAGTAACTGAAAAGTGAGAGATTACTGATTCCATGTACAAAACAGCAATCATGTTCCAGTTGGGTACGTTCAACATGCCTGTTTATCATTTGCTCCAATGACAATACATTACAATTACTCAAAAATTCTGCCTGTCCCCAATCTATGCAATACATAGATTATGCTAGTTTATAATAAAAAAAATGCCAAGAGATTTCCACTGTCCACAATAGCTTGATGCTAAGCAGAAATTCAGATTTCAAACATAGGCTTGTGAAAGAAAGCTGTTCTTGTTCAACTTTTCCTTTTCACACAGATCAGGGGTGGGCAACGTGTGGCCCTCCAGATGTTATTAGACTACAACTCCCATCACTCCTCACTTTTGGCCTGGGGCTGATGGGAGTTGCAGTCCATCAACTTCTGAAGGGCCAGAGGTTCTTCAGCCCCAACACAAATCTTTTAAATGCAGCCCTGAAAGTGGGGGGGGGGGGGGAAGGGAAGAAATGATGACGCCCTTAGCACAGGCCCATAAACATGTAACATGTAATAATATCTGGATGGTATTTCAGATGCACAAGGTTTTCAAAACATTTGCTAAAGCAACAGCACATATTTCTTCTAATCCTTGTTTTATCTTGCAGTGCTAGTTAGTCTTAACATAAGACAATGATATGGTAGAATTACCTAATAATAATAATAATAATAATAATAATAATAATAATAGATTTTGGAACAGCCTGAAAGCTGAAAGAAGATGCTGCACCTTTGTTGTTTCCTTTTAGGAGTTGCTATATTTTTGGTACATTTATGATACATCTTCATTCTAAAGAACACAATGCAATTGCCTTGTGTACACATAGGAAAAGAGGAACTATTTTTATAGGTTGTAGTTTCTGAGTTTCTATACTGTAATAATATTAATAGGTCACATATAAACTACGTAACTGTATTTTGAAGATAGCTGGACTGCGGGCCATTTCAAATGTTACATTTCTCCCTTTTAGGTGGTTTTGTTTTAGAGGGCTCTTAAAACAGTTGTAAATGCAATGGGGCAACCTGCATTTGTTATGTGTTATATAAAACCTTAGTACTGAAGTAGATACAGACTATTGCTAACCTTGTGTCTGCTGTCTTAATAAATGAGTTTTTAAAGCTTTGTTGTTGTTGTTTTTTAAAACCAACCTTTGAAGGCTAAAGCCTTAGTCATACGATTGTCTTCTATGCACACTTAGTTATGGGTCAGCCCCACTGAATTCTGTGTGACTGGAGTTGGAGTCAACATGCATAGGACTGGGACAATTACAATTACATGGGATGGCAGCAGATATGCGACTTGAATACTGTTCTATCTTTTTATTTAGGGGACATTTTGTTTAATTTGTGAAGGGCATTTGCAATGACCTGAACTTAAGACCTGCTGTGCAATATGTAAAAAACTTGGATGGAATGTATGAACAGCTAGTCCAGGACAATATAATATATAATACCATCCCACTATTGCAGGCATATTGTGGTGACACAGGATGAAGGTTCTGATTTCACAGCTACCTGGCAATGGATGTGACAAAGAAACAATTACTCTAGTATATTCACATACACTTATTCACACATATCAGTAACCACACAAAGGTACTGGGAGTGCTGTTTTGTATAATTATGTGAACTAGGCCACCAATACATGGAGAACTAGGTCAGTGATACTAGGTTTAATCTGGAAAGAATTTCCAGTAATGTTAAAAAATAATGGAACTGGTTATCACATGTTTTCTCATCTAAATGAATAGTTTTAGAAATATATTACAATGAATGCGGTCTGAATGTCAGTAGGACTAACACTACTGGTAAAGGTCATGGAGCAAATCCAAGTCTAATCAATGGGCACTGAGCAGTGTCCTATGGCATGAAAGAATTCACTGATGGGTTTTAGCCCAAATAATAGGCAGGTGTGAAAGTATTTATCGGCACCTGCAGGAAACTTTGGCAGTAAGTTCAAGTAGGAAGTAGGTTCAAGTAGCAGTAAGTTCAAGTAATGTAAGTAGGCCAAATGACTAGGAAATAAGTTGTTCTGTACATTGTTTCGTTGGTTGGCAAGCCTGATGTCTTAGATGTGACCAGTAGCTGGTTATAATCGCAAGCTGGTTGTGTTAGTTTGGATGAGTGGAGGGTATGAGTTCAATGTGTGAGGGTATTTTGAATGGTGAGTGGGTGTTAAGAGTAGGGGTGTGCATGGACCCCCCGGATCGGATCGGGACCCGGATCGGGACCTCCAATTTTGTCACGGACCGGTTCGGACAAAATCGGAGGCCCCCCGGACCGGATCGAGTCCGATCCTGACCCAAAAATCGTAAATTTTTGGATCGGCCGCCATTTTTTTCCCCATAGACTTGCATTGCAATGCAAGTCTATGAGGAAAAAATGGCGGCGGGTGGGTGAGGGGGGGGCCTAACTCCCTCCCCCCGGGGCCGTCTGCTGTGGACAGCCCTGGCAGGTAAGCCCCCTCCCCCGCGCTCCCTACCCCCCCTGGGGCCGTCCGCTTCTATCCGCTGGCGCCCGCGGGCGCCAGCGGATAGAAGCGGACGGCTCCGGGGGGGGGGTAAGCCCCCTTCCCCGCCACTGCTTACCTTCTCGGCCCGTCCGCTCCCATCCGGCGCCGGCGGCTACTACCAGCGGGCTCCACGGCCTACTCTTGAGTAGCGCGCCGGGTGATGACATCACCCGGCGCGCCACCCTGGAGTAGGCCGCGGAGCCTGCTGGTAGTAGCCGCCGGCCCCGGACGGAAGCGAACGGGCCGGGAAGGTAAGGGCCCCCCTCCCCCCTCGGCGCGCCCCCTCCTCCCCTCCACACACCCCCTGCTTACCTTCTCAGCCCGTCCGCTCCCGTCCGGGGCCGGCGGCTACTACCAGCGGGCTCCGCGGCCTGCTCTAGAGTAGCGCGCCGGGTGATGACATCACCCGGCGCGCCACCCTAGAGCAGGCCGCGGAGCCTGCTGGTAGTAGTAGTCGCCGGCGCCGGACGGGAGTGGCCAGGCCGGGAAGGTAAGGGGCCCCCTCCCCCCCTCCGCGCGCCCCCTCCTCCCCTCCACGCACCCCCTGCTTACCTTCTCGGCCCGTCCGCTCCCGTCCGGGGCCGGCGGCTACTACCAGCGGGCTCCGCGGCCTGCTCTAGAGTAGCGCGCCGGGTGATGTCATCACCCGGCGCGCCACCCTAGAGCAGGCCGCGGAGTCTGCTGGTAGTAGTAGTTGCCGGCGCCGGATGGGAGCGGCCGGGCCGGGAAGGTAAGGGCCCCCCTCCCCCCCTCCGCGCGCCCCCTCCTCCCCTCCACGCACCCCCTGCTTACCTTCTCGGCCCGTCCGCTCCCGTCCGGCGCCGGCGGCTACTACCAGCGGGCTCCATGGCCTGCTCTAGAGTAGCGCGCCGGGTGATGACATCACCCGGCGCGCCACCCTGGAGCAGGCCGCGGAGCCCGCTGGTAGTAGCTGCTAGTGCCGGACGGGAGCGGACGGGCCGAGAAGGTAAGCGCCCCCCTCCTCCAGTGGGCGCCCGCCGATCCGCCGATCCGCCGAACCGGTTCGGAGCCTTTTCGGACCGGTTCGGATTGGATCGGCCGATCCAGCTGCGGGATCGGAAATCGGATAATTTATCCAATTTCCCACTGGACCGGACTCGGATCGTGGATCGGGTCCGATCCAGTGCACATCCCTAGTTAAGAGTGTGTGGGTAGTTCTGATGTGGCAAGGATGTGCTTGGGAAACTCTGACACGGACCCATGGAGGGGGATACCTCTATTCCTGTGACTTGGGGCAGAAGGATATACAGAAGGAGCAGGGGGTCGGGACATCAAAGTAGAATCGGCCACAGGTGCTTATATGCTGTTCTTCTTCTACCCCACTCCTCTAGCTCTCATGTACCTTGTAACTCATCCATTGAGCCCTCCTGTCTTGTGGTGTTCCTATTTAATGCCAGGTGGGTCCGCAATAAGACCACACTTATATATGATCTAATTATTATTTTACCTCTTATGTACATTGCTCCAGAATCTGTTTTAGATGTGGACTGGTATACAAATGCTGCAAATGAATAAATGTGGATGAGAAAGCTGATCTGGTGGGGTGCATTACAGAGACTTGGTTGGGTGAGTTAGATGGGGTTGATCTGACTCAGCTCCGTCCACCGGGGTATTCGATGCAGCACCAACATTAGCTCGAGGGTTGGGTGTAGGGTGACCAGATAAAATCCAGGTCAGGGCTCATGTAACTTTAACAGTTGTAGAGAAAAGGGAATTTCAGCCAGTGTCATTTGTATACAATCAGTTCCTGGTGATATTCCCTCTTCATCACAACAGTTAAAGTTGCAGGGGCCCTGCCTTCTTTTGTATATGGTCACTATAGTATAGTGCCTGCACCTTTAACTGTTGTGATGAAGAGGGAATATCACCAGGAACTAATTGCATACAAATGACACTGGCTGAAATTCCCTTTTCTCTACAACTGTTAAAGTTACACGAGCCCTGACCTGGATTTTATCTGGTCAGCCTAGTTGGGTGGGTGGGGAAGTGGTTTACAGAACCTCCATCTCTATCACCAGGAAACGATTATACTTTGGAGCAGGCCTTGAGGGACTGCACCTGGTGTTGGGTCACAGAGACAGAATGGGGATGCTGCTGGTGTACTGCCCATCCTGCTGCCCAGCAATCTCCCTGACTGAGAGGTGGTCTCAAATGTGGTGTTGGAGGAACCCAGGACAATGGTTCTTGGTGCTTCAAGTTCCATGCTGAGGCTGTCTCTGGAGTTCCAGCTTGGACCTTCATGGCCTTGATAACAACTATGAGGCTGTCTCAGTTTGTCATCGGCCCAACACACGAAGCAGGGCAGTTCCTTGGTTTGATTTTTGCTCCAGGTTGAAAATGGGTGGGGGGAGTTCCAAGCAACCCCATCATCATGGTCAGACTGTTTCATGATGAGATTCAAACCCATGGAATTATTTCCCTCCTGCAGGGGTGGGGGACCCATTCATAGGAGACTGATGGAATCCAATGGATTTATGAATGCTCTTTGGGGATTTTCCCTATAGAAGATTGAGATGTGGAGGGCCATTGATTGAATGCACTTGTGTGCATTCCTAAAGGCTAGGCAGCTATGTGTTGCCTTCGGGAAGCCCCATATTTATTCACTGAGGAAAGCTGCAACGTTTATTTGAGGAACATGGCAATAGGTATCAAGGCATTTCTGGGAAGTCTTGTGAGGGAGGAACAGGATGGAATGGAGAAAAGGCGAAAGGAAGGAAGGAAGGAAGGGAAAGAAAGAGGGAAGGAAGGAGTTAAGCTAAACTGATCTTTCCTCTGACAGAAGGACCAATGGGGACATGGAAAATGTACCACTATGTTGAGAATGGGAAGGCATCTAGGAGGTCCATCTCAATTGAGGGGGGTGAAGATAGTAGAATACTCACAAGGCTTTCATGACTCAAAAGTGGGGCTGCTGTGTCCGATAGTGAAGGTATGATGCAATCAGTAGGGTTTTAAGGTGCTCATACGAATGACCAACCTCATACCTACCTCTTCCTGAAAATGGACTAGGTTACAATTCATTGGGCATAGCTCAGGATTGAGCTTGTCAGTGCCAGGGGAAATACTGTAGCTGGCCATGTTTCTCAGTTTCCCTGAGCATCTTTTTAGGAGGGACTAGAACTATCCCCTGCACACCAGTTTTAGCTGATGCACGTATGCCATGTTCCTTCAGTAAAATTGTGGCTCATTTAATCCTGTTTATTGCTGTTCACCTCTTTTTCCCCTCTCCTCTGTAAGACCTATCTGGAAATTGTCAAACAATATTTTCAACAGATTTATTTCATGAACAAGCTTAGCCCCAAATAAGAACTTTTCACCTGTGCCTCAGTTGCACCTTGGGTTACAGTTTTATAGTAACTCAAAATGAAATGCTTCTCTTGAAGAGCACTTTTGTCTTCTGAATACCTTTGTCATCCCAAGGGTTCTCAAGTTTCTTGAAGAACTTGTTTTTTTAAGATGAAGTTCCTTTTAATCAGAGCCATTATTGCACAGGGAAGAAGAAAAAATGACTAATGTTTCTCTAGTACTTTGTGGGACGTGGTTTTGTTGGAAAGTCTGGTATACAACAGAGTTGTTTTATACAGAAAAAGTGAGACAACACAGCATTTAGCATTGGAGGCAATAAATGCAGGCTAGATCCAATTTAGAAGTTCAACTCAGCTTACTTTATTAATGCTTTTATACATATCATCAAAGAAGGATACCTAACACTACAAGCATCCCCTAAAGCTGGGTGAGTGAATGTAAGTGAAGGCATGAGATATGGCTAGATCTACACTACTGCTTTATAGCAGTATTGAAATTCACTGATAACTGTTGGGGCACAATCCACATTCCATATACCACTATGTGTTAGTGTTATGGCCTGCTTTTTATTCCACATTCGTAATGATTTGACAAAAGGTGTAGATCTGGCCATGATTACTCGCTTTGTTCAGAGAGAGAGAGAGAGAGAGAGAGAGAGAGAGAGAGAGAGTTGCATGGCATTTGCTGCAGAGGGGGGAGAGAGCAGGAAATAGGAACTGATCAAACTACAGAACATTATCACCCCCTAATGTCTGGAAGCATGCGGAGTTGTTCCTATTATCCAACGAGCTTCACCTATAGTATCATTATTGCAAAGTTTTGGGACCATGTTTACTTTAACGTTGTCCTTAGTAGTTTACTGAATTCAGCAGAATTGACCCAGATACAATTGCAGTAACATGCATTGCTCAAAACAGTTCTCGGAGATGACCATTAATATCTGCTTATGGAAATTCACCCATGTGTTCTCTCTGGTCCAAATGAGGTCTGCATTAGTTCCAATAGTTAGCAAATGTGATTTCAAAACCCTATTGATAGAAGCACTGCTGGATTAGGATGAAGGTGTGGGCCGAGTCATGCTGGATTCCAGCAGTGCACACTGATATAGAGAGGGTCCTGTAGTTGCTGCTAATTTGTGCTGAACTCAATTTTAGCATATGGCACCAGCACTGGAAGTAACAGTACATGGTGTGATAAAATCAAAACCTATGTGTGTTGAATTCAGCATGTGCCAGTGGTAGCCACATGATGCTCCTCGGTATGTAGACCTTGAGAGCCATGAAATGGGACCGTACTTGAAGGGTACAGAGTTGGCTAAGAAAACAACATGAAGTAGCCACCTCAGAGGCAGATGCTGGGGGACAGGGAGTGGTGCCAATGTGTTGCAGAACAGAGTTGTCTGTGCCACACAACCTGCTGCACCCCTAAGCTAACCTGCTTCCTTCACATGTGGTAGAGGATGCTGTCCAGTCACCTGTGTTGAAATAAGATTCAACAACCAGTCCCGTTCATTTCTCTACATGAAACAAGGGGTGGAAGGCATCTTGTTCTTCACCACAGAGAGAAAAATGTATTGGGCTACCCCAGCAAGTGTGATATCATTTCAGCAGCCCAGAGAGATTTCCATCAAGTGCATATATGATCATCAGCAGTACACAAGATGGGGAACTATACTAGCTGGCCTCTAGGCAGGCATGTCTTATATGCCTTTTAAGATTATAAATATAATTATGAATAAGACAGTTGGGGATTGATATAGCATATAAGTGGCATATACTGGTCAGGAGTACCTCAAAAACTTGAAACTCGTCAGGAGTATCTCAAAAAATACATGAACTGTCCTTGAGAGCCAGTGTGATGCAGTGGCTAGAGTGTTGGACTAGGAGTTGGGAGGTCCAGGTTCTAGTCTCCACTCGGCCATGAAGTTCACTAGATGACTTTGGGCCAGTCACTGACTCTCAGCCCAGCCTACCTCACAAGGTTGTTGTTGTGAGGATAAAATGGAGAGGAGGATTATGTACACCCCCTTGGGTTTCTTAGGAAGAAAAAAAGGTGGGATGTAAATGTAATAATAAATAATAAGTGGTGATAGGTCAATTTTAGTCTTGTTTGCATTATTGACTCTGATTTCTGAGAATGTGTCTGGAATAATCAGTGCACCTTGATACCAAATCTGAGAAATATTCAGGCATATCGTGAAATGAGTTCTGCTAAAGGCACACAGTCCAGCTTGAAACTTGTCATGTCAAAATAGTTGAAAGCCAGTTCACGTATCTCAAACAATACATGAACTGGCTTTCAACTATTATACAAAAACTTTTGGCTTAGCCTCATCTCTGCTTCCCATTTCCTTCTGCAACCTTGAGAAGACTTAGAGCATCATCAGATGAGCGTTTTATCACATGCTCATTACTGGCCACTCAGTTTTTTTGTGGGTTCTTTTGATGATGACATCCATCTCCCACATGCATCCCACCCCTTCTGGTTTTCTTTGCGCAACGAAATAAGACCTGGTAAGTCTGATTTATTAATTTTTTGGAAGCCAAATGTGCCGCCATTTCCTGCTGTGTGCAGGAAAAGCAGCGTGATAAAAGTGCCCACTGAATGGGCCATGTGGTCGTTGCAGGAGGCTAATGTGATCCCGCCCACATCTGATGATGTTCTTAGTGAGCAGAGGGGGTGAGTTTCTGAAATGCTAGTAGCAGTTTACAAGCAAATAATAAATACGTTTATCTTGTTATCAACTGCTAACCAAAGAATGGTAAAGCTCCATGGATTTATAATTCTGGGAGAAGTGCCAAATTAGGCCAATCTATCTGGGCAGGGGTACAAGAGCCAAATGGCATCAGTTCTGTCAAGAAACTGAATGAGAGAGATAAAACAAGTATTGCTTCTAGGAATAATGATATCTACCTTGACTTGCAGGCAGTAATATAACACAATATGCCTAGAGAATTGCAATGATGAATAATTTTCCTTGGGAATTACCTATACATATATACATTTATGTGACAAAAAGAATTAAAGAACACAACTTTAGATAGTTAGTTGTGTTATTAACATGGACAGAAATGTATGCAGTCCACATCCATTTCAAATGTACTCAATCATAAGTCCAATTTCTGCATCATTCTGGGATTTAAAACACACACACAACAGTTCAAATGTAGTTTCAGATGCATCTTTTCCTAATATACATATTTGTATGCACCTTGCCCTTATATATACTGGTTTTTGTATGTAACCTTCAGAAATATACACAGTTTGTAACTTGCTCTAACAGAGGCATTTTTGTTTGCATTTTTTGGGGTGGAGAACTACATTGCAAAATTTGGATGAATGTGGACTCTGAAGGTTAACGTTATTGCCTCTTTTGCCCCAGAGGAGTGGAATATTTAGTTTTGAATATTTCCTCTTCTCAGTTACAAGTAGGGCTGTGCAAGGACCCCTGATTCGCTTCCTATCCTGATTCAGACCTTCTGAATTCAGGCTGATTTACTTTGGATCGATTCAAACCCAGTCCACCTCACCTCAGAACCGAATCAGAATTGAGATTCGGATTTCGGAATAGAGATTTGGATTTTTCATTTTCTCATAGACTTGCATTGGAAAAAATAAATGCCTATAACTTTTTTATTTTTTAAGATAGAAACATGAAAGTTGGAGACCTTACAGATGCCTTGGAGGTGCTCATGTGTGCCAAATTTCAGACTTCTCTGTACAGTGGTATTCCTGTAATCCACTGCTAAATATATGATTATTCAAGGAAACAAAGCAGCCACTCAAAGCAAAGAGCGATTTGAAGGTGTGTATCAAGCTCACACTATCCCTTCCCTAATCTCTGTGTGTTTTTGAAGTGCAAATCTCCCCTACTTCAGTTTCCTTTTGTTTGTTCTGAAGCTGCCACATCCTTAGGTGCTTCTCATTCAGAAAAGAAACAGGGAAAGTTAAACCCTGTTCTAGGCTGCCTGCAATATACACACATTACCTGGCTGGGAGCAATGTGCCTCAGAGATGAGTCAAAGCAAACTGTCCATGGGAGGTGGGCTGGTGGGCACAACCGTGCAGTGTTTTGGATGGAGCCATGCATTTCTATGACAGGATCACGGAAGTAGGAGGAAGCAAAGCAATCTGTGACATAACTGAGCCAAGAACTGTCTTGATTCAATGCCAGAAACACAAACTGGCCATGCAAGGTGGGCCCAGACAGATAATATTGGAGAAGTGTGCAGGTGCACAGGCAGGCAGGCTGCCTGGCAGAGAGGCAGTTATGTGGGTGCAAGTTGAGTGAGTATGCAATAGATTTGTTGGGTTGACCCACCAGATCCAGCTACTCCACAATGTTGCCCCATGGGTAGAGACAGGCAGGCTGGCAGAGGCAGCTATGCAGGCAGGCACAGAGGGGCCAGACAGAAAGCAAACAAACCAGCCCTGTGAGGTGAGCACAGGGGAAGAGAGGCAGCAGCCGGCTATGGCCATGGAGCATTGGGAGCAAGTATGTCATAGGCTTGTGGGGTTGACCCACCAAGCCCAGCTACATCCTCCAGGCACCAGGAGGGCAGAGAGGCAGGCTGGCACAGAGAGCTGGCAGAAAGCAAACAAACCGGACCAGCGAGGCCGGCACAGTGGTTCGAAACATAGACAGTGGCTCAGTTCGGACAACACATTAGGCAACGGAGGAGGGGGGGAACAATCGTCAGTTGTGTTGCTTATTGTGTCGTTTGGAGGGCAACACACAACGCACACACAACTGACAGTACGTTAATCAGGCACTTTAAACAACGGAGCGAAACAACGGGCTTGCACGTTGTTTAGCCCGAAGCCCCGTTGTTTAAAGTGGCGTCCGAATGTCTCTCCATGGACTATTCCGTTTTGGAATAGAGTTCTGCTGCCTAGAGCAGCCAAAAAACCCCGGCCGCTCTATGCAGCCGGCAGAACTCATGGTGCATGCTCGTTCAAAATGGAAATGTTTTTTTTTTAAAAAGACGGATGTTGGAATGTGGTGCATTTATCTTGGCCAGCAGCCCAAACCGCGGAGGAGTCAGAAGTCTGGAATGTTATGGATGAAAAGGCTAAATCCAACATAGTTTTATGGAAGATAGTCAATTAGTCCATATATCAAGGGAGGATAACGCTCGAGAATGCTGGACAAAGTTGAGGCAGATTTATGTAAGAGAAACTGCCAGTTCTCAGATGTGATTAACCAGGAAGCTGTACAGGCGCAAATTAGTGGAGGGAGAAAGCTTATCTCACCCTTTGCAAAATATGAAATATTTTTGCTTAGCTGCAGGAGATTGGAATGCCTTTCACAGAAGAGAATAAAATTTATATTATTCTGAGCTTGCTACCCCAGAGCTGGGATGTTTTGACTACAAGCCTTGAATGTATGAATTCTCAGGATTTGACCCTGCAGTACTTGACAAACTGTTTACTGCAGGAGGATCAAAGAAGAGCTGAGAGAGGCATGGAAAACAATCCTGGAAAAAAAGTTGCCTATGAACCGCATAGAAAAACTCCAAAGGAGGCAGCTAATTATTTTCCACAGGAGAATGTGGAGAGAGTTTTGGCAAACACAAGGAAATGTTTTCATTGCTGCAAGGAAGGGCACATCAAATGGTTTTGCACAGTGAAATTGCCTGGAGGGAAGGAGAAAAAGCATGTGCAACCAGAGAGGAGAGAGGAAGCGAGTCGTTATTCACACCAAGTGTCTGCAACAGTGAGATGCAATGAGGCTGCTCGTAAGGGAGTATGGCTTATCGATTCTGCCAGTAGCAGAACTATTTCAAATGATAAAAATGCGTTTGTGAGCCTGAGGAAGTCTTCAGTTGATTCTATAACACTAGCAGACGGAAGGAAAGCAGAAGTTCAAGAGGAAGGAACGTGCTTCATATCTTGTTTAAAAGAAAAATTGGATAATATTTTGTTTGTTCCCAATTTAGATTATTCTCTTTTAGGAGTTTCAAGTCTAACAGCCACAGGATGTGTTGTTGTTTTTGAGAAAGATGTCTGCAGAGTTGAAAGGGACAGACTAACAAAAGCACAAGGACATTTGAAGAATGGTTTGTTTTATATGGATGTGGGTGAGCATTTAGTAGTTCAAACCAGTAATATTCCAATCCATGAAAATTGTGTTCATGTTTTACACAGGAGAATGGGACATGCAAACTTTAAAGTTTTACAGAAAATGCCTCATTTAAGTCAAAGGGTAAAACTGAATCAATGTAAGAGATTTCTAGATTGTGCAGTGTGAAACCTGAGACTTCCAAAGCAGAAATGGAAAAGCAAACAGTCAGTTTGAATCCCAGGAGATCTGAGAGATCAAACAAGGGGATACCTCCCAAAAGGTTTTGTGAAGAGGTTCATGTGTGCATGGTGAATTATGAACGTAAATCCTGTGAAGAGATGTCACAATTGCCCAGTGGGGAACAAGAGAAATGGTTAAATGCAAGGCAGGCAGAAATGAAAAGTTTTGTGGAAAACAAGGTGTTTGTTTAAGATAAATTACCTGAAAGTCAGAAAGCAATTTCTTGTCGTTGGGTGTTCAAGAAAAAAACTGTGTGTCTGGTAATACAAAGTACAAAGCTCGTTTGGTGGCTAGAGGTTTTAACCAGAAACGTGGGGTTAATTATGAGGAAGTTTTTTCTCCAACGTGTAAAGCTGACACTTTAAGAATGGTTTTAAGTGTTGTAGCTAAGAACAAAATGCTTGTAAGTCATTTTGATTTTGAGACTGCATACCTGAATGCAAATCTGGAGGAAACAATGTACATGAAACAGCCAGAAGGTTTTGAGCAGCAACCAGATAAAGTTTGGTTACTAAAAAAGGCTGTTTATGGTTTGAAACAAAGTGCAGATGCTGGAATAATTGCCTGAATTCCACTTGGTAAAAGAAATGAGTTTCAAAAGAAGTAATGCTGATCCTTGTATGTATAGAAAGTGGGGATGTGCACTGGATTGGATCCGATCCACGATCCGAGTCCGGTCCAGTGGGAAATCGGATAAATTATCCGATTTCCGATCCGACAGCTGGATCGGCCGATCCAGTCCGAACCGATCCGAAAAGGCTCCGAACTGGTTCGGCGGATCGGCGGATCGGTGGGCGCCCGCTGGCGCCCACCACCACTTCCATTTGCAGGCGCCAGCAGGCGCCCGCCGATGAAAATGGACAGCGGGGAGAGAGGGGAGGAGGGGGGCGCTTACCTTTGAGGGACGTCCGCTCCCGTCCGGCGCTGGCGGCTACTACCAGCGGGCTCCGCGGCTTGCTCCAGGGTGGCGCGCCGGGTGATGACATCACCCGGCACGCTACTCTAGAGCAGGCCGCGGAGCCCGCTGGTAGTAGCCGCCGGCACCGGACCGGAGCGGACGGCCCAGAAAGGTAAGCAGGGGGCACGCGGAGGGGAGGAGGGGGCGCGCGGAAGGGAGGAGGGGGGCGCTTACCTTTGAGGGACGTCCGCTCCCGTCCGGCGCCGGCGGCTACTACCAGCGGGCTCCGCGGCCTGCTCCAGGGTGACGCGCTGGGTGATCACCCGGCGCGCTACTCTAGAGCAGGCCACAAAGCCCACTGGCAGTAGCCGCCGGCGCCGGACGGGAGCGGGCGTCCCTAAAAGGTAAGCAGTGGCAGGGAGGCGGGGGCTTAACCCCCCCCGGAGCCATCCGCTTCTATCCGCGGGTGCCCGCGGGCGCCAGCAGATGGAAGCGGATGGCCCCAGGGGGGGTAGGGAGCATGGGGGAGGGGGCTTACCTGCCAGGGCTGTCCACAGCAGACGGCCCCGGGGGGAGGGAGTTAGGCCCCCCCCTCACCCACCCGCCGCCATTTTTTCCTCATAGACTTGCATTGCAATGCAAGTCTATGGGGAAAAAAATGGCGGCCGATCCAAAATTTCCCGATTTTTGGATCGGGATCGGACTCGATCCGGTCCAGGGGGCCTCTGATTTTGTCCGATCCGATCCGTGACAAAATTGGAGGTCCCGATCCGGGTCCTGATCCAATCCGGGGGGTCTGTGCACACCCCTAATAGAAAGGGGAAAAGAAATGATTATATAATTATTTTGGGTTTTGTGGATGATTTGCTGGTGGCAGGTAGTTCCACAGGACAAATACAAAAGGTTACAAATCAACTGCAAAAGTGTTACAAATTGAAATCTCTTGGTGAAGTAAAACATTACTTAGGAGTAGAGATTAACAGATCAGTTGATGGATGTTATTTGTTAAGCCAAAAGAAAAAGATTGAAAATTTACTTGAAGAGTATGGGATGCAAGATTGCAAAGGTGTGGAAAGTCCCATGACTACTGATTTTTGCCAAAATGTGGGAAATGAAGAATTCAAGAGTCCTGAATTGTATCAGTCAGTAATTGGAAGTTTATTGTATTTAAGCCAATGGACAAGACCTGATATTGCATGTGCAGTAGGAATTTTGAGTAAGTATGTCTCAAAACCTACAGTTGCCACATGGCAAGGTGTAAAAAGAGTGTTAAGGTATTTAAAAACTACAAAAAAATATTTGTTTGTGTATATCTTCGGAGGAGGATCAAACAATGGAATGCTTTGTTGACAATGATTGGGCTGGAGATATTGAAGACAGAAAGTCAACAAGTGGTTTAGCAATTAAGTTTGGTAACTCAGTAATGAGTTGGAAATCAAAGAAGCAAGCTTTTGTAGCTACATCATTGTGTGAAGCTGAATTTGCTGCTCTATCAGATTCTTGTAGAGACATAACCTGGTTTGTTCAGTTAATGAAAGATTTGGAAATAATTTTTTCATTGCCCATCAGAGTACATGAGGATTCACAATCATGTATAGATCTGGCAAAATCTAATATGTTGAAATCCAAGACAAAGCATGTTGCAATAAAGTATTGTAATGTAAAGGAACATATTAATGGGGGAATGATAAAGTTAGAATACTGTGAGTCAAGAATAAATATTGCAGATTTGTTTACAAAACCTCTAAGTATATCACAGCACATGGAATTAGTGAAGAAACTTGGATGTAAGTTCGTATGAATACAAGAATGTATTGGTTAACAGTGTTGTGTAATATTTTTTTTCTTTTTTCTGTTGATTGAATTTTTTGAAGAGGTGTCAGGGATGAAAAAAAATACAATCTGCAGAAGAGCCTGGAAAGAAAAAATGACATCATCTGCAGGTGTTGCAGATATGCAGAGAGAGCCAAACAAGAAAGATAAAGAGTGAAGATAGTCTTAATTGCTTTATTGGCTGATGCAATTTGTGTGAAAGAGGCTGTAAAAATGTATAAATATGTAAAAACTGTTTGTCAGTGTTGGGGTTGTGTAGGAGGAATGTTATACTGGAGATGCTGTGTTTTTCTACTAAAAAATCATTTGAAAGACTTCGATGTGTGTACCAATTATTCCTTCTTGGTTGCTATCTGGAGAGAGAGCAAGTGGAGACTGGACATAGGATTTCTAACAGAAACTCTGCTGTTTAGAGAAGTTTTTTCCCTTTCACTCCTTAACACAAGCCTTCCATGATAACCATTTTTGGAGTCCCTTCTCAAAATTCTGAATGTGCCCATCTAAGGCTGTCTCTACAAGAGAGGTTTAATGCTCTTTCAAGGCACTTAAAAAAAATTACCTCTACAAGAACGGAGCGCAAATCGGGCGTAGAGGTGCGTTATCTCTCCGATTATGCACATTATCAAATGCGCGTTAAACAGCGAGTTTTATTTTGCTCCGGCCGTTAAAGCGCATTTTGCCTATGTGAACAAGCGCTTATGTGCATTAACTACTTGTAAAGCGCATTTCGGTCATCCCTTAATGCGCTTCGCCGCCTCTCGCTGTCTCTCGTGCAGAGGTAATAGGCGTAAATGAGCTTCAGCGATTATGCGCATAATCGCCTAACCAGGCGCAAAAGCGAATCCTTGTAGAGGAGACCTAAGTGGGTTGTCCAGCAACAGAATTTATTAAGGGTAGAATAAAAATGACTTCATCAACCCCAAAGACACTTGCATTTTCCTCCAGTGTGTTATTTGCACTGCCAATTTCAATTTAATTAGTAGTATGAATCACTGGGAAGCAAATAGAGGGTATAATTTTTAAAATGTATTTCTTGAATATGTTTTAACTCATCCAGAGCATTGTTTTCCACACATCCATGGGCATGGCCTGTGAATAATTTGCCAAGTTATTTACTTTACTTGTTATTATTCTTATTTCTTTTTAAAGATATAAACAAATGCACATCACAAACAATAAATTTTGCAATATATTTACAACTATAAACAGTAGAACATCACAGTACCACTGGAAGATTCTGTCACATCATTTTGCTGAATGTGTAGGCCATAACGAATTTTACTAGAGTGTGTTACACATATGTGCAAATGGGATCAAAATTGGTCATGGTAACATAGTTTATAACTGCTCTTGAAAGTCTTTGCCTACAATACATACTCAGTAATAACACAAAGTTTTTGTAAAGAAGAAAGATGTTGAACACAGAGGTAATTTATAGAACATTATCTGTAAACTATCTGGACTGCTCTTTGAACCATTATGAAATCATTTTTTTACATAAACTTCATATAGACAAAATGGGTGCCATGCATGGAATTCTGTTGGACATTTATTGTGCATCTGATTTACTCACACAAAATAAAGCGTGAGATTAGTGAAGCAGAATTTAAATTTTTAATTAGCTGATTATTACATTTCTAATTAGTTGACTATTAACTCTAAAACATTGTACAAAGCTCTGACAAAAAGATGTCAAAATAGATTTTATTGTAATTCTTTTCAATGTTTGTTATTGTCAGCTTAAATGATCTTTCAAAGGGAAGCCAGATGAGTAGCGCAAACTAAAATTATTCTGTGCTACATCATTGAGTTTAACACCAGAACTCTTTCTAGAAGGAAGGATATCACTCAGTATAATTTTAAAAATCCAAAATGCCAAATTATAGTTAGGTAATAATATTTCAGGTCAGATCTTTATATGTGGGACCTTCGGTGAGGGAAGGCCCCATATTATTTAACATCACATAATAATTTAATCTCAATTATGCAGGTGCATGTAGCAGCAACAGCATCAAGAAAGCCACAGAGACATAGTATATTAAAAAAAAAAGTAATTAACAACACAATCCTATAAATGTCTACTCAAAAAAAAAGTCCCATTTAGTTCAATGGGACATATTCTCAAGCAAGTGTGCATAGGATTGTATCCTAGGATTGCATCCTAAATAAGAAATTCTCTGATGTGACCATTTAAAATTAGAGCCATTCACGTGTGTGCGTCTTTTGTTGGAACAGCAAATTATTTTGTTCCTGATAGCATGAGGAATTACTTCAGGTGGAAACATGACAATGCAGCCTCACCCTGTTTATATCATGGGAATCGTCAGTGCAAAATGTCAGTCTCACAAATGGAACAGGTACTGAAAAGAACCCAAAAGATATCATGGAGCCATGGAGAAATGTATGGAATTTCATTCTTTACATTTTGCTTGGTATGTTAAGACTTTCTTTGGTAACATATATTTTTTTAACATTAATATCCATCAAGATTTCAAAACAAATAATGATTTAAACTAAAGTCCTAGAAGCTGCTTGGTCTATATCACTGTGTTTGCTATTTTCCAGTTCCTACCAAGTTTGTAACATTCTGTCTGTTGTTTCTTCTATGTAAAGTCCATGGTTTTGGCAGACTTTATTAAATATGAAAATGACACCCAGATGTGGCAAGTCTTTCATAGTAATGACAAAACACTTAGGTTTTGAGTATGCATTTGTTAAGGTTTTGTGTTTTGTTTTTGTATTTTTCAATCTTAGATCTTTTTCTGCCAGATTATGAATAAGTAAAATGTGTACTCAGTCCATTTTCTCTCTGTAAATAGCTTCTTTTTCAATTACAATGTACTTGCCATCTTTTTAGTGCATACAGATAAGACACCTACTTGGACAATATCAAGAAAGTCTTTGAAAATGTATAAAACTGCTCGTCTAAGGAGAAAAAAGCATTCCTTCTGAAATCATAAAGTGTATTTTGTTGTTCTTGCAACATTTGCCCAGATACTGTATTCTTGAGTTCGATGTTATATTGTATGGTTGTTAGATTGAAGACAAATTAATATTAGAGTTTATCTAGAAATCACGACTACTATTTTCTATGAAGACATTTAAGATGGTGGTTTGAATGACTGTGAAATGGATGCTGCTTAAAAGTTTTTTTTCCCTAAAAAAAACATTTTATATAAGCTTTTAAACTCTCACTTGATTTGAAATGAATTTGATGTAGCACTTCTGATAAACAACATTATGAAGAGATTTTAGTATGTAAGGCTTTGGCTTTTCACTGCCAGATTTGACAACATCTGAATTTTCTGTGGAAGGTCCAATCCAGAAGTAAACCTGTGCTTGACTGCACCAAAAAAACTTTTCCTTGACAATATAGTTGCTTTCAATTGTTACGTTTGAAGCCATAGAGTAGCATGCATATACTAGACACAGGCTTGGTTCAGCTGGCAGGTTCAGGAATTTTAGGTTGGGACAAAGTGGGTAAATTACTGGTATATAGAAGGTTTCCACAGGTGCCACAAAGACAGTACAATGTACAATCTCAGCATTGAGCAATCCAGTGGAAGTGGCAATTAATTATGGCTCCTTCTGGCACAATTGCTCCAACTGTGAGAATGTAAATAAGTGTAAAGTGATGCAAGTTGGGTCAAAAATCCCAACTTCATATATACGCTGAGCTAGTGATGACTGACCAAGAAAGAGATCTTAGGTTTGTGGTGGACAGCTCCATGAAAATGTTGACCCAGTGTGCAGCTGTTGTGAAGAAGGCAAATTCTATGTTAGGCATAGTTAGGAAAGGAATTGAAAATAAAGCTGTCAATATCATATACTGCCCGTATACAAATCTATGGTACGATCACACTTGGAATACTGTGTACAGTTCTGATCACGGCTCCTAAAAAAAAGGATATTATAGAGTTGGAAAAAGTGTAGAAAGGGGCAACTAAAATGATCAAAGGGCTAGAGCATTCCCCCTATGAGGAAAGGTTACAACATCTGGGACTGTTTAGCTTTGACAAGAGGCAAGTGATAGATGAAAGATTCCAGACAGATAAAAGGAAGTTTTATCTGTTCATCAAGCAGAACACAGTTAAACTCTCACTACCACAAGATGTAGTGATGGTCACCAACTTGGATGGATTTAAAAAGAGAATTAGATAAATTCATGAAGGATAAGGCTATCGATGGCTACTTGTCATTGGTTCTCACATTCTCAGGCTCTAAATCAGAGACTTCCTTGCAGCTGTGGCTGATAGCCAGTATCCTCCTCCTTTGGCATGCAGTCAGACAGGAAACTAGACTGAGCTGGGCTTCCCCAGGCTCCGAGCTTCCCACGACTGGCCTGGCTTTCCAATTATCCTGCTCTAAGTCTGAGTCAGATTCTGTCTCTAAAGCGATAGAGCCCACAGTGGTGCTGGGGCTAGATCTGATATGCTCTGAAAAAAGACCCCCTCAGATAAAGGCAGTGAAGGGAAGAAGGGTTTGGTGGTGGACGCGTGCACGTCTCCCCTAGCAGTAGTAAATGGCAGTGGCTTATGCTTCCCCTCCCCTCACTCTTGGCAGCTGTGTGGCAGTTCGTGCTCTTCCTTTCCCATGGCTGCAGTGGCGGCGGCATGTCCTCCCACCTCAGGTGGCGGGAGGCCTTCCACCAGCTCTGGATTGGTTGGGAAGCAGGATCACATACATCTGACCATTGCAGATGCATAAAATCTGAAAGAATCCCTATGCATAAACATGTATGCACAGTGGGCTCAATTCTTGCCCTTGGGAACCTGAAAAAACAAGGTTGATGATTGCATTGAGCAGCTTTCCCAAACCTGGCACCCTCCAGATACGTTGGACTGCAAGTCCCATCATTCCTAGCCAGCATGGTCAGCAGCCTTTGCGTATTTCTTATCCAGATGGGCTCTTTCAGACCTTAGAATGAACATCTGAAGGTCAGATGTGCACAACCCTGCTCCCCACCCTCATTCCACAAGTTCATGTGGTTGGAAACACGCTTGTGTATTTTTGCTAATAGGTTATTCTCTATATAGAAACACTTGGAGCTATCTCCGTTCCCCAAAACAAAAACTGGTGCCTTCCCAAAGATTTCAAGGCATCTCAATATATTTTACATATAATATTCAATTAGATTATGACTGCATAATATCATACACAAGCATGAAACCCTAGGCTTGTCAACCAATTAAAAATTCTTGGCTTCATTGTCTGCCATGTAACCAATTAATTGAATCAATTTAAATATATTTGCAAATCCTTAATTTAGTTACCTTTTTGAAACATTAAAAGAAGTATAAGATGCCTTAAAACTGAACAAACCAAAGCTAACAATAACTATTAGATGTCCAAAAAAGGATATCCTTAATACTGTCTTTTTCATTTCTTTGTCAAACAGACCTCAGATAAATCTTTATCATGCCTCCCTTCAGGGTAGATTGTCTATGACCTATAAAACAATACAGAATCAGTCCTTTGAACCCACATTTGTTTGTTACAGCAGAACCCATTGCACAGAACTGACATACCAAGGCACATTAACCTTAGTATCATTGGCTGGGGCATAGAGAGATCCACACAGTAACACACAAAATGCTCTTTTGAACCCTTAATTGTCTGCTTTAGCAGCAGCCCATTGTACAGAAAGGGCAAACTGAGGCATATTAACTTCACCACCAAGAGTGCAAAGCAGTGGGTTGGAAGGGGTGTTTCTGATTCATACAACAACTACAAAGCAGTTCCTTGAAACCAAATTTGTCTGTTAAGCAGTTATGCATTGCACAGAATAGGCAAACTGGAGCATGCATTTTTATTTATTTAAAATTATTTTTCGCCAATTATTTTTCAGCCAAATTATTTTTTGGAGTCTAAAGCAAAGAGTTTTGTGGAGAGATGAGAGACCCACACAGTAACACACAAATCTCTCATTTGAATTAAATTGTCTGCTCTAACAGCAATCTATTTCAGAGAAAGGCAAACCATTAAAAAACAAGTTCCTGTGTGTCAAACCAGGCATACATACAACACAGAAAAATTGAAATAAACTGATATTTATTTTTAGCAAGGGGCTGGAACACTCCCCACAATTAGTCCTGGATCCCCAGATTTAAAAAAGGGAGGGGAGAGATAAATGAAGATCTAAAAAATAGGGGGAAAACTAGTGAGGGTAGTGGCTCCTAGACACTCCCCACATATCCCATTATCACGCCCAAGTGCTGGGATGCCAGTTTCTTTCTTTCTTTCTTTCTTTCTTTCTTTCTTTCTCTTTCTTTCTTTCTTTCTTTTTTTAAACCTAATAAAAATTGGAAATTTTTAAAGAGGGTTAAAATGGGGAAAATAGTAAAAAAATGAGCAGAGGTTGAAGTCACCTGGTCCCCTCCTGCCCCCCACAAACATCCGCCACAATTGCTAAACACACAACACATGAAATTAATACCAAAGAAAGTAAAGCAAGTTAAGAATCATGGCTGCTGTGCCACTTCCCTTGAAGTCAGTGACGACTGCTCAGACACAAACTCGCTCATATGATAAACCCTCTCTTGCTGTTGGCTATGAACATCTCCCACTGACAGCCTATTTTCATGCTAATGGCTGGGTACTGATTTCAGGACCACATTTGAGTGTCCAGCAGAGCAGGCCTCCTCAGGGTTGGCCCTCCAATGAGGTGGGGTGAATGTCCCACCTCAGGCGACAGAGTGGCGAATTGCACCCTCCCCCTGTCAGGAGGGCTCTCCACTACTATATCACTGGAGCAAGGCAGCAGCACTAGCAGGTGTCCTGGAGAGTTCCGCCAGCCCTGCTCACCCACTGCGGCAAATGCCCAGGTGCTTTAGCGTTTCCTTATAAAGAAGGTGGTCCAACCCCTGGATGCTATGGTATCTTCTATGACCATGAATGAATGCAGTATTTCAAATGTGGCTTCATCATAGATTTATATAAAGTCCATTTTATAACAATAGATGTTCCCCCCCCTCACTTCCTTTAAAAAGAACTTCACTTTTTAAAGGAAGCCTTCCCTTTTTTTTATATCTCCCTTGATTCTGATTGTTAAAATTGTTTTTAGACCACCTTTAAAGGTAAAACCTTCTTAAAGCAGCATGCAAGTTAACTTTAAGATCATGAGTGTAAAAACATACCACATAGAAATCAGAAATTAAGGCCAAAGCTTTGGTACAAAACAGAAGTAATAATAGAACAGGAAATATATAGCCTGGAATACAACCCAATCCCTAGAATATATTACTTCTAAATGGCAGGAAAATAACAATGATCAAACATAACCAAATATTAAAAATCATATTACAAATCTTATTCTTTTCAGGCATGTTATTAGAAGAGAACATAAAGATGCTAAATGATACTAGAGGAAACCTCATAAGTCACGTAACGAACACGGACCAGACCTCTTTCAGAACCTCTACATGGATCTTTGGTACAGCTCAGTTCACTGCTGCAATGGCAACTACAACCATGAAAACAAGTGCAGGGGGGGAGTCCTTCCCATCAATTTGGAGAAGTATTCCGAATAAGACAACAGAGACAGACTCCTTCGAACAAAAGAGAATTCAGGATGGCAGTATTTCCACAGCAACAGGTCAAAGTGTTATTGAGACCACCAGAACCCCTGATTCAGGCTTCTCATCTGCATCAATACCTCTGCAGCCTGAAGCCTCTGCAATAGCTCCCCAGGGTAGTACAGGTCCAAGAACACAAGGTACTGCGGACTCCAGAAACAATGGAGGAACGGTCACCACGGAAGGCACAAGGGGAGAAGAGCACCAAGTGGGATTATCTTCAACATTGACTCCTTCCTCCATACTACCTGGGAGCGAGGAGTTTGCTAGCACACAGCTTCTCAGTCACTTGTACACCATACAGCAGATGTCCTCACAACCATCTCCAGGAGCATCAGCTACAAATCAGCTTCTTGCTGCAAGATACACTGGATTCAAGGCCACCAACAAAGAAGCAATGGACACAAAGAACCCACTTATATCTCTTCCCTCTAGTTTGGAGTCCAGCAGACCAAATGCAGCCGGCTCAACGCAAGACAGAAGATCAACTGAAGGTGCAAGCATCGTGGAAAGCAGTAACTCTGTGGCACCAAGCACACACATTGCTTGGGCCACTGGCACCTCTGCTACAGCCTTATCCACAGCCAAAACACCCAGGCAGACTAAGGATTCTGCAAGTTCTCTCCATAGTAGTAGTGTTACCACAACAAAAGCTGCAACTGGTTCCAGCACATTTGCCAGAACAGATTTCACAGAAACCAATATAAGAGCAAGTGACCTAGGAGGATTGTCTTCTATACCATCTCCTTCCTCTGTACCATCTGAAACTTCAGCATCCCATAAAGCTGAACTCCTAACTCACCTGACCACCACAAGGCAGATGTCCTCACAAACATTTCCAGGAATCTCAGTGACTTCTCCATTACCTGCAACAATGCAAACCCACTCCAAAGCTACCAAGAAAGAAGCAAGGGCCACAAAGGAGACCCCACATATGTCTCTACCATTAGGCTCAGACATTAGCAGCTCTGTAACAATGAGCACACATTCTGAAAGCGGACAGATCTCTGCTACCAGGACAAGTGCCATAATCACTGAATCCAGCACAGCCTCTATGCCTGGTGTTGTCTCTGAAACAATTCTAAAGCACACCGCTTCTGCATCCTTTTTGAGCAGCACTTTCAATGTATTGATCCCTACAGAAAAAGGAGCATCCTCCAAACGTGAAAGTGTGTTGGGAGGTAGCAGCTCTGTAGCACCAAGCACAAGTTTTGCTCTGACCACCGACACACCTGCTGCTGCTTTCTCCAAAGCCCCAATACCAGTGCAGACTATGAGATCCCAATTTTCTTCCCACAGCAGCAGTGCTTCCATGAAAGAAAATGCAACTGGTTACAGCACAATTGGAAATATGGGTGTCAGGGAAACCACTGTGGAAGCAGACTACGCGGGAGGCTTGACTTCAGCACTCCCTTCCTCTGTACTATCTGACAGCTTGACATTCACTACAGCTGAGCTCCTGATCACCACAGAGCAGAAGTATTCAGGAACACCTCCACAAATCTCAACACCAGGAGAGTTCCCCATGGAAATGGCAACTCACATCATCCCTGTGAGCACAAAAATACTGGCCACAACGGAGGGACTACCTACATCTCTGCTCTTTGGTCCAGCAACCAGCAACTCTCTAACAGCAAGCAAAACTTCTGAGAGCAAAGTAACCACTGCTACAGATACTGGTGTCATCATCACTGAATCTACACCTGATGTAACCTCTGAACGAGTTCCAAAGCAGACCCCTTCCATGTCTTTGCAGAGCAGCACCCTGAATGTGGAGAAATCATCCACTGGAGGTGCAAGTGCACTAGAGAGCAATAGTACACTTGCCATTATCATGGAATCCACCACAGCCTTTGCAACCAGTGTCTTGGAAAGAACGCTAATGCACACAGATTCTCCATCCATTTCAAGTGCAGACACAGAAAGCCCAACACAAGAGAGAACATCTTCTGAAAGTGCAAGTAACCTTGTCAGCACTAGTGGGCAGATGACTGATACCGGTACAGTTGCCATTAGCACAGCTACAAATACTAGTGCCATCATCACTGAATCTACACTTGGAGTAATCCCTGAACAATTTTCAAAGCAGACTTCTTCCATGTCTTTGCAGAGCAGCACCTTGAATGTGGAGAAATCGTCCACCGGAGCGGCAAATGCACTAGACAGCAATAGTACAGTTGCCATTATCACTGGATCTAGCAGATCCTCTACAAACGATGTCTTGGAAGGAACTGTAATGCACACAAATTCTCCATCCATTTCAAGTACCATATCAAATGCAGAAAGTCCAAGACAAGAGAAAACATCCTCTGAAAGTGGAAGTAAGCTCGTCAGCACTAGAGGGCAGGCAACTGCTTCTGGTACTGTTGCGATTGTCACTGAATCCAGAACAGTCTCTATGATTGATGTTGCCTCTGAAGCAACTTCAAAGCACACATCTTCTCCATCCATTTTGAATACCACACCAAATGCAGAAAGCCCAACACAAGAGGAAATACACTTTGAAGGTGTAAATGGCCAGGGCAGTAGTAGCGGGCAGACATCTGCTCCTGGCACAGTTGCCATTATCACTGCTACAGATACTGGTGTCATCGACACTGAATCTACACCTGATGTAACCTCTGAACGATTTCCAAAGCAGACCCCTTCCATGTCTTTGCAGAGCAGCACCCTGAATGTGGAGAAATCTTCCACCGGAGGTGCAAGTGCACTAGAGAGCAATAGTACACTTGCCATTATCACGGAATCCACCACAACCTCTCCAATTGGTGTTGTCTCTGAAGCAACTCCAGAGCACACAGCTTCTGCATCGATTTTGAGAAGTACACCAAATGCACCCAGTTCGAAGCAAGAGACACCATCCAAGGAAGGTGTAAGTGCCCAGGACAGCAGCAGTCCGCAGATGCCTGCTACCCTTTCAGATGCTATTATGACTGAACTCAGCATAGCTTCCCTGCCTGGTTATGTTTCCAAAATTCATCCAAAGCACACAACTGCTGTGGGCCTGACACAAGAGAGAACATCCTCCGAAGGTTCAAATAACATAGTCAACTCTAGTGGGCAGATGTCTGGTGCCCGTACAGTTGCAATTATCGCAGAATCCAGCACAGCCTCTTTGGCAGGTGTTGTGTCAGAAGCAACTACAAAGCTCACAGCTTCTGCACCTATTTCTAGTGGCACTCTGAATTCAGCCAGCGCGACACAAGAGGGAACATCCTCTGAAGGTCCAAGCCCTCTGGGTAGCAGTAGTTGGCAGACATCTTCAACCAGTTCTGTTGCCATTATCACTGAATCCAGCACAACCTCTGCTGCTGGTGTCATCTCAGAAAAAACTCCGGAGAATACATCTGCTGTATCTGTTTTGAGCACCATTCCCGATTTAGCTAGGTTGACACAACTGGGGATGTCATCTGAAGATGGAAACAAGCAGGGCAGCACTCGTGGGCATACATCTGCTCCTGGTACAATTACCATTCTCACTGATTCCAGCATAGCCTCTGTGCCAGATGCTGCTTCTGAAGCATCTCCAAAGCACTCAACTTCCACATCTATTTTGAGCGGCATTCTGAATGCAGCCAGCCTGACCCCAGAAAGAACATCTTCCAAAGATGCAAGTCACCTAGTCAGCAGTAGTGGGCAGATGTCTGGTACCAGTACCGATGCCATTATCACTGAATCATGCACAACCTCTCTGCCCGAAAGAGTCTCTGATGCAGCTCCAATGCACACAGCTTCTGCACCTCTTTCAAGCAGCACCCCTAATGTAGCTAAACTGACTCAACTGGGAACATCCTCTGAAGGCGTAAGCATCCTGGGTAGCAGTAGTGGACAGACATCAGCTACCACCACAGTAGCCATTATTACTGAATCCAGCATAGACTTTACATCTGGAGCAACTCCAAAACACACACGTTCTGCATTCATTTCAAGCAGCACACTGAATACCGCCAGTCCAACACAAGGGAGAATGTCCTCCAAAGGTGCAAGTGCTCAGGGTAGCAATAGTGGGCAGATGTCAGCTACTGGTACAGTTGCCATTATTATGGAATCAAGCACAGCTTCTCTGCCTGAAATAGTCTCCAAAGGAGCTCCAATGCACACAGCTTCTGCATCCATTTTGAGCAGCACTCTAAATGTGGGCAGCTCTAAACAAGAGCGATCATCCTCTGCAGTTTCATATGCCCTGGGCAGCAGTAGTGAGCAGATATCTGCTACCGGTACAGTTGCAATTATCACTGAATCCAGCACAGCTTCAGCAACGTTTGCTGTCTCTGAAGCAACTCCAATGCACACAGATTCTGTATCGTTTTTAAGCAGCACTTCAAACGCTGTCAGCCCTCCAGAAGAGGAAACGCCCACCCAAGGTACAGCTTTCTTAAGCAGCAGCATTTCTGTAGCATAAAGCACAAGTTTTCCTGTGGTCATCAACACTCCTGCTACATTTTCCCCTACAACCCCAATACCTGTGTGGACTGCAGGATCTGCAATTTCTCCCCACAGTTAGAGTGCTTCCCAGAGAGAAACTTGTTCCAGTACTTTTGCCATATGAGTGGAAAGAGAGCCAGTATGGGATCAGGTAATCTAGGCCAGATCTACACCAAGCAGAATATAGCACTATGAAAGTGGTATGAAAGTGGTATATGGCATGTGTCTACGGGCCCCAACAGTTGTCAGTGCACTTCAATACCGCTATAAAGCAGTTGTGTGACTCCTGCCTCTTATATACTGCTTTCATAGTGCTATATCCTGCTTGGTGTGGATTAGGCCCTAGAAGGAGTATCATGTACACTATCTTTTTCTTCTTTACCATCTGGGAGCTCAGTGTCCACTATTGCCAACTGGCCAGTGCAAGACATTGCTCCACCTGATGCCTCCCCCTTCTCACAACCCATGTGAGTTTGCCCATCAAAGGTGCACTCTTAGGGAGGGGGTCCTCCTTCAGAGTAAGGCATTATAAGAGTGGCAATACTGTATAATGTAACCTTAAACTTTAACATTACTTTGAATTTTAAAGTAACTTTAAGCAGTATTTGCCACTGCTATAGTAAAAACACCAGTGGTGTAAAATGGCAGCCTCTGGGGCCACCTTGCCCACAATTCCCCAGAGGCCTGCAAGAGCCCCACCCACTGCTTTCTTTCTGAGAGAAATGCTGCAGTTGCAACGGCAGCAGAGATGCTCTGCAGCCAGCAGGTGGGGAGACAGACAGGTGGTGGCAGCAGGAGCAGCTGGCAAGCCGGGGAAATGCACTGGCGATGTTGGTGGTGTTGGGGAGCCCTGTGGGTGACAGAGGGCAGGTACAATTTTCATCCCCCCACCCAGATCTACTGTCTGAGCCATGTGGCTCAGGTAGTTCATAGGAGAGCCTGCCCTGCTTCATATCCTGGCAGGTAAGAGTTGGCAGGATTTCGTAAGTAGCAGAGGATCCACTGCTTCATCCCCCCAACCTCACTTTGGATTGCTCCGTGATCTGTTTTCTTCTTCTTCAACAACAACAACAACAACAATGAATAGTTATCTGTAGCCTTGGGCTTAAATGGTTCTCTGATTCCCTTATAGAAGTCACAGTTTATCATGGAAGAGCCAAGATTACAAATGTAAACTACATAGCTCAATACGGAAACCAATCAAGTGCTGAGTTTCAGGATTTTCAGAATAACTTCACAGAAGAGGTACCATGTAGAGCATTTTCTTTAAAAAATGAAAAGTAATTAATGAAAAACACTGAGCAGGGTCTGACCCAAGTTGAGCACTTTTAAATTTCAGGGAATGGAATAAAACAGTTTTAATGATGGTAATACACTCCTTTAGAGGGCTTAAATTGGGGGCAGAAAGTGCTTTAATTGAACCGGATCATGCCCATATGTTCTGCACACTGTCACTCGCCCTTCCCTTCCCTTCAGCGGAACGGCACCCTAGTTCATAGCTGTGCCATGAAATCTGCTTCCCTGAATCAGACACAAACAGTGCAGATTTGAGCCTTTCCTGGGGGATCTCTTCTTTGCAACTGTAATTGCATGAAGGGAGACTGGGGCCTTGTCTGCTAGACCTACTGTTACTGTCATACTCCCTGCTGGCTGATCCCACCCCCTGCCATCGATGCACAGGCTTCCAAACTGCAGAGAGAACCTATATGCATACAGCAAGCTCCCCTTTATAGACTTTACCCCAGTGTGTGTGTATGTGGGGTGCAGCTAGGCCAGCAGGAGATGCGATGGCAGGCATAATGGGCCCAGCAGGTATGGTAGTTCATGCTCTGTCCCTCCATGCAACTACCATTACAATTGCATGGAGAATGCTTGAAAAGGGCTTTGTTCCATCAGTTATCTAGGGGTAAAGTTCATATATGCTATGGAAGACATGGAGCTGCTGCTGCTGCAAATGGTATTCCCATGTTGAGTACTCCTCATCTCCTTTGGACTATGAGTGATCCTATCTCATGACAGCACCATGTTGTGTGTTTCCCCACTGCTGCTTCACATCCTGGGAAGTTGCTGTCAGGGGCAAGGAATGCACAGTATCTAGGGTGACAAATGACAGATACAAAAGAGGGCAGGGCTCCTGAAGCTTTAACTGTTGTGATGAAGAGGAAATTTCACCACGTGCTGCATGCATACAAATGACACCTGCTGAAATTCCCTTTCCTATACAACTATTAAAGATACAGGAGCCCTGTCCTCCTTTTCATATGGTCACTCTACAATATCACAAAGTCACGAAATGGGATAGATGTTACTAAATATTTTGAAGGATGGGAACTTGAAGCAGAATGGCCATTTGGGGTGGTAGACCCACACCTCCTGTAACATACAGATACCGTGCTAAGCAATCTACTGTGTTAAACCACATCTTTCTGCATGTCCCCATCTAGACCTGTCAGTAAATACTGTAGGCACAATGTTTGGATCTTGAACCCAGAATCATGGCATACCATGAGGAAAACTGAGCCCTTTTTCTAATATGGAGAATTAGAAATGTTTAGGTTTCATTACACGCATAAAACATAATAATTAATTATATGGGCTGCATTCCAAATAGACCAGCATCTAATTGGTTAAATCTAAGGGGAAAGCAAAAGGGCGGAAAGACAGAGAGAAATAGGATGGCACGCAAACAAGACAAGAGGGAGCAAGGGGATGCAGAGGCCAAATAAGTAGAGAGAGGGTAGTAGACAGTTGCCGGGGGAGCCTACATGGAAACCATATGTTGGCTGCTATAACGGAAGGAACATGCTTGCGAACAGAAGAGGGAGAAAAAGAAGAGATTGGAATGAATGATGGGAAGAGGGTGTTAGGACACAGGAATTATCTCTCACAGGCAAGGAATTGAAGTGACTCTTTTTTGGGAGATCCCTTTGATTCTGAGTGAAGCTGTTCCAAGTAGCTGGGCTACCAGGCTACTTGGGTGTCTGCATTGGGGTAAACTGTGGCCACCAGAGTTCTGCAGCTTTTTTTTTGTAGTATGCATAAGCCTTCGGTTGGAAGATTGGAGGAGGAATCCAAGGCAAAATTAGCCTGGAATATGGCTAAACCCAGCCTTGAATCTTAATGAAGTCATCTGTGTTCTGTGCTATTGAGCTTGATAGCTTTGTAAAAGAAAAAAAACCTAAACAGGTGGAGATCCAACATTTATCAGAAGAGGTGATCAATACATTGTTTTGAGCATTATATGAAGCCCATTTATGAAGAGTGAAAACAGAGAATAAAACTGCAATCTTGCCAATTTTACAGATTAGAAAACAGCTGTCGCCTCCATTCGGAGAATTATTAGATTCTGGGAAAATGCATATAATGGTCACTGAGATTAGAAACGGCAGTGTGATTGTGAACTTCGTCATTGAGATGGATCTAAACACAAATATGACACTCGCTGAGGTTGAAGATGCTTTTACTGAAGCCTTAAAGAAAAGCAGAATTCTGGTTGTAGATCCTTCCAGTATTTCCATAAAAGGTATGGTTTTTCTATCACACCATAGTAAGTTTATGCATAATACAACCAGTTTAGATGTACCAGGGTTACACTGCCTTTCCAGTCCCAGCTTGCTTCATAGTTGATCTGTGGACATGGAGAACACCAACTTTCCCATTGACTTGTCAATATCACTAGCACTGAGTTCACAATGTAGTCCTGTACAGTATTTGAATGGCTGTCAGACCTAGCAAGTAGCAGAATTAACTTGCCAGAGACTATGCTGGAGGTGGGCAGAGAAGGGATAGTTGGACTAAAATCGTACCCATAGTTCTGGTGCCCAGAGCAAGCCACAAAATTTTAAATTCTCCTGACATCCTTAAAGGCCACCTCTGTAGGCCAAACCAGATGATGTACAAAATGCATGAATGCATTCCATGCATCCATTTTCATATAGTCTTACTCTCCGGCCTCCACACTCATGCATTTCATGCATCTTCTTGTTTGGCCCTGTGTTATAACATGCTAATCTCATGCAACCAAAGATTTGGCTGGTAGTTCAAATCAAGTTTCAGCTTTCAGATTCTAATTTCCATTGTTTCTAGTATATTGTTGTCTGTTGTATGTGCCATTGTGTCAAGAGCGCATGGATCATTCTGTCCCTAAACTCTGCAAACTCTTTATTCAGCCTGTTACGTTCCTTGGTCTGTTGTTTTCTCAACACAGGCCCCACCTACACCAAGCAGGATGTTTCACTATGAAAGTGGTATGTAAGCGGTATATAAAAGTCAGGAGCCACACTACGGGTTTATAGTGGTACTGAAGCGCAGTGACAACTGTTGGGGCCCACTGGCACATACCATATACTGCTTTCATACCGCTATATCCTGCTTGGTGTGGCTCCTGCCTTTTTTACACCGCTTTCAGACTGCTTTCATAGTGCAATATACTGCTTGGTGTAGATGAGGCCACAGTGCCTGTACTCAGTACTGCTTCAGTACTACCTCTCTTTATTTTTTTATTTCTTTATTTCATTCTTTATTGCATTTTTATATCACCCAATAGCCAAAGCTCTCTGGGCGGTTTATAAAAATTAAAACCGTGACAAGTATTCAAAATATAAAACAACAACAGTATAAAAACATAGCAATAAAAATACAATATAAGAGCATAAGCAGGATAAAACCAAACTTCTTCATTCACCGCTTAACAAAAGCAGTTACTGCTTTTGCATCCAACTCTTTCCCACGGTTAGCCCTCTTCATAATCAGTTTCTTACCTTCAGCCTCCATCCCTGCTCAACACCTGTCTCTCTTTTTGTAATTTTGATAAATATTACACAATTGCTCCTATCGCTATGACAATCTCAGCTTCCTTTTCTCATTGTCTTGTTTTCTTTAATTACTCGTTCTCTTAGCCATTAGTTTCTCAGCCCTCTACCTCTTCTACACGTATTTCTGTCAGGTGACACTTTTTCAGCCCACTTCCTCTTCTGTCTTTCCATTAGGCATGAACATTATTGAGACTACTGCCAACACTGCTGCAGCTGTATCAACAACTCCCAAGTCTCCACACTACAAGGGACCTGTAATCTCTCCACCAAGTCAACTGACAGGATTCTCTTCTTCTGTGCTTCCTCCTTCTCCTGTACCACCTGGGAGCATGGCATCCACTAGCCTCCAGCCTCTTCATCAGCTCACTATGCAGCTGCCTTCTGAAACATCTCCAGGAATCTCAGCTACAAGCCCATTTCCCACCACAACAAAGACCAACTCTACCACCAACAGCACCAAAGCACTGGACACATTGGAGGGTGCATCTACTTCTACACCCTCAGGCCTGGATTCCAGTACCTCTGTAACAGGTTCATCTACCATTTTTCCCAATATCAGGGTGACCTCCATTACCAGAATGGGTGCCAGCACCACTGAACTCAACAAAACATCTATACTGCACGACCCCTCAGAACTACCTCCAACAGGGACACGTTCAGCATCAGTTTGGGGGAGCACTCTAAATGCAGCCAGCCTGCCCACAGAGAGTGCAAACATCCTGGGCAGCAGAAGATCTACAACACCAGGCATGAGCATTGCTGAGGCTAGCAGCATTGCTGCAGCTGTCTCAACAGCCTCAATGTCTCCTCATATTGTGGGATCTTCAATCCCTTCAGCAACCCACCCAGAGGAATTCTCTTCTCTTGTGCAACCTTCTTCCTCTTTAACACCTGGGAGCATGATGTCCACAGGCACCCAGCTGAACACAATGGAGCTGACCACCATGGAACAGATGTCAACAGGAGCATCTCAAGAGATCTCCCCCAGAGGTCCATTGCTTGACACAATGGCGACCCTCTCTTCTGTGAGTAGTACAAAGCCACTTGGCAGAACAGAGGGTCCATCTATGTCTGTGCTTTCTGCCCCACAGTCAAGTTCATTGGTAACATCAAACATGTTTTCCGGGAGCACGCTGACCAATTTTACCAGCATGGATGCCAGCACAACTAAACTCAACACAGTCTTTACACACCATGTCCCCTCAGATTCATCTACAACAGGAAAAATGTCTGAGTCTATTTGGAGCAGTACACTGAGTGCACCAAGCCTGATAGAAGAGCGAACCCTCTCTGACGTTGCAAGCTGGAGCTCTACAATTCCAGCCATGAGCATTGCTGAAGCTGTCTCAACACCCTTAACATTTGCTATGACTGAGAGACCTATATTGTCTTCAGCAGGCCAGCCAGAGGGATTTTCTTCTCCTGTGCTGCCTTCATCCTCTGTACCAACTGGTAGCACAACGTCCATTAATACCCAGCCCCTTAGCCAACTGACACCTTTGAGTTTGGTTTGGAGCAGTACACCAAATGCAGCCAGCTTCACTGAAGAGACAGCCTCCTCTGAAGGTGCAAACAGCATTCCAGGCAGCAGTAGCACTACAGAACTGGGCATGAACATTGCTGAAGCCACCAGCAGCTCTGCTGTAGTTCTTTCGACAACCCCAAGCTCTCCTCATAATGAGGGATCTATATTTTCTCCCGCAAGCCACCCAGAGGGATTATCTTCTCCAGTACCACCTTCTTCCATTGTACCATCTGGGAATGCAGTGTCCACTACCATCCAGCCCCTGACCACCATGGAGCATGGGTCTTCACGAACATCTCCAGGAATCTCAATTACAAATCCATTGACCACCAAAACACAGAGCCACTCTATCACCATCAGCACAATGGAACACCAATCTAGCTCTGTGTCTTCAGCTCCAGACTCCAGTGCCTTGGTAACAGCTTCATTGAGCCTGTTTTCCAGGAGCAAGCTGACCTCTGCTGCCAGCATGGGTGTCAGTAGCACTAAACTCAATACAGTCTCTATGTCCCCTGTCCTTTCAGAACCAATTCCAACAGGGAAACCTTCTGCATCCATTTGGAGCAGCACCCGCAGTACAGCCTACCTGGCTGAAGAACAAACATCCTCTGAAGGTGAAAATACCCTGGACAGCAGTAGCTCTACAACACCAGGCATGAGCATGGCTAAAGCCACCAGCAACCCTGCTGAAGCAGTCTCAAAAGCCTCAACATCTCCTACTACTGAGGGATCTATATTCTCTTCAGCAGGCCAGCCAGTGGTATTTTCCTCTCCTGCACCACCTTCTTCCTCTGTACCAACTGGGAGCATGACATCTGCTGTCACCAAGCTCCTTAATCAGCTGAGCACCACAGAGCAGATGTCTTCAAGAACGTCTCAAGAGACTTCAGCTCCAAGTCCATTGCCTGCCACAATGGCAATCCTCTCTACCAGCATGGGCACTAAATCAATGGACACAATCAATGGCCCATCTACCTTTATGCCCTTGAAACTGGAGTCCCATGCCTCTGTAACAGCTTCATCACATACATTTTCGACAAACAGGATGACGTCTGCTACTGGCATGAGTGGCAGCACTACCAATCTCATCACAGTCTCTATGCCCCATGTCCCTTCAGAACCACCTCCAACAGGAAAAAGGTCTGCATCCATTTGGAGCAGCACACCATGTGCATCCAGCCTGACTGAAGAGAGAACCCCCTCTGACGGTGCAAGCAGGAGCACTACAACACCAGGCATGAGCATTGCTGAGGCCACCAGCAACCCTGCTGAAGCTGCCTCAGCAGCCTTAACACCTCCTACGACTGAGAGATCAATACTGAATTCAGCAGGCCAGCCAGAGAGATTTTCTTCTCCTGTGCTGCCTTCATCCTCTGTACCATCTGGTAGCACAATGTCCATTAGTACCCAGCCCCTTAGTCAACTGACCACCATGGAGCAGATGGCTACAAGAATATTTCGAGAGGTCTCACCCACAAGTCCATTGCCTGCCACAACTGCAATGCACTCTGCGGCCACCAGTGCAAAAGCCACAGAAGGCCCTTCTATCTCTCCACCCTCAGGCCTACAGTCCAGTGCCTCTGTAACAGCTTCATTGAGCATATTTTCCAGGACGTCTGCTACCAGTATGAGGGTTAGCACCCCTGAACCCATCACAGCCTCTATATCCCATGTCTCCTCAGAACCACCTCCAGGAGGGACACCTTTGAGTTTGGTTTGGAGCAGTATGCCAAATGCAGCCAGCTTCACTGAAGAGACAGCCTCCTCTGAAAGTGCAAGCAGCATTCCAGGCAGCAGTAGCACTACAGAACTGGGCATGAACATTGCTGAAGCCACCAGCAGCTCTGCTGTAGTTCTTTCGACAACCCCAAGCTCTCCTCATAATGAGGGATCTGTATTTTCTCCCGCAAGCCACCCAGAGGGATTATCTTCTCCAGTACCACCTTCTTCCATTGTACCATCTGGGAATGCAGTGTCCACTACCATCCAGCCCCTGACCACCATGGAGCATGGGTCTTCACGAACATCTCCAGGAATCTCAATTACAAATCCATTGACCACCAAAACACAGAGCCACTCTATCACCATCAGCACAATGGAACACCCATCTAGCTCTGTGTCTTCAGCTCCAGACTCCAGTGCCTTGGTAACAGCTTCATTGAGCCTGTTTTCCAGGAGCAAGCTGACCTCTGCTGCCAGCATGGGTGTCAGTAGCACTAAACTCAATACAGTCTCTATGTCCCCTGTCCTTTCAGAACCAATTCCAACAGGGAAACCTTCTGCATCCATTTGGAGCAGCACCCGCAGTACAGCCTACCTGGCTGAAGAACAAACATCCTCTGAAGGTGAAAATACCCTGGACGGCAGTAGCTCTACAACACCAGGCATGAGCATGGCTAAGGCCACCAGCAACCCTGCTGAAGCAGTCTCAAAAGCCTCAACATCTCCTACTACTGAGGGAACTATATTCACTTCAGCAGGCCAGCCAGTGGTATTTTCCTCTCCTGCACCACCTTCTTCCTCTGTACCAACTGGGAGCATGACATCTGCTGTCACCAAGCTCCTTAATCAGCTGACCACCACAGAGCAGATGTCTTCAAGAACGTCTCAAGAGACCTCAGCTCCAAGTCCACTGCCTGCCACAATGGCAATCCTCTCTACCAGCATGGGCACTAAATCAATGGACACAATCAATGGCCCATCTACCTTTATGCCCTTGAAACTGGAGTCCCATGCCTCTGTAACAGCTTCATCACATACATTTTCGACAAACAGGCTGACGTCTACTACTGGCATGAGTGGCAGCACTACCAATCTCATCACAGTCTCTATGCCCCATGTCCCTTCAGAACCACCTCCAACAGGAAAAAGGTCTGCATCCATTTGGAGCAGCACACCATGTGCATCCAGCCTGACTGAAGAGAGAACCCCCTCTGACGGTGCAAGCAGGAGCACTACAACACCAGGCATGAGCATTGCTGAGGCTACCAGCAACCCTGCTGAAGCTGCCTCAACAGCCTTAACACCTCCTACGACTGAGAGATCAATACTGAATTCAGCAGGCCAGCCAGAGAGATTTTCTTCTCCTGTGCTGCCTTCATCCTCTGTACCATCTGGTAGCACAATGTCCATTAGTACCCAGCCCCTTAGTCAACTGACCACCATGGAGCAGATGGCTACAAGAATATTTCGAGAGGTCTCACCCACAAGTCCATTGCCTGCCACAACTGCAATGCACTCTGCGGCCACCAGTGCAAAAGCCACAGAAGGCCCTTCTATCTCTCCACCCTCAGGCCTACAGTCCAGTGCCTCTGTAACAGCTTCATTGAGCATATTTTCCAGGACGTCTGCTACCAGTATGAGGGTTAGCACCCCTGAACCCATCACAGCCTCTATATCCCATGTCTCCTCAGAACCACCTCCAGGAGGGACACCTTTGAGTTTGGTTTGGAGCAGTATGCCAAATGCAGCCAGCTTCACTGAAGAGACAGCCTCCTCTGAAAGTGCAAGCAGCATTCCAGGCAGCAGTAGCACTACAGAACTGGGCATGAACATTGCTGAAGCCACCAGCAGCTCTGCTGTAGTTCTTTCGACAACCCCAAGCTCTCCTCATAATGAGGGATCTGTATTTTCTCCCGCAAGCCACCCAGAGGGATTATCTTCTCCAGTACCACCTTCTTCCATTGTACCATCTGGGAATGCAGTGTCCACTACCATCCAGCCCCTGACCACCATGGAGCATGGGTCTTCACGAACATCTCCAGGAATCTCAATTACAAATCCATTGACCACCAAAACACAGAGCCACTCTATCACCATCAGCACAATGGAACACCCATCTAGCTCTGTGTCTTCAGCTCCAGACTCCAGTGCCTTGGTAACAGCTTCATTGAGCCTGTTTTCCAGGAGCAAGCTGACCTCTGCTGCCAGCATGGGTGTCAGTAGCACTAAACTCAATACAGTCTCTATGTCCCCTGTCCTTTCAGAACCAATTCCAACAGGGAAACCTTCTGCATCCATTTGGAGCAGCACCCGCAGTACAGCCTACCTGGCTGAAGAACAAACATCCTCTGAAGGTGAAAATACCCTGGACAGCAGTAGCTCTACAACACCAGGCATGAGCATGGCTAAGGCCACCAGCAACCCTGCTGAAGCAGTCTCAAAAGCCTCAACATCTCCTACTACTGAGGGATCTATATTCTCTTCAGCAGGCCAGCCAGTGGTATTTTCCTCTCCTGCACCACCTTCTTCCTCTGTACCAACTGGGAGCATGACATCCGCTGTCACCAAGCTCCTTAATCAGCTGACCACCACAGAACAGATGTCTTCAAGAACGTCTCAAGAGACCTCAGCTCCAAGTCCACTGCCTGCCACCATGGCAATCCTCTCCACCAGCATGGGCACTAAATCAATGGACACAACCAATGGCCCATCTACCTCTAAGCCCTCAGAACTAGAATCCAGTGCCCCTGTAACAGCCTCATTACGTACATTTTCAACAAACAAGCTGACCTCTACTACTGACATGAGTGGCAGCACTACCAGCCTCATCACAGTCTCTATGCCCCTGGTCCCTTCAGAACCACCTCCAGCAGGGAAAATGTCTGCATCCATTTGGAGGACCACACCAAGTGCATCCGACCTGACTGAAGAGCCAGCCTCTTCTGATGTTGCAAGCACCTTGGGCAGCAGGACCTCTACAGGACTGGGCAGGGGCATTGCTGAGGTCGCCAGTTTCACTGCTGTGACTGTCTCAAGAAGCAGATCTTTGACAAGCAGGCCAACCTCTGCTTCCAGCTTGGGTGCCAGCACCACTGAACTCAAGAAAATGTCTACACATCATGTTCCCTCAGTAACCCCTCCAGCAGAGACACCTTCTGCATCAGTTTGGGGCAGCACTCTAAATGCAGCCGGCCTCACTGAAGAGAAAGCTACCTCTGAAAGCACCAGCAGTACCCGAAACAGTAGGAGCTCTACAGAACCAGGCACAAACATTCCTGAGACTACCAGCAGCCCTGCTATAGCTCTCTCAACAGCCCCAACTTTTCTTCATACTGAGGGATCTGCAATCTCTTCAGCAGGCCACCCGGAAGAATTCTCTTCTTCTCTGCTGCTACCTTCCTCTGTACCATCTGAGAACTCACTTTCTGGTAGCACCCAGGCCCTTAGACTCCTGACCCCCATGGAACAGCTGTCATCCAGAACATTTCCAGGAATCTCAGCTACAAGTCCATTTCCCACTACAACAGAGAGCCGCTCTAGCGCTAACAGCCCAAAAGCATTTGGAAGAACAAAGGGTCTACTTACCTCTGCACTCTCAGGTCCCGAGTCCAGTGCCTTTGTCATAGCTTCACCGAGCACATTTCCCATGAGCAGGCTGACTTCTGCTACCAGCATGGGTGCCAGTGCCACTGAACTGAAAAAAACATCTACACCCCATGTCCCCTGCAAATCACCTTCAACAGGGACATCTTTTGCTTCCATTCAGAGCAGCATTCTGAGTACAGGATCATCTGCAGAGATCTCAGCTACAAATCCATTTCCCACTGCAACAGCAAACCACTCTACTGTCACCAGCGCACCAACTGCAAGTCCATTCCCTGTTGCCACCATGAGCCACTCTACCACCACAAATAGAAAATCTCTAGGCACCATGTCTACCTCCCTGCCCTTAGGCCCAGAGTCCAGCATGTATGTAACAGCTTCATCGACCATGTCTTCTGTGAGTGAGGAGAGCTCTGCTACCAGCATGGTTGCCAATGTCACCAAATCTAGTATGGCCTCTACACCTCATCCCCCTTCTGAATCACCTCCAGTGGGGTCATCTTCTCCGTCAGTTTGGAGCAGCAGTCCAAATGGCACCAGCTCAACTCCTAAGAGAGCATCCTCCTTAGGTGCCAGTATGCCTGGTAAGAATGATTTAAAGTAAATCCTGAAATAAATAAAATGTAAATGACTAAGGGTGAGGAAAGTGATAGCTACCCTAACCTTCCTCGATTCAATGGTGAATTGATGTGAGAAGCACAATTTTCCTGCTGTTGTGCTGAAGAGTGAACTATTTCCCCCCCACCCAGCACCCAATGTTACTGTAGTCTTGTATCCTCAGTAGGCTGTAATACTGTAAACAGCCTGCACGTGCGTAAATCATTATAATATTTCCGTGGGAATTCCCTGCAAATACCAGTAACCCATGCAGCCTCCAAATATATCTACAAAAGCTCTAATTTGCCACCCATTTATTCTGCAACTGTACGTCTAGGTTCTATAAAGCTATTCTGAAAGAAGCGCGTTGAGGATTTGTAGTGAAAGAGGGTGAAGAGCACACTGGATGCCTCACTGTGTATTCCAATTCCAGAGTGCAAGGAGTCTTTTATTATCAAGGCAGTTTGAAGATCGGTAGAGGATGTAGAGTTACAAAGTAACTGGACCCCTTCCAGTTACTTTGGACTCCCCTGCAAGATTGTGATCACTTCTTTCCATGTTAAAGTCATAACTGAAATGTCATATGTATTTCACGCTACTATAACAGATTATTAAAAGCACTTTCTCCTCTCTTCTAGACACAAATGAGTGCAATGGGAATAACACCTGTTCCCCTTTGGCTTCATGTCATAACAACATTGGCGGTTACACGTGTCAATGTTATCTAGGCATAAATGATTTGAATCTAACAAATCCTGGAAGACAGTGTCAAGGTAAATAAATATGATTTGGCAATTGAAATTGTATACCTGTGTTGTTAATGAAATAATTAGGTATTATCTAGCCAGATCTTACTGGTGCCTGCCAAGGCTTAAGCTGCACTATTTCTCATAGGATGCACATAGATACATCTCACTGATATCAGAAGGCAATCGCGCAGCCACTGCTCCTCTTTTAGAATGATTCAGACCTCAGCTGAGTTCGTATAGTTGCAGTGGCTCACTCACTGTGCATTATATGAGTAGTGTGAATTGCACTGGAGTGCACAGTGAGGGTATTCTTCAGCTTTCAATAGACAGAGCCATCACTTTATTTAATTACAGTTTAAGGAAGGTTAGTTTTACAGGAATAGCAATGCTGTTGTTGACCTCCCAGTTGCCAGATCAATGGAGGGAGATAGTTGCAAAGGCCTACACCCTGGCTAGACTTTTGTATTACTTCTGAGCCATTAGCAGTAGTTGTAAAGTGTTTGTGATTTGCTAATTGTGAAGAGGTCCCAACAGACTGCAGCACTTTTTACACATTTCTCACACGAAAGCAGCTCCACAAGTTGAAGAAGCAGTAGCCTCAGATGCTACATTACTTCCCCACCTCCAATGTTCACGTTTGCGTATGGAGATCTGCCAAAGGAAAGCCTACGCTTGTAGTAGTCCATGAGCATCAGCAATCCCATTTCAGATGTCAATGCTCAACTTGTGGACATCAGGAATGGGGCTAGTGGTTCAGCCCTGCTCCTACTTCAACGTCTCGAGTGGCATGAGCAATGCGTGAAGGTGGCTATCATCTTAGACTTTTCATGTCAGTACAAACCCTTATAAATGTGGGTTTGGATAAAATGCTAAACACATATTGTTGTGAGTGGTCATACTTCTGAACATGACCTGATCATCATGGACAGAGATGCAAGACATACAGTAAATTCACATGGATTTCCATTGGCTAGAGTGGGTCAGATGGTTGTATGACATATCCCTAAATTGTAACAATTTTCTGGGGGATAGCCCTGTTAGCAAAAACAAACAGTCATGTGGCGGCTTTCTTAGTCTTTAAGGTGTCACATCTGGGACTGGAATTAGAATATGAGATGAATCTCATTTTTATATCAGACATAAAGCACAAGCTCTATCCAGCTCTCCTGCACATTTTAAAGTTTAAATTTGAAGTTTATATACCTTGGCTGTTCACCAGGAGGAGGAATTTTATCTTTTACACCTCTGCTGGTTAATTTAGTTTTGTGTTTATTTTACAGACCCCATCCTGTGTTTCAACAGGCCTGATCTATGTTCAAAGACCACCATGTGCTTTCACTCACAATACTTCATCTGTTCAAGTATGTTGTAAATATTTCTTATTTTTTTCTTAGCCATTATACAACCAAATTGGAAAATGGCTAAAAGAGTTGCCTTGAAACCTAACTGAAAATGACTTTTTGTAGAGCAGGGATGGGGAACATTTTGTGTGTGGAGGCCCCAGGCAAGGCTCCCAGCCGTCCATGGGCTGAACGGCATCAGTGGGTGGAAAGCAATTGGCACACTCAGCACCAATAGGGAGGGTGAGTGGTGTGTTACAGGGATGTGCACGGATCCGGATCCTGAATCTGAAGAGGATCGGGGTGATCCAGACCTCCTGGATCCAGATCTGAACCAGATTGGGGGAGGTCCAGATCGGTCCAGACCAGACCAGATCATTCTGGATCGATCCGGATCGATCTGGAGATCCAGGGCCCATTGACCTTCCAGGTCCCTGGGTGCTGGCTGTGCAGCTGGCACTTAGGAACACCAGGCCAGTGGTGAGTCCATTGGACTCACCGCCCTCTCCCCACTCTCCCTGCTTACCTGCTGCCTCATCGTCACAGCTGCTGTCTGCCGCTGCTTCCTCTCTACTGAGAACCAGGCCTCGCAGCCTGATTCTCAGTAGAGCAATGTTGCACCGGGTGACAGCATCACCCAGCATGACGTCATTCTACTGAGAATCAGGCTGCGAGGCCTGGTTCTCAGTAGAAAAAGCAGCGGTAGCAGTGGGCGGCGGCGACGAGGCAGCAGGTAAACAGGGAGAGTGGGGGGAGGGCAGTGAGTCCTTTCCCCCCATAAAGGAGGGTCTCTGTTGTGAAAGGCAACTGATTTCGGTGTAGTTGAAAGAAAGAATACTTAAGCTATGAACTAAACAACGCCTTTAATTCAGGCTAACCAAAGCTGTGCAATTCAGAAAACACATAAATGAAGCAAGGTAAACGAAACGTTGAAATTAACAATAACTAACGAACTCGCTTCTTCGTCAACTCTCCGTCTCTGAGGTCTGCTTGCTATTTACTCGTAATCTCTCTGACCGGCGTGGTCTGTCTCTCGTCTCTGTTCTCCTCAGACGCCGACGTTCCTTAGCATCTTTTAAAGTGTGCTCTCCCTCTTCCTCAGAGGATACGGGCGTGGTTACACCTGCTGGAGAGTCAGTGAGATCAGTACTCATTTCAGAGCGTTGATTCTCATCAGCTGGAAGAGAGGGGCTGTGAAGTGCTTCCTCTTCAGTACCAGGATCCGGATCACACTCAAGATCCCTGTCTGCTTGTGCTAAGCCTTCTGACAGCTGCTTCTCCTGCTCAGAAACACGAGGGTTAAACACAACATCATCCCCCCCTCAACACGCCTCCCCCCGAAACTACGACAGTGCGTCTCTGGAGCTGGTTTGTGAGGATATCTGCAATGAAAGTCCAGTGCCAGCGCCGGGGCGTGCACACTATCTACTAGGGGTGTGCATTGGATCGGATCCGATCCACGATCTGAATCCGATCCGCCCAAAATCAGGAAAATCCGATCCGATCCGATCAACCTCCGATCCGATCCGATCCGATCCGACGAGGTCCGATCCGGATCGGACGCCATTTTGAATGTTTTTTCCCATAGCCAAGTATTGTTTTACAAAAACGCCTATAACTGTTTCATTTTTAAAGATAGAAGGATGAAACTTGGGCACATTATACACTGGTTAGGGACAGTTATCTGTGAGAAATTTCAGAAAGATTGGTGCATGCGTTTTGTGGCAATTAATTTTTTAATAAATACCCAGGAATGCCTATAACTTTGTCATTTGTAAAGTTACACACATGAAACTTTGCCGCATTGTAGGAGGTACCTTGGGACCTATGTGTGTAAAATTTCAAAAACGTAGGTGCTTGGCTTGTGTGGCAATTAATTTTTAGAAAAATGGGTAGTAGTGGGGCAAATACATTTATGCCTCCCATTTTTTATTTTTGAAGATACAAACAGGAAACTTGGGCACATTACAGGTACCACTTGGCTTGATATGTGTGTGAAATTTCAGAAACATTGGAGCTTGCCTTGTGTGGCAATTAATTTTTGAAACAATGAGGAAAGAAACACCTATAACTTTGTCATTTTTAAAGTTACACGCATGAAACTTTGCCACATTGTAGGCGGTACCTTGGGACCTATGTGTGTGAAATTTCAGAAACATAGGTGCTTGCCTTGTGTGGCAATTAATTTTTTAATAAATACCCAGGAATGCCTATAACTTTGTCATTTGTAAAGTTACACACATGAAACTTTGCCACATTGTAGGTGGTACCTTGGGACCTATGTGTGTGAAATTTCAGAAACGTAGGTGCTTGTATTGTGTGGCAATTAATTTTTGAAACAATGAGGGATTCATTGGACAGCACTTGCCCATAGGGATTCATTGGACAGTACTTGCCCATAGGGAATCATTGGACAGTACTTGCCCATAGGAAATCATTGGAAAGCACTTGCCCATAGGAAATCATTGGAAAGCACTTTCCCATTGAGAAATACAGTTATGCCTCCCACTTTTTTATTTTTGAAGATACAAACAGGAAACTTGGGCACTTTGTAGACTGGTTAGGGACAGTTATCTGTGAGAAATTTCAGAAAGATTGGTGCATGCGTTTTGTGGCAATTAATTTTTTAATAAATACCCAGGAATGCCTATAACTTTGTCATTTTTAAAGTTACACACATGAAACTTTGCCACATTGTAGGAGGTACCTTGGGACCTACGTGTGTGAAATTTCAGAAACGTAGGTGCTTGTCTTGTGTGGCAATTAATTTTTAGAAAAATGGGTAGTAGTGGGGCAAATACATTTATGCCTCCCATTTTTTATTTTTGAAGATACAAACAGGAAACTTGGGCACATTACAGGTACCACTTGGCTTGATATGTGTGTGAAATTTCAGAAACATTGGAGCTTGCCTTGTGTGGCAATTAATTTTTGAAACAATGAGTAAAGAAACACCTATAACTTTGTCATTTTTAAAGTTACACGCATGAAACTTTGCCACATTGTAGGCGGTACCTTGGGACCTATGTGTGTGAAATTTCAGAAACATAGGTGCTTGCCTTGTGTGGCAATTAATTTTTTAATAAATACCCAGGAATGCCTATAACTTTGTCATTTGTAAAGTTACACACATGAAACTTTGCCACATTGTAGGAGGTACCTTGGGACCTATGTGTGTGAAATTTCAGAAACGTAGGTGCTTGTATTGTGTGGCAATTAATTTTTAGAAAAATGGGTAGTAGTGGGGTAAATACATTTATGCCTCCCATTTTTTATTTTTGAAGATACAAACAGGAAACTTGGGCACATTACAGGTACCACTTGCCTTGATATGTGTGTGAAATTTCAGAAACATTGGAGCTTTCCTTGTGTGGCAATTAATTTTTGAAACAATGAGGAAAGAAACACCTATAACTTTGTCATTATTAAAGTTACACACATGAAACTTTGCCACATTGTAGGTGGTACCTTGGGACCTATGTGTGTGAAATTTCAGAAACATAGGTGCTTGCCTTGTGTGGCAATTAATTTTTTAATAAATACCCAGGAATGCCTATAACTTTGTCATTTGTAAAGTTACACACATGAAACTTTGCCACATTGTAGGTGGTACCTTGGGACCTATGTGTGTGAAATTTCAGAAACGTAGGTGCTTGTATTGTGTGGCAATTAATTTTTGAAACAATGAGGGATTCATTGGACAGCACTTGCCCATAGGGATTCATTGGACAGTACTTGCCCATAGGGAATCATTGGACAGTACTTGCCCATAGGAAATCATTGGAAAGCACTTGCCCATAGGAAATCATTGGAAAGCACTTTCCCATTGAGAAATACAGTTATGCCTCCCACTTTTTTATTTTTGAAGATACAAACAGGAAACTTGGGCACTTTGTAGACTGGTTAGGGATAGTTATCTGTGAGAAATTTCAGGAAGATTGGTGCATGTGTTTTGTGGCAATTAATTTTTTAATAAATACCCAGGAATGCCTATAACTTTGTCATTTTTAAAGTTGCATACATGAAACTTTGCCACATTGTAGGTGGTACCTTGGGACCTATGTGTGTAAAATTTCAAAAACGTAGGTGCTTGCCTTGTATGGCAATTAATTTTAGAAAAATGGGTAGTAGTGGGGTAAATACATTTACGCCTCCCATTTTTTTATTTTTAAAGATACAAACAGGAAACATGGGCACATTACAGGGAACACTTCACTTGATATGTGTGTAAAATTTCAGAAAGCTGGGTCTAGGCATTTGATGGCTACGAATTTTTTAGATTAAAAGTTATAAACGTTTTTCCACAGAGGCTGGGGCTGTCAATTGCACCCTCCCGCCTCCCGGGAAGAAGAAGGAAACACTTTCTCTCATCTCTTTGATCCTTGCACGCTTGGCTGCAACTGAGCTAGTATCCATTACAAAAGGAGAAACAAAGTAGCACTTGGCTTGTGTCTGCTTTGATACTTTCACTTTTTACTCAAGCAGAACGGCTGAGCCTAGGATCACTCTCTCTCGCTAGGATCGTTACAGGAGAAATTTTCTACAGTCTTCAAAGTGGTGTGTGCAGACACCTTGCCACCACATGCCTGGACCTATCATTCTGAAATTTTACACACATATCAAGTGAAGTACCACTAAAATGGTAGTGTTGCCGCGGGAGAACGGCAAATCAGTCACAAAATCTAAGGAAAGGAACGTCCAGGGCCCTGAAGGAGTGGGCAAGGGCGGTAACAACCCCACAGGCTTGCCAGGCACTGATTTGGCATGCTGACAGATATCACAGGACCCCACATATGATATCACTGACCTCAGGAGTCGAGGCCACCAAAAATCTCTAGCTATGGCAGCAACAGTCTTGTACACACCAAAGTGTCCTGCCGTCGGCGAGTCATGACACTGACGCAGCACTTTTGCTCTTAATGCTGCAGAAGGGACATACAGCCGCTGCCTATAACACAACAACCCCCCCCATAATGAAAAGGAGGAGTCTGAAGATGACCCTTCTTGCAATCTCAGATCTTCTACAGTATGACGGACAAAGGCATCCTGCGCCTGCGCGCGTCTGAGTTCAGCCTCCCATGACAGGAAGCCCCCCGCCGCCCCCAAAGTGTGTAAAGGAAGCAGAGGAGGGGGCACCAGGGTCTCCCCCGCAGGCGTGAGGAATTCTGGTTTGCGAGACAGCGCATCTGCTTGTTGATTATCCGAGGCCCTGACATGCCGAATCAGTAACTCAAAACGGGAAAAAAAGTTCGACCAGCAGATCTGCCTCTGGTTCAGCGCTCGAGCTGTCAACAAATGTTCCAAATTCCGGTGATCTGTTCTAACTTCCACTGGGTAACACACCCCTTCTAACAGGTGCCTCCAGGTTTCTAACGCAGCCTTTATAGCCAGGAGTTCCTTCTCCCAAATGGTATAGTTCCGTTCAGAACAAGTCAACTTTCGGGAGTGATACACACAGGGTCTTAACTCCCCTCCCGCTTCACCAGGCTGCAAGAGGATCGCCCCCAGCGCCACATCAGACGCATCCGTCTGCACCACAAATGGTGTCTGTGTATCAGGATGACAAAGGAGTGGTTCTGAACTAAATAACTCTTTCAGCCTATCAAAAGCCCCCTGTGCCACCGGGGACCACCTAATACCGGAGCGCTGGCCTTTGAGCAGGTCCGAAAGAGGGGCTGTAAGTCTAGAAAAACCCGGCAGAAACCTCCTATAAAAATTAGCAAACCCTAGAAACCTTTGTAACTCCTTCCGAGAGGCTGGCGCCTGCCAGGACAAAACAGCCTGCACTTTCGCTGGATCCATTTGAAGTCCCTGCGTGGGAATGTGATATCCTAAAAAATCCAATGTTGTTAAGTCAAATGCGCATTTCTCCAATTTAGCAAACAGCTTATGCTCCCGCAGGCGCCGAAGTACGGCTTCCACGTGAGCCTGATGCTCCTGCGCATTTCTAGAAAAGATAAAAAAATCATCTAAATAAATAATCAAAAATGTATCTAGATAATCTCGAAAGATATCTTTCACCTTTCAGGTTACACCTGCTGGAGAGTCAGTGAGATCAGTACTCATTTCAGAGCGTTGATTCTCATCAGCTGGAAGAGAGGGGCTGTGAAGTGCTTCCTCTTCAGTACCAGGATCCGGATCAAACTCAAGATCCCTGTCTGCTTGTGCTAAGCCTTCTGACAGCTGCTTCTCCTGCTCAAAAACACGAGGGTTAAACACAACAGTCTCCAGATCTCGATCTGGAGATCCCAATTGGGCCCCGGATCTGGATCCAGATCAAAACAGATCAGATCTGGATCATACAGCAGGGATTCCTCACCCCACCTCCTCTCCCTGTCTCCTCCGCAAGTCCCTGGTAGCCTCCAGGGGGCAGAATTTGTGGCAGGGACAGGACCCATGGAGAGAGCCCAAAACCACCACAGGACAGATTAGGCCCACAGGACAGAGGCTCCCCATCCCTGCTGTAGAGGTCAGGTGCTCTTGTGCCAGTTTTTGAAATAATGCATACTGTTGTGTTTTCTTTTACTGGGCAATTTACAGTGACCAAATAATTAGCCAATTCTGAATTGAACACAAACACCTTTACTTCAGGCAAGAACTCTTAAACACAAAACAAACTGATTAACATAACTCGCCTCAAGGGAGGATTAGGCAAAACGAACGGAAGAAACAATTGCTTTCTGTAAGGAACCAAAAAGAAAGTCCTTTAAGTCTCAGTCAGTAAGTTGCGTCTCTTTTCTTATGAAGTCGCTCCGACCGGCGCCTCTCCCCTCTGGCCTCATCCCGCTTTAGCCTCCTCCGGAACGCTGCATGCTTTAAAGCGTCCACCGACTCCTCCTCCTTTTGGGATGCCGGTCGGGGTTCCTCAGCTGCAGATAAGTTTCCCTCCTCAGTGCTAATCTCTGAATTTACATCTTCTGCAGCTGGAACCAAGACCTGGGGAATCAGTCTATCCCCGGGTGCTACCAACAGATCCTCTTCAGAATCTGAATCTGCCCCCACCTCTCTCAACTCATCAGCCTGTTCAGGGTAAAAGGAGTTAGACACAACACATACTGCTTTTTTGAGCACATTAATATGAATAAGGTGCTGAAGAATAAGTAAGACTGATTTCTTTCTATGATAAGGTGAGGGACAAGAGTCAGTAACAGATAGCCACATGGGGCACAAAAACATAAATAATCTCTACATGAACATTGACATTATTTTTTACATTTGCTAGCTAGCTGTCTGGACATCATATACAACATAAGGTATATAGAATGTACAACCTGAGAAGTATTACAGAAGATGGACAGCTCTGTACAAGTGAAACATTCACAAAATTGCTTTGAATTAGTCCTTACAGTGAAGTAGATACAGTAATTAAAATAATAACTTAGAAAATGTCACACAGTGGTCAGAAATAAGAGTCAATCAGATTTATATTTGTATAAATTTGGCATTTTGGATAAAGTGTACATTTTTGAGGACAAAGGTTACACCAGGAAGGGCTGACAATTAGAGCAAATTAGTTAAGCTTAGAAATTTTTATCATAGTGAAATATGAAAATTAATAATGAAATATGGGAAATTTGTTCTAAGGAGGGTCTGACTAGGTTTTAATTATGTTGCTTTCTTTTCAGGCAAACAAGCATTTCTTTGCAGCATTTTATTCAAAAGCTGGACATTTATATCTCCTGATTTTTATAACCCAGAAAGTGAGAACTATAAGAATCTAACTGACAGAATTAAAAAAATGGTGAGTTGTATATGTAAAAGGGCTTTGTAAACGACTTCTAAAGAATTACTTGTTGCTGTTGCTGTTGTTATAATTAATAAAATAATTAAAAATTAATTATCCTTCTATGCAAATATTAATTATCTTTCTATGCAACATACTCAATACAGCACACAATCTAATGTTTTAATCTTTTGTAAACCACTCAGGGAGCTTCGGCTATGGGGCAGTATAGAAATGTAATAAATAAATAAATAAATAAAATAACAATAAAACAATATAAAAACTAAAAACAATATAAGTTCACAATATTCCAAACGTTCAGGTTTGTATAATTAAAAACTTAACCTCAAAGCAGACAATAAACAGCATGCTACAAAACTTAGCTTAGAACCTTTGGAGCTCAGAACCTATAAATGCACAGTAAGAGTAAAACTTTCAAATTAGAAAAATCACTAGCAACCTGAACGTTAAATTCCCACATTCTTCAATCCTGCCTTCTCCTACTTCTCTGCCTCTGACCCAAAGGTGCCTGCAGTGCTGAAGAAGTGAACTGCCTTTCAGTTTAGGTTTTAAAATTAACAATCTTCAACATAGAATGGAAACTCCTAAGAAGCCACTGTCTCCTTAGCATTTTCATGTTGGTCACAGGGCCACGGTCCATAGGCACTACTCCTTTTCTAGGCATACAGTTATGGGAGAAAACTGGCCCAACAGTAGCACAGGCCTCTTCAGTTTCGTATCTGAATTTGGTATTTACATTCACAATGTGTTTGTGTACCAATTTCTTCTATCTGCTATATTTATCAATTTGTATTTAGCGCTGTGTATTTGACTACTAAAACACTAGGTAGGATGTATAGACTGACCATATGAGAAGGAGGACAGGGCTCATGCAACTTTAACAGTTGTAGAGAAAAGGGAATTTCAGCCAGGGGCATTTGTATGCAATTAGTCCCTGGTGAAATTCCCTCTTCATCCCAACAGTTAAAGGTGCAGGCACTATACTAGAGTGACCATATACAAAAGAAGGCAGGGCTCCTGCAACTTTAACTGTTGTGATGAAGAGGGAATATCACCATGAACTAATTGCATACAAATGACACTGGCTGAAATTTCCTTTTCTCTACAACTGTTAAAGTTACATGAGCCCTCTACAACTGTTAAAGTTACATGAGCCTAAGGATGTAGGGTGTCGTGAATTTTGAAATTCAGAACAATTTAACATTTGGTGTGCTCTGTGAAAAATGAGACCATTATTTTAGGTATTAATAAACTGCACATTGTATATATAACTTTAAAAGGGGCTTTTAAAAACCTTACAGAAGTCACTTGTTCACTACAGCCCTGAACAAACAAAATTATGTATTTGCTTTGTTTCAAATTTGGTTTCACTGATTATATATATATATATATATATATATATATATATATGCAAAGCTTTTCTCAGAAAGTAGAGTTCTGTGATCATTGTGAAACACTAGGTTTTTATGAACATCATGAGGTAACCATACATAACATACATCTCCCCTGGCTAGCTCTCTCACTCTTTTATACCCTCTTCCCCCAAACTGGAAAGTACTGTTCCCACTTTGAAAAAATAAAACTTAACTAGAGAAATGAAACTACTCCTCTCAGGGATACCCACTTCCAACAGAAAAAAACCCCAGGCCTCTAAGGCCTGACCTTTTTACTTTGCCTCAGTAGGCCTCAAACTTTCACAACATCTATTTCATGTTCTCTGTTCAGTTGTCATCCTAAAATATTTTTTAAGGAAATGAAAATGAAGTTTGTATGATGTTTGTGTGTGATTACTCTTGCCCATCCCCTATCAGTTTACTGACAGTTCGGATCAAATTTAAATACTTTCAGGTTACTAAAGGGATGGCAACGAAGCTTGGAGATGGCAGATTTGATATCGTAATGCTTGGATTCCATCGTGGAAGTGTGATTGCAGATTTTACATTTCTAATGCAAGGACAAGTCATTGAAGCAAGCAAATTTAAAGAAGATTTAATACAAGTAGTAAAAGATATGCTTGATAACCAAACAGAAGTAACAGTCAAAGGTAAGTGGTCACTGACATCTTTCTTGTCTATGGCACCCAACACTACAAATGTCTGATCCATTGAACTATTCAGAAATTGCTTTGAACATTACTATCAAAGGTTGTACCTCCTGACAAATATAAGGGGCTCAGACCCTAACACTTTTCAGGCTTTATTAAAGCTAGTATTATCATGTGAGCAGAAATGGGACTGGGCTGAATAGCCTCGCCTCCCAATGCTGCATCACCATGTAGCTCTGTTCAAAGGAGTCCCTGTGTACAGTGTGAACACTTGCAGCAGAGTGGCCTTCATGAATACAGCTATATGTCCATAGACTTCCATATGATTATGGTCTTCTCTAAACGAGCAATTTATAGCACGCTCATGACTGGTGGGTTGATTACATGATGCTGTCAACCTCCAGCACTTCTCATGTACTTTCCAAAGACTTCCACGGCTTAACTTGAAATGGAAATAAACTAGTAACAAATTTTCCATTTCAGCATGAAATGAGGAAATCACACTATAAGAAGTGTCAGACCATAGTGCCATTTTATGGCTGCATAAATGAAACATATAGAACTTGTGTTTAAAGGGGAAAAGTGTGGAGGAGGAAGGGAAGCATGTGTAAAGGGAGCATGTTGTGATTGTGGGACGAAAACAGAAGCAAAAAGCCGTGGTAAATATGTGGCGTTTCCCTGGTGTAGAAATGCCAGGGAACTGAGTCCCAGCCAAACCTGTGCCCCCTTTGTCCTTTGCCAGTATTTGGGCAAAAATCCACCAGGCATGTCTGCCTGGGCCCATGAAGGCCTGATGTGAAGTGTTAGTTGTCCAGGCAGAGTTTTGCCCCATTGCTAATAACATTCTCCTCTAGGAATTTGTCTAGCCCCCTTTTAAAGCCATCCAGATTGGTGGCCATCATTACATCTTGTAGCAAATCCCGTAGTTTAGCTATGCACTGTGTGAAGAAGTCCTTCTTTTTATCTGTCTCGAATCTCCCAATAATCAGCTTTTTACGAATCCCACTAACCAGCTTCCTAGTTCAAGGGTTCTAGTAATATAAGCGAGAGAGGAAAATTTCTCCCTCTCCACAGTTATATGCTCAGTCTTATATGCAGTTGTGTCAGAGAATTTTATTCTCCATCTGCAGTGAGTCCAGATACGTGAAGGATGTCCATTGTTCTAAGAGCTTTAGGCCAGAAATAATACCCAAGTTCTTGCTCTGTCTCAAATATCTGGGCATTGTCTTTCTTTCGTATCCTAAATCCCAAGGTATGCAGGAAGTGTTTAATGCTTCAGATAGGATGTCCAGGAGAATCCAAAGTAAATGTCTGCACCTTTTAAAAGCTCATATGCGTCAATACATAGGACAAACCTAACCTGCACTGGTTTTTAAGTAGGCAATTTCCCCATGATACATTTACATAAGCTTGCATTATTAGTTACTTTGGTGTGATGATCAGGTCTTCCAAATTCTAAATCTCATTTCCAAATGATGATTCATCTGCCAGGTTCAGTGCTCTTTGAGGAAATTTTGCATGATACTGGGGGAAAATGAATATCCTCTGACTTGTGCCACTTTACTTGTATGGTCCTAAAGATTGCTGCTAACATTTTAAATATATATTTTCAGAGATATCCACATCAAAATCAGCGGATGAAGATTCAACCTTGAAAACAGAAGTAACTGTATTTGTAGTGCTCTTTTGTATTGCATTAATATCTATCTTTGTGATAGTCTCAGTATGGCTTTATATGAAGAATAAAACTGAAACATATAATATGGAAACTCAACAATCCATGGGAAATTTTGCCTATCGAAACTTATAAGTAGTCACATTATTTTCTAGCTGTAACATATTTCACTCAATGTTGTATAATTATTAGAAAACAGTTCAGACTAACCAGGAATGGAAGATGTATATCAGTTGATTATTTATATATGTTTGAGTAGAAAACAAAACTAATTTGATTCAGCAGAATTTCCCTGATTGTTCAAGGGAGCAGGGTGAACTTGAAGAAACAGAGAGCCTATTTACACTACTGCTCTAAAACGGTTTAAAATAGTTTAAAATGGTTTATAACAGTTTTGAGAACTGTTGGGGCCCAGGTCACACTCCATATACAGTTTTCAAAATGTTTTCAAAGTGTTTTATCCTGCATGTGTAGATAGGCTCATAGCTCAATTTTGCAGCAAATGGACATTTCATCATAAGACATTAATTGGAAAAGGAATAGAGTCCCCTAAATGCAATGCATATTAAGATTATTAAAATGTAATATTACTAGTAATATATATGATGGTTGCTTTTTAATGTCCTTTGAAAATATGTAGGTGTAAATTCAGCAAAAAATACTGTAATATATATCAGACCTTAATCTGTATAATAATATTTATTTTAAATCCACTTAAGATGCATTTCTTTACATTTTGTTTAAAACACTTGCAAATAAATGTATCGTTTTTACTATACTGTTGTTGTCTTAACACTTTTGTACATTTGCTTGCTTGTTTAATTGCATTATCATTGCATTTTTGAGCTTATTAAAACATGAGAATGGCATAATCAGGGACAAACCAGACATGACTTTTATAGTTTGGCACAGAGTAGTTCTTTGTCCATTTTTTTTTAGCACATAGCAAGTTTGGAGGGGGGCAAGCTGGATCAGGACTAAAGCATGGGCATTAGGGCCTTTAACACTTTGCCCCTGCCATGGTTCCAGTTGGAATTGGGAGGATAGTGTGCCTACTATCCACAATGGGAAGAAAAATGCCATTGGTCCCAATATTTACTTATTTAGTACATTTCTAATCTGCCCAATAATTAATGTTCCCTGAGTGGATTATTGCCAGTTAAACACTAAAATGCCAATTTAAAACACAGTCAAAATATAAAATACAATACAAATATTTAAAGAAATGCTTTCCCTCTATTGGAAATTGTAGGTGTGGTGGGGGAGATTCCGACTGAGACTGCAGAAGGAGCAACGGGTTAAAGCCCTCCATCCCAGGGTCATGAGCCACCAATTATTTATTAAACAAAAAACAGCAATGCAATGCAAAACTGTGAGAAAAATCACTTCTACTTTGACTCTCAGAGAAGCCCTTGTGCTTGGATATACAGATGCCGATTCTAGCTGCTTGCAGATCAGGGAATTCCACATGGTTTGAGCAAATGTTTTGGAAAACAAATCCTATTAGAAAATAGTCCCCTTTGACCATTTTTAGGTAAGGTTTCATTGTATATGTAACATGAAAATAATTTAAACTTTTGCCCAGAAATCCACATAGGGCTCATAGCGTCTAGACTACTTTTGTGGTTGGAGAGTAATTTAAAAATGAATAGTTTGGTGGGAGACAGATGATAAACCAATAGTGGTGTCATGGTTGGGTGGAGACTCAGGAGTTCCGAGTTCTTCACCTCACTAGACCGTGAAGCTTGTTGGATGGCTTTGGGCCAGTCATTGACTCTTAGCCTAATCTCAGGATTGTTGTGAGGATAACATGGGGAGGAGGAGGAGGAGGAGGAGGAGGACCATGCAGAGTGCTCCAATTCACCTTCCCCAACAAGGCTGGCTTGCCTTGATTTGTTTCACCATTTGGTAGCTGTGTGCTTTCCCTTGCACACAACTACAGTGGCAGTTGAGCAGGAATATGGCCACCAGTCTGTTTGAACTCGGATGGACAAACAACTGATGCTTTCCCGCCTTGAGTTTGTTACAGTTACAAAGGAGAAGAGGTAAAACTGGAACTCTAACCCACTCTCACCCTGATCCCACTCCTCTTCCAATGCTGCATCTCCTCTGGCTCCAGGTCATGGCTCATACCACAGATGCAGGAAGAGAAGGTTACCTCTTGTTGTGCAATTTGGCTAGTGTATCTGTTTTGATTTTTTTAAAGATGCAAAACATCAGGGCCTGCTGCAGTTGGATTCTTGCCTGCCTCCCACCTCCCCAGGGCTAATTGACATTGTGGCCCTGTGGTGAAGATAAAGGAGCAAGGGAGACAGGAGCAGGAAGAGAGCATTGCCTGCTCTGGTTGGTCTGCCCCTTCTTCAGGAGATGAGAGGAAGGAGCAGGGCCATTTCACCAGCCCTGCTGCAGATCTTCTCTCTCTCTCTCTCTCTCTCTCTCTCTCCCCCCCCCATCTTCCTTCACTATTTCCTTTTCCTTGTGTGTCATGTCTTTTTTAGAGTGTAAGCCTGAGGGCAGGGACTGTCTTTTTGCTAATTGATTGTAAGCCACTTTGGTTGCCTTTTCTTTTGGCTGAGGAGTGGGATAAAAATACAATCACTCACTCACTCACTCACTCAATAAACAAATAAACAAAATCTAGTGCTATGAGAGAGGGGATATCTAGTGGTGGCCATGCTGTGTGAGGAGATACACGTGGGCTAAAGAGTCATAAGACAGGCCATAGCTCAGTAGTACAATGCATGCTTTGCATGCATAAAGTCGCAGGTTTAATCCCTGTGCCTCCAGCTAAAAGGATCAGACAACAGGTGAAGTGAAAGGCCCTCGATGCAGAGTAGACAATACTGGGAGCCAATCTACACAATAACTTGAAACGTTGTAAATGTCTTTTTGTTACGTTTTTAAGTACTCCGTGTTAAAACGTGTTAGGTCACATTGTGAAGAACTTGTGTTTCTATGGATCATTTTCCCAAAGTTTAAATCATTTTATTAGGTCTCACTCTCTTGTTTGAGTCTTTTCCTGTGTCGTGTTATCCTCGCTCAGTCTTTACCACACCCACTTTCTACTTACTCTTACTTCCTTTCCCTTGCTTTCAAGGCATCAATCAGTGCTGTATCTTTGAATGGTTTTTGCGGGTTACTTTACACTACTTTGCACTACACCAAGGGCAGATCTAGACATAGTTCTCGATGTGCCCTCCCTGCCGCCCGAGCCGCCCTCTGAGCGCTGCACCCCGCCCAGTGTAGACCAAGCCTCAGAGGCTCTACTTGCACCCTCGCAGCCGCCGCCGTAGCCTTTTCATCCCGGCGGGTTCCGGGGAGGGAGGGGGGAGGGTTGTAAACAAAAGCTAGCGATCGGGAGAGGGATTTGTTTAAAGTGCTGCGCCTGATCACTGGCTTTTGTTTACAACCCTCCCCCCTCCCTCCCTAGGACTGGTTGGGATGAAGGGGCAGTGGCGGTGAGGGAACTGCACTGGACGGGGTGCAGCGCTCCGAGGGCGGCTCAGGGCACAGGGAAGGCACATAGAGGATTATGTCTAGCTCTGCCCCAATTTAATTAGTTATACCCTCACATACGGATGATGTGTTAAAAAGGAAAACTAGAAGAAATGAAGTATACAAAAAAAAATCAACATGTATTGTGAAAAGAAAATTACAGAAGGGTCAGTAAAGCAGGAAAGGAGAACGACCACGAGGGAAGGCAAATGCAGTAATGAAGCATTTGGGTGCAGGAAAGAAAGGACACGCCCCCACGACTACGACTGGATAACAGTGGTTTGGATTGAGCAGCAGGGAAATGGTAAATAAGAACACACTACAAGTTATAAAACGATATATTTATAGAAAAAAATGTTACGACTCGTCACCAATCGGTGCAAAAACTATTGATATCAAACGTTATACAACGTGTGTCGTGTGCCTAAAGGTGTCCTCGAAACCAACCCAAAACGTTTCAAAGCTTCTGTGTAGATCTACTCTGGGTTGGATAGACAAATGGTCTGACCTAGCATAAGGCCAAATATGTTCATATTTGAACAGCATTTCCATGCCTCAGAAAGACTCTGATAAACTCTGATGGCTTAACCAGTGATGAAAGCACCTCTTCCAAGAATCAGGTACATGAGGACTCTGGGTTATAGCCAAAGTTCTGCTTCCTAAAGTGTTGATGATTTTGACCATTATGAAAATAGAGAATAGCATACTGCATTCATTCCCCTGCATTTCTCTGTGACAACTAAGGTCCTTTTTTGCACAGCAGGCTTGTGTCCTGGGATGGCCCCCAGCTGCTCCCTGTGAGTCCAAATGATGCACAGAGAATCCTAGGGGTGGGGTTCCCGGGACCGTGGAAGATGTGGCCACCTGCCCCAGTGCTGCTGTGCTTATGCACGAGTAAGTACAGCAACACTGATGGCCATGGAGCCAAACTACATGGCTCTGTGGCAATCAGGAGGGGGGGACAGCAAAATCACCATCCCCAGGATGGTGGGGAGAGGACCCCTGATTGCGCATGGTTTTTGTTTTGTTTTGACTTACTTTTTCGTTGAAGCTCAGGAACGCTCTTCCTGGTTACAAAAACAAAAACAAAATGGCGGGTGCAGTGTCCAACAAACCAGGATGTCGTGCCCACGATGTGTTTTGACAGCGCCGTTCCTGGATGTGGTTACTTTTGGGATCGATCCCTTTTCCCCCTCTACACCCCGTGGGTGTAGGGGGGGAATGCTGGCTGTTATAGTATAGAGAACCAGAGATATTCACCAGGCAGCTGATGGCTGCTTCCTCCGACCAGCAACCTAAGGCCAATCTATACTTGATACTTGATATAACATTAGTTCCTAAACTCTATTGTAAGTATAGTGTTGCCAGAGCAGAATGAGCTATTTTCCTAGGCCTTATGGCCACATTATGGGCAGGACAATTTTTATCAGGCTGGTGGCTGGGGAGGAAAATATTACATGTCCCCTCCCCATGTGTACCAGTCCAATTAAAACCACCCCCTCCTGTGCATTGCTGAAGTTTGGGGGTGGGCAGAGGCGCTGCATTGGCACCATGGATCATTGTTCTGCTTTTGCAAGACTGAATTACTGTCATGATTCCAAGCCCTCCCACCAAATTGTGAGACAACAAAGAGATTTGCTGTGCAATCCACAAAATCTTTACTCAGTAAACAAAAACCACCTCTTCACACCTGAAGGGACTGTGAATGCTAGGAGCAATCCTCTAAGCTTAATTAGCTACACAAAACGAGGAAGTTGCCTATCAGGACGGTTTCCCACCATGTTTGACAGGCTTTTACTGGATCCCTTCTTCAGGGAGGGCCTTCGTGACTCAACTTCTGACATGCAGCTAGTCTGGCAGACCGCCTGCCGCTTCCTCTCAACTCTGCCTGCTTGACTCTGCGGACTCCTGGATCTGTCAATTCCAATGCTTCTTCCCCCTCCTACAAAGACTGAGTTCTCAGATAGGGGGAGTGGGAGACCTGGGCCTCCTGTTCGATAAGCTCCTGGGAAGATTCCTCCTTCCTGCAAAGTCTTGGGGAATTTTCTCCTCTACTCCCTTTCTTGGCTGGGCTTCTTGTAGTTCAGACTCTGAGTCTGATTCAGAAACCAAATCAGGGAACCCAAGCCTCATCCTGACTATTACAATCGAGTCTGGGAACAGTGATGTGAAGCATCTACCACTAGATGTTGCTATCTCCACTCATTTCCTGCACAGGTAATATTTGAATTACAGCTAAGCAGTTTCTGTCATTAGAGAGCTTAGTAGCACATAGGCTTTGTTTGTTGAAATGAACAACAAACCCTAGCAGGGGAATGCCAAAACCTGCTCTGCTCTGGTAAACCTAATCCCCTGTGCCAACACAAAGCGTATCTCACAGCTAAACAGGGTTAAGATTAATTGCCGTTTGCAAAAGGTGTGGATTTACCCAATTTTTTTAAAAAAGCTGCTTTTGTAATAACATATCTAGCAATTCTACTTCCCATTTACAACTGTTTTATCAAGAGAAATACAAAAAAGGTTGAAAGATCAAAATTAAAGTATGGCAAACTGTGGACTGTGGCGTTCTAAGAGAAAGAATAGCTACAATGTCCTGAGGTGCTGTGCGACTCCAGAATTAGGGGCAACAAATACAACAGAAAAATTGGGGATGTTCCTTAAAACAAAGCGCAACTGACAAATTTAGCTTCCATATACTATATTATGGTTCACATTTTGACAAAGCAAGCGAAGGCATGAACAGAATGTACCAGAAGGGAGTCAGGGAAGGAGGTCTCCAAAGGATCAGCTGAAACATAGTTCAGGGTCAAGACAATGAACATAATAGCAAGCAGGCATGTGAACAAGTGTTTCGAGGGAAGATCATCAAGGCTCAAATGGGAAGGTTCACAGTGAGTTCGAGGTCAGCAAAGACAAATGTCCAAAAACAGATAGGTTCAGGGAGAGAGAGGACCACAATTCACAGATGATAGCTCTGCTTAAAGCCTGTGACCAGCAGCAACAACCCTCTCCTGTTTATTTATGTCAAGACACTTTCACCTTAATTATCATTTTTGTTCAAGTACAGTAGGCTGACCAGATAAAATCCAGGTCAGGGCTCCTGTAACTTTAACAGTTGTAGAGAAAAGGGAATTTCAGCCAGTGTCATTTGTATGCAATTAGTTCCTGGTGAAATTCCCTCTTCATCACAACAGTTAAAGTTGCAGGGGCCCTGCCTTCTTTTGTATATGGTCACTCTAGTATAGTGCCTGCAACTTTAACTGTTGTGATGAAGAGGGAATTTCACCAGGAACTAATTGCATACAAATGACACTGGCTGAAATTCCCTTTTCTCTACAACTGTTAAAGTTACATGAGCCCTGACCTGGATTTTCTCTGGTCACCCTAAAGTACAGGCCCACACTACACATTTAAAAGTTGTAATTATTGTGGCTTTTCCCAAAGAGCTTTGAGAATTGATGCCTGCTCTAGAAATTGTCACAATTAAAGCAAAAAGTTGAAACAATGCTCCCCTCTCCAGTTCTGGAATAGAACTGTCTTTCTTTTTCTCTTTCTCTCAACACACAGAGACGGAATGGAAGCAGGAAAATGCTGCCCCTCCAGAATCTGCTACTCTAGGGTGGCTAGGTGTCCTACTTTACAGAGGACAGTGCTTTATTTTGGAGAACTAGTCTTCTGTTTGAAGAGGTGTCTAGTCCAAGTTTGGTTTAAAGTCAAACAACCATATGGAGGGAGAGCAGGGGCCTTTAAATTGCCCACATACACAGTAAGCATCTGCACAGCTGACTGAGCAAGCTCACAGGTCACCCGGTCTGTCTTCCCCACTATGAGATGTATGGCAAATCTATTTAAATTATGCTTATTTCCAAATTGGAATCTATATTCATAAATTTGCACCTGCAAATGTTATGCAAATTGTATCCTTTTTTTTTTTTTGGTGATACATAATTGGCCAACCTATTTCCATTATTTTGGAGGTTCAACAAATAACGTGCCCCTGCCACCATGTTCTAACCAACAGTGTGCCCCTATGTAGGTGTTTGCCTGCTCGCGTGTAAGGCTGAAGTTGGAAGTGGGGATGTGGGAGCACACTTAAGGCCTGTCCCCAGTGTCCCCCCATGTTCCATACTCATTGGCTGAGTTTGGATGACACTTTAGGCAACGGAGGGGGCTGACCATATGAAAAGGAGGACAGGGCTCATGTAACTTTAACAGTTGTAGAGAAAAGGGAATTTCAGCCAGTGTCATTTGTATGCAATTAGTTCCTGGTGAAATTCCCTCTTCATCCCAACAGTTAAAGTTGCAGGCACTATACTAGAGTGACCATATACAAAAGAAGCCAGGGCCTCTGCAACTTTAACTGTTGGGATGAAGAGGGAATTTCACCAGGAACTAATTGTATACAAATGACACTGGCTGAAATTCCCTTTTCTCTACAACTGTTAAAGTTACACGAGCCCTGACCTGGATTTTATCTGGTCAGCCTAGTTCTACATACGAGCAGACCAATAACTGCACAGCCTCTCAACATTGGGATGTAGCTCTTCTTCCAGCTATTTGCTTAAAATATTTCTTGTATACATTAAAGCACTCTAGAATGGGGAGATTTAATGGGAATATTTCCTCCTCAATTCTCTAAACAGCATTTCCCCTAATAAATTGTAGTATATTAAGAGGGAACTGGGCCACTGTGGAAATAGAATCTGAGCACATTTGCATGTTGTTCTTCCGCAAGGATCTAGTTGTTGCTTCTCATATGAAAAATAAAAACAATACTTTTAGGGCCAAAATAGGCATTACTTTAAATCAGTGTCTAACAGTTATGCCTCTTTTTTTCCTTCCACTTTTACTCTGGAGTAGGCACAGGGGGACCAATTCATATCACGACCCTAGCATGATGGTTGGGGGATGTTAAGATCAGAATTGGCCTCCTGTGCCTAGAGTAAAAATGAAAAGGGTGTAGTTGCTAGATACAGATTTAAAGTAATGTCTGTTTTGGCCCTCAAAAGCACAATCCCCTTAACATTGTGCTGGAGTGTTGCTCTTACATTGACTCAGAAAAAAGCATGCTGCCTATTGACTCATCAACTGGTTTATCCCACAGTCTCTGAAATCAAAAGCCAGGCCATCTGGATTGCATTGTCACAATTTTTTATTCAGTTCATTCCAGTGATCAGCGTTGCTGTATACTTGAGGTTGGAAGGTTAATATTATACAAAGGGTATTAGTAATACTTCATTAACATTCTTGATGTATTTAGAGTTTTAACTTTTCCTTCTGTTCCTATAGGCTTTATATAAATGTTTGGGTTGTTGATCACTAGTACAGTAGCTTGCAGTAATTGCTTACTTGGATTTCCTGAATCAGCAACTAATTATGATGATAGATGCTGCAGGGTCTTTTTTCTTTTAAAAAAGGATCGGCCTAATTATCTAAGTAAAAGTAGTCTATATTTTTTAAAGCAATTAAAGCACCTGCTCTGCATTAATTAAATTGTTTGATTGGGGTTAGGGGTCGTTTCCCTTTGTCACTGAAGAAATCTTATGTTTCATTGTTTCTCTATTGTGCGTCTTCGTTTGCTATTAGCTTTACTGATTTTAGTAGGAATATTGTGTGTTATAATCTTTGGTGCCTTTAGGAAGCCTGCAAGAAAAAAAGTTAGAATTGCTCTTGAATATCAAATAGCACTGCCTAATTATTGTCATTAAGCTTTAAATTCTCATTACTTCTAAAGAGGGGGACTGTAATGCTTGGCATATACTGCAAGTGGCTCTAATGATATCAATAATTCCAGAAAAGTCAATAATACTTAGAAAGTGGCTTCCAAAGTGTCTGAAGTCAGGCACTTCTTTTAGGAAAGTAAAATCAATCATGCACCTCTTAACCCTGCCTTTTAGCTTTTAAATTAGAAGTCACTTGGAGGAGGCAGAAAAGATCTATGTAAAGATCCAATGGGGATTGTTTTTTTAAATCTTTAACAGTGAACAATGCTGACATTTACAGAGTGCCCCCATTGGCCTGTTTTAGAAGAGGACTGAATTTCTCCTGTTTTATGGGCCTGTAGTTAGAGTGGCCCAGTGTCCTACTTTACAGTGGACAGTCCTCTTTTTCTAGGGCTGCCAGAGGACAGTCCTCCATATGAATGGCAATCCAGCTGAAGTCCAGTTTAAAGTTACAGAACCGTATGAAAGAAAGTCAGGAGCCTTTTGTGATGCATTTCTTCTTTTTTGGCTATGCATAAGTGGCCAACCTACTTGTACTGGACCACTTGAGCAAAGCTTTTGAGATCTGGATCTATGAGAATTTGAACTAGACTGGGCATACATAGGCCGTAACATGAATCTACCCATATGTTATGTTCATCATCTAAGGCCCTCCTTTGGGTACTTCCTCTGAGGGAGGCAACAAAGGACAGGTCCTATTTGGTGGTGGCCCACCAATTATGGAACAATTTCCCAACAAGGCTCGCCTAAGGGCAACACTGTTATCTTTTTGGCACTGTGGGAGATGTTGCTTTTTCAGGCAACATACAAGGTTAAGCAATTATATAATCCAGTAAGTACATATAAAGGCTAGGCACATATATTAATCTAATATTCAATAGCTAAAGCAAGAGGCACATATAAAATGCCAAATACACAGTAATCAAGCAAAGAAGCAGAAGAACATATCTAAAGATGGAAACAGACAGTGGAGCAAAATTGTCAGGTGTGTGACCTTTTGAACCATGAAGAAAGGCACCGAGAAAATTGTTCCATTTGCTGTTTTTGAGGAACTTAGCTAAGGCAAGTAGAAACAGGTGGCTGTGTGGTCAGAAGTGTAGCAAGGAACGCAAGTAGAAATAGACTTAACCACTAGATTACGACCGTGGGGTCAAAGCTTTGCTAAGATCGATTGCAACTATAAAGAAACGGCTGCTTTAATAAATAAGTGTGTGGGTGCAAGAGTATAGGGGGAGAGGGGGAATGAACAAAGGTGGGGATTTTAGTATTATAATTAGGTGTACCGGATAGGCTGTAACCTTTTAGAGGAGGGACCTTTTCTGGCCGGGAAAGAGAATAAATGCTGTATGCTTTGTGATTTTCGGTGTGTGCCAAGCTTGTATAGCCACACCCCTTTTGCAAAAGGCTTTGCAATAAAGAAACTTGCTTTCAACTTTCCAGATTGTATTGTCCTTTTCTCAAACAGAATGGGCATTTCTAACAGCACCAGCTTAAGACCTCTCTCTTCTCTCAGGCGTTTGGCAGCATATGATGAGTTTTTAATCAGGTCCTGATTTTTTTTCTTTTTGTGGATTGTTTTAAATTGTTTAGATATATATGTGTGCTGTCTGTTCATATGTCTGTAGGTAAATTGTTTTTATACTATGTATATGCTGACCATATGGTGAAATTCCCTCTTCATCACACCAGTTAAAGTTGCAGGAGCCCTGCCTTCTTTTGTATATGGTCACACTAGTATAGTGCCTGCAAATTTAACTGTTGTGATGAAGAGGGAATTTCACAAGGAACTAATTGCATACAAATGGCACCTGCTGAAATTCCCTTTTCTCTACAACTGTTAAAGTTATATGAGCCCTGTCCTCCTTTTCAGATGGTCAGCCTATAGACTATGTATAATGTATTTTTAATGGTTTCTAATCTTTGTAAACTGCCCAGAAAGCTTTGGCTATTGGGCAGTAAAGAAACATAATAAATGAAATATCACGCACTCACACAGACACACAGACATCTTTTCTAGTGGCCAAAGTTCTGTAGTACAACATATGCTTTGTATGTCTAACATGCCAGGTTCTCTATTTGGCATCTCTTCTTAAATGTATCTCAGGGAGCTGATCTGGAAAGTCCTCTGCCTGACACTTTTGAGAGCTGTTGCCAATGGGAGTGGCTGGTACTGGGTTAGATGGACTAATAATCTAACTCTGTATAAGGAAGCTCAATATTGTCTGTCCTTTGGCCCTGAGATTCACCACACCTGAACCACTACCCAGGGCCGTGCAGGGGGGGGCAGGGGGGCCAGTTGGCCCGGGGCCCATGATTTTGAGGGGGCACTCCGACGAGGGGTCCCCCCAGCTTACGCTACTGCTTCCGTAGTGTAAGCGGCCCATCAAGAAGTGAGGAGCCTACTTTGTGGAAACAGCGCAGAAGCTGTCCGTCATGAATACCACAGTCAGACTAAGCTCCAGAGGGCCATGCTGCATGCGGAGTGGGGATATATGTGCCTTGACGTGTTGTAGAACAGGTTTAATATGAAGGTGTTATGTAGAACGGACATGTTGGTGGGCATGCCCCCTTGGGGCGGCCATGTTGTCCTCCTTTTTTGAAATGGGGGGCACACACTTCCCATCTGGCCTGGGCATATTACCAGCTCTGCATGGCCCTGCCGCTACCACTAGCATGTGCCAAATGTTTTGATCTATTTATTTTCATTCATTCATTGGGTGGAGCGGCGAAAAGAAATGGCATTCAAAAGTTGTGGGAAGGAGTGAGAATTTTGAAAAAACTTCTCAGCGTGCAGGACTTCAGTGCTTACTTTACTGTATGGTGGCAGCTGTAGGGTTTGTGGTTGTGTACTTGATTTCTTTACTGTTTTAATCCAGTTCTGCCCAGGCAACCAGAGAGGCTGCCCAAGCTTCACTGAAAGCCCCCTAGAGAACTTAACCAGGACTTCCTCCCTTGGGGCTTTTGGGTATTGCTGCCTACAAGGCAGTTTTGGTTTGGTCTTGTTGTTAAAAGACCTTTGAAGAGCAAGAACAAGCACAAAAACTGTTGGGGGGAGAAAATTGCTCCCTGCGTGTTTAGTAAGCATTAAAGTCCAGAAAAGTGTCTTAGCAGTTGAAGGAATACTCACACTCAGCAATTAGTGTATAATACAGTCCTTTACTTGTGTTCCAATAATAATAATAATAATAATAATAATAATAATAATATAATAATATATTTATTTATTACCCGCCTCTCCCAACGCATATATACAAGGCAACTGGTTCCTCCAGATAATATAGGCTTTTCCATATAGCTATAGCATAGCATAGACCTCCGTCAATCTCTCATACACCAGCCTCCGTTCCACATAACTCCAGCCTGATCCACCAGACAGCCATTACTATAAGCTGTCTTTTATACATATTTCTGAACCCTGGCTCAGCACAGTCAATTACCTTAGCCTAGCAGAATGATTCCCACTATCTGCATGACCTTTACTGCAGCATAGAAAAACTTGCTTTATCTGCTTATTAACTTCAGCTGGCAGTTCAGTCCTTCTGGACACTCAAAACTTTTGTCCAATTAAAACAACTTAAACTTAAATTTTCCCTGACACCCCTTCAAAATTGAAGATCTAAGTTGTATAAAGTTGTTCTTCCTTACCTAGCACTTCAAAACCTAACCTTTCAATTAATTTGGTATGCTGGTAAGTTGCCAATGGTTTAGTAAACACATCTGCTATATTTTCTTTGGATTCACAGTATATTAACTTAAATCAAACCATTTTCTACATACTGCTTAACATTAAAGAATTTAATAGCAACATGCTTTGTTCTTGCTCTGAACATATGTGAATTAGCCAAAGCAATACATGATTGTGAGTCGTTATATACTTCCACAGGCAAATCACAAACGATATGTACATCTTTTAACAATTGTAAAAAGTATTCCAGCTCTCCACAAGCTTCCGACAAAGATGCATATTCAGCCTCGCATGTAGATGTCGCTATGCTGCCTTGCTTCTTACTTTTCCAAAAGATCAGTGACTTTCCAATAGGGATGTGCACTGGATCGGACCCGATCCACGATCCGAGTCCGGTCCAGTGGGAAATCGGATAAATTATCCGATTTCCGATCCCGCAGCTGGATCGGCCGATCCAATCCGAACCGGTCCGAAAAAGCTCCGAACCGGTTCGGCGGATCGGCGGATCGGCGGGCGCCCACTGGCGCCCACCGCCGCTTCCATTGGCGGGCGCCAGCGGGCGCCCGCCGATGAAAGTGGACAGCGGGGGGGGGGAGGAGGGGGGCACTTACCTTCTCGGCCCGGTGGCTCCCGTCCGGCGCCGGCGCCGGCGCCTACTACTACTAGCAGGCTCCGCGGCCTGCTCTAGGGTGGCGCGCCGGGTGATGTCATCACCCGGCGCGCTACTCTAGAGCAGGCCGCGGAGCCTGCTGGTAGTAGTAGGCGCCGGCGCCGGACGGGAGCCACCGGGCCGGGAAGGTAAGGAGGGGGTGCGTGGAGGGGAGGAGGGGGCGCGCGGAGGGGGGAGGGGGGCCCTTACCTTTCCGGCCCGGCGGCTCCCGTCCGGCGCCGGCGCCTACTACTCCCAGCAGGCTCCGTGGCCTGCTCTAGGATGGCGCGCCGGGTGATGTCATCACCCGGCGCGCTACTCTAGAGCAGGCCGCGGAGCCTGCTGGAAGTAGTAGGCGCCGGCGCCGGACGGGAGCCGCCGGGCCGGAAAGGTAAGGAGGGGGTGCGTGGAGGGGAGGAGGGGGCGCGCGGAGGGGGGAGGGGGGCCCTTACCTGCCCGGCCCGGCGGCTCCCGTCCGGCGCCGGCGCCTACTACTCCCAGCAGGCTCCGCGGCCTGCTCTAGGATGGCGCGCCGGGTGATGTCATCACCCGGCGCGCTACTCTAGAGCAGGCCACGGAGCCTGCTGGAAGTAGTAGGCGCCGGCGCCGGACGGGAGCCGCCGGGCCGGAAAGGTAAGGAGGGGGTGCGTGGAGGGGAGGAGGGGGCGCGCGGAGGGGGGAGGGGGGCCCTTACCTTTCCGGCCCGGCGGCTCCCGTCCGGCGCCGGCGCCTACTACTCCCAGCAGGCTCCGCGGCCTGCTCTAGGATGGCGCGCCGGGTGATGTCATCACCCGGCGCGCTACTCTAGAGTAGGCCGCGGAGCCTGCTGGAAGTAGTAGGCGCCGGCGCCGGACGGGAGCCGCCGGGCCGGAAAGGTAAGGAGGGGGTGCGTGGAGGGGAGGAGGGGGCGCGCGGAGGGGGGAGGGGGGCCCTTACCTGCCCGGCCCGGCGGCTCCCGTCCGGCGCCGGCGCCTACTACTACCAGCAGGCTCCGCGGCCTGCTCCAGGGTGGCGCGCCGGGTGATGTCATCACCCGGCGCGCTACTCGAGAGTAGGCCGCGGAGCCCGCTGGTAGTAGCCGCCGGCGCCGGACGGGCCGTGAAGGTAAGTGGCGGGGAAGGGGGCTTACCCCCCCCCCGGAGCCGTCCGCTTCTATCCGCTGGCGCCCGCGGGCGCCAGCGGATGGAAGCGGGCGGCCCCAGGGGGGGTAGGGAGCGCGGGGGAGGGGGTTTACCTGCCGGGGCCGTCCACAGCGGACGGCCCCGGGGGGGGGAGGGAGTTAGGCCCCCCCTTACCCACCCGCCGCCATTTTTTCCTCATAGACTTGCATTGCAATGCAAGTCTATGGGGAAAAAAATGGCGGCCGATCCAAAAATGTACGATTTTTGGGTCGGGATCGGACTCGATCCGGTCCGGGGGGCCTCCGATTTTGTCCGAACCGGTCCGGGACAAAATTGGAGGTCCCGATCCGGGTCCCGATCCGATCCGGGGGGTCCGTGCACACCCCTACTTTCCAAGTAGAATAGCCATTCCACTTGTGGACTTCCGGTCTTCGGGATTCCCTGCCCAGTCACTGTCCACATAGCATTCTAAGTACTTGGTTTCAAAAGATGGCAGTGTTAGACAAAGATCTAAAGTACCCTTCAAATAGCTTAACAATCTCTTGACTCCTAACCAAGCAGCATTTGTTGGCTTCACAACTTGCTGACTTAGAATACCCACACTTCATGCAATATCAGCACGGGTCCATTGGCTTATGTACAACAAGCTTCCAATAACAGATTGATATAACTCTGGGTCATTGAAATCTTCCCCTTCCAAGTTGGATCTAAAATCTGGTAACACTGGACTCTGTACATAATTACAATCAGTCATCCCACATGACTCAAGCAAATTCACAATTTTCTGCTTTTGACTTAGAAAATATTTTCCATCCCTTTTGGTGATCTGCAAACCCAAATAATTGCTCACTTCTCCAAGCAATCATTCCAGCACCTTTGCTGACCGCTGTTTCAAGTAACAAAACCTTGTTAGTTTTTCTTCAAAACCAGTGAGTTTGTTTTTGGTTTCACCTGATTCCAAAACCTTTTCCTTTACTTGCAAGTAACCCTTTGCAACCAGCCTTGCCTTGTAACCAGCTTCACCATTCTCTAAAACCTTATTTTTGAACACCCATCGGCAATCCACCAACTTCCTGCCTTCAGGCAGTTGCGTAGTTTCATACACACCATGTTTAGAGAAACTCTGAAGCTTCTCCTGCATAGCAGAAATCCATCTCTGCTTTTCCTGCTTAGGTAGCTGTAAAACCTCCTCGTAACTTTGAGGCTCACATTTCACCAGGCAAACTATTTCTTTGTTGTTTTCAAAACCAAATACGCCTTTGTTAGATCGATCAGACCTCCTTAACTTACAAGGACTCAGTTCCAGGGGTTGTTTCTTTCCATTGCTTTCCATGGGGGGCGAAGTTACACACTGCTTCCTGGGAGACTCGTCTCCAGCAGACATCAACTCCTTCTACTCCTCCCCTTCATTTCTACCATCCGTTGAGAAATGCAGCAAAACCTCCGGGTTAGAATGTACTTTCTCCCAGTTTTGTTCCTCAAAACTAGCTGATCTTGACACAATAATTTTCCCTTCTCCTACGTAGAACCTCAAAGATTTGTCGCTGTACCCAACGAAGCATCCTTACCGCTTTATTGTCAGCTTTCAGCCTCTGGCTTTTTGGAACGTTTACGTAGGCAAATGTGCCCCAAACTCTTAAATGAGATAGGTTTGGCTTCTTACCATGCAATTGATAGAAAGGCACACTATCAATCGCCTGAGACCACGTCCTATTTAACAAATAGTTGGCAGTAGAGAATGCCTCTGCCCACAGCCCTGGTTCTGCATTTGAATCAAGCAACGAAGAATTTTTCACTGTTTGAAGTAAACCATTCCTTCGTTCAATGGCTCCATTCTGCCAAGGTGCATATGGGTCTGAGAACCTGTGGGTTATCCCATTCACCTTAGCCCACTTCACAAAATCATGACCTGTAAATTCTCCACCTCTATCAGACTGGATTTGAATTACCTGCTTTTTGAATCTGCGTTCAGCCCAAGTCACCCAATCTCTGAACGTTTGAAATGCTTCTGATTTTTTCTTCAGCATGAATACCCAACTGAACCAGGATTTATCATGAAGAATTACCAGAACAAACTTTGCACCTCCTTCGCTGTCCTTAAAAGGACCAATCAAATCAAAGTGTACCAATTGAAAAACCTCCTGAGTAACCCTATTACTCTTTTTGTTAATCGGCTGAAGTTTGGATTTTGATTGCTTGCATATTCTGCAATCCAGAAACTTATTGCACCCATTGAGGTCAATGCCTTTACATTCCGTTGGCATTTGCTTTAACACCTTAAAGCTTGCATGACCCATCGAACAGATGGACACAATTAAAATGACTTGGCACATTCCCAGTCTGACTTACCACACAGTCATGGGATCTCATTTCGTATAAACCATTCCTTAGGAAACCTTGTGCACAAACTTGCCCCTTCATTGTTACCTCACACACGCTCTCTTTGAAAGTAACAACATACCCAGCCTTAGTTAGGCTTGCAACTGACAGAAGATTATATTCTAAACTTTCCACGCACAACACATTAGGTAAACATTTTCCCAAACAAGGAACATAGCAAGTCCCTTTCCCATATACGGAAACCTGCTTCCCGTCTGCTAGTGACACAGACTCCGGAGATCCACACCAGAACTTATCAAAACCTTCCCTGCTCCGGCATAAGATTTGGCTGGAGGCGGAGTCGATCAACCAAACATTTTTCTGCTCATCCTCTCTCATCTCCATGGCAACCGAGACCAACTGAGTGCTCTTAGATTCCTTCCGCTCACTTTCCCGGTCTCCCTTTGAGTAACGGCTCTCCTGCCACCGCAAGGCTCCCTTCGACTGAAGTTTCACTCGGCAATTCCTCCGAATATGCCCTGTCTTTCCGCAACGAAAACACTTTCGCTTCTCGACGGCCATTGCGCTCTCTCCTTCACCAGCTGATAAGCGCTGCCTCGACTCCATTTTGGCTTGCCGTTTTTCCTCTCCATGCGACTCACGGCCGACCTTATTCCTTTCTCCTCGTTCTTCCATCCTTTCAATGCATTTTTTCTCCTCTTGCAACAGTCTCCCTGTTAAATATTCAATAGAGAGATCCGTCTGTGGCATGGACTCCAAACTCATGGTAAGAGGGTCCCAACTTTCTGGGAGGGAACTGAGAATGATATAAATTCAATTCTCCTCACAAAGGGTAGTCCAACTTCTAATAATTTTGAGAACAGCATGCCCATATTTTGGAGGTGCTCCGAAAGCGAACCTCCTTCTTTGAGCTTGGTGCGATACAGCTGTCTCGTCAGGCTTATTTTGGAACTGGCTGTTTGCCTCACATAAATTCCTTTCAATTTGTCCCAGCATTGCTTCGCTGTGTCGGTGTGAGATATGTGCATAATTTGGCTATCCTCTATGCTAAGCACAATATTAGCCTTGGCCCTCGTGGCTAAAGAATTCCATGTAGCTCTTTCGTCAGCGCTGAGACTCGTTGGCCTCTTGTCTTCCATGACATGCCAACATCCATCGCATCTCAGAAACATCTCGGTCTTGAACGATCAGTTCAAGTAATTCTTTTCATTCAGCCTCTTGATGGGAATCCCTCCTTGCAAGCTCATCTGTGCCATGTTTTCCAGCTGGCTCACAATCACAGCCTTACTCTGGCCAGACATACCGCTTGCCTCCGATTCCTCACTTGAACTTTCAGAGCCAGATAAATTCTCCTCCTGTTTAGACATCTAATCTAGAAACCATCATCCATTGCTGTATTTGGAACTCATGCACTCTGGTGCATTCGCTGGACTCCTTGCTGAGCTCTTTCCTGGGCTTTTTCCTGGGCCCGTAACCCTGTTGGGGGGAGAAAATTGCTCCCTGCGTGTTTAGTAAGCGTTAAAGTCCAGAAAAGTGTCTTAGCAGTTGAAGGAATACTCACACTCAGCAAATAGTGTATAATACAGTCCTTTACTTGTGTTCCAATAATATAAAAATATATACAAGGCAACTGGTTCCTCCAGATAATATAGGCTTTTCCATATAGCTATAGCATAGCATAAACCTCCGTCAATCTCTCATACACCAGCCTCCGTTCCACATAACTCCAGCCTGATCCACCACACAGCCATTACTATAAGCTGTCTTTTATACATATTTCTGAACCCTGGCTCAGCACAGTCAATTACCTTAGCCTAGCAGAATGATTCCCACTATCTGCATGACCTTTACTGCAGCATAGAAAAACTTGCTTTATCTGCTTATTAACTTCAGCTGGCAGTTCAGTCCTTCTGGACACTCAAAACTTTTGCCCAATTAAAACAACTTAAATTTTCCTGACAAAAACAACATTCAAGCAGCTGGAGAGGCTGCAAGGGCAAAAATGGGTAAAAACAGTAAAAGAATGCATCTCACATCCCTTCAGCCACCTCCTTGCAGTAAGGTAAGCACTGAAGCTTTCACCCTGAGAAATTTCTCTGAAATTCTCAAAATCTCCACAAAAAAGGCAGAAAAACAACTGCCTTATTCACAGGGAACAAAGAGGTTGTGAAAAGGCCAGTTGGGATTTGGCAGGCACAGCACTAATTACCCTTGTCTGTGTTCAGTTTTATATTATTATTATTATTCATTTATATCCCACATTTATTCATCCAAGGAACCCAAGGCGGCTTACATAATCCTCCTCTGCGGTAGGTTGGGCTGAGAATCTGTGACTGGCCCAAAGTCACCCAGTGGGTTTGCATGGCTGAGTGAGGACTAGAACCCAGATCTCCTGACTCCCAGTCCAACACTTTAGCCACTACACCACATTGTCTTACTGTTGTGGTCCTAAGCTATTCTAAATTGAATGTCATGTTATCCCCCTTGGGGAGTGCCTACCTGCCATAGAGCACCACCTCTGCTTTGACCCATGTACAAAAGAGTGATAAATTGCCCATTCCTCATCACATCCTTCACCAATGTAGGGTCACAATGTCACTCTCTTTGCTGACAAGTTGTGCCCTTAAGAACACAATCCTATACATGTCTGTTCTGAAGTAAGCACCAGTAAGTTCAATGGGGCTTAGTTAAAGTAAGTGGGTAAAGGATTGCAGCCTTTGCCTATTCATTTTAATGGTTAAGTTAAGCACATCAAAAAAACTCTCTCCTACTGAAATCAATGGGTTTTACAAGTGCTTGGTTTTGGACTGCATTGTACATTATGTTTGTATTTTTTCTGCTTTTTAAAATGATGTGAAATTGATACATTATTTTGAACAAAGACGTGGCAATGGAAATCCACAAAAACATCTTTCTTCCCAGAACTGTGTTGTCATGGTACTTAATTTACTGGTATTATTTCCCAAGTGTTGCCTTTTTCCCACTTTTTCTTAATGGCTTTTAAATGACTTCATTCCATGCACTTTCATTGTTAAAAAAAACAAAAAAACAAGCCCCCAAACATTCTTTACAATATTCCCTTGGAAGACTCATTGTAAAAACATTTAGAACCTGGAGTACAAGATGTTTTTACATCTTCACTTTAGAAGCCTAAATTGTCTTTCAGTTATCAACAGTAAGAGATAAGCTTTACCTTCCAACCAACCTATTTATTTTGATGTTTAGGCTGCTGTTTTGAGCCCAAATAGGGCCCAAGAAGAAAGCAATAAAAAATAATAAAATCAGCATCACAAAATTAAGAAAAGTGTGACTATTGAAGTAAAATTGTTTCAGTTTGCGTAGTGGTCTGGGAAGTGTGAATTAGGTACTTTCATATTAAAATGTGAACCAAACAAATTTCTCCCCCATCCCTAAAGTATTGTGCTGCAATCCAGTTTGAACCCCCCTCCCCGAATTGCCACAAATGAAGACTTAAGAGGAAAAATAACAGAAGGGCTATGGGAAAAAACGTGGATATGTAATGGGTGTGACAGTAATGTCATCTGGAATAACTGAATGAATGAAAGTGGTCAATTCTGCATTATATTGTGTAGAAATACCCTTTAAAAAGCAGTTGTTGTACTATGTGTGTATTTCAACTTTCAGGAGGAAACATCTTAATGAAGTTGATAGTTGCATCTGTAAGTGAAACTAGGGCCTAATCTACACCAAGCAGGATATAGCGGTGTGAAAGCGGTATATGGTATGTGTCAATGGGCTCCAACAGTTGTCAGTGCACTTTAATACTGCTATAAAGCAGTAGTGTGGCTCCTGCCTTTTATATACTGCTTTCATAGTGCTATATCCTGCTTTGTGTGGTTTAGGCCCAGGAATCAAATAGCTAGAGCATCTGCTCTGCAAGGTTTCAGATTCAATCCTCTGTATTCCCACTTCACAGGATCTTGGGGAGTAGCTGAGACCCTGGCACAGATCAGTGAGAATTTGGTTTCCGTTCAATTTTGAGATGATTTTCCCCAAATTTGCAAATTTCTTCATATTCAGGATGGAAAAAAATTGAGATGTGAAAAAATCAAATGTGGGGGAGAAACCAAAATTAACAGATATGTCCAGCCAGGCCCAGGCTGTTGAACACTTTGCTCTTAAAAGTCTGAGTTTGAATCTCTATGTGTTCAGTGGTGCTGAACTAGGGCTGTCCCCTCTTTTTTCTTACAGGCTCCTCATCTTTAACAGCTTCGTGGCAGTCAGGTCCCCTCCATGCTGGGAATAGCTTTGCCCATTGAATTTGGCTGATGCAGATGGCTGAGAATTTCATTCCAGTTCATTCTGATAAGCATTCATCAACATTTGCAAGATTATTCCTATTTGAGGCAGAAAGAACCTTAGATTTAAAAAAATTCTAACGTGGGAGAAAGAAGAACCGACATATTCACCCATCCCTATTCATAAACAGTTCAGGTAAAATAGAAAATGACAAACCTGTTATTTTAAAAAAGTATCCTTTCACCTTGTGCCAAGTGCAGTCATGAAAAGGAATGACACAACATAATTTCATATGTCAACCCTTCCTTATGAAGGGAAAATGGTAAATGAATAAATGAATGATTAAGGTATAAATCTTATGGTAATATTCAGAAACTACTAGGGGAAACCACTGTCCAGCTGGTTGCCCACTGTGTGGGCAGAATACTGGACTAGATGGACCCTTGGTCTGATCCAGCATGGCTCTCCTTATGTTCTTAACACTTCAGTCTCCCAAGCCGCTCTGCCATTGATCTTAAAGTGACCACTGTGGAGCAAATAAACCTCAAAGGGAAATTAGAGTGAGAGAGACCACTGAATTAAAAATTAAACTGGTTTAATTTTATTCCCAGAGGCTCGAATGGGGATAAAGGATTTTTTTATCACACTATATGTGCTGATTGATTAATCTAGTATGAAGATGTTTGCATTATCAGCAGCAACAACACTATCAATGGCCATTGTTAATACCTTGATTGTCACTTTCTGCATTTAATTTCCTTTTGATCTCACTGTTTACAATTCCCCCCACCCTACATATAATCCCCTCCTCCCCACTGTACATGCTTTAAACTTCATAATACTCCATACATCTGATGGATATAGTCCATGAAAACCTATGCCAGCGTAAATGTGTTAATCAGTAGAGTGGCACAAGACTCTATAAATATTAAACAGTAATTGTAGTAGCAACAACTGCATGACAGTCCAGCTTTATTCTAAGCACAGCATGTAGTAGTTAACTTTTTCATTATTGTAATGTACGCTAATTGTTCTGTGTGCCGTTTGCAAAGTTAATGCAAGAGTTGGAGCACAGGAAAGCCTTGGCTATTTTTAGGTAGTGAATTATGTAATTTCTTTGCTTTCCAATATGCCTAAGTGCAATTTGGTAACAGTTAACATCCTTGACACTTCACAGTGGCTTACATGGAGATTAATCACTTATTGATTTGTTAGAGGTTGGGTGGGTAACTGAATCATGTAATAGGAAACCCAAACTCCCTTCTCAAGAAATGCCTTTTGAAACTCAAGGGGGTTTCAAAATCACAAAAGGCCAAAGGTGAGAATTTCCTGAGATTCTGCAGGAGTTGAGCCTGTAAAGGACACTTATCTTTTCAACCGCAGTCTTCCCTTGGAGTGTGATAAAGAAATCAGATTATGCAGGCAGTTAAAAGAAAGGATTTTATCCTTGTGAGGGGCTACTGTAGGGCAAATCATTTTGCCTCTTCTCTTGCTGAGGTTTGTAGTTTTTTAAAAATGATTTTTAAAAATTGATTTAAAAATAAGAAAAAGCAATACAAAAGTTTAAAAAAACTGATAAAGGGAGATAGGTTACATTCCTGTTCCCTTGAATCAATACTTATATTGTGATGGTAACATAATTCTTTCTTTGGGCTACTTAAGAAATTACGGAAAGAACTCTCTGGTTCAATTCGGACAACACGCTGAGCCTCGGTTGTTGAGTTACCTACTGATGGTTGTTGGAAAAGTGGGTGATCTACAGACAACACGCTGCAGCAGGGGCTGCAAGGAATCGGCTACCACCCCGGTTGCAGATTGCCTACTCAGCTCTGACTGACAGCTCGGCCGCCATTTTCTCCGCCTACCAAACCCTGTTAGTCCTCCAGCAGGTATCCCAGAAGGCACTGCAGCTGAAAACCATGGGCGCCACCATTGAAGCTGATGCAGGACACGCCTCCCAAACTCCATTGGCTGGCTCAGTCAGTGGGCGGAACTCAGCAGCCTCGGGCAAAGAGGCAGCCAGGAGAGACAGCAGCACCAATACAACAGTCGCACCACACGCCCAGCACTGCAATTCCAACATTGGCACCCACGCCCCAGCCCCCCCCTCCCTCCTAGAGCATCTTCCGCACACACGGGAAAGAAGGTGAGGGTGGGGTGGCGTAGAAAACGTTATTCAGCAGGGACACCAGACATGGGCAATAAGGCACATGGGCACCACTATGCCAGGGCAGAACCTACGGAAAGGACAGTTGCTCCCGGGAAGGAAGGAGGCGGCTGGAAGGCACAGCCGAGGCCACACCCCCAGGGAGCCAAGCACAGAACGTGCCAAGGGGATGAGGTAGAGAGGGGTGGCATGCCAGGGAGGGATACCAGTCCAGAGATGGAACTTCACAGCCGACACTCACAGGGGGTGGGGGTAGCGCAGCCAGATCTAGGCACTGATGCTTTCACGCACCCGTGATGCCTCCGCACGGGCGTGATACTCCCCAATGGGATTCTCGGGGCCCAGCAATGGCTCGATGTCCAGACGTGTTGGGCGCATGAGGGGGGGGCTCTCTGGTCGCCGCTTCCCCTGCCCTCGTCCTTCTGGGTGATGCGAGGGTGGAGGTGGCAGTGCAGTGGGGGTCTGCTTTGGATGGGGTGTTGTTCCCCTCTTGGTGTGGGAGGGCTGCCCACTGCTCCAGGGCACCTGGGGTTGTTGCTTATTCCGTCTCCCCCTCCCCCCTTTGCCATAGTGCCCTTCTGGTGCGCTTCCCTGTCCATTTGGGTAGCTGACTGGGCACCTGCGTGAGTGCTTGCAGGAGCTGGCCCCTTGTTGAGCTCCATGCTGGCTGCCTGGTGGAGGGAGGCGGGCGTCCTGGTTGCTATGGCGGCGAAGCCGGGTCTCTGTTGCGAGCGTGCTTGAGTGGCCACCCGCTTTCTGCCTCTCTTGCCGCTCCACTCTCTGATTTTCCTTGCTCAACAACTGACGTTTGTTGCTTCAACAACGCCCCAATTCGGACAACAGGTTTGTCAGTTGTTAAATCCCCCAACAACTCGCAAATAAGTTGTTCATCTCAGTTGTTACTTTAACAACTGTGGGTTGTTGCTCTGTTGTGTGGCTGAATTCGGACAACACGTTTAACAAGGCAATGGGTTGTTGAAGCAACAACCCACAGTTGTTAAACGTGTTGTCCGAATTGAGCCTCTTTGTTTCTCATATGTAACATGAGTTTGTCATATGAGTTTGTGTATAATCAGAGGACAGAACCCAATGCTGCCCATTCGATATCAGAGTTGGCTGCCACTTGTGGTCCATGTGTGGCCAGCCCTACCACTTCCAGAACAACAATTTAGCACAACTGGAGGCAAGCCCCCAAGCGAGCGGGGGGGTGGGTTAACAAAGCTCCCTTATGCGAGTTCTGCCAACTTGTTCCCTTCCAGAAACAAAACCTTGTGCTTTGCCTCTGGAAGCTCTAAATCCCTGTTCCACAAGCGGTAGGGGCCTTCTGTAGGAGGCGTTGGATTCTGCCCACAATCTCCTACACTTTGTTTATCCAATCTCTGCATGTGGGCAAGGCATGATGCTTCCATTTGTAGGCCTATATTATTGGTAGCAAAATGCAGTCTAATAAATAAATCCTTCCGCAGGCACAGTGAGTGATCCTTAACCAAAACTTGGGATGTGATCCTACACTTACCAGTTTGTCAGTCAAGGGGCTTTAGGACTAGGAAGAGACAGAAGGCTGCCATAGCTTGGGGAAGAGCACATGATTTGCCTCCAGAAGGCAGTAGGTTCAATCCCTGGGCAGGTCAGGGTAACTTGTAACCCTCCAGTTGTTTTGAACTACATTTTTCATCAGCCCATGGCAGCACAGTCAGAGGTGAAGGATGATGGCAGTTGTAGGCCAAAACATTGGGGGGGGGGTCACAACTTGCCCATCCCTGGTGTAGACCATACAGCTTCCTATGTTGTTGCTTCCCATCTTACCTATGGTATGAAACAAACTGCTAAGCAATGACAAGTCGGTATGTTCTCCTTCATGTCTTTAACTGGTTTGGGTATGTTGCAAATTGGAAAAATCATTACTGGAATGTACTATGGCTCCTTTCTTTCCCACATTAATAGTTATATTTAATTCAGTTGAATTGTTTCAGTTCTATTATTTTCTTTTACAAAACAACCGTGTTCAGATGACACACTAAGTAACGGTGGTTAAGCATTTTGAGCGAAACATTATCGCTTAGCATGTCATGCAAACCATGACTTAGAGTGCCGTGTGAACCATTAATAACCATGGTGGCTACATAACCAGGGTTTAAACATGCTCACAAACCATTTTCTGCAAAAGAGTTAGCTTAGCATGTTGTCTTAACATGCCCAACATGTAGATGCAGAAAGTCCAGCATCTGACACCAAACAGCCATGATTGCCCTTCCCATGGCAGCTATGGTGGTTCAGCATGGCAACTCAAAATTCTGAGGCAAGTTACAGCTTTGAGTTGTGATGCTGGTGGGTAATTATTATGGTCAGTGGTTATAGTGAAACGTCACCTCCCCTTCCCCTCTCTTTCATTCCAAGTCACCTCCAAATGTCATCAAAGTGCAACTCCCGTCATCATTCGCCATTGCCTGTGATAGCTAGGACTGATGGGAATTGCAGTCCAGCAAAATCTGGAGGGCACACATTCCCCATTGCTGGCTTAGGCTAAGCCTCACAAGGTCACAGGACAGTACCCAATTATTTCTTTATTTTATTACATTTCTATACCACCCAATAGCTGAAGCTTTCAATTATACACATGGTACATTGACTGTCCCCAGCGGTTATTGTACATGAAATAACATTTCTGTTTACATCTAGGCAGCCTACCTGTAATAAGCTGTGCCTCCAGATAACTCACTCCAGGGAGGAAATGATCATGAGTTTACCTCAGTTTAACGTTATGTGTCAAAGAACACCCTCCTAGGGATAAAACCCATTTTTGCATGTGCCAAATTTAATTAGAGATAGAAAGCAACCCTAAATCTTCCAAGTAAGAAGGAGCTTGACCTGCTTCCTTCCTCACAACTTGGCACAGGCCAGCCCCGCCCTCACCTCCTGTCAAGTTCAGTCTGCCAATAAGTATGCATAAATGAAAGACACACACACATCAGATTTTGTTTTCTCCTGGTGAGATTAAATGGATTTAATTTATACCAAGATTTATGAGGGTTGAGACAGAACTCATTTTTCAATGCCCAATCCAATGCATGGAACACATTACTAAGAAAGCATGGCTCTGAGCATGTGCAAAGTGCTACTGTCCTCACACAGAATCCACACATCACTTACCGGTCTAGGAGAAGGGAGAGCAATTTTGAGGGATAACAGAACATGATTGTCAGACAACCTTTGAGGCCTCCCCCCCCTTTTTTTTCTTTTTTGGAAACTAAGCCCTGCTTTAGTCTCCGTCCGCTCCCTACCCCCGATCTCAGTCCCTCTGGTCGAGCAACGTCGCCCTCCGATCACCACCGCTCCTCGGCTCCCCTTGCACAGGGCTGGGGAAAGCCTGCGCGCCTGAGCACAGTCCGGGCGCGAAACACCGCGGAGCTTCTGGAGGAAAACAAGAGCACGTTTACCTGCAAGAGACAAGCTCCGCCCTCTGCTGCTCCTCAGCCAATTGCGAGCGAGAGCGAGCCGCGGGAGAGCCAGTGGGACGCCGAGGTAGAGCAGCCTGTGTAAACAAGCAGTCAGTATCCAGAGCGGTCCTGCCCCCGCCTCCGCCCCCGCCTCTTTTTCATTTTTCGTTTTTTGGAGCTGCTTCTTGCCCTGCTCCGGCTCACGGTTAGGGCTGCTGCAGCTGCTCTGGAACTCTACCCGGGTTTTCCTCTCTTTTTTGCTTCTCCTCGCGTTGCCCATCTTTTTCTCCTGGCTTGACTGCAGCCTCTGGGGCACATGGCATGTCTGATGGCAGCTTTCTCAGTGGGCGCCGCTTTGGTAAGGCTCCTTGCCTCTTTTTTTGCCCTTTTCATCCATTCCTTTATCGTGCGAAATCCGGAAATCGCTTCTGCTCAGCAGAACTAATCCTAGCAGGATCAGTGGAGGCTGGTGGCTCCGATGTCAGTAGGGCTGTGAATCCACTCTGTGTTTCAGTCAGAACCAGTCAGGAGTCTAAAGGAGCTATCCAAAGTGCTGGATCTAGTTGGGGATTGGGTTCAGCACCTGGGATAGCTCCTTTAGAGTTCTGGCTCAAACCCAGAGCATATTCACGGCCCCACTGACATCGGGTTCACTAACCTCAAATGAGCAGGATCCGACTTTGCATGCATTGCCTGTTTTGAAGGACCCACGCGTGGGCAGGGGAGAGGTTGCGTCTCTTGGGACCTTACTTATTAAGCGGATTAAAGATAAAATTAATAAATAATTGGGGGGAAATCAAAAAAGCAAAGCAAAGCAAGGGGCTGGTGTTTGGGAAGCTGTGTTCAGAGAGGTTGTGGGTGCTTTTGGAGGACAGGATAGATCCCCCACCCCCGCGTCCCGTCCCCCCAATGATAAAACTGTGCAACAGTAGTGTGCCTGGGTCTTCTTTCTTTTCTTCTTATTATCATCTTGTCCCTCCGGTTTTGTGGAGCATGTCGCTTGTTCTGTTCTTTTCTGTGTTGAAAATAAACAAAACGGGGGCCAAGGGAAAGAAACCCTAGACACCCACATCAAACGTAGCCCAGCAGGTTGCTCGACCACCAGCCCGAAGCAGAAAGTGCTTAAAAGCGAAAGAGATAATATCGAATCCAAAAGTGACGAGTTAACTCATTATAGCCGTAGGAGAGGGGGGCGGAGGAGAGGGAGAGCGAGCAAGAAACGCTTCTAGTCCAAAAGTGCTGGGAGCCTGCACAAAGCTTGACTCGGCGGTTGCCCCTTTAATCTGAGCTTTGCTGTGATGGATCAACCCTCACTTTAATTGGTTTGGTGTGTATGTGTGTTGATCCGCTGGATGGGAGGAAAGAGCAGGCATCTAGGTTTGTTTTGCTTGAATGAATCTGACTTGATCTGAGGCGCATCATCAGTGAAATTGGTTTGGTAAGGAAATATGTGTTTTCTTTTGCTCCCCATTTTGCTGCATTGCGAATGGCTTTGATCCCCCCCCCCCCAATTGATAGGTGACATGGAAATGTTGTCTAGCGTAGTAACGTATGTGTGTGTGATGACTCTATTGCCCCAGCCTCGGCGGCACATTTTCTCCCTTTAGGGCTTTGCAACCCTACAAAGTTTTGTAGGGCTGTAACTTATTGTGGCATCGATGTGGTCATCTTGCAGGTATAGGTTGTTTAGAAACTGCGGGGTTTGTTTTTTGTGGGTTTTTTTTTTTTTTTGGTCATTTACATCATCCTGGATTTGAAGTCAGCTGCACATAGCAGGGTTTGACCGAAAGTTACCTCTGCCTTGTGCTCATAAAAAAAGATGGAGGGAGGGGAGGGGGGAATTAGATGGTTTTCTGAGCATGCTCAGATTTTCACGACCGCATCCTAGGATTTGAAAACAGACTTACTGAGGCACAGATAACATTTCCAGCTCATTATATAATGGATTTGGTGGTAAACCCCTGGCAGAAGGGGGCAAAAGAATGGGTTTTCTTAAAAGTGACTTTTGGGGGGTTGAAGGATACAGTTTTTTTTCAACAATCAATGTCATGCTGCTTTGTAAAGGAATGTATTTATTGCTTAGCCTCTTGTTGTGTAACATGAAGCAATTAACATTCCCAAAAGTGAAATTGTGATGACCCCCCTTGCCCCAAATAGGGAAATAGAATCAGCCTTAAAGTGGAGCTAGGTTACATAAACTTGGCTTTAGAACACATGTCGACTTGCAACACTTGAGTTTAGATATACATTACTTTAAAATAAATATTCATCATGAGAAAATATTCAGGAGTACATCTGGATTACCTGAGAATGAGCCATTAGATTTTTCTACCAACCCCCACGAGCTAAAATAATTAACCTCTTGAGTTGACTATGACCTTCTAAATGTTACCAGCATAAGATCAACAATGCAAGTGAAGTCCTATTAGGGGGCGAGTGCGTGTTTACTAACAAGAAAAGGTCCCTAGACAAAATGAAGACCAGGGTTCATTATTACAGGATTTCCTCTTTTATCATCTGTTATTTTAAATAGAACTTTCCAAAGTTTGTTCAATGGCTTGATCAATTTACATATTTTTACCTCTACATCTGATAAACATCTAAATTTACATCAAAAGTGTCTGCTCTTGAGCTAAGACAATGTTACATTTTAGAATTAATTATGAGTAACCCAGTAGTCTCTGTGTGAATTCTTGATATTTTAAAAGGAGATCTTTTGAAATATATCATCTTGAGTATTCAAAAAGTGTGGCACCCAGTTTTTGAACAGTTCTTCAAAACAATGCCCTTTAAAACAAATACCAACTGCATAGGAGTACTGTTTGGTAAGATTCCATATTGAGTCTGCTAAATTTGATCCTTCCAGGAAACCTTACAAGACAGCAAAATGTTCTGCTTACCTACTCTTATTTAGTGGGTAGAGAGGGTTTTTAGATGGGGAAAATCGGGTTTCCTTACTGTTGCTCTTGCTTCCTGCCTCTCTTCCTCAATAGGGACAAGCCAAATCACAGGGGGAAGACAGCAGCGACCACATGGCCCATTCAGTATAGTGGGACAATGCCCTCTAGTGGGCGTTTTATAGAAAAGCTTCTCCTGCTCACGGCAGGAAATAGTGACAAATATCGCTATAGCCTAGAAAAGTCACATTTACAGAGGATATGTTATAACGAAAAAATGGCAGAAGGAGCGGGAAATGCACTGAAGGGACATGTCATCATCAAAATGACCTGCAGACATCCATAAGTGGCCAGCCATAAGCGTGCTATAAATTGCTCATGTGAAGTTTTTTGCTCTCCAAGTTTTTTTAAAAAATGTTTTGTTGGTTTGAGATTTTAACCTATTCAAATTACATTATTATTGCCAAAATGTTCAAGCAGCTGGCATGCCATGTTGGACATCCGACCTACCTTGTTATTTCTGGGCATGAATTAAACAGATTTGGCAAACTGAACTGATTTTCAGTTCCAGAGTTCTGAATTCTGTGTTTGCTACCTTTTAAAATAGCTGATTTTTAAATGATCTTATAAACCTACTATTATCTATCAAGTATCAACACAAAGAAATGTGAGAGACATGACCTGTATGCAGAACTAGAACCAATGGGTGGCAGCAGATTTCAGCTTAACATTAGGAGAAACTTCCTAACAGTGAGAGCTCTTCATCAGTGGAACAGATTGCTTCAGGAGGTGATGGGTTCTCCTTTGCTGGAGGTATTTAAGTAGAGGCTGGATGGACATCTGTTAGAGATGCTGTAGGTGTGCCCTGCAGTACAGTGATTGCATTGAATAGAGGGTTGGACTGGATGATCTCTGAGATACCTTCTGATTCTAGGCTTCTACGCAAAGTGGAGCATCTGATTTTTGCTGATGTCCCCTAAGCAGTGCAGACCTATGTGCCCCCTGAAAAGCTGTTGTTGGGGGACCCTGTTGAACGGTATGGTAGAGAGAGGGCTGCTGTAGATAGGGGGATTGGCAAAAGCCATGAGTGAAAGTGCTTTCTGTTAGTCCAAAGCCACCATTGGATAAAACTCAATGCTTTCCAACTTGGTATCTTCATGCTGGAATCTTCCTTTGATGCCTTTGTTTGCTCTTGAAGTATGGTGACATTAAGGTCTGCTACAGAATGGCCTGGGATATTGAAATGCTCCCTCTGCCATGGATTTCTCTGTGGTATCACATTTGTCTTGATATGTCTTAGAGGTCCCAGGTACAAAAAATCCCAACTCTCCCAAAGTTGGCTAAAAACAAGGCCCAAACTCTCCTATGGGGCATAACACTAGCTAGTGGTAAGTCAGCACCGTTCCCCTAAGATGTGCATTAGTTTTCTAGACTGGAAGTTGGCACCCTCTAGAAGTGTTGGACTATAACTCTTATCACCCCCAGGCAGGCATTGGGGATCATGGGGGTTGTAGTCCAATGCACCAGCTTGGGGAAGTCTACTATAGAATGGCATAATGATGCTGCAGACCACATAAAAGTCACCTAAAAGCCTTGATCTCCTGGTCCTTATGTTTGATATCCCTGCTATACTTTCAAGCAATGTGATGCCTGTATAGCTATGGCAGTGCTTACCTGGCAGTGTTCCCGTAGAAACCAAGGTTACTAATTTATATAATTGGCAGATTCAAATAGACAATGGCCTTGATGGGTTCCAGTGCACAGAGTAAATAGCAATGGTTTTAACAGCTCAGTAGATGTGTCGAAAGCAATGTTATTATTCTGAACCACAAGCCATAAGCCTGGCAGTACAAGGACCAATAAAAACTGGTCTGTGTCAGCAGGGTGGCAACTTTGCCTAAAAAAGGGGAAATGCATAAACAACAACAAAAAAAGGACACCAATTTGCACAAGGTAATGTATATGTATAGATGGAAATTTAGAAATAACTATATTTTTATTAGAAAGACAACACATCCCACTATAACAAAGAAGACTGATAGAGTAGGTAGATCTCCAGATGTTTTGTACATCTTATAGAACCCCCTGTCAGTGTGGCCAATGGTCAGTAATACTGGGAGTTGAAATCCAAAATATCTGGAAATCTATTTTCTGCCCACCCCTGGACTAGGTGACTTTTGTGCCTGTCCAGTCTGCTGTCCAGGTGCTACTTGCTGTTGGGGCATTTCAAGCCCCCTGTTTTCTCTCCCTCTTTATGGTTCTTTAATTTTAAACCAGACTTGGTTTTAAACCAGACAGCCCATCAAATACAGGACACCTTCAAATAGAGAACTGTCTACTGACAGTTCTCCTAGTTAGAGGACTGTACTTTGTAAGGTAGGACACCAGGCCACAGTAGGTGGGCCACTAGGTGTTGGGGCAGAACTGGGGCCTCATGGCCTGGTACCAAGTTGATGTTTTGATAGCTGGCATAGTAAACTACTGTCAACTATGTATGCTCAGGCCTCATACCTGTCTTCCGGCACAGCATAGGTATGTGTGCAACATCAGCTGCTTTTGATTGGCAAGTGGTATGATGCCTCGAGACTGGCCAATTTAGGGGTTAAATTTGCTTTGAATTCATGGATAGGCCTTTGACTTGTGGATGGCACATCATGATAGTAGCTCTTTGTGGGGAGAGGCTGGCAGTCTCTCGGCCTCACAAAACATGATACAGCTGGATCTGATCTTACCGCTTGCAGCATAGGAAGAGCAAGAGTTTGCAAGATGAAACTGAAATGTAAAAACTCCTGTACTCCTCCAGTCATGCTCTCTTTTAGGATGATTCTGTTGGCATAATATCAGCAGAACATCTACAACATAGATTTGTTTCCTCTTCTATTTTTGCTTCTTTTTGTCATTGCTGTGAGACAAAGCAGTGGAGCAAACGTTTATTGAATGCATTTTCCTAAGGAGCGGTTGTCAAAAATATTCCTTTTTTTGGTTTGTTCCCTCCGTGTGTTCTAGAATGCCAGCAATTCTGCATCTGCTATGCCTGAGCCAAAGTCGGTATGTGTTTCAGTGGATGAGGTGGTCTCCAGTGGCACAGGCACACAAGATGTCCATTTGCTCAGCGGCCATTTGAAAAAGCTGGAAAATGCTTTGACAGAAGCCCATCGCTTCTCCTACCTTCCCCGGAGACCGGCTGTGAACATTGAGTTTAAAGAACTCTCCTACTCTATTCAGGAAGGACCATGGTGGAAGAAGAAGGGTAAGCCAACAAGACCTGTAGTATACCTCTCATCCTGACATTGCTCCGTGATGGACAATGAAAGCTAGGCGGTAGCAAAGGCAGGGAAAGCGATGCTCTGACGTTAAAACAATTGAGCCTTTTCTGTTGTAAGACTTGAAACATGGCTGCATAACCTCAAACCCTAGGGCCAAATCCAGCACTCTTAGAGTCCCAGTCTGGTTTGTGGGGTTCCCCTGATCACCACACCCATTCCTATGGCCTCTTTCCTCATCCACTGGCTTTTGTGATTTCCTGGCTTTTTGCGGTTTTCCCCTAACTCTAAAAGGTAGAAATGCATCTCCTAAAGCTTAGGGCTCCATCACACCTATTATTTCCCCCTGGTTTGCCTCTGCGGGTTTTTTTAAACTTCCGTTTCATAAGTGCGTCAAGCTAATGGTCCCTTTCACTTGGGTTTGTAGTATTGCGTTGCACCATGAAATCTCCCTTTCCCTTGTTTGCTGTTCCACTCCACCCTGCCCCTTCTCCTTCTGCCTCCAGTTCATTGGTTGTGGTACTCTGATGGGCGTGGGCTCCTTACCCTCCCCCTCGCTCTGGTTTTGTTGTCTAGCGATTTACTGATTTAACATTTCATCGGCTGGGCTCTGTTTCTGTGGGCAATGAGGAACAGTAAAAAGTCCATTCAATCAAATAAGCACAAGTCCCTTCATTCGACACAGAGTGCTGGAGGAGGAGAACTGCCCTCACCTCCCCTTTTGTCAGAAAGTCTCCATTCAAAGCACACACACCCAACAAAGGAAAAAGTGAGAGGACAGCAATACACAGAGGCTTAAGGGTGTATTAAATCTGCTTGGGGAAAATAATCCAGACTTTCCCTGCACCAAACTAATATGCAAAAGGGAGGAAAAGAGGCAAGATGGGTGCAGGACAGAGACGGTGTCATGTGATTCCCATGCTGCAAAACCAGATACCAGACGTGGTGAGAGTGTGTTAAATCACTGGTGTGATGGAGCTCTTAGTTACTGACTGTCAGAGCTTTAAGCTGAAATATACTGGTATATTTTGACCCTGTCCTCTTTCCCTTCAACCCCACCCACCATTGAATGCCCCCCCAAAAAGCTTCTCTGAAATGGAATTCAGCTGAAAGAGGTTCTGCACCCTGACTTAAACTTTTGTTTTGCTGAAGCATTGTATTGCGATAGCCCTCTGCTGTCATGGTGTTTTCTATCTTTGGCATGGTAGATATATTTCTGAGTAAAGAATAAATAGCTTGCCGACTATTAAATATAAATGAGTGTTTTTAAGAAGGACTAATGGATACGTTGTACCCATCCTTCTTGGTCAGCATTGTAGCGCGCCAGTGATCACAGTCCATGATTCCTTGCTGAACATTAGGCTCAATTCCTAAAGCAGGTTAAGCCTAGGGCAAAGTTCCAACTTTGAACCATAAGTCTCACCAGGTTCTTTTGGTTAGCTGTGCAAGTGTGCCTGAAATGGTAGAAACTAGGGATGTGCACTGGATCGGACCCGATCCACGATCCGAGTCCGGTCCAGTGGGAAATCGGATAAATTATCCGATTTCCGATCCGACAGCTGGATCGGCCGATCCAATCCGAACCGGTCCGAAAAGGCTCCGAACCGGTTCGGCGGATCGGCGGGCGCCCACTGGCGCCCACCGCCGCTTCCATTGGCGGGCACCAGCGGGCGCCCGCCGATGAAAGTGGACAGCGGGGGGGGAGGAGGGGGGCGCTTACCTTTCCGGCCTGTCCGCTCCCGTCCGGCGCCGGCAGCTACTACCAGCGGGCTCCGCGGCTTGCTCTAGGGTGGCGCGCCGGGTGATGTCATCACCCGGCGCGCTACTCTAGAGCAGGCCGCGGAGCCCGCTGGTAGTAGCCGCCGGCGCCGAACGGGAGTGGACAGGCTGGGAAGGTAAGCAGGGGGCGTGCGGAGGGGAGGAGGGGGCGCACGGAGGGGAGGAGGGGGGCCCTTACCTTCCCGGCCCATCCGCTCCCGTCCGGCGCCGGCGGCTACTACCAGCAGCTCTGCGGCCTACTCCAGGGTGGCGCGCCGGGTGATGTCATCACCCGGCGCGCTACTCTAGAGCAGGCCGCGGAGCCCGCTGGTAGTAGCCGCCGGCGCTGGACGGGAGCGGACGGGCCGGGAAGGTAAGCAGGGGGTGCGTGGAGGGGAGGAGGGGGCGCGCGGAGGGGGGAAGGGGGGCCCTTACCTTTCCGGCCCGTCCGCTCCCGTCTGGCGCCGGCGGCTACTACCAGCGGGCTCCGCGGCCTGCTCCAGGGTGGCGCGCCGGGTGATTACCCGGCGCGCTACTCGAGAGCAAGCCGCAAAGCCGGCTGGCGGTAGCCGCCGGCGCCGGACGGGAGCGAATGGCCCTAAAAGGTAAGCAGTGGCGGGGAAGGGGGCTTACCCCCCCCAGAGCCGTCCACTTCTATCCGCTGGCGCCCGCGGGCGCCAGCGGATGGAAGCGGACGGCCCCAGGGGGGGTAGGGAGCGCGGGGGAGGGGGCTTACCTTCCGGGGCCGTCCACAGCGGACGGCCCCGGGGGGGGAGGGAGTTAGGCCCCCCCTCACCCACCCGCCGCCATTTTTTCCTCATAGACTTGCATTGCAATGCAAGTCTATGGGGAAAAAAATGGCGGCCGATCCAAAAATTTCCGATTTTTGGATCGGGATCGTACTCGATCTGGTCCGGGGAGCCTCCGATTTTGTCCGAACCGATCCGTGACAAAATTGGAGGTCCCAATCCGGGTCCCGATCCGATCCGGGGGTTCCGTGCCCACCCCTAGTAGAAACAACAAGATAAATGAAATTGCTCAGTCTCAAGATCGCTAAATAAGTTAGGAATGGTCCTCAGATACTTTACGGACTGAATTAAGATGGGCTCCATTTCCAAGTAAACGTTCACAGTGGAAAAACGAAGGGTACTTCTTAATGAGCAAACTACAGGATTCCCATACCTGTGAAGATGGTACTTGTGCTCTTTTTTAATGGAAAAAACCACACACTGGACTTCCTGCAGTCTGAGAAAATACAGAACAGCCGCAGGATAACAATGATTGGATGACAGAGTTGTGTGGACGCCCCATAAAAAGTGAATGACCGAAGCATGGCAATTTCATACTAAACCCTTAGTGCGGAAGCAAACTAAGTCTTAGTTCCATAGATCTGTGAAATGCTGATGTAACAGAAATGTGTATGATGTTGTTTGAAGTTATTAATATGGACCTGATAGCATTGTACTCTTTAGACCTAGAGTGGACCTATAAACCCAAATCACTTTTTCTTGATTAAATCTAGTGGAATTAAAGAAATTGATCTCGAGTAACATCTTGTGATTTGTTGGGTTGTCTTAAATATACTGATTCCATAGAACCCCTGCATGTGCAGTACAATCTTACATCTGCAAATTTATGTCCATAAATTCAAATGTACTTGTTTTTCTTTTTGGGTTTTTTTTGTGTGGGGGGGGTGTTGTTGATGAGAGTTTTCTTGGTTCGAATAGGTTGTTTGTGGAATTGCATTCAGAACTTTTGAATGATATATACTTGTCTCAAATGTGTTACTCAGTAAAGGAACCAAAGAGACATGAATGTCACAGGACTGACATTGTTACTGCTCTGTGAAGTTTGAATTATTGCTCCACAGCAAACTCTCATTGATGACAAACTGTTGTGTGAGATGGATCACAGGTTTGGCCCAATGTAGTTACATTTGTCTTCTTTGGGTAGGAAGCCTATGAGAATGCCCCATGTGTTTTTATATTTGGAGGAACATTCTTGAACAAATGAACATCACTGCCATCATAGAAGCATTTGATAGACATTTTGGGAAGATATTTCCTTCTTGTAACTTGCGACTAAAGTGGATGGTATTCATATCAGCTGAAATGCTAGAATTGGTGACAAAGCTATACTTAGTAGGGCTCAAAGTGTCAGAGATGAGAACATAAAGTATGTCTGTTGTATGTTTTTATGGTTTAAAATTTTTATATCTTTTTTAATGTTTTAATCTTTGGTAAACCTCCCAGAGAACTTCAGCTATGGGGCAGTATAGAAATCATCCTCATCCTCATCCTCATCCTCATCCTCATCATCCTGTTGTCCAGAAAGAACAGGCTGTCATGACTCTGAAATAAAAAAGAAAAAGAAAATATAATAATTCAGCTGTGGATGTTTTAGAGGAACTATAGTTGGGTAATCAAGTGGAGCATGATTTATTTTGCCAAGGTGAATGTCCCCCTTGAAACATAAAGTCCTACATAATCAGGCCTATCTTTGCTATTTCAGAAATAAAATATAATCACCTGCTTGTAAATATAGTGTCTGTGTATGTGTGTGTCTTTGTGGAGTGGGATATGCCTGAATCAGGAGGTTCTCCTAAATTTGGCAGAAAGATGGGGCTTAATGACCTATAGAAAGTTGCATTTAAGTAAAACGGATTTCTGCTTGTTTGTAAGAGCCTATCTACACTACTGCTTTAAAATGGTTTTAAACGGTTTATAACTGTTTTGAGTACTGTTGGGGCACAGGACATACTCCATATACAGTTTTCAAAGTGTTTTATCCTGCGTGTGTAGATAGGCTCTAAGTATGACACTTTTAATATTGTATAAATATAATCTAATAATGATGGGTATTACATTTCTCAAGATTTGATTGATAAAGCAGACCTATGGTGGCCCCAAACTCTGAAAGACTGGCAAGGTACTAATCTTGAGAGCTAGCAGTTTATGTAGAGGATAGGTGTTTACACGTTTCAGGCAAAAGATTACCAACACTTCTAATCAGGCTTGCATGCTAGGAAGGCCACTCAGGGACATGGCATTCTTATCAGAGCTACCTGGAATATATTTTTTTCAACACACCTAATGTTTAAAAACATGTTTGTGAAAATGATTTTTTTCCTGGAGAATGAAAACAGCAAAGAAAAGTTGTGTTTACCAGCAAGTTAGTCAGGAGACCAGCTGACCAGTAGACACCTATTTATCAAATTGTCATCTAAGGCTGCAATCCCCTACCCATGTAACTGGGAGTAAGCCCAATTGAACTCAATGGGACTTACTTCTTAAGGAGACCTGCATAGGATTGTGCTGTAAATCCACAGAAGTGGACATTTGTTTATTTGGGGTTTATAAATAGGGATGAACAGATCTGAGCAGGGTGGACAGGATACATCACCCTGGGCCAGTCTTCCCCAACCTGTAAACTACAACTCCCATAAGCCCCAGTCAGCCAGGCCAATAGTCAAGGATATGGGAATTACAATCTAAAACATCTGGAGGGTACTGGGTTGGGGAAGGCTGCATTGGGCCAAGGGCATGTCCTCTTTGACTCTCTGTCCTCCCACCCTTGGGTGCACTTGAACACAATATTGCAAGACCGCTAAATTATTTGTAGACCTGGGGATTAAAGAACGGAGACTGAAACTTTAGGGAAGCCTAGGAAAAGGTTAGTCTGGTTCTTGTGGAAAGTTTTCCAGTTGTGTTTAATAGTGAAACTTCTCTAAATCCACAAAAGAGTATAATCCTCTAATTGTCATCTGTGACTGTCAAAAACCCTTTAAGATGACTATAAGGGGGAATCTACACAGTCCTTTGGAACGTTTTAAATTGTATTTTAAAACATTCCAAATAGGTGCATTCTAAAACGTCTTAGGCCACATTACTAAGTACTCACGTTACAGGAGAACAGTCTTCTGTCTTTAAAGCGGTGTATGCAGTCACACGCTGTTCTGCCCTGTCTCTTCCTCTTTCGTTTTTCAATGAGTTTAGGGCAAGGCATTGTGGGGGTTGTAGTTCAGTTACACACTTCCTTCTTAGTTCCTCTGTCATTCCCTAGCTAGTATAGGGCTAAGAATTGTGGGTGTTGTAGTTCACTGGTCTACTTCCTCTTTCTTCCCCACCAATCAACTGCTAAGTATTTGGGCACCAGTAAAGGAGCACTGCCCCCATGAATCACAAACGGTAAGGAAGGACACATTATTTTACTTAAAACGATTTATTAAAAGTGAAACCGTTGTATATAACTGAAGTGAGTTTTAAAAAACCTCAGATATACAACGTTATAGGGAGTGCATCATGTGGCCCAAAGAGTTTTCATAACCCTTATAAAACGTCAAAAACCTCATGTGTATATCCGCCGTAAGTGTCAGACATTACTTTAAAAACATAGCAGCTATGTCTTTTTTTTCTTCATCATTTAATTCTAGAGCAAGTGCATAAGTAATGTCTACTTAGGTTCTCACTCTGTCTTTCTCCAATCCATACTAAAAGATCCCAGAAGAGGGTTATGGCTTGGGGTGCTGATCTGAGATGTCCCCCCTGCAAACAACAAAGATGGAGGACCCTTTTCTGTCTGGTCCCTAACCTAGAATCTCTAACAATGGACACATCTGGCGCAAGGACCAGATCTGGGATGTTTCTTCCACGTAGGACAAAGTTGGAAAGATTTTTTTTTCTGTTTGGTTTCTCCTCTAAGATCTGCAATAGACTGCACAGCTTCTAACAATAGTGTGCTAGTCATTTGTCAACATGGATAAATGGCAGTTTGGGCAGAAACCATTCTGAATTACTAAAAGTATATAGTGCAGGGGAACATTCAGTTGAAGTTTTGTTTTTTCCAAGTGATATGTGTCCTTCGTGGAAAGAATGGGATTCCCAGCAGCAAATGCTTCCGTAAACGAAATTACTCTAGAGAAAAAAATGAAACTCTTGAGGCTAGTGTCACATCTTTTAATGAAGTAATTACATTTCCTCATGGGTTTGTCTGCTATTGTATAAGCTGGCATGGCTGTATGTTACCATGTGTGTGGCTCATACTTTTGGAGCCATACTGATACACAGTACTTTAGTCCTGAACAGCCCATTTTAGATGTGTAATTAATAGTTTGCTCTAATGCATGCTGAACAATTCCTTGATTCACCAACTACTATGTTGCGGGGAAACAGAAGTAGAAATGCTCTATAGTTTACTAAAAGGCTGTCTCTCCTCTTTTCACACATGGCTAGTTAGCAGAAGCTCAGCATGCTGGATAGACTGTTCATTGGGTGGACTGAAGTCCACTTTGCCCAAGGGGTGACGAGAGAACAAAATATATTTTGAGAATTCTCAAAAGCAGCTTTATAACAGACACATCGTTGTGTCTTGTGTTGAGCTGGTTTAGCCTAGTAGCAAAGAGAATGAGCTATGAACCAAGAAGTCCCTTGTTTGAATCTTGTCTTCCTAGGTGGCCTTAGGCAAGCCCCTCTCTATCAGCCTCAGTTCACCCATCTGCAATATGGGGGATAATACTGCTGACTTACAAGACAGCCTTTCCCAACTTGGTGCTCTTCAGATGGTTTGGACTACAACTCTCAGTATTTTTGACCATTGGCCATGCATGAGTTGAAGTCCAAAATATCTGGAGGACCCCAGATTGGGGAAGGCTGTTTCACTTCATTTCATTTCTATACTGCTCCATAGTCAAAGCTCTCTGGGCAGATCACAAAAGTTAAACACTATTAAAACACAGTATACAAAGTACAAAAAAGAAAGGCATTTACATAAAACCATATAAACAGATCACACACACATACACACACACACCACATATCTAAACACATTTTTTAAAAACCATCAGTCAAAGACAATCCAAAGAACTACAACTAGATAATGTATGTGAAGCACTTTGAATGCTGGAATCTATGATACCAGCCCTGCCCAGCCTAGTGCCCTCCAAATCCCTTGGTCTGAAGAATCCTGGGAACTGTAGTCCAACACATATGGAGGCCACCAGGTTGGGAAACTCTATACTAGAAGCATTATTTTTTCCTTTTGATCTTTTAAACTAGGACATTTTCAAAACAAGCGATACATTGTTTTATTGTTTTGGTGCGGAGAATGTGAATAAGCAGCTGCCATTACAAAAATGTGCTTTTTTAAAAAAGTGGCAGGGATAGGGCTCCTTGGCAGGCGCCAAGAAGGATGTCCATGGTGCCTTCAGGCATCATATTGCTACCCCTGCTATATATTATATGTTCATTCCCTACCCAACCTCTCATTCTTTACTCAAGGCTAGGCTGACCAGATAAAATCCAGGTCAGGGCTCCTGTAACTTTAACAGTTGTAGAGAAAAGGGAATTTCAGCCAGTGTCATTTGTATGCAATTAGTTCTTGGTGAAATTCCCTCTTCATCACAACTGTTAAAGTTGCAGGAGCCCTGCCTTCTTTTGTATATGGTCACTCTAGTATAGTGCCTGCAACTTTAACTGTTGTGATGAAGAGGGAATTTCACCAGGAACTAATTGCATACAAATGACACTGGCTGAAATTCCCTTTTCTCTACAACTGTTAAAGTTACAGGAGCCCTGACCTGGATTTTATCTGGTCACCCTACTCAAGGCTGGAAAAGAGTTCTTTATTTATTATATGTATTCTCTGAAAGAAGTACTTTGATGCAAAATAGTTCTTAAATTTTGAAATAACTTCTCTTTTTGACAACTGAAGTATGTTTTTAAGTGCCTGAATCCAAATGGGAAAATTTCATTTGTGAGCCTTCGGCATGAACAATATGCTGAATGAACTGTACCGAAATAGATTTATTGATGTTATATAGTTAAGTCATGCAGAAATATATCATGTAATGAATCAGTGGCCAACTTCTCAGCCATTAAAAAATAGAGAGAACTTGTTCCTTGAGCAGAGAAGGTGTGTCAGGGGAAGAATAAAAGTGACAGATACTATAAAGGGGTTGTTGTTGGATGTGTTTTGAGAAAAGCTCTATGCCAAGATGATAATCGATATTATTAAAAAGTCTTTGAGTGAAGTGACTTGCAAAGATTTGCTACCGATAACTTTTCCAATCAAGATAGATGTTATAAGAATGAAAATATAGATTTTTGCCCCCTATGAATAGTTGTGCGAAAAATGCGCAGGGCACCTGCTCCTTGAATAAATATTTTATAGTGTCTGAGAAGTACCTTTACTTCTTCCCTTGCTACTTCTTGTGTTATTGTTCTGTTAAAATTTGCAACTGTATGAAGGCCAACATGTGTTTTGTTTTGTTTGTTTGACGACATCATTCCTTATAAACTGAGAATGAATTGCCTGATTTTGCTCAACATTTCACAGCACGATCCTCATATGCATGTATACTCAGAAGTAAATTCAATAGGGCTTAGTCCCAGGTAAGTGTGTATAGGATTGCACCATGAATGTATCATCTAAACTTCCTTGTATTTTATGTCTTTACTACCACTTCTCTTTCCCTTTTGCTGTTTTTAAATTTCAGCACCAGGTTTGGGTGGGGGAGCAGATGCATCCTGTGCCATTTGAATCATTTGGCTCTTCCCTATTACCTATAGCCTTGTCAAACAACCCATGATCAACCCATGGTCCTGGGCTTACATGTAATGATAATCCATGGATTAAACAACCCAGAGTTTAAAACCCAGCAATAAAAGCTGGGTTCTTTTTCTGAGTTGTTTGTGATTGATGAACCATGTTTTGTTAGTGAAACTGAGGGCCGATCTACATACGAGGTTTTTGACGTTTTATAAGGGTTATGAAAACTCTTTGGGCCACATGATGCACTCCCTATAACGTTGTATATCTGAGGTTTTTTAAAACTCACTTCAGTTATATACAACGGTTTCACTTTTAATAAATCGTTTTAAGTAAAATAATGTGTCTTTCCTTACCGTTTGTGATTCCTGGGGGCAGTGCTTCATTGACCGGCGCCCAAATACTTAGCAGTTGATTGGTGGGGAAGAAAGAGGAAGTGGGTGAGTGAACTACAACACCCACAATGCCCAGCCCTATTCTCACTAGGGTATGACAGAGGAACAAAGGAGGAAGTGGTGACTGAACTACAACCCCCACAATGCCTTGCCCTAAACTCATTGTAAAAACGAAAGAGAAAGAGACAGGGCAGAACAGTGTGTGACCGTACACACCGCTGTAAAGACTGAAGACTGTTCTCCTGTAATGTGAGTACTCAGTAATGTGGCCTAAGACGTTTTAGAACACACCTATTTGGAACGTTTTAAAATACTTTTTAAAACGTTCCAAAGGACTGTGTAGATCGGCCCTGAGTTCACACATCATGACAACCCAGGATTCAACAATCCATGTGTTAAATAAACCATGGGTTAGCATTATGTGCAGACCAGGTCATAGTTCAGATCGTGCATCAGACTGTGAGCCTTTTTTTCCTTGCAAGGAAATTTGTACATATTTCAATGTGCATTTTTAAAAATGCATGCATTGTATGTATGCATTTCCTAAATGTACACATTTTTCCATTGAGAAAAGCAGTTTTGTCTGCATTTTTCAAATGTATGCATTCTTTGTGTGCACATTTCAAAAATACACATTTTATTTTATATGTATTTCTTTCCTGAAATTTATTGCAAACTCTGGAAATGTACAGATTTTATTAGCAAGATGTGTTTTGTCCTGCATTCAGTCTTGGGGGATGCAAATTAGGCATTCTTGCATAAAAACATGATCCCATTGAATTTCTCACCCAACCCTACCTACAGTTGTCCAAGCAAATATTAAAACTTCATTTCTGTTAACATCAAGAATTGCTGCAGTCAGAGTTAATATAGACAACTTTTGCTGTCAAAAATAACATGATATTACCACTTGGTAAATGATATTCATTCACCCCAAACCATAAGGCATATCCTACCAGGAAGTTCTTTTGTGCAGGCTCCATTGAAATGAATGCAAAAGAGAATTGCCATACTTTTGTGCAACTTGCATTCATTTTAATGGACTTGTGGTGGAGAACGTCTTGACTGATCATGTTCAAAAGCTTTACATTTTCTTTGTCTCTCATTCTCACACAACAAACACCATAATTGCACACTCTTCTTTCTAACAGAGGAAAAGTGTGTCTCCACTAATTTCCACTAACTTATCTTGCTTTCCTGTAACCAAAGGATTAGAATAGCATCCAATAACAAGACAATATGTATTGCCACCTTATCACTAGCATATACATAACATGCTGAATAATAACCATGCCTTTCCATCTTGAAGAGTGTAAGTGTGAATTAACAGAAGTAAACTGATGTGCCAAATACAGGCCAGATCTACACCAAGCAGGATATAGCACTATGAAAGTGGTATGGAAGCAGTATATGCCCCAACAGTTGTCAATGCACTTCAATACCATTGTAAAGCAGTAGTGCAGATCCTGCCACAGAATCATAGTAAGATCGTTGATCAGAGGTAAGGGATTTCAACTACCCCCACCCCAAAGAAAGAGCAGAGGGGGCTGTTGGCCAGATGGGAACCTCTGTGGGTCCATATTGAATGGGATCTGATTTAGCATGTTTACATGACTTATATTTAATGCCACGTTAATTTGACAGGCTGTATAAATATCTCAAAAGTTTTTCCAGCAGCCTAACTGGATATTTGGGGGTGGGGGATCAACACACACTTTAACCTAGGTTAAATGTTCTATTCAAAGCTTTGCTTGGAAATTAAATGAATATATATATATATATATATATATATATATATATACATAAATTCAATCCCTTACATTGTTTACATTTTATGGAATAAAAGAACACTGAATATTGTTAACATACTAATTTTGGCATGCCATAGCAGAGAGTTAGATATTTCCTAATCAACTGAAAAAAATGAATCACAACAAAATTAACACATTCATTGACCCTGTTCATATGACACGCTAAGCCACAGTGGTTAAGCATTTTGAGCTAAACATTATGGCTTAACGTGTTGTGTGAACCATGAATTCGAAATGTTGTAGGAACCATTCCTAGCTGTGGTGGCTACATAACCACAGTTTAAAAACGCTCACTAACAATTTAGTCTTCATGAGTTTAAGAGAGTAATTAAGATAATTAAGAAGATGAGTTGTTGGGAAGTCTCTACAGAATTAACTACAAGATAGATTAACTTTTATTATTTCAAAGGAGAAAAAAAAGTTGGTTGTGAAGAGTTATTGCGGCAGTGATTAACTGTTTTCAATACATAGAGATAAAGGAATGTTTTTTTAACACACTATCCAGTGGGTGAGTTGATTTACCTTCTTCAAGAAAAGTACAGAGAAACATCTATGGAATGAGGTCTGCAAGAAGAAAATTGACTGTTGTGAGAGAATATTTAAGGAAAAAGTTTTTTTTTTTAATGCGTGTTAAAATGGTGGACAGAGAGAAGGACAGACGTGGTGGAGAACAAAGGGAAACGCGGCCATTTTCAGATGCAGAAATGTGTTTTGAGCTGTGATGGAGAATGCTGGAAGAGATGGATTGATTTTATACAAGACTGGAGTTGAGATTTGGAAGATATAGGAGGTTGGAGAAAGGTGGATTTATGGAGAGACTTTGGAGAACTCGGCAAGAAGGATTAACATCATGATGTGGTTTTGTTTTTAGGACTCTTGTGGGGCATGTCTTTTTTCTTTTCTTTTTCTTTCTATTTTTTTTTCTTTCTTTCTTTCCTTCTTTCTTTTTCTTATTGATGTTATTTTTATTATTATTATTAGAGGGATATATAGTATGAATAAGAATAGATTTAAAGCTGTTGGGATAGAAGTGGTTTGGAATGGGTAAGGGAAACAATGATAATGAACAATGATGAAGCAATAAGCATTAGGCGTTTGTATAACAGGACTGAAATAATTGCAGATTGGATTGAAAACTTTGCTGAAGCTATGAATTTAAAACTGTTACAAATTTAAAAATGTTCATAAGAAGAAAATAATGAAATAAGCAGTAAAGAAGTTTTATGCTATAGCAAGGTTTGTTTAATTTTATAATTAAGTAAGAGAGGAGAAGAGAGTTTTAAGAGAGATATAAGGGGGTCTGTTTTAATAACTTTTAATAATTGAAGTTTGTTTTAATAATTTTTAAAGCTGTTTGGAATGGGTAAAGGATATAAGGATAATGATGGTTATAATAATAATGATGAAGCAATAAGCATTGTGTATTGGGATTGAAATAATTGCAGATTAGATTGAAAACTTTGTGGAAGTTATAAATTTAAAATTGTTTTGAAGCTGTTAATTGAGTTAAGCTTAAAAATCTTTATAATAAGAAAATAAGGGAATATGGAAATATTTGAAGTAGTAAAGAAGTTTTATGCTGTAGCAAAGTTTGTTTAATTTTATAACTAAGTAAGAGAGGAGAAGAGGGTTTTAAGAGAGATATAAGGGGGGCTTGTTTTAATAATTTTTAATAACTGAAGTTTGTTTTAATACCTTTTAAGAATGTAGAGAAAAAGGGGAGGATGGGTCTTGTTTTCTTTTGTTTTCTCTCTTCTTTGTGCTTTTACTTTAAAAGAATTTATAAAAGGGTTGTGGGAAAAGTAGGGGGTCCTTTTAACTGTTGTTAGTTTTGTAAGTCTTGTTTTTGGTGTTTTTATGTTATTGAAACAAAATAAAAATCTTTAATTAGTCTTCATGAATTTAAGAGAGTCATTAAGACTGCTCTCTTCTGGCAGGCCTATCCAGATGAATTTTAAAATGTTTTTAATGATGTATTTTTTTTCTTGTTTTTTAAATTTTAACTGTTTTGTGGTTCTTGTGTTTTATATTGTTGTTGTTCCCCGCCTCGATCCGGAGGGAGAGGTAGGTTATAAATAAATATTATTATTGTTGTTGTTGTTGTTGTTGCAAAAGGGTTAGTGGCCTAACCATGGCTTAGCGTGTTGTCTGAACACTTATTAATTTTATGAAACACCGGATTGTAGGCAATGTTAGTCCTACTTAGAGGAGACCCATTGAAATGATTGATCATGTCCATAAGTCAGTGCAGTATAGTGGTTAGAGTGTTGGACTGGGAGTCAGAAGATCCAGGTTCTAGTTCCCGCTCAGCCATGGAAGCTCACTTGGTGACTTTGGACCAGTCACAGACTCTCAGCCAAGCCTACTTCACAGGGTTGTTGTTGTGAGGATAAAAATGAAGAATAGGAGGGTCATGTATGCTGCCTTGGATTCCTTGGAGGAAAAAAGGTGGGATATAAATGCAATAATAAATAAATAAATAAATAATGATTTGGAAGACTTAAATTGGGTTGTATCCAATATAATCTATTGGATACAACCCAATGCATTTTTAGAAATGGAAAGTTTTTCATGAAAAAATATAACAGGGAAAGTTTTCCACTCCACATCACTGGTACATTATCACTTAGTATTTACCCTCAATTTGTTGTATATAAAGATGTACATAAAACTTGTACCTGCCTGGAGGACTCCTATATCTGATTTGTGATGAGGAGTAAAATGTGGTGCAGAAGCCCATTTGTTGCCAAAGAAAACTCAATCAAAAAGGTGGAAAATGTCATTAAAGAATTCATCTTGAGGACACAGGGCCAAAGTTTTTCCTGTTGGAATTCAAATTGAAAGGAAAGTCTGCAATTGAATCTATTGTGTCCATTATTAATGAAATGACTGGTTCCATAGAGCCATCCATTTGGTCAGGTGATTTCCATCACTGATTCAGTTTTCAAGAGGATGTTTGTTTTCAGGGTAAGTGGTCAAGGTTTAAAGTGCAATACAGAGATTGGGTGAATTGTGGGTCTGGCTGAGGAATGCTGGGAATTGTAGGACTTTTTTTCTGTCTGAACATGCATAGGATTGTGCTCTTGGAGAGCAATCCAATGGGCCCTAGACAGTGTTTGGAGAGTGGGAGGCATAGAATAGTTTAGATTCTTGGATCTGAGGTCAGAGACAGTGCTCCTACCTTGGACCTAGGAGTCTGAGCTCCCTTTCCCTCCCCCTCCCCCACACCCACCCAACCAGCGTGAAGAGAACTGTGCCGTCTGCTTCTCCAATGTGGCAAAGTTGACATCGGAGAAGAGGGAGAGGGGACATTTATGTGGGCAGGGAAGGGACTGGACTGGGGAGGCTGGCTTATGGGGAATCATCCAGCCTCCGCACCCTCCTTCCCTCCCACAAAAACTAGATGGGCAAAAATAGGCATCCTGATAGGATTGTGCCCTCAATTATACTCCACATGTTCAGCGCTACAGTATTCCCATATGTGATTGTCTTCCTCTCAGTTGTGGAGTAATAAGCATAGCTGAAGACCATAGGAAGCTGAAGACTGACGTCAGTGAGCCCTCAATGTGCTTGAGTATACCTTCTTCTCCTCCCTGAAAAACAGAGAGCCAAGAGACCCTGCTCAATGGGGTGAGCTGTGTTTTTTGTGGGAAAGGTGAACATTACCTGCTTTGCTCCTTCATTGTACAGCAGTGTCTGAGAAGTTGGTTCTGAAGCATTTGTCGCACTTGTTTTTACTTTATTTGGAAGGACAAATGGGTTGTTGTTTTTTACTCAGGTTAATTTTGTTTAAAAACAACAACAGAAAAGTTTAATCACCACTTGTTTCATATCTGATATGAACGTGCACACATTTTGGTTGGCTGTCTAACTCTTAAACTTCTTAAAAATCAAAGTTTGAGATGAATTTCTCCAAATAATAGACTCCTACGTTCTAGCTAAAATATCTTTAACCTGAAAATGGTGTTTAAAACTGGCAGGGAAAGCCGATTTCACAATAGATTTCACACATTGTTGTAAAAATAACAAAACCCAATTTAAATGTACCATGTTTCTCTGTTTGTTTGTTTTAAAAAATGTTTTGTGGTACTGTTACAAATTCATTCTGACACATTCATTGAAACAAACAGATATTTTGTTCTGTATTGGTTCCTGCGAGATTCTGTACCCTGAGCTTTTTAAAGATGCAAGTGATCAAAAATAGGATATGCTCTATATTATTTGCTAATCCTAGTTAGAGGAATCAAGAAAAGCCTGTCCTTATCATAGCAGGTACACTGCGGCATGAAGCAGCTCTCTCTCATTCACGCTCGGTTACTGTCGGTTATTGCACTATAGTAACCTCAGACTGTGATGCTCAAGCAGTGACGAAGCAGCTGTTGATTGGCTGCAGTATGACTGTTGCTAAGATGAGAAAGGAAAAGAATCTAGAATACTAAGGACCAAAAACATCACTTGGGGATGATATATCGTTCTATTCTGTAAAGCATGTGGATTTCATCGTTTGGACTCACACTGGAGCTTGCATTTTCTAATCGAGCATCCTGGTTAACAAAATCATTAACCACATTTTAAAAAGGGAAATAGCTAGCTAGTCTGAACTAACTGCAGGAAGTGTAAACTTTATCACAGAAACACACTTTTAACGCAATCCTTTCTGAATTGTACTTAATTGCTTTAAGTTCTTATTATTATTCAAAGAAAAACAATACAGATCCACCTAATCTAAAGAAATTCTTCTTCTTTGCTAAAAGGGCTACACAGTATTTTAGTACCTGACCTGTATAAGCAGGAGACATTGAGCCAATGACTTAGTTTGAATATGATGTTAGTGCAGCAGAAGTCGGAGGAGGACTTCTTTCCCTTTCTCACCCTAAAAACAAACAAACCAACCCACCAAAGACTTGCTTTTTAAAAATGAAATTATAATGCCTAGAGAACCTAACAGTACAGTAATCTGATGCAACATCTGGATGGAGCGATTCTAGCTCACTTGTCCGCTCATGTTTTCCATTGTGTCAAAGGACGAAAAGAAAGTGTTTAAGTATTAAGAGGGAAATTGAATGTCTGAAGCAACTAACCAAACTGGTGTTCAATGAGCCAGTTCACATAAATTGGTATGACAAAAATGTGGGTTGATAGGCCCTGTGCAGAGTCTAGTGCATGGAGAAATAGCAATGTGGTTCCTTTTTTATGCAACTAAACCCAGGTTTCCAGAGGCACTCCTCAACCCACTTTTGGCAGATTTGTGGCACTGTGATAAATGTGGACTCAAGGTATGTAGTTATGCGACCATGTAGGTTAGAGTGCATGCCCCATTCCTGGGCTCCCACAGAACCACAATCAGCCCCGGGCCTCAATAAACAAAAAGGGCAGTGCATCCACACAGGAGCCACCATTAGAAGTCAAATGCTGTCCCTAAAGACAGAGGTCTGACTTAAATGCTTCCAGGATCTGTCCCCATTGATGTTTCTGTAAGGAAGGAAGGCCCTCCTATAAGAACCTGTAGCTGGTGCTGCTATGGTCTCTGTCCTGAAGGGCTTCTTGTTCCCTGCCTTAGCTACCCTAGGGACAGCTCCTCTGCTGTTCCAGTGATTATGGCCTGGACTTTGGCTCCAATCTTCCTGGGTGGACTCCAGCCCACCTCTCACTTCCAAGCCTGTAATTCCAGGCCTATCAGCATCTATGTTGGTGGGAAGGTGTGTCTTTTCCCCCACCGTAATAGTCTACCCAAGTGCATGCAGCGCTTTGCATTTCCCAAGAGTGAACAGCAGCTATTTTGTTTATTTATTTTTTGTAGCATTTATATACAGTATTTATATAATAAAATCTCTCAGAAGTTCTCAATATTAAAATACAATATTAAAAGCACATCATAAAATAACTACAGTAAAAATAATCAAAGGAGAAATGGAAGATTTGTCCTCAGGAACAGTGCTGGGATGAAAGTTAAGCTATGTCTGTCCCTAATTATTTCTGTTTCTTAGGTGCAGAGCCAACGTTGCCCATTCTCTGATGATCTTGTAAACTGCAGCATGAATGTAATGGAAATGTATACCCATGTACACATGGAGGTTATTGCATCCTTGGCACACTCCCAGATGCCATGTTTTTTGGGGGTACGTTTGCAAAGGGCCTACATGAATTGTCTCTTCCCCCTGGCACATAGGCTCTGATCATATGACCTGTACACTGCAAAATGGATGGTTTCCGTTCAGTTTTATAACCATTGGTAACTGCAAAATAAAAGGAAATACAAATAATACAATACAACAATTTCGAGATATGGGTGATGGGTGGGGAGAATGGTGACTTCAACCTGTCAACTAATGAAATTGCTAGCCCCCAACAATTGATTAGCCCCCAACAATTGATAACACTTTGCAATGCACACACAAAAATATTCTGATTTGTTTATGCAATAAGTGCAACAATCATCCCACAGGGTACATATTTGCCAAAATCCAAAATAATTTCCACATTTTAATTCCACTGGGACTTTTAGACAAAATCTTTGTCTCCATAAGACATATACTTAGCTATACAATAAACACATGGGGCCCTATGGCAAAATATTGCTTGTGTGAGAGAGACAGGAGCCTTCAAAGCACTCAGGCAGATAAATGAGAAAAAAAAGCAGGGCGGGGGAAACAGGGCGCTCCGTCTCTGCACCTCCACCCCCTTTTGTTTATTTATTTATTTATTAAAACGATGGTCTGCAGAGGCGCGGAGGTGGTCCAGCAACTGTTCGCAGTGTTGGTCCACTCCCTTCCCTGCCCAGCCTATGGTGACCAATCAGGGGTTGACATCGGCTGTGGCACGCCTCTGCAGCAGGTCTTTTTGTCTTCCTTTCGGTGAACATAACTTGTGAATGTTCATAACAGCCTCATCCCAGTATTCGACTAGCTATTCTTTTATTCCAGGAATGTTTGTTTTCAGTCTTTCATAACATTTCAAAACCTTCAAAAGTTATGAATTACTAAAACCAAGGCAATAAAATTGCTGCTGTTTTTACTATTGTAGAAGAGCTTCTAGTCGATGAGGACAGCAATTGTTATGTACCCAAGTTTTTGAATTAAAAATTAGCAGCAGTCAGAGGAAGAAAATAAAATTTTGCCTCCTTTTGGAACATTTACCTTTCCACTGGATATCTAAGGAAGTGATTGAGGTCCCCTCTACAAGGATTCGCTTTTGCGCCCGGTTAGGCGATTATGCGCATAATCGCTAAAGTGCATTTACACCTAATACCTCTGCACGAGAGGCGGCGAAGCGCATTAATGGATGACCAAAATGCGCTTTACAAGTAGTTAATGCGCATAAGCGCTTGTTCACATAGTCAAAATGCACTTTAACGGCCGGAGCAAAATAAAACTCACGATTTAACGCGCATTCGATAATGCGCATAATCGGAGAGATCACGCACCTCTACGCCCGATTTGCGCTCCGTTCTTGTAGAGGTAAATTTTTTAAAGCGCCTTGAAAGAGCTTTAAATGCCTCTTGTAGAGGCAGCCTGAGAAAGGTTTAAGAGTGAGACTATTGCGAGTGGAGAAGGAAGCATGGAACAAAAACACAGACACCAGAGCTTGGGCTAAACTAGGGCCTCTTTGTTTAAACAACAAAAGAGATTCAGCCCCTCCCTGGATCCGCATGTGAAAGTGCGGGAATTTTATGTCCTTATCTCAGCCCACTTGCTGGTCTTTACGGGCCTGCCACTCTCCTAAGCCAGGAGTCGGGTAAACCTGGCCCCTCTCTTATGTGACACTTGAAAGTGTGGGGAGACTGCCCCACAACATCCCCAATCAAAGCCATAAAGCTCTTAGTAGATGAGGCAGGAGGATCTCCAAAGGCATAACATATCCTGGCTCAGGAGCCATAAAACTCACGATGAGCAGGACCTCCGGCTATGCTGATCACCCAACAGTGCCAGAGTGGTCACCGTCCCTATTCTGCTAGGCAAATTCCCACACAGCCCGCCAACAAATCAATCTGTTCACCCTCCTTATAAAAACCTCCAGTATGGAGTAGGCAAAAACCAGCCCACCATTTATGGGGAGGAAAAAATCCTACTTAGCCCTCCCCGTAAAGGAGAGGCTGATGGCAGGGGGGGAAACGGCCTTTAAAGGCTCGGCCCCTCTATTGCCTCACGTGGCCCACGTGCGCCCACACGTGAGGCCTTTATTCTCCTCCTCCCCACCAGCAATAGCCGCTCTTCCAGCCCAAGCGGATTTACACCATTGAAACAACTACATTGGAATGCTTACTGTGGCCTGTCGTTATTGGAGTGTCTTTTACATAACTGAATGTTTCTTTATGCTGCTTCCCATCCACGGGTCCTACTAAATAGTATCCATAGCTTTGAGCAACCTTCCTCAACCTGGTGCTCTTCAGATATGTTGAACTGCAACTCCCATCATCACCAGCATTAATAAATGACATGAAAGAAGTAGATATATTTCCACTTGTGGTGAATTAGAAAGCACTGAGCCAGCATGGTTTGATTTATTTATCTAACATTATGTTAAGGGTTCCTTTAAGGGTGGAACCAGTGGAGGCTGGTGGCTCCAAATTTGGTAGGGCTATGTATCCATTTGGGGTTTCAATCAGAACCAGCCAGTACTCCAAAGGAGCTAATTTTAAAGGTGCTGAATCTAGTTTGGGGATTGGTTTAAGAACCGTGGATAAGCTGCTTTAGTGTTCTGGTGGGTTCTAACTGAAAACCAGAATAGATTCACAGCCCCACTGAAATCGGAGCCACCAGCCTTTCCAGGCCTTTGGTATGGGATCATTGGGACTCCAGAAGATATAGTGGCCATCCACTGCTATTTGTTTCCCAAAAAACTAGAACTGGCTGGAAGCAGGAAAAATGGCAGCCTGTTAAGCATCTGCCACCTGAATCAACTGAAAGAAGAAAGAATGTTGTAGCATTTTAAGGATAAATGTATTTACAAAAGCTTATGCTGTAATACATTTATTATCCTTTACAAGACTGTTGGTTTAGATCAGGGATTATGGATCACAACTCCCATAATCCCCAACCATTGGCCATGTTGTGTGGGGCTACTGGGAGTTGTAGCCCAAAACATCTGGAGAGAGCTAGGTTGCCTACCTCTGGTTTAGTTGACTCAGGTGGTTCCTCCTACTGCAACAGACAAACATGGCTAAAGAGCATTAATCTAGTTAGGAGCCATATTGGATGCTGGTACTTATTCTTACATTCATTTATCCTGTATGCTTTTTCATGTGTGCATACACACATATACACATAAGCATGTACACTGAGTCTTTGTACACAGAGAATGTGCAACAGACATGTATATGCATGTACACATAGTCTTTTCCACCATGTAGCAAAAGCAAGTCTTTTCCACCAGCTAGCATGTATACAGAGTTTTTTCCATCATGTAACAAAAGGCTCACCTACCTTTTTAAACCCTCGCCTACTGCCCATCCTCTTATGTGTCCAGAAGGAAGAGCAAGGTACTGTTCCTTGAACCACACAGCAAGGCGAGTTAAACTTAGCCTGTCCTTGCTGTGTAAAAGGTAAGGTTCCCATGAACAAATGGAAATATCTTAAAAGTTCTTCTGTAGAGGTTTTGCAGGGGTTAAATGGCTTCCTTGTGTACTGACCGCAGGTATAAGAGCAGGTGTGCTTCTCCATGGGCAACGGGGAATGGGCATATCCCATCCATTTTCATTTATTTCCATTTACCATGTAAACTGAAATAGTGATACATAGATAAATCTGATAAGAACATATGTTTTATAGGAACATAAAGAGAATAATTCATTGCAGAGCGACTTTTTCCCATGCAGGAACAATGGGCGGGTAATGCTTCTTATTGTTGGGAAATGGGAGTTCGGTTTGCAGCTTGAGGTAGAAATCCAAAGATCAGAAAACCACAAGCAGAAAGCAGTCTGAAGGCTGCATCAATGCACTGACCAACAGTTGATAAGCATTTGACTTCAATGCCCTACTCAATCCCCAACTGGAAAAAACATTGAATTGGATCCATTTAAATCAATGGGATTGAATTCTGCCATTACCAGTTTAAGTTCCATTATTTCAGTGGGTCTATGATTTAATCTGGATTCACCCCTGTGTTTTATGGGGAAATCTAAAAGCAACCCTTTTCCTTTGCTATTTAGCCCTGCCCCTGATACTACTTCTAAAGAACCAACCGAGTTGCATTTTAAAGAAAAATCAACTTCTGACCTACTTCTCAAAGGAAAATTCATTAGTGTTTACTAACTGTGAACAAGTATAAATACACCACATTGATATCATTCAATGCAATTAATTGCAGGGTCCATCATGCAAACTAGGAAGCTGCTTTACAAATGAGAGTCAAGTAAAATAATCTACCAGGACAGTTTAAGAGGCCAGGGTGATTTGGAGATAAGCCAGAAATGAGTCTTCCCTCAGATTTAACCTAAACGAATCTGACCTGGATAGAGTCCTACCTAGTCTACTTGGGTCTTCATAGAAAATTTGTCAATGTTGTGAGATAGATATTTGTAGAGATTTCCATTTTCTAATCCAATGCCTTTAAAAAGAAATACCCAACTTTGCTTTCATGTTTTAGCTGAAGTCAGGAAGAACATTAGTTTCCTAGAAATTGTTCAGTTCTTTTTTGCCATTTGATTATCCCATGTAATAACTTGAAAAGAAAGGAGGATGGAGAGTGTAAAGGGGAACTGAATGTCCTCTCTGAAAAGGTCGAACATTTATTTTCTGCGCTACAATTTCTCTTGAACAAGGTATTTATTATAATTTGTCTTGCCAGACTCTTCAGAAGTGGCAACATAAGTAGACAAAAATTGAATAGATCCAATATGGGAATGCCAGCCCTTCACAATATAGTGGTTTTTGTGTAGTGATGCGATTTGTTTTCAACTGGTTTAAAAATGGGAAGCTGCATGCTTTGGAAGAATGTTTTGCGTATACCTGTTTGGATCAAAAAACAGAGAATTGCTGGAATGCATGGTTTGTGAAATCAGAAATAAAATGGCATAGGGATTATGCCACCACAAATATTAAACCATATAACGACTTGGAAAGGATAACGGTATGATGGTCTGGGCCGCAGCTCTCAAACTATTATGATAGAATAGTTGTGGAGAACCTCTAGCCTGCAGATTGGATCTAGCCTGCTAGCTTTGCAGTGAAGCCATGCCCCCTTTCCTCAGCCATGCCCCACCTATCCAAATGGCCCTGTTCCAATTCTCCTTGTATGCCTTGCCTCGTAAAACACACCCCTTTCACTTGCTTGATGCTATAGCTAAATGCTCTGGAGATCCATTCAACAACAAAATACTCCAGTATGCTTGTTGATTTTTCATCTTTCTCCCCAGGGTGTTTGTGCCCTCTTCACAGTTCTTTGTTTTTCTCTGGAGTGTTTTGTTCTTTTCCGTAGCTCTGTCCAGTTCCCTGTGGTTGCCTTCTCTGTCCTGTTTGCTCTTGGCTGGTGACTTGTCCTGCAGTTTTACCTGTTTTCAGGGGAGGGGGCAGGAGAAGGGCATCTTTTGCCTGGCCTGCAAGTGCAGGGGAACCAAATGACTGACAGTGAATCTACACTCCCACTTCTTTTTTCCTTGCTGGATATTGTGTTGTGCGTGTGGGTGCAATGTGAATGTGTATATGTGTTTTGCTTCTGGCTTGAATTTTGGGATATAATGGGGCAGATTTTGTTGTTGTTGGATTTGGGGGTGGCTGAGGAGAAGAGAAATTTGGATTTGAGAGACTGGATCTATGTGTGCATGAGTTTTGCAGCTTTCCTTTCCTTCATTCCTTAAGCATTTACCATTTCTGTGTTTAAGGGTACAATCCTATGTTGATTGTTGGCAGCCTCTCAAGTCGAGCGTCTTAATGCAGGATCTAGCTGCAGCGCTTCAGAGTAGGAGGGAAGGAGGTTGGAGCAAACATAGGAAGATGCTTAAGGCAGCCTCCCCATTCTCTTTCCCCCTCTGTCCTTGGGACCCCCCCCCCCCCATTCCCTATCTCTGTGCTCAGGTTTTCAAGCGCAGAGAGGTAGCCGGTCCAGTTCTCTCCACATTGGCTACGAGGGGGGAGGAGAGGGGGGGAGCATGGTTTACTGGCTGTGTGGTCGGAGTTAGTAAACTGAACAATCCTATGCCCCCCCCCCCCCGCCCCAAGACACTGTCTAGGGGCCATAGGATTTCTCTCTCCAACAGGGGGGGGGAAATAAGATTTGTATGTTTACAGATTATTGTATAGATGGCATAAATAAAGCATGGCTATTCTGTATGTGTATTGTCTAAATTATTTACCCCTTTACTGTAGGATGGAAATGTATTCAATTGCAAGATTCAGTGCTTTCTGCACATTACTTTATTACCTATGATTAATCTAAAATACTGAATGTAGGTCAAATAGGCTTTTTTGAAATGAAAGGAAGTTTGGTGTTATTATGGTTGCTCACTTCCCAAAGTCTGAACTGCAGGAACAGTAAGAATCAGCCTCCTGGAACCCACTTAATGCAATTCTTTTTCATTCTGCCAGCAGTGATGCACTTGAGTTTCTATTTAATACTTCTACACATTTCAGAACAAATTTTGATGGCTAATTAAAATTGTTCAGGAATATTTTTAAAAGTCTTGTGTTCAGTGTGATGTCAGTGAAAATATTTTTTTCCATTTCTGAGACATCATTAATGCAAACGATCCCGAAGAAAGCTAAAACACCGTTGTAATGTTCTAGACATGAACTCAAGAGCTGGAAAAGATCCACAGCTTGTTTTTAATATGCAGAAACACAGATGCTACCAATACAGTAATTTTGGGGAAATGGTGAAAACCTACCTCTCCACCATACTTTTATAAATTAGTAGTATCAGTTGTTTTAAAGGAAATTGTTGGGTTTTGTTAAGGTAATGGCTGTTTCTGTTGTGTGTTTTATCCTTTGCACATAGTTCTAAGCATTTGGATAAGTAGGCCGTATACATTTTAAAAATAAAGCACTTTTCTATAGCAATCCTATGGTTCCTGGAAAGAATCCCTGGGGCCAGAGGTTTGTCCTCAGAGGTCTTAGACAGCATGCCAACCTCAGAGGTTCCCCCCTCCCCCAGGAAGTCTGAGCCTCCTTCCTGGCTCCTCCCAGCCACTGTGGAGGTTACCATGGTGACATAATCTACTCTGACCTCAAAGAGGGGGAGAAATTAGAATCACAGGGGTGTTCTGGTGGACAGAGATGGATTGGCTGATGACCTGTGGGATCCTAAGTCTTTCCAGACCCATGGCTTTGAGGCTCATCTAACAATAATGCCCTTTTTGGGGGACAGGGAGGCAAAAAAATGCCTCCAATGTTCCTCCCGCCCTGCTGAGCCTCCAAGATCAGAGTACTCTGTCAATAGGGGTTCTCCCCCTTAGGACTGCTCTGTTAAAAGCATAAAATGTTGTAACTGGTAGCAGTGTGATTGGCATAGACATCTCTTACCCCATCCCCAGTGTACATTCTACACCCGTGAATATTGGTGTATTATCCTCATGAGTGCATGTGTTTCTTCTTTCCAGGTTATAGATATATCCTGCCAGAAAAGGACTGTATCCATAAACAAATAGAAGATCTATTTAAAAACAACTCACTGCTCTCTAAAATAATACTATACAAAATATATGTACAAGGCTTCAATGACTTGAAAAGGAAGTGTTCCTAGATTCTGAGAAAAGATTAAAAATGTGAACCATGCAAAACGTATTTAATCACATTTCCCTTTATTTGGAGAGGACAAATGAATGGATCGTGGTTTCTGAGCAAAACACATCATGTCTCCTAATTCCTCAAACCTGTAAGGCATGAGGTTTGCTCTGTGCAATGCATCACTGAATCAGCTGCATGAAGTCTGGTGGGAGCAGCAGGGTTATTATCGTTCATTGACCCATTTAAGCAGCTCACTGTGCTCTAGGATGCGAGCGAATGGCTGTACCTGCTTATGTCTAGCGTTACATTTCTCAGATGAACCACCTCCTGATGCAGTTTTCTTTTAAATGCATTAATAATTTCTTTAAGAGAGAATTTAATGTAGCATTATATCTGTGGGGGAGAATTCATTTATATCTTAGATGAAGTTCATAATTCTCTCTAAAATTTGAGAAAGATTTAAAGTGCCATAGCCTATTCTCCATCGCACTTCCTTCATTCTTCCACTGCACCAATTTAAGCATGCTGACTACATGGCTTCTGTTATGCTGGAGTTAAAGAAACCAGCTCAGACTTCTTGGCATGGCTTATGGCAGGAGTTGGCAATGTGGTGTCCAGGGGCCATTGTGACCCGGAACTTTTCTTGGTGCCCACCAAGCTGTGCTATGCTCTCTCTCTCTCTCTCTCTCTTCTCTCTGTGTGTGTGTGTGTGTGTGTGTGTGAGAGAGAGAGAGCGTCTATGGGTGAGCCAAGGTGTGTGAGAGAGTATATGGGTGGTGATCCAGAGTGAGAGAGAAAAAAGAGATAGGGAAAATACGTTTGCTGGCAGAGGGGTGGGAAAGAAAAAGGGTTTGCCTTCTGTGAAATAGGACCCCCTCTAGATGGATTCCGTTTGACGCCTGGTTAGGCGATTATGCGCATAATCGCTGAAGCGCTTTATCGTAAATGCTTGTATGCAGGAGGTAATTGAGCACTCAACTGGTGACCTTACCGGTTGTTTCAAATGCGCTTTACAAGTAGTTAATGCGCATAAGCGCTTGTTCACATAATCAAAATGTGCTTTAACAGCTGGACCAAAATAAAACTCGCTATTTAACGTGCATTCGATAATGCGCATAATCAGAGAGAAAATGCGCCTCTACGCCTGATTTGCGCTCCGTTCTTGTAGAGGTAATTTTTTAAATGCGCCTTGAAAGAGCTTTAAATGCCTCTTGTAGAGGCAGCCCTAGGCTGTTGGCACTGAAAATTGTGGGCTCAAAGGAGCTATTTTGTGTGTTGGGGCTCAAACCTCACCCTTGCCTTATTCTCAGTAAGCATGGTTACTTGTCCTTTGTGACTAGCTGCACCTCCCATGGCAGCCATTTTGTGGCCTAAGTGGGTTGTGCTTCCTGGGAGGAACCAGGAAGTGGTTGAGGGCAACACGCACTGCTTCTGACCTGAAGAGAGTGAGGCCGCTGCTTGAGAGAACTCAGTGGAAAGGCTTGTTTTACATTGAAATATGCACTTTGCAGAATTGCAAGGGACTTGTTCTTTAAATTCCTCACTTCTGCAACATGTAGAGACTTGTGAATCTCACTGTGGGTGAGATTCAGGAGCCCTTGCTGGAGCTCATGGATGAACTGGCCATTCCTCAGTGGTAGAACATATGCTTTGCATGTAATAGGTCTCTGGTCCAATTATGGGCATCTACTGATGGGGCTGGAAAAGAGTTCTCTCTGATGCTCTGGGGAGCTGCTACCTGTCAGAATAGAGTCGGTGGGGAACCTCAGGGCAAGGGGCCAAATTGGTCCCTCCTAGGGTCCCATTGTGTCTCTCTGGGGTTCTGCAGATTACCACACCCCTTCCTCTGGTCTCACCCTTTCCCCCAATCACTGCTTGCTTGGTGGTTTCCTGGCTTTTGTGCAGTTCTTTTCCCCATTCTAAAAGGCTGAAATGCCCCTCCTAAGGTTTGACTGGCACTAAGAGCATTGAGCTACAATATGCATGTATTTTTTGTATTTCAGGTCTCACCCCTTTTGTCTTCAGCCTCAGTGTTACAATATGACTCCTTTCTCTGAAACTGAATTCAGCCCTTAACCTGAAAGAGGTTCCTCAGCCTTAGTATAGTGTCTACACCAGGGGCTCTCAACATATTTCCCCCATTTTTAAAAATATACATACATGGATTTGTATGAAATGCATACAACTTTCTTTGCAAGTATACATGGGCTGCAAAAAAACTGGACCAAATATCCTAATATATCCATTTGAAGGTGACATCTATTTGCCATCCTTTCTAATACTGAAAATGTTGTAAGGACCTAAATCCATTGCATTATAGGAGGTGAGGGTTTATCCTTCCAGTGTTGTAATATCAGTCGTTTAGCTGTCAAAAGGGTTCAGAGAATCCATTTATGCTATTTCTTAAATTTTCATGAAGCAGGTAAATAATTTAAAAGAGCATGCATGTCAGTGAATATTAAAAACTGTTCCAGTACAAATGTTTTCTATGGAATAAGCTCCCCGTAAAGAGAAGCAACTACTGGACATTGCCAAAACATATGTTTAAAAGAAGCATTAGTTGTATTGCACTACCAGCAACTAGCTGAAATAGACAATCCCTAGACACAAAGCAAACTATTTGCTGAATAAGATGCAGCCTAACAGCCGTAGTCACAAAAGGTAGATGCCAAAGTAGCAACCCACTGATTAGGCATTTTGTGGTGGCACCCACAGCAGTATCTCAAATTCCCAAATGTGCCCACAGGTCCAAAAACATTGGGGACCCCTGATTTGTAGACAGTGCTGAACTAGATAGACCCATGGTCTGTCTCAGTATACAGTAGTTCCCTATGAGCTCTGTGACTGAAGTCTACATCACGCATGGGTAATAAATGCACTGTCATAAGCTTCACTTATTTGGATAGCTACAAAAATGTTGCTATAGCAATACCTTTTAGTAATCAATAGTAGAAGGTTTTTCAACTGAATTTCTCTATTTAGTAAAGCTTTTTCTGATTTTGAGATTTGGCAAATGCAAAGAAAGAAGAACGAAAGAGGAATTAAGCACCACTTAAGAAAAATTATGCTAATGTGGACCAGCTCTGTGCTTCCAATAGAATTTGAGGGTGAGGATGTTAATTTCTACCCATCAGCACTAGACAAAATGCCACCATTTCCCCCCAGTCTTTTGGTTACTGATAGTAGTAACTAGGTGATATCTTTTTTGTTTGTTTCTGAGATGAGATAAAGGCTAAGTAGTTTTAGAAGAGATTTACTTCTCAATATTTTGGATGAAACAATGCATTCTATATGCACACAGCCCTCTTTAAAGGAATGTCTTTACAGATGTTACATGGTGAGTTTGAGAGTAGTCCTTGGGCTCACACACTTCTTCCCCACACCTGCATAGCAGGTATCACAGCTTTATTAATAATCCTGCAAGTGACGAGCCCACAAAGAGGCTTTTAGCCTGCATTTCCATGCTTACTGTGGAGGAGGAAAGCCCCCTCCTCCACGGCCAGCATGGAAACACAGGTTACTAGCCTTTTACGGTAATAAAAAACATTGTCTTCTAGCAATTGGGTTGGCAGATGCGGGACAGGTCACTCTGGCTGCCTCTACAAGAGAGGTTTAAAGCTCTTTCAAGGCGCTTTAAAAAATTTACCTCTACAAGGAGGGAGCGCAAATCGGGCGTAGAGGTGCGCTATCCCTCCGATTGTGCGCATTATTGAATGCGCGTTAAATAGCGAGTTTTATTTTGCCGCGGGATGTGAAGCCGGCGCCCTGCCTCCCGAGTAGTGCTGCTGCTGCTGCTGCTGCTGGCTCCCCCGCTCGGCTCCTGGCTCCGCTCCTACCAGGCTCCCGCTGACCTCTCGCTCCGTCTTCCAGCTCCCTTTTCCCTTTTTCTTGCCCTGTTCCCCCCCCCCCCCCCGTGCGCCCTGCCTCCCAAGTGCTGCTGCTGCTGCTGGCTCCCCCGCTCCGCTCCTGGCTCCGCTCCTACCGGGCTCAGTCTTCCAGCTCCCTTTTCCCTTTTTCTTGCCCTGTCCCCCCCCCCCCCTTACTCCGTTTCATTCAATCGCCCTGTCAGTTCCTTCGCTCTCCAGCATAACAACTCGCAGGGACCTGCCTTTAAGGGTGCCTCTTCACGAGAGGTTTAATGCTCTTTGACGTCTCATTACAAAATTTACCTCCACACCACCGGAGCGCAAATGGGGCGTAGAGGCGCGTTATCTCTCCGATTATGCTCATTATCGAATGCGCGTTAAATCGCAAGTTTTATTTTGCTCCGTCCGTTAAAGCGCATTTTGACTGTGTGAATATGCGCTTATGCGCATTAACTACTTGTAAACTGCATTTTGGACATCCGGTAATGCGCTTCGCCGCCTCTCGCCGCCTCTCATGCAGAGGGATTAGGCGTAAATGCGCTTCTGCGATTATGCGCATAATCGGCTAACCAGGCGCAAAAGCGAATCCTTGTAGAGGGGACCAAAGAGACAGGCGCCCGCTCCCCCGCCCTACCTCCCCCCTCCCCTCTCCCTGCCTGCCTCTCGTGCAGAGGTATTAGGCGTAAATGTGCTTCAGCAATGAAGCGCTTAATCACTTAACCAGGCGCAAAAGCGAATCTTTGTGGAGGGGACCTCTGTTCCCTCTCCAGCAGGCCTCTGTGTTTCCATGCTGGTTATGGTGGAAGAGGATTTTCTTCCTCTGGCTAATACAGAAACCAGCAGGCTGGTGAAGGTGGAGTGGAGTGATCCATCCCTCTTCTACCAAGACAGCCTGTTCAATTGGCTGTGTGGAATTCCTGGTTATCTATGGATAACAGGAAAATTGTAAAAGTAACCTCTGAACTAGGTTTTTGAATGCAGGAACATCTTTTCCTTGGAAATCACACCCAGAACATCAAAGGAAGATACTTCAATTAAGGAATCAAGGGATCTAGCAATTCAGACTTTACTTCACATGGTGGGAGAGTGAGGGATGAACTTTGTCCACTATAATTACCCACAACCAAGACCCCAAACCATAGTTTAATCCTGATTAATAAGCAGACTATGATTTGTGCAAATCATAGTTTGGTTGCAGTGGCAAACTATGGATTGCCACTAACTAGAAAAAGACATTTTTAATCTTCTTGCCGAGGCTCTGAGTTTCCCATGACTGGACTGGGTTCTAAATCATCCTGCTCTAATTCTGAATCATAGAGGTTCATCACACCTACAGTTTTCTCCCAGTTTCCCCCCGTATTACCTGCTTTTGTGTCATATGTGATGCTGCTAGTGACTTTTCACGTGCATGGTATTTCAGCTCTTGTCAGCGGTATTACACCTCATTCATATTTTCAGCTGTTCGGGCTTGCCTCGATCCTATGCCATTGCAATCTCCCCTCACAATTCCCTCCTGCAATTGCAGCCTCAATTGCGCCCGCCCATAGAGCTCTGTAGTACTTCCCCCAGCACCTAATTGGTTATTGTGGCTGTGAGGGGCAATGTTTGTCTGGAGCCCTCCGCCTCCTCCTTACAGTCTGACAAACTCCTTCCTGCTGGCCATCCCCCCTCTCGCTGTAACGTTTCTGAGTTCTGCCTTATTGTGTCTGACTGCTGGCTTTTTCTCAGGCAAGGGGTGCGATAGAGCGAGCTATAGAGTGATAGAGCGATAGAGCGATAGAGCGATAGAGTGTGTTCTGGTACCAAGGCAGTTGGGAGATGGGAGAAGGAAGTGTTTGGATACCAGTAGATAAAAGAAAATATAAGTGTAAGTGCAAAAGGCAACTAGAGCAATGGCTCAGCAGGAGTGGTTGTAAAAGGGAGAAAAGCCAGGGGGTTGGAGAAGCACAAGTACTAAAAAACAAAGAAAAGGCTTGCTGAGATTCCGGAGTTTTCGAAGCAATGCTCCAGCAGGCATGCAACAGGGAATGAAAAGATCGATCGGAAATAGCACCAGGACAAGAAGCACTCCGCCCTTTGCTTTCATCACTGACACCACCCTACACACCGCCCTTCCACTTACAGACACCCCCCCCAGGAGAAACACTGGGAGGATCCGAAATGACAGTGGACAACTGACTGCACTAGAATAGAGGAGCGATGTCCCGAGCATAGGGCAAAACTGGATTTTCCCCGTTCACAGATAAATCGAAAGAGTCCTGAAAAACACCATGCTCACAGCAAAAGCACAGTAGGATAGGTACAACGTCATGTGAGTCCCCCGCTGAAAAACCAGATAACAAGTATTGCAGGTATGCATTAAACTGCCGGTGTGATGAACCTCATACTCTGGCTCCAAAGCTGTAAGGCCCACAGCAGCACTTGGGCTAGGCACAACACTGTAAGTGAGAAGATGCTGTTTTCTGTGGCTGCAAGTCCTACGGGATGGCCCAAGGAAAAGTGAGGTGAAGGGAGATGGGGTTTGACATCTCATACCAAGAGGCATACCTACACTCAGGGAGCAAGGGATTAGAAATAGATAAAAATGCTTACTAATAATATCCATCCAGTTGCAGATCCCTTAAGAAATATTTTGAATAAGGTTGCAGCCTGTTAACCAAATGCTGTGCTGTTTTTTCTCCTTTTTTAGGGTTCTGGCTTTATTTCTTTGTTGATTTTGAATAACTTCAGCAAGATTAAACTATATAGAAGAAGTTTTTCATTTTCTTCTAGAATGTTAAAGGACATAATGTTTCCTAAGAGTATGAGTTAAAATGCATTCAGAATCACAATATGATAGTCAATGATGAATTTGTAGCGAAGGACATGAAGCTAGGCAGGAAGAATGAGGTCACACCATCTGCTAAATTTTGTGGCCACAAATGCTATAGTGTTTGGGGTCTATCTGCCTAGTGGACTGTGATGTTGCATTAGTTTCTCTGAAGAAAAGCATTATCCAGTTATTACATTTATACAATGAACAGAGTGCAGGGGGAAGAAAGCATGGCATGAACAGCTTTATAAAGAGCCATAAACCTTATTTAGTCAAGATTTTGTTCCATGACAACACAATGCTGCCTGTCCTAGCTGAAGTTTAATCCACGCCTCTGAGAGAACAATAAAGTTAAGGGGTCTATTAGAGCTTCTGGAATTTAAATTCTAATTGAATGAACATCTTTTTTTTCCAATCCTAGCCATATTTTCTTACCTGCCCGATACCTACTTTTAGATAAAGGTACATGCAGTCCTTAGTGCTGTTACACTGGAGTCATTGGGTGCCTCTACAAGAGAGGTTTAATGCGCTTTGAAGGTTCATTAAAAAATTTACCTCTACAAGAACGGAGCGCAAATTGGGCGTAGAGGCGCGTTATCTCCCCGATAATGCGCATTTTAGAATGCGCGTTAAATCGCGAGTTTTATTTTGCTCCAGCCGTTAAAGTGCATTTCCCCCGTGTGAACAAGCGATTATGCGCATTAACTTCTTGTAAAGCGCTTTTTGGACATCTATTAATGCGTTTCGCCGCCTCTCGCAGCCTCCCGTGCAGAGGGATTAGGAGTAAATGCGTGTCTGCGATAATGCGCATAATCGCACAACCGGGCGCAAAAGCGCATCCTTGTAGAGGGGGCCTTAGTTAAAGGATCAGTGCTTGGAATCTCACTCCATGTTTCCATCTCTTGGAAGTAAATAGTTGTGTTCCTTCAGTGGAAGATGCTGTTTGGGACATATTTTTGTATTAAGTGTTTATCCCATTGGTAATTTAATTACTTCTTACCTATTTGTGAGGACATTTTCCCAAAACACACTCTTTCCTTTTATATTTCTGGACTTGAGTGCCTTGAGACAGGGTTGATTCACATCCAAAACATTTGCCTAGCTTTTGAAATCTTAACAGGTGAAGGCCTTTTTGTAAGATAGGTTCATTAATAAATAGTATGGAGGAAAGTAAGTAACCTTTTAGTGTCTCTATATCTCACAAATGGAGAATTGACTTCAACATGTATCCATTCCATTTTGTTAATGCTTGTTTTAGCAATGGAAGATCTGTTAAAGTGGTCCTGCCAGCCAGCTGCAGACAGCTTAGAAGATGCTGTCCCTATTAATTTCAGTTCTGAAGCTAACTCTAACATATTTTAAATAGTTTAATATTGGATCTTCCCAAATAAGTGTTAAAACATGACTTCCTGGGGAATAAGGACTTGATGCTTTTAAAAATAACCAATATTCATGGATGAAACAATAATTTACAAGAAATTTACTTGTACTGTAAACATTTGTTGCCATTTTGTGCAGATTTTATGCTTTTATATGTTAAGAGTACTGGTGTGAACAGAGGTTGCTATGTGTCAACTGTTATTATTTGTATTTGTATTATTATATTAATATATTTTTTTAACATTTAATTTTTTATTTTTCCAAACATAAAAAACATTTAACACATACACCTTACCTACACCCACAAACAACAAAAATTACATACAACAAACAACATTAAAATGGACTTCCGAATTTCCTCTTTTCTTGATAATTTGTCACAATAAGCCAAAATAAGCCAAAATAATGAGTGAAGTTTTCCCTCCTATATTTCAGATGTTTTTCTTCCACTTTAGTCGCTGAATCCACTTGCAAATATGTCCTTCCCTTCTCTTTCTTTTAAAAAAGCCACCATTGGTTTCCATTATATTAATATATTATTAACATTAATAACAATATTATAGAGCTCCTACAGTAATATCGTACTGTACAGTAATCAAAACAAATAAACCAGTGTAAGTAGAGAACTCACAAACATTAATTTGACTTCTACATTTAATAGAATGAAGGCATTAATTTTATATCAGTTGCAAAGTATGCACTCATTTGGTGACAGGCCATAGCTTTTTCATTTCAGACTATACCATTGACAGAAAAACATTTCCAATATTTAGGTGTGGTACTTGCAAGACCGTATGTATGTACGTATGTATTAGAAACAAGCTGTCTGGAAGCTATCTAGTGATTGTGATGAAATTCACTTATGTGTTGTATATTTTAAGCATTTATATGCAGCTTTTCCAGCATGTGTTCAAAGTAGCTGACAACATTGGAAATAACAACAACAACAATAATCACTTCAAACATGTACTTACAATAGCCCTAACACCAATGGAATAGCTATGAACATGTTTCCAAGGTAGAGAATGTGCTCCAAGGCACAGCATAATGGGGTGGAGGAGACCTCACCTCTTGTTCCTGTCCAGTCCAGTCTAGTACTGGAGGAATCTAATGGCTTCCCCGGAATTATTCCACATTGATTAGTGAGATCAAAATCAATGAGCCCAATGAATATTTCAAGGAGGAAATGTCACAGCATTGATGATAATGGTATCTGTGTACTAAAGTCTCATGCTAAGGAAGTCCTTTGTTTCTCTTGAAAGTAAATGAGATTATTTAATAGAGTAATGGCGGAGTGCAATATATTCTATTGAACATTTAAGAATTTTGTTGTGAAAATATGCCAGTAATAAATTATTGCCAGCAATTGTATTCATTAAAGCATGTTGACCGAAATCCTGCAGTTTACAAACCTGCCACCATATGTTGAGTTTATCATATGAAATGGTTCAGAAACACCTCTCTTCAGGGCATGATCATACAGCTGTCCCCTGTGCTGTTGATTTAGCACTTAGTACAGAATCAGATACGTGAAATAATAATAATAATAATAATAATAATAATAATAATAATAATACATTTATTTCTTACCCGCCTCTCCGTTTGGATCGAGGCAGGGAACAGCAGTAAATATAAAATATGATAAAATACATTAAAATGATTAAAAACATGGTGCTCATTATTAAAATAGCAATTAAACATCCTAAAAACATCCTAAAAACATTCTAAAATTCCACTGGATATGCCTGCCGGAAGAGACTAGTCCTTATAGCTTTCTTAAATTCTAAAAGACTGTTAAGTTGAAGAGTCTCCTCTAGAAGGTCATTCCACTATCTGGGAGCGGCAGAAGAAAAGGTCCTCTGGGTAACGGTTGTCAGCCTAGGACCTGAGCATGCAGGGTGGATTGTATGGGAGAAGGCAATCCTGCAGGTAACCTGGACCCAAACCATGTAGGGCTTTAAAGGTAATGACCAACACTTTGTACTTCGCCCAGTAACTAATTGGCAGCCAGTGCTGCAATTTTAAATCTGGCGTAATATGGTCACCCCTAGGTGTACCGGTGACCAACCTGGCTGCCATATTTTGAACTAGTTGAAGTTTTCAGGCTAAGCACAGAGGTAGCCCTATGTACAGCACATTGCAGAAGTCAAGCCTCGAAGTTACCAGCATGTGCACTACCGTCTTTAGGTCTTCCAACTCTAGGAAGCTGAAGCTGATAGTAGGCACTCCTGGCCGTCGCATCTATCGGGGCTGTCATTTGGAGTGATGGATCCAGGAGAAACCCCCAAGCTGCGAACACAGTCTTTCAGGGGGAGTGTAACCTCATCCAGAACTGATTGACACACCTCCAAACCCAGGTTGTGGCCTTTGACAGCGAGCACCTCCATCTTGTCTGGATTCAGCTTCAGTTTGTTTTTCCTCATCCAGCCCATTACCGCCTTCGAGCATTCATTCAGAGGAGACATGCTATCCTTTGCTGACGCTGTTATCGAAGGCATAGAGAAATATATTTGGGTGTCATCAGCATACTGATAGCACCCAGCCCCATACCTCTGGATGATCTCTCCCAGCGGTTTCATATAAATGTTAAACAGCACTGGGGAAAGGATGGCACCTTGTGGTACGCCACACAGCAGCTCCTTCTTTGCGGAGCAGCTATCCCCAAGAATCACCATCTGGAACCTGCCCGAGAGGTAGGACCGGAACCATTGAAGCCCAGTGCTCCCAAGTCCTAATTCCCCCAGGCGTTCCAGAAGGATACCATGGTTGATGGTATTGAAAGCCACTGAGAGGTCCAGAAGTACCAACAGGGACACACTCCCCCTGTCAATACTCAGGCATAGATCATCCACTAAGGTGACCATAGCAGTCTCAATTCCGTATCCCACTCTGAAGCCAGTTTGAAATGGGTCTAGAAAATCAGTGTCATCCAAAACTGCTTGGAGTTGGAAGGCAACTGCCCTCTTGATCACCTTGCCCAAAAATGAAAGATTTGATACTGGTCTGTAGCTATTAAGGTCCAGGGGGTCCAGGGAGGGCTTTTTTTAGAAGCAGGGTCCTTCTTGCTTTGAGTAGGGATGCCTGACAGAAAGCTGTATATTTGCAGTTTGAAGTCTTCCAGGAAACCTATCTTCATCAGATGGGTGTGGTACCAGCAAGATAACAACAACAACAACAACAACAACAACAAAATTATTTCTTACCCACCTCTCCCTCTGGATCGAGGCGCAGAACAACATTAATACAAAACAGCATAAAATACATAAAACTGATTAAAAACATAAAACTAATGAATTATTAAAAACATATAAAACTAATACATTATTAAAAAGCATCTTAAAATTTGACTGGGTAGGCCTGCCGGAAGAGATCAGTCTTTATGGCTTTCTTAAATTCCGGAAGACTGTTAAGTTGGCGAATCTCTCCCGGCAGGCCATTCCACAGTCTGGGAGCAGAAGAAGAGAATCTCTAATCCAGGGGTGCAAAACCACAGAATTGTTGCCAAATCTGGCCATTCTGGGGTCCCAATCCAGCCCTCTGTGGTTTCCCTGTGCCCTGGCCCCACTCCCTTTGTCCTGACCACCAATCATTTGGTGTTTTCCTGGATTTTGTGCAGATTCCAGCACCCCCTTCTAGATGATCACATTGTCTCTCCTAAGGATTAATTACTGATAGTAAGTGGTTTAAGATAAAATATAGTGGCATATTTTGGGCCCAGACACTCCTAGAATGCGGTCCCAAGAGATTCTCCAAAATGGAATATGACCCTTGGGCTGAAAGAGGTTCAACATATCTGCTTGAATCCATTCACTATCTGGTACAACATCATACGGATTCAGTGGAAGATAATGATGGTAGAGAAAAAGGCTTTGTTTGCTTCTATCATCACAGTGTAGCCCTATACACAGGCTCTGTGTCATGCTGATTCCACTTAAGTTTCCTATCCATTTGCAACATAGCAGTTTTCTTGACCACCTCAGTACCCTTGGATCCTTGGTAATCAAGAAACAGTCCTTGCTAACGCAGCGGGAGGCATGACAATGACCGAAGAAAATGGTTAATTCCTGAGTTTAACCAAATTGTCGCCTGTCAAATGCTCCTAGTATAATCAGTATATGTGCATCAGAAACATTAGTGTTTCCAAATATATAATCACAGGAAGTTTGTGGTGCCAATTTAGAATTTATCGGTCAACAGATTCTAAGAACGATTAGCCTCAATGTTCTGCAACAGAAAGACGTTAGTTATTTATGTCTCTGAGCATTTTTAATCCTTGATATGGATTATAAAAGGTACAATGCTGGTATTACGTAATAGACTCACATCTACTTGGTTGACCTTCATAAGCAGTAAGACCTTTCACCCATTTCCAGAAATCATAATGTATGTCATTGTGTTTTATGCTCTTAGTAGCCTGAAATGCTGATTAACAAAATCCAATTCTATAACTGATCCTGTATCCCTCCCATTTTAAAAGAAAAACAATGCAGCTGTACATGTGCTATACATTATGGGGGTAATTTGTGAAGATTTAGCCAAATACGCATTAAAGTAGCAGTGTATAAGTTACTTAATGTGGTTTGGCCAGTTTTGCAATCCTGCCAAATACATTAATACCTGGATTCACATTTCTAAAATATATTATTTTCTTTTTTTTCTGCACATAAAGCCATTTCCTCCAAACAAAAGAAGTTTTCTGAACAATTACTCTTTGTTATAGTTCAGCATGCATTATTCTTGCTCAGAGGTGGACATCTTGACAGCTTTCATTGTAAACCTTCTTTCATACTGGCATTGAAGTCTAGCTTGTAAAATACACCTCAGGATAAGACTGGATTTTTTTTTAGTATTAGGATTTAGCAGTTAGTAAATTGTATTTCTCAAAGGGTATAGGTAGGAAATAACTTTGTATTGTGATTTTGACTCTTTAACATATTATAAGGATTCCTAAAAATACAGCAATGATGGGGATATAGCAACTGGAACAGTTTATCTGTGTCCCAATGCTAAAGTCAGTGCAAGCCCCAGAGTTCAACAATACAAGCAAACTCTAGCTTTTCCCCTGCTCAGATCTGGCTTTCCAGTATTTTATACAGTCAAACTAACTTTCTCACACTCTTCCTATAACTTTGTGCATAACTTCTGGGAACATTCTATACCAGGGTGATCATGTCTCCTCTTTTACAGAAGACAGGTCTCTCTTTGAAGGGCTGCCCAAGGACTGTCCTTTATTTGAAGGCATCCTCTATTTGAGGGGATGACCCTGTCCTATTCCAATTTAAAGATAAATAACCATAAGTACTGTTGCCCATCAACAGTTACCATTAGAACAATAGGCTGAACAGGAAGGCACACATGTCACCTTGTGGGCTCCTCAGATGTGTCTACTGGGAAGTGTCTTCCACACTATGGTTAGATGCACTCTATTATAATAATTATTTCTAAATTTGCAATTATACATATTAATTAGCACATGCAAATATTATGCAAATCACAATCCTTTTTGCCCTCTTTCTTTTGATGATGTCTTTAATCTTTTTTGTAGTTCACAAGTGTCCACCCTATTTTATATCTTTTATCAAGCTTAGCAGTCAGAACTGGTTAAGAAGACTCTTTTCTTCAGTTGAGAAACTAGTGAATTACCCAGAATTGCTGTCTTGAGACCTACTTTAATCTAGACTGTAATCATTCTGCCATTTTATGTAAAGGATGTAAGTACATGTTCAAGCCATCCAGTTTGCTCTTTGTAGGTTCACAATATCTTAGATATATAGTTCAAAGTTGGGAGTTAGTTGGTCATCCCTTTATGACTGGCTTCCTGTTGACTGATTCTCACAAAACACACTTCATTGGAAAGCTCTTGACATGCAGGTTCCACTAATAACAAAGGCTCTCATTATAATTAAAAGTTGTCATTTTATTTATGTCTATAAAAGTTTTTTTTTAAAAAAAGAATTAGGCTATCTTCTATAACAATGTACTTTAAAGCTTATTTTTAATATAAAAATGTCAATTATAATTAAACAAAAATAATTAATTGCAAATTGAAGGAAAATGAAATATGAACCCAAAGAGTCTCTGAACACCTTTATTAACGTGGGTGCAAGCCAAAGTACAATGACATGCTAGTAACATATGGCCTGTAAACAAAACATGAAGGGATTAAGAGACACCTACAGGTAAAAGTAACCCAGTCAAAGTTTACTTTATACCAAGAACATTGTATTTAAGGATGTTTTGTAAAGATAAAAGATGTAACACTTCAAACGTTTCAATGAGCGTAGTGAGTTAAGTTAAACCTTTAGTTAGATTTGAGTTTTCTATTAATATGAGGGAACAAGCTTTGAAGGTTCTTCAGAAATGGTACATGACTCCTGTTTGTTTAGCACACATTCACCAGGAATTGTCACGATTGTGCTAGAGGGAATGCAAGGAACCAGAATCCATCTAGCATATGTAGTGGTCCTGATAAAAATGGCAAAATTTTGGAATGCAGTCTTTGGTGAAATTGTTGATACTTGGACAGCAATTGGGGAGAACAGCAGAGTTGGCACTTTTAGGACTGTGTCTGGGAAATAATAGAAATTGCTCCTTCAAACTGTTGGCTAGATTTTTGTTGGCGGCAGCTAGACTGGTCATTTCTTATTTTGGAAGGACTTAAGAGGAGTTTCATTAGATGATTGTTGAACTCAGGTTTGGAAGATTGCTATAACAGAAAAATTGACAAATTACGACTGACGAAAGGAAGTAGGAAACAAGACACATTTTTTTGTGGATTGGTAACACTCAACTTCATAACACTTTGCTTGTTATGAATCAATCCCTCTGATTCATGTGGACAATGAATTCTGTGTTATTCTCCCTTGATTTATTATGATTATTGATATGCCTGGACTATCGCTTGTAAGGGGGGAAATGGGGAAAAAATCTAAAAAATAAAGGTTGAAATGCCAAAAACATACAAAACCTGATTTGATTCCCCCCTCCCCGTGAATTGTGTTTGTGGGGAACCAAGTGCTTTTTTAATATCAACAAAGGATAATTTTCACCTTTATGGAAAAGAGAAGCTTTTTTGTGTTCTATCCAGTTCAAGGCCATGAACTCATCCACTAAAAACCCTCTTCTAATTACAAATCAGCTGTGAATCAAAGAAACAATTTATAGTGAAAATCTTGTTAACCTATAGCATGCCCCTGTTAACAGTTTCCATGCAATTTGACTTCAGCTTTATACAGATACAGCAATTTCTCTGACCTGTCTGTGAAAATTCCAAAAATAGGGCTCTGTTTTGTTTTTTGTTAATTAATCTTTTCCATTCAGGATTGTTATAAACTTTAAACTTTATATTCCTTTGCACAAATACATATAGTTTACTGCTCATGAGAGATTTCAGTGAGTTAGAGCCACAACACAAATGGTACTTAATTTCTCTAAGGAATGTATATTTTGGTACATAGAAAATACGTGAAGTAAGAAAAGACTGAATTTCTACACAATGCCTTTTGGTTGTTAGCACAAGGCCCTTTCATCAACTACTTATATAGAAACCTACCTGAAACGTTCATGGTTGCCTGATAAGGTATAGCTTGTGAAGAGAGAGTGAGAGTGAGAGCTTAAAGATTCAATCTTATGCATATATAGACAGAAAAAATGGGGAATGCTGGGAGTTATAGGACTTTTTCTGTCTAAACATGCATAGGATTGCATCCTAAGTCCTAAATACAACCTGGGCTGGAGCTATTCCAGAATCTAGTATTTTTGAACTTCTAGGAAACCATGGCGTGGATTTCTAAATAATACACTCCCCCTGCCCCCTTTTTTTTACAGGTTTCAAGACTTTGTTGAAAGGAATTTCAGGAAAGTTCAGCAGTGGAGAACTTGTGGCAATTATGGGTCCATCTGGAGCTGGGAAGTCAACACTCATGAACCTTCTAGCAGGATACAGGTCAGTGATCATAAAGGCCAAATCGCAATTTTTGTTTGTTTGTTTGTTTGTTTGTATTCATACCTAAGATTTTAATGTGTACATCTCAAATCATAGTGTCAGGATTGGGTGCATCTCCCTGACTAGACCTACACTGCTGCTTTATAGCAGTATTGAAGTGCACTGATAACTGTTGGGGCACAGGACACATTCCATATGCCGCTTTCATAGTGTTATTTCCTGCTTTGTATTCCACATTCGTAATGATTTGACACAAGGTGTAGATCTGCCACCAGTTGAGTTTACACACTGGCCTAGTTTGTGTAAATCCATGGTTAACATGGGGCTAGGTTGTTGGGTTCAAATTCTGGATGATTCAACCTCCAACAACCAAAAGTTCCGGGTTTGGATGTCACAATAAACAACCTGGGGTTGGAGCATCACTGAATTGTTTATTGCAGCAGGAGTGGGTAGATGGGCAGAAGCCAGTATGCATGCTCTTCTCAACACTCCATGGTTTGTTCCAACATGTAACACTGTCACAAACCTGGATTGTTGCCATCAATGTATAGAAAGGCCCTCTGATGTTTGCTCTCAATCAAGTAATTTCACTCTATATTTATAAAATACTTGTTTCTGAAAGCTTAATTATGTATCAACCCCACTGTCACTTAAGCTGTTCCAGCAGGTTATTTTCCCTGGTTAAAATTCTACATTAAATACAATTTCGTTTTCATGGCACAAATATTTTCAACCAAGAAGCATTACTGAGGGAACACTAGAGATGGCAGAATAAATACAGTGCCACTGTTATGACTTAGCTTTTTTTGTGAATGTAGGACTTGTCTACAAATGTAGGACTTGTCTTTGGACTGTTGTGTAAGTCAGATGCATTGGTAATAATAATTTCACACATCGTGTTTACTTGCATATTCCAAAACAGGGCTGACATAGAAGAAGAAAAAAATAAATGTGCTAATAGGGACGTCAGAGAAATCTGTTTGTGGGGAGAAGTTGATAAGTTTTCCTAGGTTCAACCCCTGCCAGACTTCGTTATGGGTCATGCTGAAGTGCCCGACTCCATCTGCAGTGATTCAGGCCAGTTTGTGTATTTTCCCCAGCATTTTGCACATTTTCCCCCACAGGTTCTGCAATGTGTGCAAATTTCAGAGCAATTTCTGCAAAATATTAGCGAATTTGTGAAATGTGGCTGAATTTGCACAAATCCAGCTGTACGTTGCGCAAATTGCTCAGAAGTTTGTGGAAGTTGCAGAGCCTGTGGGAAAAATTGTGCAAAAAAGTGCCCAGAGCCTGCAGCTCTGCTTGCCAATGCAATGTGAGTTGTACATGCCGTGAAACTCCATTGAGTCAAAATAGCATGGGATTTCCCAGCAACAGACAACCCTATGTGCAAGTCAACTCTTGGCTTTGTATGTCCTAAAGGATGTGAAGGAAAATTTCATCCTATATTCTTTTCTTTGCCGATTTCAGAGAGACCGGGATGAAGGGAAAGATTCTCATAAATGGACAACCCCGGGATCTGCGTTCATTCCGCAAAGTGTCCTGCTACATTATGCAAGATGACATGCTACTTCCACATCTGACTGTGCAAGAAGCCATGATGGTGAATTTTAAAAATAAATCTCTACATTACTTAAGCTCTTGTTCTTCATTGTGATTGTGGTCTCTTAGTGCTGCTTCACACTTTATGCAGCAAACATGTGTGCTGTCTATACTATGTGTGTTCTGTTACACTGATATACCCATGAGAAGCATAATTACTGGAAAGGGTGTGAAATGGTTTGTAGATGTGGCCACTCTAGTCTTGCTTTGGAGAGTTGATGAGAGGCAGGGTCCATATGAAAATGAGGCAGGGTCCAGTTCATGGAGAGGATCCAGAAGAAGGTTTACAAGCAGCAATAATTTATTGTTTCTGTTGTTTGTTTTGTGTTTGTTTGTTTTTTAAAAGCTTCCGTTACTGAATTAATATTGTGAAAAGGCTGATTGTTCCAGGGGGTCATTTGCAACTCTACATATAAGAGTCAAAACTCTAATGCATTTAGTAAAAACGCATGGATCTAAAAAACTAATACGTGTGGAAAGTGTGATTTATTTATTCTTTTATTTATTTGTTAGATTTGTATACTAGCCAACTAGCAAATGCTCTCAGGGCAGTACCCAATAACAATAAAATAACAATACAAAAACACAACAATAAAAAGATCAAAGTGATTTCATATTAAACATTAAAAACATTAAAAATCCAGCATTAATAACCTAAGCAAAAGAATAAATATTAAATGCCTGCTAGAAGAGAAGACGCCAGGCTGATCTCCCTAGGAAAGGCATTCAACTACAGAGAAGGTATTTGATGTATTGAAGAGCTTGTCTTATCAGTCTGTCACCAAAATAAAACTTCCTTGCCTCTTCCTTCACTTCCTTGTAACAAGGTTGCATGTTCTCTGTAAACAAGCACTGGACTAGAAGGCAAAGCCTGCTCTCCTCTGGCATGGTGCCAGAGCAGTTGAACTGAACAGATATGTCTAAAAATGTCTGTTGTCCAGGGCTTCTGGGAAACCAGCCTGCCAGATCTGTTTAGACCTGCTGAGCCTATGGCTACAGGGTCAACTTCTCTGGAATTTCTTGATCTGCTGTGGGCAACAGGGATAGAACAAAGCTGCTAATTTTGTTGTTATATGTAAATAATCTTCTTCTTCTTCTTCTTCTTCTTCTTCTTCTTCTTCTTCTTCTTCTTCTCCTTCTCCTTCTCCTTCTCCTTCTCCTTCTTCTCCATCTCCATCTCCATCTCCCCCCCTCCTCCTCCTCCTCCTCCTCCTCATCTGGAAATACAATATTCCTAGCTCAGTTATTTGAATGATATGCATACATAACATCTTTATGTTTCAGAGTAGCCTCTTAAATATATCTGTCTAAAGGAAGCATTTGCTTGATTTTGGAGAAGGGGGGATTCAGTTATTAAATTGTCCTATTGAATACCTCATTGCTGCCAAAACCAATTACTTCTCAGTTTTAACTTAACAAAAATTAAAGTAAGACCATAAGAAATAAGAAGAGCCATGCTGGATCAAACAATCCAACATTCTGCTCACACAGTGGCCAACCAGCTGCTCACGGGAAACCCACACTCAGGACATGAGTGCAATAGCACCATCCGACCCATGTTTCTCAGCACATTGCCTCTGATACTGGAGGTAGTATATAGCCATCAGGACTAGTGATAGCCTTGTCTTCCATGAATTTTTCAGGATATAAGTAAGCATATACCAAAATCCTAGAGGGGGTGTTGTGAGAAAGAGAGGCAGATTAGCATGTCTGTTGGGCCATTCAGGTAAATGTTAGCATGCTAATCATTGGTAGTTTAGATGGGCCTGCTGCTGATGTGTTCAGGCCACATGATCAGTACATTTAAACATGATGTAGTTCATGTGAAAAGTTTGAATCAAGTTACAGCCTGAAAGGATGAACATGGTGGGTGGGAGATGTATATAATTTGTTTCCCTCCCCTCTCATCAAATTGATTTTTGATCTCTTAAGTATTCTGTATGCAACTCTCTTTTTCCCAAGGTCTATCTGAGTCTCATAAATTATTCAAATATAGAGTCTTGGAGGAAAGGAAGTGGTATACGTATACTTACAGGATCATACCAGCTCAGAATAGAGATGGAGCATTGCTTGTTTGTAAGCTCCCTCATATCAAAGTCACCTTGCACATGGAAAGGATCAATTCCAAATAGGAGAAGGCTTCCAATTAACCTTATCCCAGATGTGTAAAATATTTCTACATGCAGGGTATTTTTTGACATGGGAATACTTTCCAATAAGCCATTCTCCCTATAAAGTTGCATAGAGGGCTATTCCACTATGCTCCTCTGAACAGAATTTATTTATTTATGTATTTATTTTATTACATTTGTATACTGCCCCATAGCCGAAGCTCTCTGGGCGGTTCACATAAGATTAAAACAATTAAAAACAATATACAAAAATTAAAACAGCAAAAACATACAATATACACACACATTAAAAACCACTATAATAACTTTAAAAAGCTATAAGCCTAAAAACAAAACAAACCTAGGCTCATCAGATATTGCTAAATGCCTGAGAGAAGAGGAAAGTCTTGACCTGGCGTGAAAAGATAACAATGTTGGCGCCAGGCGGGCCTTGTCGGGGAGATTGTTCCACAATTGGGGGGCTACCACGGAGAAGGCCCTCTCCCTTGTTGCCGACCGCCGAGCTTCCCTCGGAGCAGGCACTCGGAGGAGGACCTTAGATGTTGATCATAGTGTACGGGTAGGTTCATGTCAGGAGAGGCGTTCCATCAGGTATTGTGGTCCCAAGCCATGTAAGACTTTATAGATTAAAACCAGCACGTTGAATCGGGCTCAGAAACATACTGGCAGCCAATGCAAGCGGGCCAGAGTAGGTTTTATATGCTCGAACCTTCTGGTTCCAGTTATCAATCTGGCCGCTGCATTTTGCACAAGCTGCAGCTTCCAAACCACCTTCAAAGGCAGCCCCACGTAGAGTGCATTGCAGTAATCTAACTTGGAGGTTACCAGAGCATGGACAACTGAAGCCAGGTTATCCTTGTCCAGATAGGGGTGTAGCTGGGCCACAAACCAAAGTTGGTAGAAGGCACTCAGTGCCACCGAGGCCACCTGAGCCTCAAGTGACAGAGATGGTTCTAGGAGAATCCCCAAGCTACGAACCTGCTCCTTCAACGGGAGTGCAACCTCATCCAGAACTGGTTGAAGACCCTCTATCCGGTCAGCAGAGCCATCCACTAGTAGCATCTCAGTCTTGTCTGGATTGAGTTTCAGTTTATTAGCCCTCATCCAGTCCATTGTCGCAGCCAGGCACTGGTTCAGCACATCCACAGCCTCACCTGATGAAGATGTAAAGGAGAAATAGAGCTGTGTGTCATCAGCGTACTGATTGCAACGCACTCCAAAACTCCAGATGACTGTACTCAATGGTTTCATGTAGATTTAAAACAGCATGGGGGACAAGATTGACCCCTGCGGAACCCCATACTGGAGAATCCATGGGGCCGAGCAATGTTCCCCAAGCACCACCTTCTGAAGCCGACCCGCCAAGTAGGAGCAGAACCACTGCAATGCAGTGCCTCCCACTCCCAACTCAGCCAGTCGTCCCAGAAGGATACCTTGGTCGATGGTATCGAAAGCCGCTGCGAGATCAAGGAGAATCAGCACAGCCACACTCCCTCTGTCTTTCTCCCGACGTAGGTCATCATACAGGGCGACCAAGGCTGTTTCCGTACCAAAGCCAGGCCTGAAACTCGACTGAAATGGATCCAGATAATCGGTCTTATCCAAGAGTGCCTGGAGCTGGCTCGCAACCACCCGCTCCAGGACCTTGCCCAGGAATGGAACATTTGCTACTGGCCTGTAGTTATTCAGATTTTCAGGGTCCAAGGAGGATTTCTTCAGGAGTGGTCTCACTGCCGCCTATGTGGCAGGGCGTTACTGTTTTGTTTCACTATGTTCAGCGCCATGTACATTGATGGTGCTATATAGATAACTAACAACAACAACAACAACAACAACATACCAATCAGAAATATATGGGGGCAGCTGTTTAGGGGCCAGGAATCAGGAAATGGTATTTTAACCATTTTTTTTTAAAAAAAAAACCCATGTTTTTAAAATGTAGTGTGCTATACAATTTTGTACCAGAATTTTGTTTAAAGAAGATCAGTAACTACCCAGAGACACTAAATCAAATATTTATATATAATTATAGAGATGTCACCACCTCAATATCTGTTTATTATTGGCTACTATGTTGGCCACTTATGCATTATCAAAAAAGAAGAAAAGCATCACCAAAAAAAGAGGACAAAAGAGGAGACATTTCTGCATAAAATTCGCATATGCTGATTTATATGTATAGATGGATATTTAGAAATAATGATTGCAATTTAAATAGAAACATAGTACACCTCATTGTAGGGTGGAAAACTATGACCAGGTGACCTGTGTGCCTTGCTCAGTCTGCTGTCCAGCTCTTCCTTTTAATGCTTCTTTACATCTTTAAACTGGACTTGCCAGCCCTTCAAATAGAGGACACCTCAAAGTAGAGGACAGTCCTCTGGTGATATAAGTATGTAAGAGGAGCTATCCTGGATCAGACCAAGGACTCATCTAGTCCAGGATTCTGTTCACACAGTGGCCAACCAGCCGTTGCCCAGGAACCCACAAACAGGATATCCTAGGAATGTGCAGGCCTCACTGATATATTTTGCAAGGCATTGTTGAAACAGGAGGGGCACTTCAAATTTAGCTTTCAATGACTTTTCAGTATGTACTTACTATCTGTTATCGTCTCTCATGTTACTCCAACAGATACTCAGCCTAATGAACACTATATTTTGTTGCTAATATTTCATCTTTTAAAGAGCTGTTTTGTGCACAATAATGGGTTTGTTTTATTTTTGTTTCAAAGGAGCACCATGTTACCCTCAAAAATTATATATTGTAAGAGTAGCATGTGAATTCATAGCATGACAGAGTCCCCAGGGGTCCTAATATAGATAATCTTTGTGCTAATATTTTAGGTGTCTGCTCACCTGAAACTTCAAGAAAAGGATGAAGGCAGGAGGGAAATGGTATGTATATGGAATAAATTTGGCACAAGTTGAGTTTTTTTTTTTAAGGCAATTGTGAAGAAGCTGCAAATTGGCACCTTTTTTGTGGGGGAGGAAATATGTATATCTGAAACTAATTTATTTATAAGATTTTGTAGGTCATTTGTGCCGGGAGTGTGTGTGTAGGGCAGATTGGAAACATGCATATTTCAAAAGATTTCCAGATGTTTGTTTGCATGTTGTTTATGGTATTGGCAGTCGATGGGTAAAAGTAATTGAATATAAGAATAAGCAGGGAGAATGTAAATATGCTTAAGAGAAGTGTCCAGCCAATGACAGGGATGCATCATCAAACAATTAGATATTATATTCTTAGTTAGATTTCCAACTCAAGTTTTCATCTTGAGAAGGTGGCATTATAAATGGTTTTTAGAGGTATTTGGTTAAAAAGTCATCAATAGCTGCAAAATATTGTCCATCTGTCTGTCTGTCTGTCTGTCTATCTATCTGGGAAAAGAAGACATTGAAGAAAAATTGTACTGAAAGATAAAGTCCAATTTTATCAAAGTGTTTCTAGTTCAAAATAACTATATATTCTCATCATTATTATATATACTGCCCCATAGCCAAAGCTCTCTGGGCAGTTTACAAAAATTAAAAGATTGAACATTAAAAGTCAATATACAAAATTTTAAACCATAAACCATAAAACAGCTAACGTTTAAAACAATTTTAAACTTTCAGCCAGGCCAAAGACTCAGTTAAAAACACAACTTAAGCTGTTAAATGCCTGGTAGAAAAGAAAAGTTTTGACCTGGCACCGAAAAGATAACAATGTTGGCACCAGGCAGGCTTCATCGGGGAATTGGGGGGCCACCACAGAGAAGGCCCACTCCCTTGCTGCCATCCTCCGAGGTTCCCTTGGAGTAGGCACCTGGAGAAGGACCTTAGATGCTGAGCATAGTGTACGGGTAGGTTCATGTTGGGAGAGGCATTCCATCAGGTATTGTAGTCCCAAGCTGTGTAAAGCATGAGGTATTCATTTTTCCTCTACCCACTGGACAGGAAGTACATTTCCTCTCTGCAGTGGACAAAGGCACTCCGGGAAATGGAAGTTAGCCTTACTATCTTACTATTTGCATTGACAAATGGAATATGGATTCAAATGGCCTGTTCAGACAACACACTAAGCCTGGTTAGGCCACTAACCCATTTGCAGCACATGGTTATTGGGCATGTTTAAACCACAGTTATGTAGCACCATGGTTAGGAATGGTTCACATGACACACTAAGTCATAATGTTTAGCTCAAAATGCTTAACCACCATGGCTTAGCATGACATCTGAACAGAGTCACAGTCTTCTTTACAGAGGACTCCTTAGCAGAGCTCCCAGCTTTAACTCCTCTGTTGAGAATAGCAAAAAGAGTTGAATTAACAAGCACTGGAAGGGCATTGTAGACTTGAGTGGGAAACAGAGTCTCCTGCAAATATTCTGCTCCCTAATAGCCAAAACTAACATTTTGTTTCAGAGCCTTTAGTATAGGGCAGAGGTCAGGGGACACATTGTACTCTGGGAACCCACCAGAGTTGCACACTGCTCCACTGAATTAGCTCCTTCTTCTGATGTAACCAGTAAATTTGCCACGGTGGGAAAATCACAGTGATTTTGCAGGTAAACAAGGCATGTTGGGATTGCATTCCTGGCAGAATGGTCCAAGCAGAATGACACTTTTGTGAGGCATCCAAGAGTGCAATTTTGCTTGCAAACAAGGGACATGTTCCCTGTAGACCTTGTTTCCCTGCAAAATTACTAGAATTTTTGCTACCTCTGCAGCTGTGGCAGCAGAACACGGGTGTGTGTGTGTGTGTGTGTGTGTGCAAAATCAGCCATGCTTTAGTAAATCCAATCTATACATCTACCAGTTTTTCTTAGCATCTAAAATTAAAACAAAATATTGATAATCTTGGGCAGCCCGATATGTCTCAGATTTCACATTTGCACAGAATTGAATATGAGCAGTACTTTTAGAAATTGTTCATAATATTCCTATTGTGTTGTTCCAGGTAAAAGAGATCTTGACAGCTCTAGGCTTGCTGGCTTGTGCCAATACCCGAACCGGAAGTCTTTCAGGGGGACAGAGAAAGCGACTTGCTATTGCTTTGGAGCTAGTGAACAACCCACCAGTTATGTTTTTTGATGAACCTACCAGGTAATTTGCATTACAAAGTAAAGATAGGCAATAGCGATGATATGCATTGTAAGATGTACTATTCTTTGCTAGCACCGAAAATACTAGAAAATGGGGAACTTCAAAGTGTGAAGCAGGCATTCCTAAGAAAGTACAGCCACTTTTCACAGCCCTACATTGTGATGGATTGTGTGTGTAGATTTGGCAGTAGACTAGAGGGATAATCCATGCCTTGTCTCTCCCATTCAGCTCAGCGCACATAGCTGTGTTGTCTGTAATCCCCTACTCACTGTTGATTTATGGCAATGGAACCCAGTGGCAAACCCCCATTCTCCCTCCCCCCCATATCTTACCTATATCATTTGGTAGCTTGAGATCTTTCTTTCATCAGCACACAAAAAGCTCCCTTGCAATCAGAAGGCTTGGCATGAGCATTCTAGTATAGATGTCATTCCTTTCAAAAGCTCTTGCCCAGAGAGCAGGTTTTGCTCCGAATTTATGAAATTGGAGCCCCCAAATTTACTGAGATGCATAAGGTACTTTAGAAATTAAATCCTTTAAAAATAGGGCAAATATTACTGACAAACAACTGTACGGTGGGAAACAGCTTAAAAGGGAGGGAGAAAGGGAGGGACGGAGGGAAGGGACTTTCTGGAATAGAAGTCTTCTTGGTGTAATGTAACCTGGCAAGAGTAACTTGGTAAATGACAAACTAAAATGTGAAAAAACAATGAGATCTGGTAGCAGGGTTGGGCAAAGACCACTGGAAATAGCTCCTGTCCATGTCTCAGTGAAATTGCAGAGTTCCTGTTCATTTAATTCTGAGAGCCTATATTGAATGTTAGTCTGGAAAAACAATCCTGACCAACTACTTGTTTTTTCTCTTAGTGGCCTGGACAGTGCATCTTGCTTTCAAGTTGTATCCCTGATGAAGGCTTTAGCACAGGGGGGTCGGTCCATCATCTGCACGATACATCAGCCCAGTGCCAAACTCTTTGAGCTCTTTGATCAGGTACTGTTTTGATTTTTGAGGGGTGGGGGTGGGGATATATGTCTAAATAACGTGCCCAAAGACTGGATCATCTTTCCTAGGGCACAACATTGTATCTGAAGTCTTATCACATTCTGCATGTTCCAAAGTATTAATACACAAAATGGTTAGCTTTCAAACTCTCAATGCATTGTCAAGGTATATTTTGGTCTTCTTTCCCTTCCTGCATAAGCTTCCTGTTTTAAAATTCTATCTGTGTTTTGAGCAGCGCATCATTCCGCTTTAGATATTGGCAGGCATCCCTGTGAGACATCAGGAACATGTCTTGGGGATGGAGCAAATGAGGGAGGGAATGTGGAATGTATTTTCGGAAAATGTTAAAAAATATAACACTTTCAGGAAGATGGAAAATGTGGAGTACTTTGAATCTTCAGAGGAAGATTTTGGAGTTTAGGAGTAGCCACCAAAATGTTTTCATTAGAAGTCTTAGGGCTAATTCAGCTCTGCAGGCATTCAATCAAAATGTTCTCATGGGACTTTTTTACCTCATGCTGGGAAGTCTGCTTAGTTGAAAATGTCTGTATATTGTAATCTCCTTTTGTCGGAAAACCTTACATGTCAGGGAGAAGGCTAGAGGCTGTTCCAATATGTAGATCTGTTTAAGAACATAAGAAGAGCCATTCTGGATCAAACCGAGGGTCCATCTAGTCCAGCAGTCTGTTCACACAGTGGCCAACCATCTGTCGACCAGGGACCAACAAAGCAGGACATGGTGCAACAGCACCCTCCCACCCATGTTCCCCAGCAACTGGTGCACACAGGCTTACTGCCTCGGATACTGGAGATAGCACAAAATCATTAGGGCTAGTAGCCATTGATGGCCTTCTCCAGGAATTATCTAACCCCCTTTTAAAATCATCCAAATTGGTGGCTATCACTACATCTTGTGGTAGTGAATTTCATAATTTAACTATGTGCTCTATGATGCATCTTGATTGTTTCCAGGGATGCATTCACATGAAAAACCTAATGTGGCAGCTGCACCCTTTCAGAGTGCAGGTATACTAGGCAGGTATAGGGGCATAGTGGTGCATACTAACTTGTATATTAAGCAGTAAATTGATGTTTGGGATTGGCTTACATTTTCTTTAATCTTGGTTCTTGGAGAATGCCTATTAACTACTAAGTTGCATAGTCAAAAATAAGGCTAACAGTGAGGATCACAGAATTCCTGTGCTTTCTTTTCCCATTCCTCTCTCTTTGATGGTTTCCTGTTCACAAAAAAAGCCTGTTTTCCACTGTTTGAAGAGATAGTTTAGTAGATGCATTGCAAACTCTTCAAGTGTTTCCCAAAAGTTAAGGCCACAGTCCATGAACCATTTACTCCTGAGAAACCCCATTACTTCCTGATAAGTGGACTAATGTCCTACAGATTTAACTGTATTCCAGTGTTTTCTAATTGCAAATCTTAGAAGGCAATCTTGCTGCTTTCCCTCAGTCAGACAGCAGTTCACTGAATAGGGTTACAGTGCATAATTCTCTTGCCGATCTGGAGCATCCTTTCTTCATCAATTGTTGTTTTTCTTTATTTCAGCTCTATGTCCTGAGCCAAGGGCAGTGCATTTACCGTGGGAAAGTGTTAAACCTAGTCCCCTACTTGAGAGATTTGGGATTAAATTGTCCAACATACCACAATCCAGCAGATTTTGGTAAGCAAAACGGAGGGGTTCTCCTCTCAAAAGCAGTTCTTGCTTCGAGCTCTTCAGAATGAAACCAAAATTTCTTCTTAATGTATATGTCAGTCATGAAATTATGTATTTTTCTTGTTAACGTATACCCTCTAGTGGTAGGTAGGGTTGCTGAACTCTATACAGGGTAGAAGACTTGTGCCTTATTAATAATGAAAATAAGAAACTGGGCAAGTGAAACTTTCCCCTCATAGAAGTGCAGTGATGAAAGAAGCTGTATTTGCTAAAATTCTTCCTTCTGTTGAATTTACAAAAACTTAGTTACATTTGAATCTCACAACCCAGTGGCTGGACTTGCTAATAAGTGCCGTTGGCACACAACCGCTGTACTAATGACTGTATGTCACCAAGTAAACAACATAGAATATATACTCTCTATGTAATTTGAAACAATAATGTATGCTGTAATATATACATACACAGAGCAATATGATCTTTTACAATAGTAAGTTATTTAATCACATACATACTGTTATTGCTCTGTGTATGTGTATATCACAGCATACATTATTGTTTCAAATTACATAGAGAGTACATATTCTATGTTGTTTACTTGGTGACATGCAGTCAGTAGTACAGCGTTGTGTGCCAACAGCACTTGTTTGCAGGTTCATTAATAACTGCAGCCTCCAGTTTTTGTTGTGAACTTGCTAATAACCTTGGTATTTTTAACATTTCTAACTGGAGTGCAAACTAGCTTTGTGTATGTGCGTGTGTATTCTTTATTATTGAAATGTATATTCTGCCTTTCTATAAAATAATCAAGGAGGCTTACAACAGGAATAAAATACACAACCTTAATCTAGAAATATATGCCCATCTGTTCATATGGATTTAAGCTGTTTTTACTATGGAGGAAGAAGTCATTGAGACTACATTTTCTACTCCAGCTTAAGTGGTTGCGTACTGGATTGTATATTTTGGTTCATGCCTAGCTCCTATGAAAATAATTCTAATTTTTTTTGCTCTAAATATTTTAGAGCTACAGGATTTAAATAGGAATGAGTGGATTCCCTCACTTAAATTCTGTAAATGGCTTAATATTTTAAACCATTTGGAACTGGTGGTTGAGAAATTGTGTTCCACACTGGGGAATAACATTTCTAGTAGTTTTAAATAATCATGAGTACTGTGGCATAACTGTTTGTGGTCTAGAACCTTTTCTCTCAAATTCATGGAGTGCTGAGATAGATACAAGGGATGGGGGAGAAATTAATTTAGTTTGCATATTTTACACTCTTGAACCATCAAGCGAACAGAAATTCAATTATCCTACAAAATTGGCATTTCTCTGAATTTTGCAATAGAGTTCTCCAGTTAAAATGCATATTAAAATGTATATTAGGGAAAATAATGTACAATAATTCATTCTATAAGGAAAATTGTTTGCAAAAATGTGTATATTAGACAGACGTGCATGGAAAAATGCATGCATCAGGAGAAATGTGCATAAAATACTTTACAATTTTCTTGTGAACTTAAAAAAAAATCTCAATGTTCAGAATAAATTGAAGATTGGAAGAATGAGAAACAGAGAGACACCAAAACTGACAGATTGAACCTTCCCTAATAGCTACTGCTTTCCTTTGCATTTCTGGGCATTTTGGCCCTACACAAACTCCTCTACCCTGAATATATGCATACCTGCCAACTTTGAATAATGCTTCATGCATCTGACATTTGCCTCTTCCATGAACTGTTTCCATGAAGGTGGATTACATAGTTTTCTTCTGTCTGTTTAGTGATGGAGGTAGCCTCTGGCGAATACGGAGACCAGAACAGTCGGCTGGTAAGAGCAGTCCAAGAGGGAAAGTGTGATGCAGATTACAAGAGAGACTCTGCGGGAGAAAGCGAACTTAATCCCTTCCTATGGCACAGACCATCTGAGGAGGTAATTCAGATGAAAATGGTTTCTGAAATTAGAAGGTTGTTGAGATAAAGCAGCAAGCTAATTGCTACAGTCCCCCAAGCAACTTCTTTAAGGGCAAGGTCCTTAAATTGACCAGACATAAACAGTTCAGAAATACAATCCTCCATGGCTGTTGGTTAGTGCCATTGAACCAACAGATTGAGCAAGCACACCAGAAAGTTGATGATCAAAGCCTACATGTAAATAGATTTTGTTTTTAGTGTTTTACACAGAGCAGAGCCAAGACTCTTAAGAGAATGTCTTAAGCAAACAATCTTAATTTGAATTTGCTTGAAAACATTCAAGTCGACATTCTTCTTATTTAATTCCCCCCAGCATAGTGTATTTAGAAGTCTTAAGGGGCAAAATAAGGTGTAAAAGAATTCAATTTGGCAAGTTATTGTTTAGCGCATGGGTGGGGGCTGTGTGGCCTTTCAGATTTTGGTGGACTGCAACTCCCAGTAGCCCTAGCCAGCATAGCCAATGGTGAAGGGTGAGGGGAGTTGTCCAACAAAATCGAAGTGCCATGTGTTTCTTTTCTCTGGTGTCTTATAATGAGTCAACAAGATTTAAGATTTGAATTGTTGTTGTTTAAGTACATGTCCGTATTGAATTTTAAAAGTTAAATGTAGCATCTAAAATTCAGCTGAGTTTTGAGATCATATGAAATGTTTTATTCAGAGTGCTTTAAAGTGTTTATCATTCATTCTTCTCCTCTGAAACAGAAGAGAAATTAAGGTTTCATACAAACCAAGGAAGCACTTCTTCACACAATTACCACCAATTTCTGGAAATCATTCTCACACCATGTGGTTATGGACACTGACTTACATTGGGGCCATTCAGACAATATACTAAACTCACACTAAGTGGCTGAGTGTGGGTTTTTGTTGAACTCTGGGTTGTTTGTTGAACCACGTTGTCTGAACATCCACAGGGTGGCTTGTTAACCATGCAGTGTGACTTATTAACTACCCTGAACAACCTAATAACAAACCATGGTTCTCAAGGTGGATTGTTCAAGAAAATAAGCCACACTGCATGGTTAACAAGCCATCCTGTGGTCATTCAGACAACATGCTAACTCACTGAGTGTGGGTTAGTGTATTGTCTGAATGCACCATTGCTTTAAGGGGGGGGGGGTTGAACAAATTCATGGATAAATCTGTGGTTTTTAATGATGACAAGTAAATAGAACCTCCAGGTTCAGAGGCAGTATACCTCTAGATACCGATTGCCAGGTGGGGGCTAAACTGCAAGGGAGAACTATTGCCTTTTTGTTGTAGCTCGTCCTTTGTTCCCATTGAATATCTGGCTACCATTGGAAACAATGTGCTGGGCCAGATGGACTTTTCATTTGATTCAGTAGATTAGATCGCCTTCCCCAGCTTCGTGCCCTCCAGATGTGTTGGACTACAACGCTCATAATTCCCAGCCAGCATGGCCTTCGGGAAGACTGTCATAGATCATGATCTAACAGGTTGGATCTTCATTCCATCAGCTGAAGTTAGGTCCCATTAAAATTAATGGCTTGCCCCATTGATTTCAGTGGGAATAAAGTAATATGAATTTGGATCTGAGGTGTATCAAATTCAGTTACTCTCAGAGTGCTTCTCAGTGAATTTGTGGTCTCAACTGAAACATGGGTTTTATGCTCAGAGACGGTGTCCAACCCTGTGTTCATTGGTGCTTCTGCTGCAACTTGAAAAAGAACGAAAGGCCTAGCTTTTAATTTTGTGTTTCATTTGTGTATTCCTTCAGGATTCTTCATCCATGGAAGGGTGTCATAGCTTCTCAGCCAGCTGCCTTACTCAGTTTTGCATTCTGTTTAAAAGAACTTTTCTTACCATAATGAGGGATTCGGTAAGCCTTGTCTGATTTATTTATTTATTTTTAAAGAATGTGTACCACAAATTATCAATTCTGGAACACAAAGCCCTATCATCCATACAAGGTGCATAAATTAGGAAAAAGATGTATCAGATTCCTTCAATCTTGGCCATTACATAATTTGAGCAAGATGCCCATCAAACGTTGGGAATATGAATGGAAAAGTGCTCATAAAGATGGACTGTGACTGAATAAATACTTTTTTTGCCAGATCCCTGTTTTCTTTTTGTCTTCATCTGTTTGAATTGCTGCCTCTGTCCATTACCTCATCCATGTTCTTTGATCCCTTGCATCCTCTTGTTTTCAGTCCAATCTGGTTGTAGCCCATTCCTGATGCCATGTTACCGAATGCCCACAAATAGTGGGAATGTGTATGGAAATATGACTGTAAAGTAGAGTTGGCCATGCACTTAGCTGCAGCCAAATCTTCCAGTCTTTCCGGCTGGTTTTGTGCATGTTCTTTTTCTCTCTGTCCTCATTAGACCCTCACTTCTGTTGATTATCCCATTTCACATTCACTACAAACCTCTTAAATTAAACCTATTCCTTAATTTATTTTCAACACTTTTCTATTTTCCACTCATAGTCTCATACAAAATTTGAAATCAGGAAGCAGTAAAACCTATCAAATAAATTAATTTAAGACAAAAGAAAACACTGCTGTACAAACTAAATAAATAAAAATAAAACAAGTAACCATAAAACAATACCCACAGTAGAAACATTAAAAACTGGTGATCTTAAACAGTCTGTAAAACAATTTTTAAATGACCTTAAAGAGCTAAAATGCCTGGGAGGATAAAAAGGGCTTCCACTGGCACTGGAAGGACCACAACATAGACACCAGGCAAGCCTCTCTGAGAAGGGCTTTCCACAATCCTTCAAACTTATTTGGCTGTATCCCATTCCAGTGGCCATGTTAGCAAGATGCACATAACTCCATCCTGAGCTATTCAGTAAACAGATGCTATATCTACCATCAAATATTAGCATGTTGCAGCACTTGCTTAGCCAAAGTGTTCTTTAATACAAACATGGTTTTGTGTTCCTACCAGGTCCTAACACATCTACGGATCACATCACACATTGGAATTGGACTTCTCATAGGACTGCTGTACTTGGGGATTGGAAATGAAGCAAAGAAAGTCCTGAGCAACTCCGGCTTCCTCTTCTTTTCCATGTTGTTTCTTATGTTTGCTGCTCTCATGCCAACAGTCCTTACATGTGAGTAACGATGGTGCTGTTCTATAGTCTATGATAAAAGTTATTTGAAACGTCACCAACGGTTGTGGGGCATTGTAAATCACAGGGAGGGGTGCTGCTGAAATATGTGAGAATTTTCCCAGTAACTATGGTTGATTTTGCTTCTATAGAATATTTATTTGACCTTAATTCAAATTGGACAGGCAAATCTAATGATTGTGATTGCAGTGATTTTTAAAAGAATCTCCCTAAGAAGTCTCACCAGTAGAGTATTGTCTTTATTCAGGACTCGTCAGTTGGTGTGACTCAGATGTAAACCACCTTTCTGCCCCTTGCGATTCCATGTTTTTAACCCCTACTACTATTAGCTTGATAGGCCTCTTTCAGGGTTCTTGAGGTCATATAACAGGTACCCATGCACCTGTTGGGAATCACATATATCTTGCTTTTTCTAAAAAACAAACAAAAAAACAAAAAAACAAAAAACATTATACATGCTTATGGTTAAGACCAGTATATATAGGCATGCAAAATCATCCCCAACAATACACATCTTTTCTGGGTAAAGCAGTGGCTGGATGTAGCAAGGGAAAGATAGAGATACAAGGGATCATCTAAGTGAGGGGTGTTGGGCCTGCCTGGGCCCCCAAACCCCCTTTCCCTTGCCTTTACTCAGCATTCATTTTGGGGTTTCCCGGGTTTTGTGCAGTTTTTCACCCAGTCTAAAAAGTTGAAATGCCTCTCCCTACGGCTTAGTTACTGGCAGTAAGATCTTTCAGCTATGCTGGTACATTTGGCCAGCTCCTTTTGCTGGCCAGCTCCACCAGCGGAATACGTCTCCCCCACTCGCCCTGAGAGCTTCTTCAAAATTGAATTCAGGCCTCAGACTGAAAGAGAGCCAACACCCCTAATCTAAGTAGAGGTACATTAATTTATTTATATTGCATTTTTATACCACCCAATAGCCGAAGCTCTCTCGGCGGTTGACAAAAATTAAAACCATGACAACCAATTCAAAATATAAAAAACAACAATATTATAAAAACATACTATACAGTACAACATAAGAGCAGAAGCAGGATAAAAACCAAGCAGTAATGCAGAAATTAATACAGTTTTAAAACAAAAATTTAAAACAGCAAAGTTAAAAATTAGACTGATAAACTGTTAAAATACCGAGAAAATAAAAAGTTCTTCACCTGGTGTCTAAAAGAGTATAATGTAGGTATCAGGCGAACCTCTCTAGGGAGCTCATTTCACAGCCAGAGTGCCATAGCAGAGAAGGCCCTCCGCCCTTTAGCCACCTGCCTCACTTCCTTTGGCAGGGGCTCACAGAGAAGGACCCCTGAAGATGATCTTAGGATCCACGCAGATACATTTATTGAAGACTTCAGGGCAAGGCCCTCCCCAAATGTAAAACTTCATTAGAAGCAGAAATGCCCACTAATGTCCAGGCAGGGCCACAACTTTCCTGTATCTGGATTCAAACACGGACAGCAGCTTAGGCACAGAAACAATGGGACCAACCATGCCCAGTAATTGAGTGAGCAAAGTGAGCTGGCCTGGGGTATACAGCCCTCCTGCCTCTTTCCAGGAGTCTCTACAGACTCCGTACAGAATAGTCTCCCCTTCATAGAACTGAACCTTGGACTTTTTCTGTTTGATGAATGGGCTTTGGGGAGCCATTCCTCTTACACACACCTTCTTGGCAACTGAATACAATGGTCAATACCTCTCCTACTGTAGTCTGTCGTATACGGATAGTAGTGTTGTAATCTAGGGCTGCAACCTGTTTTTATTTATTTCAAGTATGTTTTTTTTAATTGTTCAACCTAGTTCCTCTTGAGATGGGCGTATTTCTTAGAGAGCATCTGAATTACTGGTACAGTTTGAAGGCCTACTACTTAGCTAAAACGATGGCTGACGTCCCTTTTCAGGTAAATGTCATTATGCATCTCCCTTTGTTGTGCACCTGAAAGCCCACAATTTTATTGCTGCGATTACATCAAGAAATAGAACATAGGACTGGGATATTTATTTGTTATGTTTATAACCCTAACCCATGATCCTTCCCCACTTCATTTTATCTCCACAACAAGCCTGAGATAAGATGTGGAAAAAGTAGTATCCCACCTCTCATGTGTAATCACTAGATACAGGGTAGAAAGAGCTGATATAACACCGTCCTGTTTTATTGTTTCCCCACCCTTTTTTGTAGTTGTAATTGATTGTTGTTATATTATATTATATGCATGATAACAGTGGATTTTAGTATTTTTGTACGCAAACTGCTTAGATATTTTCTTATATTACGTGGTATATAAAATATTACTAAAAGCAAGAAAAACAATGTCTATAACATAACGTCTTCTTTCAGTTTTGACATAAATAACATCATATCCATTCAAATGTATTTGTTTCTTGCAGATTATGTTTCCTGTAGCTTATTGTAGCATTGTATACTGGATGACAGCGCAACCCTCCGATGCTCTACGATTTGTCCTGTTTGCAGCCCTGGGGACCATGACCTCACTCGTCGCTCAGTCCCTGGGACTTCTGATTGGAGCAGCATCCACCTCACTCCAGGTCTTTGCTCTTGCTTTTTGTGATATTATACACTCCTGTCCCTTCAAGCATGTAGGTTTATTGGCCCTGCTTCAGCATGCTGGATGTAGCCTGTCAAATATCCCTGGCACTGATAAATCTATCAGCAAGAATAGTTCAGACAAAGGTCTCGCCCATGTTTCCGCTTTTGTTTTTAATCTTTTGTTTCCTGGCTCTTGTTTATGTTTATTTTTAAGGTGGCAACGTTTGTAGGCCCTGTTACAGCCATACCAGTTCTCCTCTTCTCAGGATTCTTTGTCAGCTTTGATACCATTCCAGCATACCTCCAGTGGATGTCCTACATCTCTTACGTCAGGTAAATTGGAAGGATGCTTCTTGGTCCTTCAAGGATAATTGTGTAAAGGCTTTACCATTTCTAATGCATTCTCTTGGTGGTGGTAGCGGTGGTGGTGGAATTGGTGTGGGTGTTGGTTTTAGCACTTTTTGGATAAGGAGCATACTTGTAAAAGGGATGGATGAAAGAAAAAGATCATGTAGCTTGGGTAGGTGACTCAGAGCCTATCTACATTACTGCTTTAAAACAGTTTAAAATGGTTTATAACAGTAGTGACAACTGTTGGGGCCCAGGACACACTCCATGTACAGTTTTCAAAACATTTTCAAAGTGTTGTATCCTGCTTGGTGTAGATAGGCTCACATTCTCAGCCTTTACTCAATCTATAAAATGGGAGTTTTAGCCTTCTGTCTCATGGGTTTGTTGTGGAAGTGCTTTAAGTGTAATCAGTAATAATGCCTCCAATTCACAGATCCTTGCACATTTGCCTGCACTCAGTCTCCTCACCTGCTTCCCAGAAGATGACTGGTGCTGGTAAAAAAAGAGTGCATCAACCATCTCTTTGGTTGGTTCATACACAGCCACGACCTAGCAAGGATACTTGATTTCTTTGGGGTTTTATTAATCCATGCAGCACCGCTGCAAACCTAGCAAAGCAATCCAAACATGGAAACCTTCTGCATGTGGATTGCTCTTACCCAGATGTGTTGGACTGTAACTTCTATCATTCCCAGCCAGCATGGCAGTCCAGCACATCTGGAGGTCACCCAGTTGGGGGAGGCTGCACTCACCTAAGTGTGGTGTCTAATATTATTTATTTAGTTTTCCCCCTTTTCACAATATGAGACATATCAGCTGGCTTTAATAAGCCTTTGTGAATTTGTTTTCTAATATATCTTTGTTTCCCATTTTACCTTCATAGGGGCTCCATGAATTAGGTTATTCAGAGGTTATGATTTACCCAAAGTTTCACATTATATTGTATGAATGAGCAAGATCTCAAAACTGATCCAAATCCCACACCATATTCCCATTACAAAATACATAATAGTAATAAATAGAAATTAAGGCTACTGGTATTGGGCAGAATCGTGCACTGCTCATGCATTAATGGGACCTACCACTAGCACAATGGGAAGCTAGCAGTTCTTGAAACAACTGGAAACAAGTGGAAACACTCATTTCCAGAAGCTCCGCTGACCTGTCCCGTTCCAGACAGGAGTGTTTCCTTTCATTTCTTGGGTTGCTTTTGGAAGCGCTAGTTCCCACTGTGCCAGTGGTGGGTCCCACAGGAACAATAAAACCAGCAGAAGTGCAGCGGCAATATAGGATACAGCCATTGCCATTGCTACTCATTTTGTACTATATATGGATCTTGATGGGCATAAATATAATTAACAAAATATCCACACTTCAAGCAATAATGTGTTACTAAGAGATGCTTGTATTTTTTTGTACAATATATACATTAGTCTACTTTGACTTTGACCTTGTAAACTGCTCTTCCCTTTAGATATGGATTTGAGGGTGTCATTCTTTCCATCTATGGTTTGGATCGAGAAGATCTTCACTGCGACAAAGACGATACGTGCCATTTTCAAAAATCAGAAGCTATCCTCAAAGAGCTAGATGTCGAAAATGCTAAACTTTACTTAGATTTTATTGTGCTTGGAATTTTCTTCATCTCCTTGCGCCTCATTGCCTACTTTGTCCTCAGATACAAAATTCGAGCAGAGAGGTAGAGAGGCACGAGATCCAAGACCATGTGGTTGTAGACTGTTGCTATTTGTCTGATTGTGGCAGGCAAGTCTCCAGTGCCCAGCTGCAAATGATGTTGTGATCTAGCCCCTAGAAAACCATGTCATATTGGATTAGTGGATGCATAGTTACGGTAATGAATCCAGTTGGGCTAGGTCATATTTTTATTATACTTTCTAGCGTATTCTAGAAAGAACTAGAAGGGAATCTAGTTCGAAATCTGGAAGAAAATTGCTACTGATCACAGGAACTTTTTCTCTTGGAAACTGTGTTTCTTGTAAGATAGCTGTAGTCTTGGCAACAAGGTAAAAGTGGCTGGAGATCTTTCATCTGTATTCTGTCATCTGCCAAGTGGAAATATGAGGAACGTAGGATCATCTTTCCCTGTTCTTCATGTTTCCCCCGCAAGAAATCCCCCACGAAAGCAGAAGTCTATATATTCTTCAAACCTTAAGAAAAGATCTCTCTTTAAAATGAATGGATACATTAAAAAAGAACAAAGGATGTAAGTAATTTGATATTTGTTGTTCTCTTTTACATACAAGGTTTTGGAGCTTTATTCTCATGAGCTGGTCTCATCCTCCAAATTTGTAATTTTAGAATAAAATGACAAATTCTAAGTGAATGCTATAAAAGAACTCTTGAGTGCAAGTATCTATAGGCTGCCCACAGATAATTCTTGTTATCATTCTACTTTTACGAGAACCTTTCAATCCAGTTTTCTTGCTGTATTTGAAATATCTACTGTCCATATTCTCTACCTCCCATAAATACAGAAGCGAAGTATTCAAGTGCTGGTGATTTGATGCGATCACAATGAAATAGAATCAAGAGCCTATTTGAATGTTTTAAAACATTTAATAACACACAACATGACAGAAGTAAGGACTACCAGTAGTTCAGTGCCATGAATGCTTATGGGATAGTAAAAAGTCTCTGTGATGCATATTTAGTTTGAGTTTTTACAAAATCAGCATGCAGAGCACCATGCAGGAAAAAATCCCATCAATTCTGTTTTCTAACAGTCTTTTCTCAAAAACTGGTTTGTTACATACTGCCATCACATTTAGGTGCAAAACTAGGTGGCCTGAAACCAACTGAAATTAAGGGGCTTAAGCATGCTTCATTATGTGCTAGGGATGGGAGAGAAATTTGTTCAGTTCACATTGTAATGTGAACTTCCTTCGTTTAGCTCCTTTGAACCACTATGCGAACCAAAACTCTCCAATCAAAATTGTATATGAAAATGTGTATATCAAGGGAAATAATGTTAAAATGTATTATGTTAGGAAAATTGCTTGCAAAAACTGTATATTAGGCAAAAATGCATACGAAATGCATGTATTAGGAGAAATGTACATCAAAATGCTTATGATTATTCATGTGACTTAAAAAAACCCAATTCAGGACAAACTTAAGATTGGGGAAAATGAGAAATGGAAAGAATCAGAAATTGACTGATTCATCTATCACCATCCTGTGCTGGACTGTACCAGTTTATCTAAACAAGAAATAACTAGTTTTGTCACCCATTTAACATTGTGTTCTCCCTCCAAGCCAAGCCAGACTCTTAAAACTGATGCTGAATGATTGGGACTACCTACATCCTAATTTTGCAAAAACAAAATGCTTCCATTCATTCTTGGCAGAATTTTGCTTTCTAATTCTGGCTTTACACTAGGAATATTATCTGGAAAAGTAACATTGTAGAAAAGAAGTACAGCACTCTAGACCTAGAAAGTCATGTCTACCTCAGCTGAGTGCATGCAGTATGGGACATGGAATGATATTATACTGATTTTACTAAAGAATCAGATAAGTTGTTTTCAGGCCAGGAACAGTTTTGTTTCAGCAGCCCATTTAGAAATTTGCTAAAATGGTTTACTCAAAGAAATTGGATCACAGTCTGATAGAAGCTGAGATAGCACGCTTTTGTGTGTGTGACCCAGCATTAGCTATTGTTGAACAGGCTATTTTAAGCAGAGAGGTATCTGTTAACCCCAAACTGCTAGACTTTAAACCAGAGCATCGATTTGTTTAAAACTGTAAGACTGGAGGTGAGTCACAGTCTGCTAGAGAGGCTAATGGTATATTTTAATACAATTTGGATCATTCTGTGAAATCCGTTATACCATTAGAGATAATTAAATGTTATTTGCTTTTTATGTATCCCAGGACTCAAATCTACACCACCAACTAGGAAACCGTAGGCAGGTCCTTAAGGCCTCATATATCTAAAATGAATGGTGATCTGATGTGTATGCCTGGTTGCAGTGCATTCTGGGCACTATTTAAATAGCCCCCAACCCATTCTCAGAAGTAAGGATAAATGGTGTTTTTTTCATTTAAAAAAGGTTCAATAATTATGTTAAAGGCAGAACTCTTTCAATTTACAGCATTTTATAAATGTTCCAGATTAATGGAGCTAGAAGACCTGCTACAAGAAAGTCTTATGGTGTTGTGTTTTGTTCTAGTGCGTTCTTATACCAGAAAGCTATTGCAGCTTTTAGTATAAGGCAGTGCTGGATTTGAATGCAGTGATCATGTTAGATTGGAACTGAGGTGTGTGTGAAATTCTTACCCTCCCCCCCCCCCCCCCCAAGAATCAATCTGGTGAGATGCAGAGTTGACACATAACAGGATGCTGGTGGAAGACAAAGTGAAAATGTAGATGCTTCCCACAGTGTGTTTTTGCTTTAATATCCAAAGCTGACATTAGAATGTTCTGTTCCCTTTTCATGTCATTTTTTGCACCTGCCCCATTTGGGGCAATAGATCTCTTGTCAGTGGCAGGAAAGGCCTAGTTGTCCATGCATTTAATCAGATATGATTTATCATAATAAACATCTCAAGGCTCCTCACGGATAACAACTTCCATATATTGCCACGAAGAGGCAAAGGGCTAAATCTGCCTAGAGCAGCAGAATGTGACAAGATGAACAATATAAGAGGTACCTTCTTAAAAAGAAATTTCTTGTGTATTGGAACTATTCATATTTTTCAAGCACATATGTAAAAGGAGAATACAGCGCACAATTCAGCAGATACAGCTGCTACATTTCCTCCATTTATTTCAATGGGATTGTGCCAAGGTTTCATTTTGAATCCAGGTTTCATTAGAATGAATGGAGAACTTGCTGTAGAATACATGGTGGCTTATGCCCATGCTTTGCAAAATTTGCAGTCCCACAATGAGAGGGAATGTGGTGAATAAGCTTTCACTTACAGTTCAATGGTATTAATACTATAGAGGCAATACAAAATGAGTTAATTTATTTATCCTGCTTGACCAGCTTTAGGAATGTATCACCTCAGCTTAGAATTACTCTGAAGACACCTGTGCCTATATACCTGTGTTTAGGCTGACCATATAAAAAGGAGGACAGGGCTCATGTAACTTTAACAGTTGTAGAGAAAAGGGAATTTCAGCCGGTGTCATTTGTATGCAATTAGTTCCTGGTGAAATTCCCTCTTCATCACAACAGTTAAAGTTACAGGCACTATACTAGAGTGAACATATACAAAAGAAGGAAGGGCCCCTGCAACTTTAACTGTTGTGATGAAGAAAGAATTTCACCAGGAACTAATTGCATACAAATGACCCTGGCTGAAATTTCCTTTTCTCTACAACTGTTAAAGTTACATGAGCCCTGTCCTCCTTTTCATATGGTCAGCCTACCTGTGTTTGTCTATTCCATTTATTACTTCAATGCCATAAACTAATGTACGATATAGTTTAATTTATTTCAGATCTATCATACTGTTCTGTATTAGTATTCCCCAGATACAGTCCAACATGACGTACTTGTCATTACTTTGAAGCTTTTGGTGGTACCTTGTCCTAAGTATCTACTGTAGTATTTTGCTAGCAATCCTAAAGAATACTTTTTCATACTGTAATGTTCCTGTAAATTAAATAGATACATGAGCCAATTACCTTTTACCCTTATCGCTCCCAATTTGCCATTGCTTTGTTAATTAAATATAATCAATGGAGGTCAGACAGGGTAAGGAAGAGGCCTTCCTTGGGGCGGTGGGGGTCAAAACAACAGTCACCTCCCCCAAGCCCCTGTTGATGGTTGACAAGTGAGGGTTGAATTTCCTTCATGCTGCCAGAGAATATCCCTTGCAGCAGGTGGTAGTGTGTAAGCCACTAGGCCTGGGCTTACCAGGGGAGGGGATTGTCTTGGCTGAGGAGAAGCAAACAGTAGCCTGTTTCCCCCCAGCCAACAACCAACTCAGCTGATGAGTAACTATGAGGAGGACTTGCTGCATCTTAAGAGTTCTTGTATTGCAGCAATGGCCTCCCTGGCATTCCTTTACCTACCGGCTGACAAATTCATGGAAAGTTGAAAGGGAGAGGATAGGCATAAAAAGAGAAAATGTCTATCTTCTCTCTGTCCTATTTCCCCATCCATCCAGCACCTCATGGCAAATTCCTTGTGGCGGTGCTTTCTTTTGTATTTCCAAATTTGGTCCCAATGACTTTACATTGACTCACGAAGGCCACATAGATTGCATTTATCTTGGGACTTTTCTTGTTGTTTTTGAGCAAGCCAAGCATAATTCAAGGAACAGACAGTAAGGTAGATATGATAATGTATGAGATGAGCTGCCGTTTCAAGTACCCGCAGGTTTCACAGGTTTTGTTGTTGTTGTTGTTGTAAATTTAGAAGTTAATGACTTGCTTTTATTAATGTTGTCTGTCTTGGTGTTCGTTTGTTTTTAAGGTTCTCATAAAAATGATGCATCTGAGATTTTTCAGGGATGACTGCTAGAAAACAATAGCATAGCATTGCCTTGTTTTATTATTGTTGTGTGGTTATACCTAATCCATATGTGCATCAATCACTGATATCTCTTTTAAACCATTTATGCATCACTTTTACTGTAAATTATTCCAATCAGACTAGGGATTCTGTTAGTGTACCGGCCACCCTGCTGCCTATCAGACTCCCTGGCCGAGCTCACGGAACTGGTCTCGGAGCTGGTGTTGGATTCGCCCAGGCTTTCGGTCCTGGGCGATTTCAACATCCCATTTGAGGCCGGTTTGTCAGGTGGAGCTCAGGAGTTCATGGCATCCATGACAAACATGGGCCTATCCCAATTGGTCTCTGGACCCACACATTCAGCAGGTCACACCCTCGATGCTGTTTTCAGTTCCGAACAGACGGATCTGTGGACGGAGGTATTGAATACCTCCGAATTGTCATGGACAGACCATTTTCTGGTCAGGGTTAGTATCACGGCTACCACCCGCCCCTGCAGGGGTGGCGGACCTATTAAGATGGTCCGCCCTCGAAGGCTGATGGATCCTTCTGGATTCCAGAAAGCCTTGTAGGGTTCTATGGCTGGTATCGTCGACGATCCTGTAGAAGCCCTGGTCAATAGATGGAATCAAGACCTAACTAGGGCTATCGACACGATCGCCCCCAAACGTCCTCTCCGGCCCGCTTCTAATAGGGCACCCTGGTATACAGAAGACCTCAGGGAGTTGAAGCGGCAAGGACTACGACTGGAGCGCCGATGGCGGAAAACTCGACTTATATCCGACAAGTCACGACATAGAGAACATCTTCGTTTCTATGGGGTGGCAATACGTGCAGCGAAGAAAGCTTTCTTCTCTGCACGCATTACGTCTGCGAATTCACGTCCAGCAGAACTGTTCAGGGTGGTGAGGGGTCTAACTCAGGCACCTTCTCCCCTGAATCCAATTTTAGAGCCTTCGGTAGTTCGCTGTGATGCCTTTAACGATAATTTCTCAGATAAAATCTCTCAGATAAGAGCCGACTTAGATGCCACTGTTATAGCAGAGGCTGACAGTGGAGTGTCCAGCGACTCCGCGAGTAGGATTACACTTGATCAGTTTCAGTTGGTGAATACCGAGGATGTGGACAAGGTACTTGGATGTGTGAGGAGGATGACTTGCCCTCTCGATCCCTGTCCTTCTTGGCTGGTTGTCCAGGGTGGAGATGCAGTTAGATCACATTTACAACATATCATTAATGCATCTCTCAGGGAGGGGAGCTTTCCATCATGTTTAAAAGAGGCAGTGTTAAGGCCGCTTCTAAAAAAGCCCTCCCTGGATCCCCTGGACCTTAATAACTACAGGCCAGTATCAAATCTTCCATTTTTGGGCAAGGTGATCGAGAGAGCAGTTGCCTTTCAACTCCAGGCAGTGTTGGATGACACTGATTTTCTAGACCCATTTCAAACTGGCTTCAGGGCAGGATACGGAGTTGTGACGGCTTTGGTCACGTTAGTGGATGATCTACGCCTTAGTATTGACGGGGAGTGTGTCCCTGCTGGTACTCCTGGACCTCTCAGCGGCTTTCAATACCATCGACCATGGTATCCTTCTGGAGCGCCTGGGGGAATTGGGAATTGGGGGCACTGTGCTTCAGTGGTTCCGATCCTATCTCTCGGACAGGTTCCAGATGGTGATGCTTGGGGATAGCTGCTCTTCAAAAAAGGAGTTGCTATGTGGTGTACCACAAGGTGCCATCCTTTCCCCAATGCTGTTTAACATTTACATGAAACTGCAGGGAGAGATCATCCGGAGGCATGGGGCGGGGTGCTTTCAATATGCTGATGACACCCAAATATATTTCTCTATGCCTTCGACAACATCGTCAGCTAAGGATAGTGTGTCTCCTCTGAACGAATGCTTGGAGGCGGTAATGGGCTGGATGAGGAAAAACAAACTGAAGCTGAATCCAGTCAAGACGGAGGTGCTTGCTGTCAAAGGCCCCAACCTGGGTTTGGAGCTGTGTCAACCAGTTCTGGATGGGGTTACATCCCCACTGAAAGATTGTGTTCGCAGCTTGGGGGTACTCCTGGATCCGTCGCTCCAGATGACAGCTCAGATTGATGCGACGGCCAGGAGTGCCTACTATCAGCTTCGGCTGATATGCCAGCTGCGCCCCTTCCTAGAGTTGGAAGACCTAAAGACGGTAGTGCACGCGCTGGTAACTTCGAGGCTTGACTTCTGCAATGCGCTGTACATAGGGCTACCTTTGTGCCTAGTCCAGAAACTTCAACTTGTTCAAAATATGGCAGCCAGGTTGGTCACCAGTACATCTAGGGGTGACCACATTACACCAGTTTAAAATCACTTCATTGGCTGCCACTCAGTTTCCGGGCGAAATATAAAGTGTTGGTTGTTACCTTTAAAGCCCTACATGGTTTGGGCCCAGGCTACCTGCGGGATCACCTTCTCCCGTACAATCCGCCCCGCACACTTAGGTCCTCTGGGAAGAACTTACTCAAGCCAACCAGGCTGGCGAGTGTTACCCAGAGGACCTTCTCTTCCATCGCTCCCAGACTATGGAATGGTCTGCCGGAGGAGATTAGACAAATTAGCAGTCTTCATGAATTAAGAGAGTCATGAAGACTGCTCTCTTCCGGCAGGCCTAGCCGGATGAATTTGAAGATGTTTTAATGATGCATTTTCTCTTGTTTTTTAATTTTTTTAACTGTTTGTGATTTTTGTATTTTACATTGTGTTCCGATCCGAAGGGAGAGGCGGGTTATAAATAATAATAATAATAATAATAATAATAATTATTATTATTATTATTATTATGAGGGATGTTTTCAAAGAGAGAGAAAATGTTATTTGTATGATATGAATGAAAAATAATCTTGTCAAATCTTTGCTGGAATGCCATATGCAGCAGCCACAACAATATCAGGAGCTTGAGAGGATTTTTTTGAAATACAAACCAAGCACATATAAAAAGTGGTCTTTTACCCCTATGTATTCTCTGCTGAAAAGATGCGTTGTCAACTGCATAACTTTGTTAAGCAAAAATGTGTGTAGATCTATAGACCTTGCTGTTCGTGAAGCAGCCGTGGAAATCTGTTAGCCATTGGGTTCAACCAATTGCTTTCATCTCCCCCTCCAGAAGCAAAGTGGAAAGTTTGTTGAATTAGAATATGATTGTGGTTCACCCTAATATTTCTCTGCCTTTCAGTCTAGCAACCATCAGCAAATGTGTGGGAAGTGAGTTCAGTCGTAACTGGTATTTAGCGATATGACATATTTTTATATGCTCCCCACATAAATAATAGGGAATCGGCAAATTGTTCTTCTCAAAAAGTCATTTAACTTGCCTGTGCAAAAGATTAGGAGCTATTTGCCCACCCAAAGCAATGGTTATCCTCATATAATAGTAGCAGACAGCTGCAAGGAATTTCCAGCCTTGATAACGATGAATGATATGTCATCAATTTACTTAGAATGAAATGGTGTGGGGGTGGGAGTGGGGGTTGATTGGGCAAGAAGAATTGACTTCATGATGCTTTCAACTATGGTCTACAGCAGCTTGCCAATATGACCACTCAATATTTTCAACTTTTGAAATTGATGTTGCATTTTTCTGACAACATTCATTTTTAATAGTTTTATCCCCTACCCCCATCCCAAAATTACTACATATCTTCTGCACAATGTATTTCTGGATTGACTTATTTCCTGGGTAAAAATGCTGTTTACAAGCTGCACCTCAATGACCTGGTTCACATGGTGGGTCATCATGGTTAACCCATGGTTAGGGTTGTGGTACGTCATGCAAACTGGCCATCGTGGATTAACTGAGGATTAAACAACCCATACTGAGTAGTTGGCTTAAGTGTGGGTTATTTAACTCCTGATGGCCAAGTTCACACAAAATGCTGCAACCCCCAATTGGGGGTGGCATGTTCAAAATGGCGGCTGTGCAGGCCCTGGGGCTAATCTTGATAAGTGAACCTGCCCTATTTCTAGGTTCTACCGCACTGGGTTTTTTTGTTGTTTTTTTTAAACGAGAAAAGAAATCTTCATCACCTTAGTATAGCAAACACGGAACCTTAATCCTGCCTTCATTGTACATTTAAGCATTTAAGTTTCCATTGATCACAATATTAATGGATATTTCAGGACAGTAATTTTGTTTCCCATTGTGTTGTGGAGACATACAGACTGCTATTTGTTTTATGAAGATCCCATTCCATTTTTATAGGAACATCAAATTCTATTGTAGTTTTTAACCAATATATAGCATGAACAGTCTTGATTCTAAGCTTTTGATTTAAAACCCATCGGCAGCCATGAAACCAAAATTGTATGTGCTTTATAGAGCATGCATATAGCCAGAACACTATCAGCCCTATATGCACACATTGGCTTGACTGGTGGCTTCGAACTATTATTATATCTCCTATTCATTTTGACAGATTGTATAACTGCATCTTCAATATGTGAATCATGCACTGAATTTTTTTTCCCTAGCTGAGCATCTAGTGGGTGAGAATAATTCTGCTTGTATTGGTGCTTCCATCCCATTACAATAGTAAAGCTTGAGAAATGCATATAGGGAATCAGAAAAACTACTACTTGTGAAAGAATTGTCTTGTAGTCTATTCTTTCTGATCAATCATTTATATATTTGCTCAGGGTCTGTTTATTTATTTTTTTGTTCTCATTGCTAAAAAGAATAGTCACAATAGTCTTCACAATTTTTCTTTGGCTGTAGAAATACCTGCCAATGATAACGTTTGCGAAGATATATGAGCCATCTTAACATAGTAATGGCTGCCTTTGAACTGGGATCATGCTCAAACTGTTTGGTAATTGTTTTCAAACACTCCCAAGTGGGTTTTGCTTAGAAGACAAAGAAGGTGTTATGTTGCAGCTATGAGTCACTTGATACATTGAGAAACCAACATAGACCCATGGAGATGGCCATATGCAACCTAAACTCAATATATCATTGAGATGTCTTACATTTGAAATGAACATAAATGCCTGACATGTAAAGATAGCACTGATAACTGCACACTTCCTATTGTTTATTCCCCCACTAACACAAGTTTTTCGGTTGCGATTTGTTCTGGACTTTTCTTCTTGCATTCTCAATTAAACAGAGGTGGGCAATTTGTGGTCTACAACTCCCATGATCCCTCACCATTGGCTCTGCTGGCTAGAGCTGATGGGAGTTGTAGGCCAAAGAACTGGCGGGCCACAAGTTGCCCACCCCTGCAATATGAGTACTGCAGTGGCCATTTCATCTATTCAGTCAATGCATGGATGTGACTAATATTTGGGCTTGTGCCTGTTGTTCTTTCTCCTGACCCCGGAGTGTTCAGCTAAAGATGCAAATAGAAACTGTGTCCACACAATTGTGGTTTAGAGGTCTATGGAACTTGTGTATTTTATATACAGGCCCAGAATTCTCAACGTGTTCTCTCAGCATTAAGTGTGCAGTCCTATGCATGTTTAGACAGGCAAACATTTGACGAAAAACTGCTGGCTGGGGAATGCTGGGAATTGTAGGACCTTTTTCTGTCTAAACACACATAGGATTTCACCTTTCATGATTGAAACATCTAAGCATTCTGAATATATCATACATCTGACTCTAGACATGATTAACAATCCTATGCCTGCATACCTGGGAGTAAACCCATTGAATTAAATGGGACATACGTCTGACTACACATCTAAAGGATTGTGGTGTATTTTCTAAAGCCTCCCCCCTCCACACTCTGCCAGCCAATATAACATTTGTGCTGTCTTTCTTTTAAGAGTCTGCCAGTACTAAACAGTCTGAGCTCCTTCGTTTCCTCAGGTTTTGCTGAAACTTTATTAATCTGTTACTCCAAAAAGAGCCCAACGAAAGCAATCTTCGTAGCTTCAATAAAAACACTGAATTATGATTTGAGGCATCTTTCTTTTAAAAGGAAGAGAAGAAACTATCTTCTTTATGTGAATTGCAAAGTGACAGCATTGCTGACAGATTTTTTTTAAAAAAAAAACAAATTTCAAACTATTTGTGCAGTACTGGCTCACAATTGTTGTGAGCAGTTACCCTTAAATCTTATTTAGTTATTTAAGGCATGTGTGTGTGTGTGTGTGTGTGTGGTTTTTTAAAGATTTTTAAACAAAAAGCAAGAGTCAATGCAAGTTATCTGTCAAAAACTCAGCGTGCTAAAGTGTGCATATACTGTATATCAACTGGGTCTTCTATCTTGGATGTGTAATGCACACTGCATTACTTAGGATTCCTGTTGGTTTTGCTGTTTTAGAGACTACAGCTGCTTGCACGCTGTGATACATTGCACTGTTGTAGATATATGTAAACACTGTTTTGTTTTTTTCCTCCTAGTGGCTTGTTTATCTTTTTGTAGTTCAAACGATATAATTGATTGAACTACATGTACCTGATCTTATGTACCTAATGAAAAGAAATAGGATGTTGGGCATTCTAACTCTGTCCTTTCAATAAACTAATGTTAAAGGCTTTGTATATTTCTGTATAGTTGATTCCTGTAGGATATTTGTACGTCTATTCTTTTGCAAATTAGAGTTCTTGTTTTCTGAAAATGGAAAACACTTATGGTAATGTAACAAAGAAAGACTAAAATAAAGTATTGCTATTTTCTGATTACTCTCTTGGTCAGTCTTTAATCTATGCAAAGCTGTCAAATTTTAATGAGTGTTCTTCAGCTTTTCAGCCCCATGACCTGTCTTTCGTTCTAACCTGACATGTGGAACCCAATTTCTATTCTCTGTCATATATGTCCTTTTTCTCTCCCTGACCCTTCCTTTTCCTTTCTATTTATCTAATTAAAATCAACCTTGTTCTATGAAAAATCCTGTGTAGTTCCAAAATTTTCATTTGGTAAGCAAAGTCCACTTACCTCTTCCACTTCTAGTAATAATAAGCTAAATGCAAATAAGGAACTCCTTCGCTTTATGCTGGTTCCCCCTCCATTTCTTGGAATGTGGTCAATAACTGCACACTAGGAGGTGCTGTGAGATTTCATAAACACCAGAAAGAGTCTGCTTGAATTCTATTTAGGTCCTACAGTTCTCCCTACTTCTTCCCGCTTTATGTGTATATTCTGCATTGTAAAAGCAGTTAGAATTCCAAATTAGAACTTCTTGCATATATGCATCCCCCAAACCAAGCTGTGTATCACTTTATATTAAGTCCTTCCTACATCTCAAATCGGTTTGTAGTTAATTTTTTAAAAACCTACAACTATGGACAAGGAACAGCCCAGCTTGTAGCTTGAGGACAAAATAGACTTGACATGCAAATGCATTTAACAAAACCTCAACAGCAGCATTTCCTAACAAAAAATAACTTAGGGTGCAATCCTATGCACAGTTAGAGAGAGAAAAAGGATTCACCTGTATACCAAAACCTGCCACTTGGATCCAGACATATTACTATCTTTATAAAAGTATTAGAATTTCTAAGTAAAAGTATTTCTATACACACACACACACACACACACACACACACCATTTTGCCAGAGATCATAGACTGGAGAAACTACAATAATTTTTCTGTATGCTCTTTATTTTTTAGGGTGCAGAAGTTGTTCATGTCACACACTGTTGAAAACCCAGTTAAATTTTAGGAGCAGGAGAGCATATGTGGATGCATAGTTTAAAAATTAGCTTTTTCTTCTTCTTCTTTCTGAAGAACCTTAGAATCGAGAGGCAGATCCGTGGATGACATTTATTTTAGGCATTACATTCTGGGGAGAAAAACGGGGAAATCATATTAGCAGCATAACTTGAATATTTTACAACTGCAATGGCTATGCACACTTGTTCCAATGTAAGTCTGATTGACCTCAATGGGACTGTATTCTGAATAAATATGTATAGCAGAGGTGGGCAACCTCGTACTCCAAGGCTACATTGTGGCCCTCCATTGGACTCTGTGCAGCCTGCGAGCCCAGGAGGGCCTCACATTTTTGTACAGTCCTAGCTGATCAGCTGTTCCATTGTTGCTATTAGCAGTGTAATCCCCCCCCCCCCCGTCTCTTTTTTTATTTTGGCTTTCTCCTGCTGAAGGCTTAGTTCTCAAGTATTAAAAGTCCGGTGAAAATTAAGCCTCTAAACAAGGGAGGGAGATACAGAGCTATTTGTGCTGTCCCTTCATTGTCCACTTTCTCAGTGAAGGTGCTCAAAAGGGCAACCAAAATGATCACGGGACCGGAGCAACTTACCTACTCAAAAAGTTGCAACATTTGGGGCGCTTTAGTTTAGAAAAAGGGTAACAAGAGAGAGATAAGATTATGCATAGCATAGAAAAAGTAAATAGGGAGACTTTTTCTTCCTCTACTGCAATATTAGAACCTACGGTCATCCCATGAAGCTAAATAATAGGAGATTCAGGACAGATAAAAGGAAGTACGGCTTTACACAGTACATAAATTATGGAATTTGCTACTACATGAAGTAGCAATGGCCACCAACCTGGATGGCTTTAAAGGGAGAATTGGACAAAGTCATGGAGGATAAGGCTATCGATGGCTACTACTCCTTATGGCTATATGCTACCTCCAGCTTTGGAGGAAATATGCCTCTGAATTCCAGTTGCTGAGGAACACGAGCAGGATGGAACTATTGCACTTGAGGTATGCTTTTAGGCTTCTCTGAAGCATATGCTTGGCCATTGTGGCAGGCCTAGCTCTCCCAAGAAGCCAGGTCTAGGCCTAGGACTCCTCAGAGCAAGACATCAGGTGGGTGGACTCTTTTGGGAGCCCTTATATCCGCCTTTCTGCTGCCTAAATGCAGCAAAAAAAAAAAAAAAAAAGATTCCTGCACGAAGCAGAAGGTTGGATTCAATGGCCTAAATGATCCCTTCTAACTCTTATGATTCTATAAGAATACTTTTGTAGCTTATTCTTGTTAATTCAATCAATCTCAAGTGGCAAGGACCATAACAATTATTGAAGTTGCTTAGTGAATTTACATAAACTCCAGTATGGTTGCGAAAAAAGGGTTAAATTAGAAAAAAGTTACAATTTTATCCTTAAAAGGCCTGCAGACCAGATAAGCTTTCCCTCCTACCTTTTTGCCCCTCCCTCTTTAGACTGTCTACAGACCTGGTAAGGAATGCTTTTTTTTCTTTTGGATCAGGTTGCCCTATGCTTGGGCAGAACAGGAAGTCTGACTTGTTTGTCGTGAGCAGAATCTCCACCTACCACAACATCCAAGTCAAATTTTAGGAAGCACCCAATGTTCTTGCTGTCTTGCTGTCGTGATCCATGAGCAAGGAACTAGTATGGGCAATAATATTGGCACTCATATGAAAATGCACCGAGAGTTTCCCCTGCATGAGGTCAATATTCAGAAATCTGTAAGGGCCCATTCCAAACTTTAGAAATATCTCAAGCCTAGAGAAAATTTTCTTTCTCCACACAGAATAGGCATTTGATACAAATGTAACTGATGGTGCTCAGAAACTTGGGGCAAGCAAGCAAGCAAAGGGATTCCTGATATTTTTATTATACTATTATTGCTACCATTATTTTAAATTGCTATTGAGCTAGATGTAAATTCTATTTTTATGTCAATGGAAGCTGCCTTGCAAAGGCTTTGCTTTAACAAGTAGCCTATGAGGTGGCCTAAATACATGCAAATGTACTCTTACAGACAGACATACCTGTCCCATATCCATCTCCAGGAAAAAAGCACCAGATGGTGTCAGCAATACTCGAATCAAAACAGCACCCTCTGTTGTAGCATTCCTGAGCACTGATGTATGGATATCCACAGTTTATTCTGCTTACTGGTTGCAGTTCACATTGTCCTGGTTCTGTTAAATACAAAATCCAAATGATTGTGGCATAGCAACTTTTTTTGTGAAGGGCTGGGCCATAATGCAATGTGATTCTGTGTGCCATTTAGAATACTGGAATACTGTACACTGAAGCACAGGGATACTGATTTTCCCATGACTCGTATGTTGGCTAATAGCAGCTGACTGTGAAGAAGGTATTGCTGTAGAAAGCAATTCCAATAATTGTGTCTCCAGGGAAAGGTTTTGAGGCATGACACAGTTCAGTTCCCTCTGCTATCACTTTGCAGGACATAATATTACGCTACATTCAACAATGTGGATCAGAAGGGATAGTATTCTTCAGTCATATGACTTGGACATTGAACAATCCTTTTTTATGCAATAAGTAATCCTAGAAAAACAAGCCCAGAGAACTAGCTGACGATTAAACCTGGGACTTTCTGCATGCAAACGTTGTGCTCTACCACATAGCTACAATTATTTTTTGTCCGTTTTGCACTTACTGCCAAATTGCTAATCAATTTTGTTGGGGTACCCCCAAGTTTCTCTACACTATGCATAATTTTATAAGTCTCTGTAATGTAGGCTGACCATATGAAAAGGAGGACAGGGCTAATGTAACTTTAACAGTTGTAGAGAAAAGGGGATTTCAGCCAGTGTCATTTGTATGCAATGAGTTCCTGGTGAAATTCCTTCTTCATCACAACAGTTAAAGTTGCAGGGGCCCTGCCTCCTTTTGTATATGGTCACTCTAGTATAGTGCCTGCAACTTTAACTGTTGTGATGAAGAGGGAATTTCACCAGGAACTAATTGCATACAAATGACCCTGGCTGAAATTCCCTTTTCTCTACAACTGTTAAAGTTACATGAGCCCTGTCCTCCTTTTCATATGGTCAGCCTATGTAATGTCCCCACTTAATAGTCTTTTCTCTGGATTAAAACAAAAACAAAAAAACAAATTCTCTCTGACATGAGAAATGTTGATTGCTATGCATGGAAATGGGTCTGAGCAACCAACATCTCTCACACAAAAGATAGGGGTAAAGACCACAGTGCTTAACAGATCAGGAAACAGAGGGTAAACAATGAATACTTAGGTGAGCAACAACCAGCACAGTGACTTTATACATGTTTCTTCTACACGGTGGGCATTTTGCTAGTCTATGATACCTATCTCAAAAGGATTGCAATATCTGAAAATATTGAATCTTGACAAAATTCCAAGCCTATCACATTCCCCCAGTCTTTTGTTCAGTTCATCATCCCTGGGTAAAACGGAAATCATTTTTGGACTGCATGACCATGTATGTTCCTTCCAGCCACAAAGATTTATGATCGTATCACTAAGGGCTGATCTACATACGAGGTTTTTGACGTTTTACAAGGGTTATGAAAACTCTTTGGGCCACATGACGCACTCCCTATAACGTTGTATATCTGAGGTTTTTTAAAACTCCCTTCAGTTATATACAACGGTTTCACTTTTAATAAATCGTTTTAAGTAAAATAATCTGTCCTTCCTTACCGTTTGTGATTCCTGGGGCAGTGCTTCCTTGACCAGCACCCAAATGCTTAGCAGTTGATTGGTGGGGAAGAAAGAGGAAGTGAACTACAACACCCACAATGCCTAGCCTTATACTTGCTAGGGTATGACAGAGGAACAAAGAAGGAAGTGGTGACTGAACTACAACCCCCACAATGCCTTGCCCTAAACTCACTGAAAAAACGAAAGAGAAGGAGACAGGGCAGAACAGCATGTGACCGCACACACCGCTTTAAAGACTGAAGACTGTTCTCCTGTAACGTGAGTACTCAGTAATGTGGCCTAAGACGTTTTAGAACGCACCAATTTGGAACGTTTTAAAATACTTTTTAAAACGTTCCAAAGGACTGTGTAGATTGGCCCTAAGTCATTCCACTAGCAGACCACGGCATCTTTCACTCTTTGTCTTCTATTCACCACAGTATATAATATCTTGCACATCCAGCTTTTTTTTAAAAAAAATACATAAGATGACTATAATGAAATGAATAACTACTACATTTGTTGAAATACACTGTTCCATTTCAGATACAATAAAGAATGGTTTTACTGGGGCAACTCTTCCACATTCATTCATCTTTTGCTGGATGGCAATAGTCTGTGTTTCACACTTCCCTGGAAATCAAAGCTGCTCAGTTTCTGTGTGAATCGTTATGCCTACTGCAGTTGCGGGTAGGGTGGCCCCTTAAGTGTTGCCAAAGAAGTGCATCACCCAAGATGAGAATAATTTGCATAATATTTGCCTATGCAAATTTATGACAAAATTTAGGAATAATAACTATAATTTAAATAAAAATATAGTACATTTCACCATCATCAAGAAGACTAACCAGGTGACCTGTGTGCCTTGCTCAGTCTGCTGTCGAGGTGCTAACTGTTCATGAGCAACTCTTCCTTCCTTTAATTTCTTATGTTTCTTTGAATTGAAACCAGTCTTGGACTGTGGTCAGCCCATCAAGTAGTGGACACCTTCAAATAGAAGCCTGTTCCCTAGGAACTTTCCAAAAGACAGGATTGTCCTTTGTAAAGTAGGACCTCTGGCCACCCTAGCTATAGGCTACCATCCATGCAGCTCTAGAGAGAGGGGAATTGTGTGGACAAACAGCAAATGTACATGCAATTCCCCTGCCTCCTCCACAAGCCACGGTGGCAACTGTGCCTCCCTACAATGACAGTCTAATTTGTGCCTCAGTTGTTTGGGACTGAGAACAAGGAGCTGAATTTAGTCCCCTCCCGCAGGGCCCACTCTCTGCCGAACAGCTGAGCAGCATGACTCAAGCGTCTCCAACTGGGGTAGCACATGCACATGGACCTATGGCCTGACTGGAGTCTACCAAGAGAAGAGACTTCAGTGTGGTGGCTCCCTTCCTATGGAACTTCCTGCCCCTGGAGTTCAGGCGGGTGCCAACACTGTGTTGCTTCTGGCACCTCCTGAAAACAGCTCTATTCCAGGAAGCCTTCTTTGACCGGCCAGTCATGGTTTTTATTAGCTAGCTGTTTGTAAACAGGATAAATTTAATATGGTGTTTTACTCTTTTTATCGTTTATTTTTTATCTCTTATTGTTCACCACTCCGGAATCTGTTTAGATGTGGAGTGGTATATAAATGTTGTAATTAAAACAAACAAACAAACAAATAAATAAATAAATAAGTATTACTGCCCTTGATTTTGAAATTATACTTCTATTAATGCATCCTAAAATTGTATTTGCCTTTTTTGCAGCCACATCATGCTGCTGACTCATATTCAGCTTGTTTTACTTTAATGTGTTTTCTCATTTGTTTTATTGTCATTGTTCTCATTATGTATGTTGCCCTGAGAGCTTCATCTACAGAGCAACACATAAAGTGAAACAAACAAACAAATCCCAATAAAAATGAAACAGGTCTACTCACCTAGTTGAAGACGAAATCCATTAGCCAGATTGCTGAGTCCTATCACAAGGACAACAGCCATTAACAAGACCCTCTTGTGCTCCATGGCAGGTTACAATGCTCTTCTCTGTCCTGAAACTTCAGGTCTCGATAAAAAAACAAACCCACAATGTAAGGACTAGGCAAAAGATTTGCAGAAAATAATTTTTATACTAACCTGTTTGTTCAGCCTTTTCAGATAATTTTTATCTTGGGTGACTTCTTTCTATGTCACCGTAACTCCACCTGTGTTTTAATATTGATTAGAAAGTGTATATATGCAGCAGATACATTATCAAGCAGCAAAAATGATGGTTTGACTGTTAACCTTAGAGGCAAGAGAAATCAGCCCTATGTTCTTTCCTCATAAATCACCCCTATCCACCCTTAAATTAATCCACATTCTGTCAGGGGCGGTTCAGTCAATCACAAAAATGCCAACTGATAAGGGAGATGACAAATTCTGTCAGGGTAAGGAGGTATGTGCTCACTCTATAGAGAACCATGTTGCCTGCCACACTCTAGCCACGAATACAAAGCAAAATTACTGCATTGCATCTTGGAAAAAAGTCCTCTTTGTGTGGGCATCTGGAACTGTCATGCCCCCTCTGGAGGCCTCCTCTCTGGAGGATGACCTGTAGTTCTCCACAATGAGCATCACAGAGCAGAGCCCTTGAGGTATCCTGACCCCTTAGGAGAGATAGCCATCATACCTTAGGCCTTTCAACCTGGAGGCAGATGCTGAACTACTGCCCAGCCCCAGGGAGTGCAGGTGCCTGAAAGTGCAGGCTCAGCTGGCTATCAGACAGACACCTGCCAGAAGAATAAGAACTTCTCATGAGTAAAGCTGTACTCATGAGTAAGGTTCTAGTCATGAGTAGAGCATTCCTCAGGTGGAACAATATCTGCCTTATTTTTCCCTAAGTAAAGCTTGCTTTTCTCTAGACCTTCCTATGTTTGGACCTTGGACTGCCTACAGATTGTTTGCTTACGGATGATGCAGGCTATATATTCCCCCCCACCTGTCCCAAAGCAGGGCTTGCTGGGCTGTCTGTTCTCATTTAAGATGTTCAATAGGGTTTTGGTTTTGGCTCATGGGATAACATACTTGATAACTATGGACAATAATGGGATTTGGGTGGTTATGGGCCAATACAAATTATTTATCTACACATAGAAAAACTGATCCTGCCCCTCTTTTAACATGTTAGATTCTTAAATTTTCACATAGATATACTGTAACATACTGGAGTTTTTTGGAAGTTTTTAGTCTCTCCTTATCTCAGCAACCCAGGTGATCAGTTGTGTTAGATGGGGTCTAGCTATCTAGTTTTAATGCTGAGGCTATAGCCACGCTAAAACACTAGATGTTGGTATTTCTGAAACCTCTGATTAAAAAGTAGTGCCTTTAATAGCCATTTATTTATTTTATTTCTTATATTTATATCTGCCTTTTCTCCAAGGAGCCCAAAGCGGCATACATGGTCCTCCTCCTACTCTATCTTTTATCCTCACAACAACCTTTGAAATAGTTTAGGCTGAGAATTGGTGACTGGCCCAAAGTCACCCAGTAAGTTACATGGCCAACTGGGGACTAGAACCTGAGCCTCCCAAGACCCAGTCCAACACTCTAACCACTACACCACACTTCTGAAAAGAATCAGCATGGCTTTTGCAAAGGTGAGTCCTGTCTCACTAACCTTTTAGAGTACTTTGAGAATGTCAATAAACATGTAAAAAGGGATTGTGAGGAGCTCCAAAAGGATCTCTCCAAACTGGGAGAGTGGTCATCCAAATGGCAAATGTGGTTTAATGTGAGCAAGTGTAAAAAAAATAATAATCCCAACTTCAAGTATAAATGGATGGGAACTGAGCTGGCAGCCACCAACCAAGAAAAAGATCTTGGGGTTGTGGTGGACAGCTCAATGAAAATGTCAACCCAGGGTATGAACGCTGAAAAGAAGGCAAACTCCATGTCAGGCATTATTAGAAAAGGAATTCAGAATAAAACTGCCAGTATCATGCTGTCTTTATACAAAACTATGGTGTGACCATGGGCCTTTCTATACCTATGGGTGTAGAGGGAGAGAGGGAGGGAGGGAGGGGGGATGATTTCGGATGTCCCTGGGCATCCAAAGCAGAAGTGCGACGTCCCGGGATGTTGTGCTCCTCGTGGGTGCCTTTAAAAAAAAACAAAAAAAACTTAAAGGAGCCGGGAGTGTGGAACAGAAGGTAAGGAACCCCCCTGCCCCACGCCATCCTGGGGATGGCAGACTTGCTTCCTACCCCACCTCCATGGCTGCTCTATGCCTGTTTCTGGTGCCAAACTTACTTATGAGTAAGCGGGCACCAGGCGGGACAGGCGCCTAGACCTCCCACGGTCTCAGGATGGTCCCGAGGCCGCTTGAAGAATTGGGTTTTCCAGGGTTTCTTTATCCCTCGGAAAACCCGTGCCCATCCCCCCTGCCCCTGGGAGTCCCTGTGCATCATTTGGACACCCAGGGAGCACCCAGGGACAACCCTGGGGGAAAAGGCCAGTGTAGAAACAGCCCACAATTAGAATGCTGTGTACAGTTCTGGTCTCCACAACTGAAAAAAGATATTGTAGAGCTAGAAATGTGCAAGAAAGGACAACTAAAATGATTAAGGGGCTGGAGTGTCTCCCCTATGAGGGAAGGTTACAATAGCTGGGACTGTTTAGCTTGGAAAAAAGGAGGATAAGGGGAAACAAGATAGAGGTGTACAAAATTATGCATGGTGTGAAGAATGTGGATTGGGAGACATTTTCTCTCCCATAATACTAGAACCCAGAATCATCCCATGAAGCTGATTGGTGGGAGATTGAGGACAGATAAAAGGAAGTATTTCTTCACACAGCACATAGTTAAACTATGGAATTTGCTACCACAAAATGTAGTGATGGCTACCAATTTGGATGGCTTTTAAAGGGGGTTGAATAAATTTCTGGAAGAGAAGGCTAGTAACGGCTACTAGTCCTGATGGCTACGTGCTACCTCCAGTATCAGAGACAGTAAACCTATATTCACCAGTTGCTGGGGAACATGGGTGGGAGGGTGCTGTTGCACCATGTCTTACATGTGTGTCCCTGGTCAACAGCTGTTGTCCACTGTATGAACAAAGTGCTGGACTAGATGGACCCTCGGTCTGATCCAGCATGGCTTTTCTTGTATTCTTACGTAATTATATTTTAAACAAAATACAGTGGATTAAGTGACACAAATATTTTTGGTATTTATCATTACCAATGAAGGTACAATTGGTACCTTGTTATGACTAATTAATTGGCAAAAGGTGGAGCAGATAGAAACTACGTGCTGTGTGAATCAGGAAACAAGTTATCAATACACTAATGACAAATCTCTTGAGCTTATTTCACAAACAAGCTAGAGTAATAGTTAATGAGGTGTGCCAAAGATAGCCTCCTTAAGAGTATAAGAACATAACAAATATCCCTTCCTGAGTCAGACAAAAGTCAGTCTAGGCCAGGACTTTGCCTCTAGTAGTGGTTAGCCATGGTAAGAAGAACACTACCTGGTCCATTCCTAAATCAATTGTAGAGCAACAGAATGAAATTTAATAGGGAAGAATGCCAAGTTCTACACCTAGGAAAAAGAAACCAAATGCAGTTACAAGACGGGGGATACTTGGCTCAGCAATACTACGAGCGAGAAGGATATTGGAATTGTTGTAGATCACAAGCTGAATATAAGCCAAACTATAAGCCCTGTATGATGACCTATGTCGGGAGAAAGACAGGGGGAGTGTGACTCTGTTGATTCTCCTTGATCTCTCAGTGGCTTTCGATACCATCGACCATGGTATCCTTCTGGGACGACTGGCTGAGTTGGGAGTGGGAGGCAATGCATTGCAGTGGTTCCGCTCCTACTTGGTGGGTAGGCTACAGAAGGTGGTGCTTGGGGAACATTGCTCGGCCCCGTGGATTCTCCAGTATGGGGTTCCGCAGGGGTCAGTTTTGTCCCTATGCATTATTCTGTAGTTATAACCAAATGTTAACTTTTCGGCGCCAGGTCAACACTTTCCTCTTCTCTCAGGCATTTGGCAATATCTGAGGAGCCTGGGTTTGTTTTGTTTTGTTTTGTTTTGTTTTTATTTATTTATTTATTTATTTATTACATTTGTATACCGCCCCATAGCCGAAGCTCTCTGGGCGGTTTACATAGGATTAAAAACAATTAAAAACAATATACAAAAATTAAAACAGCAAAAACATACAACATACACACAATCTGTACATTTAAAAACCACTTCAAAAAAAACTACAAAAACAAAACAAAACAAACCCAGGCTCCTCAGATATTGCCAAATGCCTGAGAGAAGAGGAAAGTCTTGACCTGGCGCCGAAAAGATAACAATGTTGGCGCCAGGCGGGACTCGTCGGGGAGATCGTTCCACAATTGGGGAGCCACCACAGAGAAGGCCCTCTCTCTTGTTGCTGACCTCCGAGCTTCCCTCGGAGGAGGCACTCGGAGGAGGTCCTTAGATGTTGAACGTAGTGTTCGGGTAGGTTCATGTCGGGAAAGGCGTTCCATCAGGTATTGTGGTCCCAAGCCGTGTAAGGCTTTATAGGTTAAAACCAGCACCTTGAACCGGGCTCGGAAACATACAGGCAGCCAATGCAAGTGGGCCAGAGTAGGTCTTATATGTTCGAACCTACTGGTTCCAGTTATCAATCTGGCCGCTGCATTTTGCACAAGCTGCAGCTTCCGAACCACCTTCAAAGGCAGCCCCACGTAGAGTGCATTGCAGTAATCTAACTTGGAGGTTACCAGAGCATGGACAACTGAAGCCAGGTTATCCCTGTCCAGATAGGGACGTAGCTGGGCCACCAACCGAAGTTGGTAGAAGGCACTCCGTGCCACTGAGGCCACCTGCGCCTCAAGTGACAGAGATGGTTCTAGGAGAACCCCCAAGCTACGAACCCGCTCCTTCAAGGGGAGTGCAACCCCATCCAGAACAGGTTGAACACCCTCCATCCGGTCAGCGGAACCACCCACCAACAGCGTCTCAGTCTTGTCTGGATTGAGTTTCAGTTTATTAGCCCTCATCCAGTCCATTGTCGCAGCCAGGCACTGGTTCAGCACATCCACAGCCTCACCTGATGAAGATGAAAAGGAGAAATAGAGCTGCGTGTCATCAGCGTACTGATGACAACGCACTCCAAAACTCCGGATGACTGCACTCAACGGTTTCATGTAGATATTGAACAGCATGGGGGACAAAACTGACCCCTGCGGAACCCCATACTGGAGAATCCACGGGGCCGAGCAATGTTCCCCAAGCACCACCTTCTGGAGCCTACCCACCAAGTAGGAGCGGAACCACTGCAATGCAGTGCCTCCCACTCCCAACTCAGCCAGTCGTCCCAGAAGGATACCATGGTCGATGGTATCGAAAGCCGCTGAGAGATCAAGGAGAATCAACAGAGTCACACTCCCCCTGTCTTTCTCCCGACATAGGTCATCATACAGGGCGACCAAGGCTGTTTCCGTACCAAAACCAGGCCTGAAACCCGACTTGTAGCTTTTTTGTAGTGTTGTAGTGGTTTTAAAATGTACAGATTGTGTGTATGTTGTATGTTTTTGCTGTTTTAATTTTTGTATATTGTTTTTAATTGTTTTAATCCTATGTAAACCGCCCAGAGAGCTTCGGCTATGGGGCGGTAACAAATGTAATAAATAAATAAATAAACCAGAGGCATTCAAGATGCAGCTGGACAGCCATCTGTCAGGGATGCTTTAAGGTGGATTCCTGCATTCAGCAGGGGGTTAGACTCGATGGCCTTAAAGGCCCCTTCCAACTCTACTATGCTATGATTCTATGTGGGTTTAAAAATATATTATGCAAAATTATGGGCAATTAATTTCATAGCCAGTCCTTAAAAACATACAGGCAGATCAAAACTAACCTCCCTTTCCTTTCAGTTTTGTCTTAAGAGTAAATTTGTCTAGCTTAGAAGCTGCTTTGATCCATACAAAACAATTTTACTGTTCTATTGAATTGTATGGGGGAAGTGGCCACTCTTGAGAATTAGGATGGGAATTAGGTAGGGGAATTTGTTCTCTCTGTCTCTCTCTCTCTCTCTCTTTCTCCACACACACATACACACACCACAAAGACAGAGAAAGTGAATCAAAGGATCCCTTCTTGCCTATTAGCTTTTTAGCTCAGCCTGAGGAATTTGGAGCTAGTGTTTCTGTGACTCCTAAAGAAGCACCATTTTACAAACCTCAAAAAGATGTAAAGCATTAAATGTTTTAATGATGTGTTTCTCTTGTTTTAAATTTTTTAACTTTGTTATGCTTGTATTTGCATTGTGTTCCTGACCTCGATCCGTAGGGAGAGGCGGGTTATAAATAATAATAATAATTATTATTATTATTATTATTATTAAGTCTCAGGATGAAGAATGTGAACAGGGGGACTGATTCTGATTTTAACCCTTGATTTTAAAAAACAAACCCAGAAATATAGTTACCAACAGTTTCATTCTCCAGATCCCCAAAAGTCAGGAAAAGGAAGGAAAGATGAGCAGCCTTTGGCAGCCAGAACAAAGAGGGTAGGAATATAACATTGAGAGAAATGTGCATGGGAAGCATCTGAATCCACATCCACTGCCGCTAGAATCCAAAATCACGTTATTCAGATGTTGGTGATGTATGGCACAGACCCACCTGCTACATGCTTTCTTAACAAATGCCCTGTTATTAATGATAATGGATTGGATCTAACCTTCCCCATTCTGTGAGCGATTCACCGGCCAACAGCAAGGTGAGGGGACGCTATCTTTGTCTGTTCACACCTCCCTCTGCAGACCCAGTGCCACCTCCCATGCTGTTCTGGTGGGTCCCCCAATCCTCCTGAGCAGATCTTCAGGGGCCATGGGAGACAGCATGGAGATGAAGTACCTCCTCCCCCATTCCCCCAGTGGAAAGCTCTGCTGGATCAAAAGCCCTACATGGGTGGAAAGAGCCCTCCCATCCATAGCAGGAAGTCCCTGGATCCAAATCAATGCCGGTTATCTTTATGCCCATTTTGCCATGAGGCCCAAATACAGGAAACAGAAGCAGGCACCAACAAACCCAACCGATACGATCTCTGTTCCAGGGCGACCAGAGCACACCACATGTATACTTTCACATCTATAATTTTCTACTAGTAGCAAATACACAGTAAGAACATGGTATGTGCTAATTTGACCATGGCCTTGCTACATAACCAGGGCACTAGCCTCTGGTCTCAATGAGCTGCTGTTGCTTTCTTAGCCATGTATTCATTGCAAACGTGCCATAATTTGCCTGTTGAATTTTTATATCAGTCAGAGCTGTTACGGTCACACCTCTGTCCAAAAAAAGCTAGGTCTCTCCATTTTCATTATTATAAACACAAATCAAATCTATACTCTGAGTAATGCATTGACCAAAGGTGTAGCTGATGGGAACTGGTTAGTAACACAAGTGGGCTAATCTACTGATAAGTCTCGGGAGTCAGTTTCCATAGATAAGACAAGAGTAGTGTTTCTTCAACTGTGTTTTAGTGACCCTCCCTAATTTGAGATTAAGCATTACTTAAACATTAGGGACTCTCCAACAAGGTCTGACGTAGGTCCCCTCCATAAGGATTCGCTTTTGCGCCTGGTTAGGCGATTATGCGCATAATTGCAGAAGCGCATTTACGCCTAAGCCCTCTGCACGAGCTGCGGCGAGAGGCGGCGAAGCACATTAACAGATGTCCAAAATGCGCTTTACAAGTAGTTAATGCGCATAAGCGCTTTTTCACACAGTCAAAATGCGCTTTAACGTCCGGAGCAAAATAAAACTCGCGATTTAACGCGCATTCGATAATGCACATAATCGGGGAGATAACGCGCCTCTACGCCCGATTTGCGCTCCGTTCTTGTACAGGTAATTTTTTTAATGCGCCTTGAAAGAGAGCACATGCTGTTTGTAGCTTGAGGCACTTGGGTCTGTGGCAGGCTCTGTTATGAGGGAGGAATCCAAAAAAACACATTAATGAAACCGAACTCATTGCTTTGCTGTATATCACAATTTCTATCCTGGGGGATATGTAGTGGTCTGTGTTGCCCTCATTAAGAGAGAACTGGCCTGCAGATGAGATGTGCAAGTTTGTACATGCAGCAGAAGCAAAGAAAGCAAACATTTACTGACATGAATTTCTGCTTTCTCTGGTCCTTCTTCTCATATAAGAAACATCTCTTGATGAATTATTTTAGTGTTGTTTTTAAAATTAATTGTGTGATCAACTAATGTTTCATTTGTTTCCCCACTAGGGGGAGCTCGCAGTATATGTGTGAGATTTCCTTTACAAAGAAAAACTGACTTCAGTTCTCTCACCACCACCACCCTACATAAACCTGAAACGATCCATAATACTCTATGCATCTGATGAAGTGCCCATGAAAATGTATGCCAGAATAAAATGGGTAAGGTGCCTCAAGATGCTTTGTTTTTTGTGCAGATACCCTCTGGAAATCTTTATAAAACTGTCATTCTCTCTAATAGTAAACGCGGGTGATGCCAAGTTTGAATCAGATTGGTTCATCCCTTGATTTTTAAAGATTTTTTAAAATTTCCCTGCTCTTTAAACCTTTTGCTGATAGTTCACCAGTGCGCTCTTCCACCTCTTTGCATTTGTGAAGGATCACTTTTCCTTTCTTTTGATCATGCAAAGCTGAGCAGCTCCAGTTCATAAACTAGAGATGGCTGGTTCTCCTACTCCAAAGTAAATCCCATTGACTTCAACTGTATTTACATCCAAGTCATACTACATTTGCACACACACACACACACACACACACACACACACCTCCATTTTATTTCAAAGTTACATTGCAGCCTCTTCCTGTCAGATTGAAAGATCTCTCCTCCCTTCTTGCAGATGTTAAACTGTTGCCAAAGACAAGGTTAGCAATTCACTAGTCATGACTCACTGGAAAGGATAGCCTTTTGTCTTGCAAATTGGGTCTCCTTGGAAACATCCTGTGGGCTTGATTTTGTATTAAACTGCTTTGCGGAAGAAGATTTCAGGCAGTAAAAGGAACTAGAACACGAAATTCACTAGCACCAGGAAATGTCTTCTCCAGCTGTATATGATAATATAATATAGAATAATATAGGATAATTTAAGACAATATAGGAGGAAGAATAATTACACAAAACGGAAGAGAACCACTAGGAAGATTTATAAGGCACATGGAGTGGTGATGGAAGCGGACAGAAATGGATGCATGAGGAAAGTGGTTTGAAAGGTAAAGGTGGATAGGAGCCAAGGTGAAGTTCTGTGATTCCAACAGGACAGGGGTTCAGAAAAACAAGGAAGGAAGCCAAAAAAAACAAAACAAAAGAGGGAGCTGGAGCACTAAAACTTTCCTGTCAACTCCTAACATGTCCAAAGATGAAAAGGAGGAAGTAAGTTGTAAAACTGCCCTAGCCAATTAAAAGCACACCCTATTCTTTCATCACTGAAAATGGCTTTCAAGACACCCCCCCCCCAAACACCCCCCCCAAACATGGAAGCGGATTTGCTGGTTTACATTTGGGTGTTTATTGCGCACTTCCAAGATGAAACGGACTTTCCCAGGTGCAAAATAATAATAATAATAATAATAATAATAATAATAATAATAATAATAATTTATTTCTTACCCGCCTCTCCGTCTGGATCGAGGCGGGGAACAACAACATGATAAAATACATTAAACTGATTAAAACATGACACATATTATTAAAACTGCATTAAAACATCCTAAAACATCCTAAAAACATCCTTAAAACATTCTAAAATTCCACTGGATATGCCTGCCGGAAGAGAACAGTCTTTATAGCTTTCTTAAATTCTAAAAGACTGTTAAGTTGACGAGTCTCCTCCGGCAGGTCATTCCACAGTCTGGGAGCGGCAGAAGAGAAGGTCCTCTGGGTAACGGTTGTCAGCCTAGTCTTGGCTGACTGCAGTAAGTTCTTCCCAGAGGACCTGAGCGTGCGGGGCAGATTGTATGGGAGAAGGCGATCCCGCAGGTAACCTGGACCCAAACCATGTAGGGCTTTAAAGGTAATAACCAACACTTTATACTTCGCCCGGAAACTAATTGGCAGCCAGTGGAGCAATTTTAAAGCTGGCGTAATATGGTCACTCCTAGATGTACCGGTGACCAACCTGGCTGCCATATTTTGAACTAGTTGAAGTTTCCAGACTAGGCACAGAGGTAGCCCTATGTACAGCGCATTGCAGAAGTCGAGCCTCGAAGTTACCAGTGCGTGCACCACCATCTTTAGGTCTTCCAACTCTAGGAAGGGGCGCAGCTGGCGTATCAGCCGAAGTTGACAGTAGGCAAAATAAGACGAGAACAGAGGAAAAAAGCGAGAATAGTGCAGGACAAGGATGATGTCATGCAAGTCCATAGCACCAAAGTGGAAAGGATGGACTACAAGAGTGCCATAACCCTAAATGTGATGGAGCCCTGTATCTCTGGTTTCCTTTGGTTCTTGCGCTAGTTATCCCCAAGTTCCTTGTACCTTAGACCCACCCATCCCCATTTGTGTGCTATAGTGAATGTGTATTACCCCCTCTAAAAACTATATCTATATCTATATCCCTTATCTGTGTGCTGGTGTTTGCTGTGTTAGGAAGGGAGAGAGAGAGAGAGTGAGAGAGCGCTTCCGCTTTTCTCTGTCTGTGAGCCTATCCACATTGCCCTTAAAACGACTTATATTCTGTTTAAAAACGTGTTTTTTAAAGTTGTTTCTTTACGTGGTAGAACACATTGAGCAGTACTTATGTTTCATAGTGACTGCTTCCTCCGTCCTCAAAGCATTCCTGGTGTCACACAGGGTTAATTCTTTGTCTCTTCTTCTTTCGTTTTTGTTTTGTAGGCTGCATGACCCGCCCACTTGTCTCTGTAACTCATTGCCCTCCTGTTTTCAGCAGCACTATCCATAACAAAAAGGGAAATCTGCAACTATAATGCCTTTGGTTTCAGATTCAGATTGACAGCTTGGGCAAGATTAAGTTACAGAGTTGGAAGTGGGCAGGTCAAGCAGCCTGCAAAACAGAAACGAAAGAAGAAGAGACAAAGAAATAACCCTGTGTGACACCAGTCATAGCAGTCACTATGAAACGTAAGTACTGCTCAATGTGTCCTACCACATAAAGACACGACTTAAAAAAAACATGTTTTTAAACAGAATATAAGTTGTTTTAAGAGCAATGTGGATAGGCTCTGTGTGTCTCTGGTTTTCTTTTGGTTCTTGTTTATTCCAGTCCCCAAGTTCCTTGTACCTTGGACCCACATCAGACTCACCCTTTGTGTATTATAGTGCGTGTGTGTGTGTGTGTGTGTGTTTTACTCTTATATCCCCACTAAAAATTTCCCTTATCTGTGTGCTTGCTGTGTATTGCAATCCCAAATTTCCTTGCACCTTCCCACATCAGACTCACCCTTTGTGTGTGCATTTCTTTCTATGCTGTGTGTGTGTTTGTGAAACAGCACACATTTTTTCAATACTCCTTGTGCACAACCAGCACACATTTTTCTTAATTAATAAATCTTGCCCCATCATCTAATTACATCTTGAGGTGTGCAATGGGCGCTGCTGCTGGCTCTGGCCGTGTTGGGAGAGGGAGAGGTGTTTCTTCTAGTTGTCTCCCCTCCGCGCCCAAAATTAGGCACACCCTTTTCTCTGCTGCTGATTCTGCTGTTGCTGCTGCTGGTCGTTCTGAGGTGCAGGAGAAGAAGAAGGTTCCCAAGGCGGCTTACAACCATTAAAAGCAATACAAACACAGGCAGTAAAATATCAGTTACACAAGAAAAGCTTCAGGAGAACAGGAGCTGTCTCTTCCAAACTTCCATTAACAGGCATTTCTCCTAAATCCTTCCATTCAGCCAACATCAATTTTTCAAGAAGTGAAGAAAATTGGTTGTAGTTTCATTCTAGTTCAGACACAGTAAACCCATAATTAAAAAATATGGTATGGCACCACCAAGTTGACACACATGGAGATAAGGGACTTTGATTTTGGTAGGAGGTTTGTGGTTTCTGAAACTTCTGCAAGCTCTCTTGTGGAAATGCATCAGAAGTGTGTGTGTGTGGGTGTGTGTACTAGGAAATGGTTTGAGGGGATTTTTTTTTTAAAAAAAAATCCTAAACATCAAGGGATGAAGGGTTCTGCTTTAAACTTGGCATGGCTAAAGCCCTATTTAAGAGCTATAAGGGTGCCAAGTGTCATCTCTTTATTGTTAAAAATGACAGAGATGTATGCATTTTAGTTAATTCCCATTGACAAAAATAGTGCGGTTACCCAAAACCAGAGTGGTTTTCCACCGGGCAATCTGGTGGTGTGGAGAGACGCCACTGCACCAAAAAGCAGAGCGGAGAACCCGCTCAACGGAACTCTGCCCCGAATTTCGAGGAGGAGCAGACCCACTCTGCATACCCCTAATACACACACTTGAAAAAAGACCTATGGAAGCACCCCATCTTTCAAAACAGTCCAATGGGTAGGGGGACCAGATAAAATCCAGGTCCGGGCTCATGTAACTTTAACAGTTGTAGAGAAAAGGGAATTTCAGCCAGTGTCATTAGTTCCTGGTGAAATCCCCTCTTCATCACTAGAGTTAAAGGTGCAGGCACTATACTAGAGTGACCATATACAAAAGAAGGCAGGGCCCCTGCAACTTTAACTGTTGTGATGAAGAGGAAATTTCACCAGGAACTAATTGCATACAAATGACACTGATTGAAATTCCCTTTTCTCTACAACTGTTAAAGTTACATGAGCCCTGACCCAGATTTTATCTGGTCACCCTACCAATGGGTACATGTTCTGAAGTCACAAAATGGGGATATTTTGTGTTAGTTTTTTTTTAAAAAAATTAAAACACCAGAAAAGTGGGCATGGGGCAATGGAATGTCTGCTTGGCTGACTGGACCCCTGAACCGTTGCACTGGAGGTGATGAGGATATGCTGCAACATTTTGTCGGAGGTCCAACCTGTTAGAATATACTGGCAAATGTATACTAACTACTCCCCACTCCCCGGAAAGCTGTTGCAAATTCCATTAAGCGAAGCTGTTGTAAATGCCTAACTGTGTAAGGGCCAGTTCATATGAACTGCATAATAATAATAGTGAGTCAGGTGGGGTGACCATCCTCAAGGTATCTGTACTTTACCTGGCATTGGGCCCACAGCCACCTCATCAGGGGCTGGGGTGTCAACTTATGCATTGCCAAAACATAGGAATTGCTTCACCCCTACAAGATGGCAAAAGAGGATGCCAATTTGCCTAATATTTGCATATGCTTTTTTTATAAATAGATGCAAATGTAGCACTAATAACAATAATTTAAATAGAAATATAATACATCCTGCCATGATGGAGAAGAATGCCCCTGCTCAGTCCGCTCTCCAGATGCTAAATGTTGATGGGCCAATTCAAGACCTCTCCTTGCTTTCCCTCTTTAAGGTTTTTAGACTTTAAACCAGACTTGGACTGTGGTCAGCCCATCAAATGGAGTTCACCTTCAAAGAGAGCACTGTACTGACAGCTCTCAAAAATAGAGGACTGCTCTCTGTAAACTATTGATTTTTTTCCGCAGGTACCTTTCTACAGTATACATTTCCTTTGGTCATTTCTTATTGTGACAGGAACAGATCAAATAAGGCTGCTGGATAACAATGTAAGAAGAGTCATGCTGGGTCAGACCAGGGGTCCATGTAGTGTTCACACAATGACCAACCAGCTGTTGACCAGGAATTCACAAGCAGGACATGGGTGCAATAGCACCCTCCCACCCATGTTCCCCAGCAACTGGTGTATATAGACTTACTGCTTCTGATACTGGAGGTAGTACATAGCATTTAGGACTAGTAGCCATTGATAGCCTAAATGGAGGTCTACTACTTCCTGGGGAGTTATACACAGAAGAATTATATACAGGCCTTCTAGCCTGGGATCCTATGAGTGTTTCCAAAAATAATATCAAGTTCTGGACTGTATCCATGTTCTAAAATATATTTCTTGATATCTAGCTTATTCAGAAAATATATTTGTTTTACTCTAAAACCCTATTATGACAATTAATGAAGAAGAAATGAAACAAACGAGGAGAGGGAGTGCTGTAGCTCTGCCTCTTCCTTCCCATTTCTGTCACCCTCTGCTTGTGGAGGGCAACCGTCTGGATAGGAGAACCTCCTATATCTGTAGAGGCTCTCCACATGATCCACCATCCTGGAGACTGGAATAGGGCTTAAGGATGAACTACATGTCACTTTAAAGGCATAGCTAATACTAAGGATGGGGGACCAAATGCAAAAAACGAAAAAAGAAAGTTAAGGAGAAAATATGTAATGAAATTTAATAATAAAAAAATATTTACATCAAAAAAGAACACTATTCAGCATATATATGTATATTGCCAAAGTCAAAACAAAGCTCTTATGATTCTGGCCAAACACGTTTTGACAAATGCGTCTTATTATTATTAACAAGCAGTGAAGCCAGATAATAACGTTTGTGAGTATCTCTTAGGGCCGATCTACACAGTCCTTTGGAACGTTTTAAAAAGTATTTTAAAACGTTCCAAATAGGTGCGTTCTAAAACGTCTTAGGCCACATTACTGAGTACTCACGTTACAGGAGAACAGTCTTTAAAGCAGTGTGTGCGGTCACACACTGTTCTGCCCTGTCTCTTTCTCTTTTTTTTTTCCCATGAGTTTAGGGCAAGACATTGTGGGGGTTGTAGTTCAGTCACCACTTCCTCCTTTGTTCCTCTGTCATACCCTAGCGAGTATAGGGCTAGGCATTGTGGGTGTTGTAGTTCACTCACCCACTTCCTCTTTCTTCCCCACCAGTCAACTGTTAAGTATTTGGGCGCCGGTTAACAAAGCACTGCCCCCAGGAATCACAAACGGTAAGGAAAGACACATTATTTTACTTAAAACGATTTATTAAAAGTGAAACTGTTGTATATAACTGAAGGGAGTTTTAAAAAACCTCAAATATACAACGTTATAGGGAGTGCGTCATGTGGTCCAAAGAGTTTTCATAACCCTTATAAAATATCAAAAACCTCGTGTGTAGATCGGCCCTTAGTTTACTTTTGGTGAAAATTGTTGCACATTCCTGTGAAGCTAAAGTGTAACTGAGCATCTCTCTCTCTCTCTCTCTCTCTCTCTCTGGCCCCCTCCACAAGGATGCGCTTTTGCGCCCGGTTCCAGGATTATGCGCATTATCGCGGAGGCGCATTTACGCCTAATCCCTCTGCACGGGAGGCGGCGAGAGGCGGCGAAGCGCATTAATTCATGTCCAAAAAGCGCTTTAGAAGACGTTAACGCGCATAATCGCTTGTTCACACCGTGATAATGCACTTTAACGGCCGGAGAAAAATAAAAGTCGCTATTTAACGCACATTCGAAAATGCGCATTATCGGGGAGATAACGCGCCTGTACGCCCGTTTTGCGCTCCGCTGGTGTGGAGGTAAAATTTATAATGAGCCTCTAAGGCTCATTAAACGTCTCGTGTGGAGGAGGCCTCTCTCTCTCTCTTTTATTCCAGGGTGCACTATACTCACCAATTTGGGGAGTGATACAATCCCATAGTTTGGGAAATGTTTATGTCAGCCCCTTTGTGAAAAACTTCTACTCAGTACTCAAATAATTTAGGTTGGTCATTAAAAAAATCTTATACTATATTATATTATATATTGGAAAAGTCTAAATTTTCCAGTCTCCATCTAAGGCACTAATAAATGTTTTATTATTTCTATTGCTTATTTTCAGTGATCGGGCCACTGAAGAAGACACATTTGTTGAAATGCATTTGGCCAGAATCATAAGAGCTTTGTTTTTACGTTGGCAATATACATATATATGGTGAATAGTGTTCTTTTTTGATGTAAATATTTTATTAATATTATATTTCATTACATATTTTCTCCTTAACTTTCATTTTTCATTTTGTGGATTTTGGTTAAGGCTAGCACCTTGTTGTTTGTGTGGACCAAATGCAAAACCTAGCATGGAAGGTACAATGTGTTAACCCTTTGCCTCCACATTTGGTCATGATCCAGATTGCATTTCTATACTAGCTATTGCATAGAGGACCTAGTCCAGTGCGACACTAGGATCCAATCCAGGTCGCATCCTTGCATTTCCTTTTGACTAAGGAAAAAGAATGATGTAGCTGCTTGCTGTATTTGTAAAGCAACAGAGTTTGGCCCTTAGTGGCAGCTGGATTGCAGCTGAAATGGGAAAGGTTCATTAAGGTTCATTAAAAAGAAAAATGCAACACACAATATTTCAGTAATGCTAGCTTTAATGTGCCAAGTACTACAGGTAACAAGGAATGAGATACATTTATACATTCTAAGGAGTACTAGCAAAGGTTAACAATGGACCTTTGGAGAGGAGACTATCACGTTCAGACCTGTTGTTGTAGGAAAACATTGGGTTGTGTGAGAGTCTTGAGATTTATGAAAGTCATGTGTGAGCAGATATGGACTGATCTATTTTGTCTTGTGCCAAGAAAAGCTGCAAGAAATCGGGGAGGGGGGAGCAGAAAAGGTTTAAATCAATAGTTATGTCAATATCTTTCTCTTTGGAAGTTTCGTTTGCCAGTGGTTTTGGATTCCTGCCTTCATTTCACTCTATCATCTGAAGCGAAAGAAAAAGAAAGTCATTTTATTTGAAAAGGAACTTGGGAGGAATTTCATTGTCTGTGTGTGTTGGCAAGTCGTCCTTGCTCTACATGCCACCCTGTTTCCCTGCATCTGCTGATTTTTCCTCTTCCATGCCCTCCACCCTTTCTATTTCCCTCCATCCTTGTGTTCTTTCCTGCAAATTATTGCCCAGTTTTTAAAATTCTCATATACTTTCTAATAATTAGCAATTATTTTGGTCACACTGCACCTCAATAGAAAAATAAATAGTAGGGGTGTGCACCAGATCGGGTCCGATCCATGATCCAGATCCGATCTGGCCAAAATCGGATAAAATTATCTGATTCCGATCCCCCGCAGCTGGATCGTCCGATCTCATCCGATCCGATCTGAAAGGACCCAATCCAGATCAGAAAAGATTGGAAGTTTGGACCTCGGACCTCCTCTTCCCCTCCCCCCACTCGTGCTCCTTACCTGCTGCCTCCTCGCTGCCGTCCACTGCCGCCTGCTGCTTCTGTACTACTGAGAAACAGGCCTTGCGGCCTGTTCCACAATAGAGCGACATTGTACTGGGTGACGTCATCACTCAGCGTGCCCTTGCTCTACTGTGGAACAGGCCTCAAGGCCTGTTTCTCAGTAGGACTGAAGCAGCGGGTGGCAGTGGATGACAGCAAGGAGGCAGCAGGTAAGGAGCATGCATGGGGGGAGGAGGGGAGGGAGGTGGAGGCCCCCCATTACCTGCTGGCGTCCCACACTGCCGTCCACTGCTTCCATACTATTGATAAACAGGCTGCGAGGCCTGCTTATCAGTAGTATGGAAGCAGCTGATGGCAGTGTGGGATGCCAGCAGGTAAGGAGCATGAGTGGGGGGAGGGGGAGGGCCCCACTTACCTGCCGGAGCACCCGCTTTAGTCTGCTGGTCCCTTCTACTGAGAAAGAGGCTTCGTGGCCTGCCTCTCCGTAGCGTGCCAGGGGATGATGTCATCACCTGCCACGCTACTGAGAACTAGGCTGCAAAGCCTGTTTCACAGTAGATTGGAACAGCGGACAGCAGCGGACGGCAGCGGATAGAAGCAGGCACCCCAGCAGGTAAGGAGTGTGAGTGGGGGGAGGGACAGGGCCCCACTTACCTGCTGCGGCTGTGGCCCTGGCCCTGGCAGGTAAGGAGCGTGAGTGGGGGGGAGGGACGGAGGGAGGGAGGGAGGGGGAGTTAGGTCCCCACTCACCCGCCCCCATGTTTTCACCATAGGCTTGCATTTGGGGAAAGCTTTCTTTCCCCCATTGTCAGCTTATGACTAAAACACCTAAAAAGGTGTCCGATCCGAAAATCGGATGTCCGATTTTCAGATCGGAATCAGACCGAACTGGGAAGCCTCCGATCCTAGGCACCAGTTCCAGTTCCGATTCTGATTCTGATCCGATTTTGGGGGTCCATGCACACCCCTAATAAATAGACATATATACTTACTTACATTCCTCGAGGCATGAATAACCCTGCCACCTTTTTTCCTCACACCCACACACACCAATCAGATTGTCAGCTTCGAAAACTGTCCTTATTCAAAAATGTTGGTATCCTTCTACTTGCAACTAATGTCATTATTCACACCCATTGGGTTTCTTTTGCAAAATATTTTGTTTTGCATTGTCGCTAAGTAAAAGCCTGATGTTTCAAAGGGGATACAAATTTAACATAAATGCATTATACTCACTCTGGTTGGAAACACCATTTAACACCACGGACACTGTTGTCAAAACAACATCCTTTTGACAAACACGTTTCTTTAGAAATCCCTGCCCATCCACACTCTCTTCTCCTCCGAAAAGGTACATTGCAGCTACGTTGTTGATCTATTCAGCAAAATAAAATTTAAAAATTTAAAAATGCAGACTTCAGAATGGATTGTGAAGAATTGTTTGAAATATGGTTCAATTTCTGTTGAGCTTAATACAAGCCGGAGAACGGACCTTGGGTCAGGCATTCTCCCTCAGGCTAATCTACCTCACAGAATTTTGTGGAGAAGAATATGGCTAAGTGTATGTATGCACCCTGGGCTCCTCAGAAATGCATCAGGATACACATGTGAAGCCTTCTTTTAAAATGGGAACATATAAACATTTCCCATTTATAAACATTTTGAAACATTTCCCAAAATCATTGCAAAAAAAAAATGAAAAGAAAAGAACCTTGAACCAGCCCCCTTCACATACATGAAGGGGCAAAGCATGCTAAAGGAGAGATGCAGGGCTGTGCCTTTATTCCCATCATCCACTTCTTCACACAGACATTAGAGGTAAGGAGACCTCTAGGTGTAAACTGACTTCAATGTGTGCAGGCTTCCCTGAATCCTGGAGCTTTGCCTGATCAGGCTTCAAGCAGGACCCAGGCGGGGTGGGCTGTGCGCAAAACTTCTCCACCTCAGACATCCATGTGAATGTCTGGGAGGAAAGTCCAGGGTTAGCTTTGCAATTTAGGGATAGGTCTAATGCATGAAGAGGGGCTTTCAGCTTGGTCTGAAGAGGGACTGTATATAGTGTGGAGCTTATTGTTGATTCTGACAGAATCCATTTAATTATCTTCCAGTTAGCACATTCTGTTCAAGGTTCCTTTACTGTAATGATGCTGGGAAATATTCCAAAACATTTGAAGTTTTCTTAAGACTGATAGTGCAGCCACACCCTACCTCCCTCACAGCCCCTTTCAAAATGCTTTGCCCCATCATATTAAAGGTCTATTTCATACTTTTAAAAACTATATAAATGACTAGCGAACTGACTGGGCTTTTCATGCATTGGAATGGCCTTTAGCTTGATACAGCAAAGCCTTCAAGCACACTAACATGGCTGCCACGGTTTGAGTGAAGTCACACTTGCTGGCACCACTAGGAATGCTCCCTGCCATGGGGCACCCCCCATAGCCCCTCAGGGAGGTTTCTGTTCACTCCATTCCCCCTGAGGGGGGCTGCCCCACAGTAGGGGGAAGAGGGAGAAGCCATATGACTCTGTCTCTTGGCTTGCTCATCTCTCTAGACTTCAAAGTGCATTAGGATGTTTCCTAATCCTGCTCGAGGTCCTTTTATGGCTCCACTTGCCTATCTGGCAGCTCTTCAACTCATAAGAGTAACCAGTGCCTTCAACTCCTGCAATGCATGGCCAGGATTCATATATCCAGCATAGCAACAAAATAATTAAATAAATACTGGTGGGAAGGGAGAAGCCATATTACTTGGCCTACTGTTCTCTCCTAGCTTCAAACTGTGGCCAGATCTACACCAGGCAGGATATGACACTTTGAAAACGTTTTGAAAACTGTATATGGAGTATGTCCTGGGCCCTAACAGTTATCACTACTGTTATAAAATGTTTTAAAGCAGTAGTGTAGATCCTGCCTGTGTTGACTGCAATGTTATGAAATGTTTAGGAAAGTCTGCCCCCAGTGACTGAAAAAGTTACTACAGGCTTCAATCACATGAACACATTTAAATTAATTAAAATAAATTAATGTGTTTTAAAAACAAAATTACCCCTAAGGATCCCTTAGTAAGCATGCCAATTTTAAGGCATCTAGGTTTCAGAAACATGGAGTTTTGGCTTGGAGAAATAGAGAGACAGACAGACAGACAGACAGACATCCTATTTTATTATTATAAATTAAAAGGTGGTGGTTTACCTGGGAATTGCGGGCGTTGCGGAGATTGCTGGGCATCTGTCACATTGCTAAGTCCTGAAATCAGGACAATAGCCAAGAGCCAGAACCATCTGAAGTTCATTTCTAGCTGTAATCTTCACCCAAATGTCAGATGCGTTTAAAAATCTGAGACCGGTGGTGTCTCTGTAGAGATTAGGTTGATTCCTGTGAAGAAAAGCTTAAGAAATGAGGGATTGCTCCAAGTACTCAAATCCCATTACACAGTTAGAACTGGCCATGGCAGTGCCAAGGTTGCTGGATTCCTGTAATCATTTTAAAAAGGCACTTTTTCAGATATATCTATAGCACTTCAATAGTTCCACTGCAGCCCTTGAATGAGCCAACAAAGGCCAGGCATTTTATAGCACTGACATTCTCTTTGAGATGCCAATTAACCAGTGACAATCCACTGAGGGGAAAAAGGGAAGCATCTGACATGCAGGAGAGAAAAGTAATTGAGGAGACTTTGAGCTCCATCACACCAGCGATTTATCGTACACTCGTCATGCCTAGTATCTGATTTTGCAGCGTGGTACTCATATGACGTTGTCCCTGTCCTGCACTCATCTTGCCTCTTCCCCCCCTTGTTGCACTTTATTTTGGTGCGGGGAAATTCTGGATTATTTTCCCCTCTCACTTCTTCCTTTGTCAGGGGTATGTGCTAATGGAGTCGTGCTGACAAAAGGGGAGGGCGGGGCGGTTCTCCTCCTCCAGCATGTTGACGTGTGGATTTGTTAGTCAGTTGAATGGACTTTTTAGTGCTCCTCATTGCCCGCAGAAATGGGAGCCCAGATTAAACCGTATCAGTAAATCACTAGATAACAAAGCCAGAGCGGGGGGGGGGGGGGGGAAGAACCCACGGCCATCACAGTACCACAACCAATGAACTGGAGGAGGAAGGAAAAGGGACGGGGTGGAGTGGAAGAGCAAACAAGTGAAAACCCATGTGAAAGGGACCGTGTGTGATGGAGCCCTTGATGCACTTATGAAACGGAGGTAAAAAATGTGGAGGCAAACCAGGGAAAAAAACAGGTGGATAGCTGAATGGCTGTGGGAGTGAGCTAGAGCCCCTGCCTGTTGTTTTTTTCTCAACCAGTCAGCCTGGGAATTAATTGCCACACAACGGGAATGGAATGTTTTTGCCCTATGAACAGCCTGGCTGAGTTTAGCTGCCCACCCAGTTAGTCCTTTGCAGATCCAGTTGAATAAATGTGGCCCAATTTGATACCATACTTATGTGTCTCGTCTCTTTATTTCCATTCATCCACTCGCAATTGTAGCCCCTCCTTCAATCACCTGGCTGAAAGACTGAGATCAATCCTTTAACCCCGCCCCCAAGCCAAACCATACATTCTTCCTCTCTCTGATTTTTGCATCTGTGCATATCATTCCCAGATTCCCTCCTTTCCAGGTCTCTCTTGCAGTGGCCATGAGGAGCCAGCCAGCAATCCAAGCCTTAGCAGCAGGAAGCAGTAACCTTACCTTTTAACTTATTTTTTGTGTGAGTGAGAAAGAGAGAGAGGAAGGGAAAGGGAGAAAGGGGAGTGTTTTTTATCCACCCCCACCCCATTTCATTCTGGGTGGGAGAATGGGGTGTCTTTTAGACACACTTTCTTCTGGGCTGTTTGAGAAAGTTAAGGGAAAGGGGACAACCCCTCTTTTGAGTATTTGAAAACAGCTTGTGAGGCTGCATTCTCCTTCTTGCTACCTGGAGAATGAAGAGACTCACCAAAATATATGTGCACCAAAGCTTAGTGAATTAGATCTACTTTGTGTGTGTGTGTGGGGGGGGGTTCCTCCTCCACGTTTCCTGCCTGACTGTATGAGTAACAAATTCTTCTCCTTTTACCCTCAAATCTGTCCTCTTCTCACTCCATTCTGTACCTTTTTAACATTCTGAGTCCCGTGATTCAACCCAGTACCAATATCACCTTACAGCTTCTTATTTACAGAATTGCCACTTTAAGAACTCTAAACTGGATCAATCCCTTGTCTACCTATCTACACTACTGTTTTAGTTCAGATTCCTGATTCATAGGGGAAAATATACATGCCAATGGAGAGGGGGAGAGCTACATGAGTGTATGGGGGGCTTTCAATCTCCCAGCTATGATTAGGAGATTAGGAATGTTACACGTGCAGAGATGCAGGACTTGATATACCTTTGATTTGATCAAGCAGGGCAACCAACCAAAACTTTCTGCTTCCCACTCAATCAGAGTGGCAGGAAAAGACTAAAAAGAGGAAATATGACTAAATATAAAGGAATCTGAAGAACAACAACAACAAACTTTAAGTCCATAGACCATTTCCTATACAGCATATATTACAATTTTACAACAGCAAGAGTTACAATGATCTGAGAGTTCAGTATTTAAGCTAGAATTCATGTACAATTCCATTGGAGATAAAGAAGCCCATGTATTCTATTACTGATGTATTTTTTATCTTTTATTCACTTACTACTAAATTATACATTATACATTCATTTGGGCTCTACTTCTGATAGCAAGATTGAGAAACTTTGCAACCTGAATAGAGATATGCTTATTGTTCCCTTGAAGTAGAGCAATAGCCAATTTGTCCTGCAATCTGCCAGGAAATTTCTGTGTAATTGGCCAAATGAGCGATCTTCTAACATCATTATAAAAACTACAATTAAACAGAACATGCACAACTGTTTCTACCTCCATATTATTACATGGGCAGAACCTTTCCTGAGCAGGGACTTTCTTGTATCTCCCCTCCAAAAGTTTGGAGGGGAGGACATTAAATCTTCCTAACATAAATGCTCTCCTATATTTAGGAACAGAGAACCAAGACAGGTAGGCCATACCATCTGCAGGTGTATGGTCCAATAGCCCTAAGGATAAGGGAGAACATGGGCCGTGGGCAGAGGCACTCATCACCTGCCAGTCTATATCCATTTGTCTCTGTTTCAAGGTATATTTAGTAGGGATGTGCACTGACCCCCCCGGATCGGATCGGATAGCGGATCGAAATCGGACCTGGGGGGTCGGATCGGATCGGATCGGATCTGAGGCTGGTCGGATCGGATCGGACCAGATGTCCGATCCGGATCGGACGCCATTTTGAATGCTTTTTCCCATAGCCAAGTATTGTTTTACAAAAACGCCTATAACTTTTTCATTTTTAAAGATAGAAGGATGAAACTTGGGCACATTGTAGACTGGTTAGGGGTAGTTATCTGTGAGAAATTTCAGAAAGATTGGTGCATGCATTTTGTGGCAATTAATTTTTTAATAAATACCCAGGAATGCCTATAACTTTTTCATTTTTAAAGTTACACACATGAAACTTTGCCACATTGTAGGGGGTACCTTGGGACCTACGTGTGTGAAATTTCAGAAACGTAGGTGCTTGTCTTGTGTGGCAATTAATTTTTAGAAAAATGGGTAGTAGTGGGGTAAATACAGTTACGCCTCCCATTTTTTTATTTTTGAAGATACAAACAGGAAACTTGGGCACATTACAGGTACCACTTGCCTTGATATGTGTGTGAAATTTCAGAAACATTGGAGCTTTCCTTGTGTGGCAATTAATTTTTGAAACAATGAGGAAAGAAACACCTATAACTTTGTCATTTTTAAAGATACACACATGAAACTTTGCCACATTGTAGGTGGTACCTTGGGACCCATGTGTGTGAAATTTCAGAAACATAGGTGCTTGCCTTGTGTGGCAATTAATTTTTTAATAAATACCCAGGAATGCCTATAACTTTGTCATTTTTAAAGTTACACACATGAAACTTTGCCACATTGTAGGCGGTACCTTGGGACCTATGTGTGTGAAATTTCGGAAACGTAGGTGCTTGCCTTGTGTGGCAATTAATTTTAGAAAAATGGGTAGTGGTGGGGTAAATACAGTTACGCCTCCCACTTTTTTTATTTTTGAAGATACAAACAGGAAACATGGGCACATTACAGGTACCACTTGGCTTGATATGTGTGTAAAATTTCAGACAGCTGGGTCCAGGCATGTGGTGGCAAGGTATTTTTGAAACAATGAGGAAAGAAACGCCTATAACTTTTTTATTTTAAAAGTTAGAAGTCTGAACATTGCTCACTTCGTAGATGGGTTAGGGGTAGATATGTGTCAGAAATTTCAGAATTATAGGTCCAGGCATTTGATGGCTATGGAATTTTTAAATTACATGTTTCAAAAAAATTTCTACAGAGGCCAGGTCTTCCCCTCCCGCTTCCCGCGAAGAAAAGGAAACACTCTCTCGTCTCGATCCCTTTGATCCTTGCTAGTAGTATCCATTACAGGGCTCGTGTTTCCTTTCCTACTTTCACTTTTCAAGCAGAACGGCTGAGCCTAGCTGAGTTTTGCAGCCATGCGTGCAAGGAAGGATCACTCTGGTCTCGATCCCTTTGATCCTTGGTAGTATCCATTACAGGGCTCGTGTCTGCTTTCACTTTGTACTCAAGCAGACACGAGCCCTGTAATGGATACTACCAAGGATCAAAGGGATCGAGACCAGAGTGATCCTTCCTTGCACGCATGGCTGCAAAACTCAGCTAGGCTCAGCCGTTCTGCTTGAAAAGTGAAAGTAGGAAAGGAAACACGAGCCCTGTAATGGATACTACTAGCAAGGATCAAAGGGATCGAGACGAGAGAGTGTTTCCTTTTCTTCGCGGGAAGCGGGAGGGGAAGACCTGGCCTCTGTAGAAATTTTTTTGAAACATGTAATTTAAAAATTCCATAGCCATCAAATGCCTGGACCTATAATTCTGAAATTTCTGACACATATCTACCCCTAACCCATCTACAAAGTGAGCAATGTTCAGACTTCTAACTTTTAAAATAAAAAAGTTATAGGCGTTTCTTTCCTCATTGTTTCAAAAATACCTTGCCACCACATGCCTGGACCCAGCTGTCTGAAATTTTACACACATATCAAGCCAAGTGGTACCTGTAATGTGCCCATGTTTCCTGTTTGTATCTTCAAAAATAAAAAAGTGGGAGGCGTAACTGTATTTACCCCACCACTACCCATTTTTCTAAAATTAATTGCCACACAAGGCAAGCACCTACGTTTCCGAAATTTCACACACATAGGTCTCAAGGTACCGCCTACAATGTGGCAAAGTTTCATGTGTGTAACTTTAAAAATGACAAAGTTATAGGCATTCCTGGGTATTTATTAAAAAATTAATTGCCACACAAGGCAAGCACCTATGTTTCTGAAATTTCACACACATGGGTCCCAAGGTACCACCTACAATGTGGCAAAGTTTCATGTGTGTATCTTTAAAAATGACAAAGTTATAGGTGTTTCTTTCCTCATTGTTTCAAAAATTAATTGCCACACAAGGAAAGCTCCAATGTTTCTGAAATTTCACACACATATCAAGGCAAGTGGTACCTGTAATGTGCCCAAGTTTCCTGTTTGTATCTTCAAAAATAAAAAAATGGGAGGCGTAACTGTATTTACCCCACTACTACCCATTTTTCTAAAAATTAATTGCCACACAAGACAAGCACCTACGTTTCTGAAATTTCACACACGTAGGTCCCAAGGTACCCCCTACAATGTGGCAAAGTTTCATGTGTGTAACTTTAAAAATGAAAAAGTTATAGGCATTCCTGGGTATTTATTAAAAAATTAATTGCCACAAAATGCATGCACCAATCTTTCTGAAATTTCTCACAGATAACTACCCCTAACCAGTCTACAATGTGCCCAAGTTTCATCCTTCTATCTTTAAAAATGAAAAAGTTATAGGCGTTTTTGTAAAACAATACTTGGCTATGGGAAAAAGCATTCAAAATGGCGTCCGATCCGGATCGGACCTCATCGGATCGGATCGGATCGGATCGGAGGTTGGCCGGATCGGATCGGATTGGATTTTCCCGATTTTGGGTCGGATCGGATTCGGATCGTGGATCGGATCCGATCCGATGCACACCCCTAATATTTAGCACCTTCTAGATCTTTATAGAGTAGACTGGGGATTGATAATTCCAAGGAGTTTATTTTATATGCTAGTGCCTTCGTCCAGGGGGATACATACGAGTCCAATAGGACCTGAGAGACCAAGGCATCTGGGGTAATGCTGTGATAAAGTCAAAACCAGAAATTCAGGGAGTCCAAGGAATTTGAAGGAAAACAGTAAGAAAAACATGTAGCAATCCAAAATCAAAATATTTGAATGTAGAAATAAATGAGAAGTTACCAAGACAAGTTGTTATATTTATAATGCTCCAAAACACACCAGTTTTGGAGAATCCTGATTCTATCAAATTTAGGGTGACCATATGAAAAGGAAGACAGGGCTCCTATATCTTTAACAGTTGTATAGAAAAGGGAATTTCAGCAGGTGTCACTTGTATGCATGCAGCACCAGGTGAAATTCCCTATTCATCATAACAGTTAAAGCTGCAGGAGCCCTGCCCTCTTTCATATCTGATCCCGCTAGTGTAGCTCCTGCAGCATTAACTGTTGTGATGAAGAGGAAATTTCACCAGGTGCTGCATGCATACAAATGATACCTGCTGAAATTCCCTTTTCAATACAACTGTTAAAGATATAGCAGCCCTGTCCTCCTTTTCATATGGACATCCTAATCAAATTATTATTTCCAAGCACAACTCAGCTCAAAGCTACTCCATGGATAACAAAAGTTTTCACAAATACTCATCTAACTTCTTATTGGCAGATCTGAAATATGTGACTTACCCCAAGGCAAAGCAGGTGTCTAGCAAGATAGAAAGGGACAGCAGCTCATCAAAGGAGAGACAGACAAGACCAATTATAGGGGGCAAGAAGCCCGCCTTTCCCCTGTTCCACGCCCTCTCCCTCCTGATGAAATAGTTATCACCAATTGCCCCAGAATGTAATTGTTTCTAATATAAAAGGAAATAGCTGGGTGCTAGAGTGGTGTAACAATGGTTGTAAGGGGACCATTGTGGCAATCTTTCAGTCGACACCTTATGTATTACGTGTCAAAAATGTTCAATCATTCTGTGGTCACAAGAAACGGCTGCTCCCTGGATTGCACTTTCCCATAATTGAGGAACAAGCAACTGAGCCTTAGGACAGATTAACTGACAACTGCTCTCTTTCCCTCATGCAAGGAAGAACCAAGCTTTAGCAGATGTGTTTGGCTTAGCAACCCCACACTATCTGCTAGTTTTAAGAGGCCCTGTTTTAATTGTGTTTTATAGGGGTGTGCACGCCAGAAATTATTGTATCATATCGTTATCGGAAATCACTTAAAAAAATTTCAGATCCAAATATATTGGAGGTTTATCGTATTTAATTCAGATCCCTATTTTGCCCTATAGAGTTGATTTTTGAGACAGAAAGGCCTAAAAGTTCAGTATTTTAAAAGTTACAGACTTGAAACTTGGTCACAGTGCTTATGGGGTATGCCTAAGTATGTGTATGAAATTTCAGAACAATTTCTACAACCATGTATTTTTAAACATCATTTAACATGTATTTTTTAAACATCATTTAACTTCTGACAGGTCAGAATGACAGCTCGCCACGGGCATTCAGAGATCTGTCAAAAAAGGTGCACAATGTTTTAAAAATTCAGATAAAATACAGGGTGGAGGGATTGTTCTGAAATTTGGCACATATGTGTAGCAACATGTTCTAGACAAATGCGCCAAATTTCAGATCAATCCCTCCACCCCTGAATTTTATATGATTTTTTAAAACATCATGCACCTTTTTTGACAGATCTCTGAATGCACGTGGTGAGCTGTCGTTCTGAGCTGTCAGAAGTTAAACGATGTTTAAAAATTCATATAAAATACAAGGGTGGAGGGATTGTTCTGAAAGTGAATACACATACTTAGGCATACCCCTTTGTCAGGTCTGTTTCTGGGCATTTAAAGATTCCTCCCCTTCCTCCCTCCCTCTTAAGGGCAATAGCTGTGCACTTGCTTCCCCCAGATTCTGAGAAAACAGCAATATCAGGGTGAAGTGCCTTTGAGCATGTTTGGCCCCTCAAAGTCATGCTGTTGTATCTAGTCATGATTTTAAAACCACTCAGAGGGCAGGAGGAGGCACCGCAAATGGACGCAGCCCATTTATGTGGGTTATTTCCTTTTATGTGGAATTGGGTTGATTGTTTGAGACCAACCTTAGGAGTCAGGTTGTGAAAGACACACAGCAGCTACCTGCCTGTGCACTCACAATGGCCACCAAAGGCCAGTAAGTCTTGCCTCCTGCCCAAGGCATGCTGGGAGTTCCGCCCAAGGCATGCTGGGTTGTAGGCATAAGCCTTGGTTTTTATTAAATTCTTTAAAAATACTTAAACCCCCAAAATTTGTGTTTTTAGATTTTTCTGGTACATTGTACAGCCAGACGTATCATTGTGTCACCATGTCAAGTTTTTAACTCATCTGGAAGTGGGTCAACATTTCCGGACATACGTGATGCACACATACTTTCCACTTTATAGGTAGAAATTAACAGCCTCATGCAGAAAAGCTCTCTGACAGAGTATGTCCAGATCTACATCAAGCAGGATATAGCAATATGAAAGAGGTATATAAAAGGCAGGAGCCACAGTACTACTTTATAGTGGTATTGAAGTGCACTGACAACTGTTGGAGCCCATTGACACATACCATGTCCCGCTTTCATACCACTATATCCTGCTTGGTGTAGATATGGTCTAGGTATCTTTCCATAGCAGAAAATGGGAAGGGAAAAAAGCACCACTGGAGGGCTGGAAAAAAGAGAGACGAGCTCTGGTGCTACTGGAAACAGTTAAAATCTTTAATGATTCTTTATCTAAAATGGCTCGACATTTCAGATTAACAAAATCCTTCCTCAGGAGCTACAAAATTAAATTTATACAGTTAGAAAAAGGGGGGCATCGGGAACACACCTGTATCTCACACAAGATTACTTTATATTTTGTTATTGTAGTGACCAAGGTTTGTTTTTGTAAACAACATAAAGTTGTGTTCATAACGGCATCGAACTTCCTCTGTCTACAAAAACAAATCCGACCTCCCCCTCCCCACGATTCTCTTCCCATTCTGTCAGCTCAGCCAAATTCTGATACCGGAAGAGAGTCTATCTGGGAGAAAGGTGCCTGGGGCAGTAGACTGCATGGAGATAAGCCTGACCTAGTAGCTATCAATAGAATTCTTCTCCATTAAATTAAACAAGCCATAGCAGGAAAATACTGCCATGAGATATTCAGAGATATTAAGACTAACTTTAAAAATAGGCACATACACTTCAATTCAAACGCTATATTCTTGCATCTTGGATATTATAATGGCATATATTTTTGCTGTCACTCATGTAATGTGAACATATTATTTTTTACTCAGAAATGAAGCCCAATGAGTTGAATGGGGCTTATTAGTGTGCACATAAATCCGACCAGAATTTCATATTCACTGTGCAAGTCTAAGCATGTTTATTCAAATAATCCCTATTTAATTCAATGCTGAGGATTGCACCTTAAAGCTGCAATCCAAATTAAATATGCATAGAATGGGATGGAGTTTCAAGTCTCAAACAAGCTATATTTAAGACTAAAGCCTTAACATATTCATTTTCTTTCCTCCAGGGCTTTTAATATTGAGTTTGCACTAGCAAAAGCAGAACCCAAAATAGGATAGGTAACAAATCATGATGCCAGCCAAGCAGGTTCCCGCTGGGAACACAATGATGGGAAAGCAAGCACTAGACTCAGCTGTGAATCTTGTGGATTCAGCTGTGAATCTTTAGAGAGCATCTATTTCCTTTGGGGTAAAAGGACCAATCTCTCATTTTTTTAATGTTTAGGCAACTCAGTCCGGAAGGGGCTGGAAGGGGAAAGGGAGAGTCAGGCTAATTTGACATGGGAGGGATAATTAAATAATCACTTCCTCCCATTCATGTTTTGTGTGTGGGGTGGGTAGCCTTCCTCACTTTCAGTCACAAAACTGGTCTGGGGCTAATTTTGTCACCCACCCCAGACAACACTTTCACATGTGGTCTCTTGCCTGTCCCCAACGACTGGCTCTGCCCTTCAGAAGGGCGCTGAGGACATGCTATCCTCCGCACCCCACACTCTGACTCTGCTGCTTCTTCCCCCTCCCTTCTTGAAGGCAGGCCTGGCCCCTTTCCTGTCCATCATACCACCAGCAGCTCACTGCCCCGGCTGACAGAAGGGCTGCCATGGTATACCTGCAGGCCCGGCCCAGGGTCCCCTGCACCGCACCTTCACCCCTCACTGCTGGTGCTGTTGCCGCACTGCTCCCAGCAATACTGCCAGCGATGATGCTGCCGCCACTGCCACCTCCACCTGCTTGGCTGGCATTCTTCTCTTTGGTGTGCTTATGTGCACCCCACCTCTCCCAGAAGTCTCAATTCTCACGAGACTTCCGGGATGAGGTGTCTGAAGTTTCAATGTCTTATCCCGGAAGTCTCGTGAGACTTGAGACTTCTGGGAGAGGCAGGTACTACCTAGGCTGACCATATGAAAAGGAGGACAGGGCTCATGTAACTTTAACAGTTGTAGAGAAAAGGGAATTTCAGCCAGTGTCATTTGTATGCAATTAATTCCTGGTAAAATTCCCTTTTCATCACAACAGTTAAAGTTGCAGGGGCCCTGCCTTCTTTTGTACATGGTCACTCTAGTATAGTGCCTGCAACTTTAACTGTTGTGATGAAAAGGGAATTTCACCAGGTGCTGCATGCATACAAGTGACACCTGCTGAAATTCCCATTTCAATGCAAGATACAGGAGCCCTGTCCTCCTTTTCATATGGTCAGCCTAGGTAAGATGACTGTTCCCCCTGCCACTCCATTAAAAGGCCCTTTCATCCCTCAATTGACCGAGGGGGGGGGCAGAGCAGGGTGTGCATTTTCTGAGCCTCCGGAAAGTGTGCAGATTGCCCACACCATTAGTGTGGCTGGGGAATATCTGTGCATGTGTTTAGGGTGCATGTATAAAGCCAGATGTGAGTTAGCCATGCATGTGTTTGTCTGGTTTGAGGCTAGCTATAGTTAAGATTCATATCACTCCAGACCAGACAATATTTGCTACTTGATAATATTTGTCTTACATTTCTAAGTATTGAAAATGCTGCATGTGTATTATCTATCTAGAACCCTTACAACAGTCCTGTAAAGGTAAGTCAGTATTATTAGACCCCATATTGCAGATGGAGAGTCTGAGGATGAGAGAGACAGGTTTGCCTAAGGCCGCCTAGTGAGTGGGTTCAGATGTCTCAATAACCCATGATGGGTTATCATGACATCTGTTGGGAGCTTTTTTAACCCACAATGGCTTATTTGGCCAAAATAACCTACTCTGATAACCCATGTTTTCAAGAGCGAGTTATTTAATCCATTGTGGGTTAATATGCCATTTGGTAGTCACAGAGGGTTATTTTGGTCATCTGCAGAGTCATTTGGCAAGAGAGGTCAAAACTGCTCTACTGTTGCACTCCAGCCAGCAGATCTCTGTTTCCACAATATGCTTAACAACCCGATTGCACTCACAGCCTGGCCCTAACCCTTCCCCTGGTAGTGCATTTTGCAACCTCCCCAAGTGTCAAACGCCATCTTGGGTGGGTGGCAGCAGCTGGACAGGGTTGCCATTTTGCCTTGTGTGCTCCCCTGCCAGGGGATGCTGTGTATGAAATTTTGTCTGAGTCCTGCAAACATCCATGGAGTTATAGCCATTAGCCCCTTTTTGCAAAATGGTACTTTTGCTCACATGGCTTTGTCAGCGCACAGGGTTTTTAACAGGCCTTGTGCGGATCTCAGCTAGGGGAGAATCTGTATGAAGTTTGGTCCCTATCCTGCAATCTTCCAAGGGTTTATTTCAGCCACACCCCTTTTGGGGTGCACCTGAGAGTTTTGCTCCTTTGGGTGTAATCATATGGAGTTTTGATGATGCATCATGTGCCTCTCGACTAGGGGAGGCTGTGTATAAACTGCAAACTTCCAGCACTTTAAAGCTGCCCCCATCCTTGTCAGGGTGCTGATGGCACTGAATTAACCCCTGTACTTTACCTCACATCTCTCCCCTCTCATTGGGATATTGTGGAAGGTTAAAGCAAGGCTCCTGCAATGTTGTCAATGGATGAAACAGAACCACTGCTGGGGCAGGACGATTGCAGCAGGACATGGGATGGGGGATGACTTAGATCATGCACAGTACCTTAATAAACTATGCCCAGTATTTGACCTCCATCACACCTAATCCCCCCCCCACCTGGTTTGCCTCCGCGTTTATTACCTCTGAGGCAAAAGCGTGTCAAGCTTTGATCCCTTTCACCTGAATAGCTGCTCTTTCATGCCTTCGCTCCTTGGCTCTTCTGCTCCACTCCACCCCTCCCCTACTTTTTCTCCCTCCAGTCAGCTCCTGGCAGATGAGTACTTCAACCAGACCAGCTTCTCTGCTGGGCAAAAATGGAATTACCCTTTAGTCTGGCTCTTTGGGGGCACTGAGGGAGTACAATCCTGTCTCTGCAGAGATTCGGGCATTGTATGATTTAAAAAAACACTTTTGAGCCTGGGATGCAAGGTTTGGGTTTTATATTGAAGCTGGAGCCGGCTGCTGGGAGAGATTGCTTTTCCCTGCCAGGACCTGATGCAATCCATTCAAGCCCCCAGTTCCTCTAAAACTACATGGAGACTCAGGGCACGTTAAATGCATTTAGGGAAAATAATCCAGACTTTTAGTGTTCTAGGAAAGGCTGGGGAAGAAGCAGAGTGTCAGCAGGCCAGGCATGGTATCACGTGAGTACCATGCTGCAAATCCACACACCAGGCATGGTGATAATGCACTAAATCGCTGGTGTGATGGAGCTCTGTCTGATCGTGTTGGAGATAACAGTAGCTTATTTTCAAAATAAACTAATGTGAATAGCTTATTAGCCCGTTGTGGCTTAAGGTGATATCCAAATGTAGCCAGTGAATTCATGTCAGAGGTAAGATTCCAACTAGCAACCTCCTGATTCATAGTGGGATATACACATGTATGTGGGGAGGATGTAGAGGAATTCATGAGTGTATGGAGTGCTTCCAGTCTCCCAGCTATGATTAGGATATTGGGAATGTTTCATGTGCAGTAATGCTGGACTTGATATACCTTTGGTTTGATTGAGCCAGGCACCCAACCAACCATTGCTCTCAAACTTGCTGCAGAGAGTGGCAGGAAAGGAATAAAAAGTAGAGATACAGTCATATATAAACTAGGGGTGTGCACGGACCCCCCGGATCGGATCGGGACCCGGATCGGGATCTCCAATTTTGTCCCGGACCGGTTCGGACAAAATCGGAGGCCCCCCGGACCGGATCGAGTCCGATCCCGACCCAAAAATCGTACATTTTTGGATCGGCCGCCATTTTTTTCCCCATAGACTTGCATTGCAATGCAAGTCTATGAGGAAAAAATGGCGGCGGGTGGGTAAGGGGGGGCCTAACTCCCTCCCCCCCCCGGGGCCGTCCGCTGTGGACGGCCCCGGCAGGTAAACCCCCTCCCCCGCGCTCCCTACCCCCCCTGGGGCCGCCTGCTTCCATCCGCTGGCGCCCGCGGGCGCCAGCGGATAGAAGCGGACGGCTCCGGGGGGGGGGTAAGCCCCCTTCCCCGCCACTTACCTTCTCGGCACGTCCGGCGCCGGCGGCTACTACCAGCGGGCTCCGCGGCCTACTCTCAAGTAGCGCGCCGGGTGATGACATCACCCGGCGCGCCACCCTGGAGCAGGCCGCGGAGCCTGCTGGTAGTAGTAGGCGCCGGCGCCGGACGGGAGCCGCCGGGCCGGGCAGGTAAGGGCCCCCCTCCCCCCTCCCCCCTCCGCGCGCCCCCTCCTCCCCTCCACGCACCCCCTCCTTACCTTTCCGGCCCGGCGGCTCCCGTCCGGCGCCGGCGCCTACTACTTCCAGTAGGCTCCGCGGCCTGCTCTAGAGTAGCGCGCCGGGTGATGACATCACCCGGCGCGCCATCCTAGAGCAGGCCGCGGAGCCTGCTGGGAGTAGTAGGCGCCGGCGCCGGACGGGAGCCGCCGGGCCGGAAAGGTAAGGGCCCCCCTCCCCCCTCCGCGCGCCCCCTCCTCCCCTCCACGCACCCCCTCCTTACCTTTCCGGCCCGGCAGCTCCCGTCCGGCGCCGGCGCCTACTACTTCCAGCAGGCTCTGCGGCCTGCTCTAGAGTAGCGCGCCGGGTGATGACATCACCCGGCGCGCCATCCTAGAGCAGGCCGCGGAGCCTGCTGGGAGTAGTAGGCGCCGGCGCCGGACGGGAGCCGCCGGGCCGGAAAGGTAAGGGCCCCCCTCCCCCCTCCGCGCGCCCCCTCCTCCCCTCCACGCACCCCCTCCTTACCTTTCCGGCCCGGCGGCTCCCGTCCGGCGCCGGCGCCTACTACTTCCAGCAGGCTCCGCGGCCTGCTCTAGAGTAGCGCGCCGGGTGATGACATCACCCGGCGCGCCATCCTAGAGCAGGCCGCGGAGCCTGCTGGGAATAGTAGGCGCCGGCGCCGGACGGGAGCCGCCGGGCCGGAAAGGTAAGGGCCCCCCTCCCCCCTCCGCGCGCCCCCTCCTCCCCTCCACGCACCCCCTCCTTACCTTCCCGGCCCGGTGGCTCCCGTCCGGCGCCGGCGCCTACTACTACCAGCAGGCTCCGCGGCCTGCTCTAGAGTAGCGCGCCGGGTGATGACATCACCCGGCGCGCCACCCTAGAGCAGGCCGCGGAGCCTGCTAGTAGTAGTAGGCTCCGGCGCCGGACGGGAGCCACCGGGCCGAGAAGGTAAGTGCCCCCCTCCTCCCCCCCCCCGCTGTCCACTTTCATCGGCGGGCGCCCGCTGGCGCCCGCCAATGGAAGTGGCGGTGGGCGCCAGTGGGCGCCCGCCGATCCGCCGATCCGCCGAACCGGTTCGGAGCTTTTTCGGACCGGTTCGGATTGGATCGGCCGATCCAGCTGCGGGATCGGAAATCGGATAATTTATCCGATTTCCCACTGGACCGGACTCGGATCGTGGATCGGGTCCGATCCAGTGCACATCCCTAATATAAACGTACTTGAGGGACAACAGTAAGAAAAACCATGTAGAAATCCAAAGTAAAAATATTTGAATATAGGAATAAGTGACATGTTACCAAAATATATCTGGCATGTTCATAATGTTCCTTTCATGAGCTAAAACACATTGAATTATGTCTGTCATGCACAACTCAGCTCGAAGCTAGCCCATGAGAATCAAAAGTTCTTACCAACACTCACCTAACTTCTTGTTGGATTTTGAACTTATGATCTTGACAAATCTGAAATATGTGATTTTTCCCAAGTGAACCAGATGTAGAGCAATGCAGTAAAGGATAGAAGCTTATCAAAAGAGAGACAGACAAGCCCAGTTATAGGGGGCAAGAAGTCTACCTTTCCCCTGTTCCACAGCTCCCCCCTCCCTGATGAAACAGCTATCACCAATTGCCCCAGAATATTATTATTATTATTATTATTATTATTATTATTATTATTATTATTTATTTCTTACCCGCCTCTCCATTTGGATCGAGGCGGGGAACAACAATATAATAAAATACATAAAACTGATTAAAACATGACACACATTATTAAAACTGCATTAAAACATCCTAAACACATCCTAAAAACATTCTAAAATTGTTTCTAATATAAAAGGAAATAACTGGGTGCTGGAGTGGTGTGACAATGGCTGTAAGGAGACCATCCAACCGTTCTGTGGTCACAAGAAACGGCTGCTCCCTGGATTGCACTTTTCCGTAATTGAGCAACATGCAACTGAGCCTTAGGACAGATTAACTGACAACTGCTCTCTTTCCCTCATGCAAGAAAGAACCAAGCTTTAGCAGATGTGTTTGGCTTAGCAACCCCACACTATCGGCTCATTTTAAGAGGCCCTGGTTCCATAAGAATAATATTTTCATTCTTACTTGGACTAAAATTTGTATTCTGGACTTGGCATCTTTTAAGACAGTTTTTTCTCTGAGGACATGAGTTTTCAGGAGCTTGATGCATTCATTCATTCATTCTTACATTTGTTTAGCCTTCTCTGAGTTTTTCTGTGCAAGTCATTTATTGTGCCCTCATCATTCTTTACTCAGAGGTGTTTCAGGTTCTTTTGGTGATGTTGTGTGACTCCCCAGTTTAGCTTTTGTGTCTAAGCAGCACTTTCAGCAAATTTCTTTAGAGCAGGAAAATTGCAGCCTTTAATTGGGAAAGTGAAAGAAAGCACTTTTTCTACTCATGTATTAGCACCTGTCAGGCTGCTGAGTCCCACAAACAGGACAATGGTCAAGACCAGAACCAGTTCATTTCCAGTTGTAATCGTCACCCAGTTGTTTGATATGTTTAAGAATTCCAGATCATTGGTGACTTTGTATTCTCTTGAGGACTTTTGTGCATGGTAAGTTGCACGTCAGCCCTGGCTAAGTCTTGTTTGTCTGCCTGATGTAGGCCAGATCTGCACCTCCAATGATAATGAAATTATCCCATCATGATGACCCTATATCCCTCTTGTGGATTTATATTTCGTAGCACACACAATGACATCTGTCTGCAGTATTTTGGATACTATGGAATAAAACCCAGAAAAGAATGCTAGAAAAGAAGTGTAGAGAATCCATAATGTGCCCTAATGGTTATTTAACATATACATGAAACCGTTGGGAGAGGTTGTCCGGAGTTTTGGGGTGCTGTGCCATCAGTACGCTGATGACACCCAACTCTACTACTCCTTTCCACCCAATTCCAAGGAAGCTGTTTCTGTGCTAAACCAGTGTCTGTCAGCAATAATGGACTGGATAAGGGCAAACAAATTGAAGCTTAATCCAGACAAGACAGAGGTGCTCCTGGTCAGTTGAAAAGGCAGATCAGGGAATAGGGATTCAGCTTGTGCTGGACGGAGTTAGACTCCCCCTGAAGACATAGGTTTGCAGCTTGGGTGTACTTCTGGATTCAGCCTTGAGCCTGGATGCCCAGGTTTCAGCGGTGGCCAGGAGTGCATTTGCACAGCTGTGCCCATTCCTTGAGTTGTTGGACCTGGCCATGGTGACACATGCCTTAGTTACATCCCGATTGGATTACTGTAACATGCTCTACATGGGGCTGCCTTTAAAGAATGTTCAGAAACTTCAGCTGGTTCAAAGAGCTGCAGCCAGGTTGTTGGCCCGGGCTAGTTACAGGGAGCACTCAACTCCCCTCTTACAACAGCTCCACTTGCTTCCGTTCTGTTTCCAGGCACAATTCAAAGTGCTGATTTTCACCTATAAAGCCCTATGCATCTTGGGTCCAGGTTATCTGAAAGACCGTTTTCTCCCATATGAACCTGCCCGTGCTCTGAGATCTTCTGGAGAGGCCTTTCTCTCAGCCCCACCAACATCTCAGACACGCATGATGGGTATACGGGAGAGGGCCTTCTCAGTGGCTGCTCCAAGGCTCTGGAATTCCCTTCCCAGGGAAGCTAGACTGGCTCCCTCCTTGGTATGTTTTTGGAGGCAGGCAAAAACTTTTTTTATTCCTGCAGGCCTTTGGTGAATACTGTGGACCTCCATCTATATTTAAGATTTTAAAATTTTATTTTATTTTATTTTTTATTTAAAAACATTTTTATAGTGCCACCTCACCATTTCTGGCATCGTGGCACTTTACAATAATACATAAAACAATTTCAATTAAGAACCCTCAACCCACATTAAAATTTAAACCATCCCTCCCCCCAACTCTTGTGAAAATAAGAACCCCTTACAGAGGCGTTTAAAACAATTGACGGTGGGAGCCTGTCTAATCTCCAGTGGCAAATTGTTCCATAATTGTTCCATAATTGTTCCATAATTGTTCCATAAGTGGGCGCACCACTGACCAATCGGGGGCCAACCACTGAAAAAGCCCTGGCCCCTGCACATTCCAAATTGTAGTGGGGGACAATCAGGTCACCCTGCCCTTGAGAGTGAGTCTGCCAATGGTGGGACACAGGAGCAAGGCGAGCACTCAAGTAACTAGGGCCCAAGCAGTGCAGGGCTTTATACATAGTTAATAAAACCTTGTAGTGCACCCTAGCAGCCACCGGCAACCAGTGGAGCTCTTGAAGCACTGAAGTGATAGAGGACTACTTCGGAAGCCCCTTGACCAACCTGGCTGCCACATGTTGTACAGCCTGTAGGTGCTGGATTTACTTCAAGGGAAGCCCTGTATACAGCAAGGTGCAATAGTAAAGCCTGGAGGTGACCAGGGCTTGAACTGCGATGGTAAGATCGGCCTCTGAAAAAAAGAGGCAAACTTGGCAGAGCATATGTAATTGGTAAAAACAGCTGCGGACAACAGCCCCCACCTGTGATGACATAGTTAGAGATTCATCAAGAATGACACCCAGTTCTCGCACCTCGGTCACAATCTTTGGTCGGATTCCTGAAAATGAAACATGTGCAAGCACCTGCATTGAACCTGCCAGCCGCTGACCTTGACCAACAACCATCAACTTAGTCTTCTCTAGATTAAACTTCAACTTGCTTCTGGACATCCAATTACAAATCTCAGCCAGGCACCGAGACAGGGCAGCAACTGCCCCACAGAGGTCTGAGCCCACCTCAGCCCATGAGCTTTAATTAACTCTGCCAATGGCCTCACATATACATTGAACATGAAAGGTGAGAGGATAGAACCCTTTGGAACTCCACAGGGGAGGGCTGTGGGGGCAGATGAACAAGTGCCCATGGAAACCAACTGAGCCCTACCATCCAGGTAGGACTGGAACCAGGCAAGAGCCCGGCCCTCCAGTCCCACCTGGGTCCTCAACTGTCTAATCAACATTTCATGGTCCAGTGTGTCAAAGGCTGCTGAGAGATCCAATAACAGTAAGATGGACAGATGGCCTTTGTCCATCGCTAAAAGAAGATCATCACAGGCCACAGCAAGGGCAGTCTGAAGCCAGATTGAAAAAGATCTAGAAAATCTGAGTCATGGAGGAACCATTGGACCTGCTCCAGTACCACTTTCTCCACCACCTCACCAAGAAAAGGAAGGTTGGAGACTGGTTGGTAGTTTGCTGGCAGTGATGGATCAAAAATTGTTTTTTTAAGGAGTGACCGCACACTAGCAGTGGGCACCCTAGCCTCCATCAAGGATGCATTCACCACTGCCGTTAGAAGTAGGCGCACCACTGACCAAGCAGGGCTGATCAACCAAGGCCTCATCTACAAGAATTCGCCTTTACGCCTGGTTAGGCAATTATGCGCATATTTGCAGAAGCGCATTTACGCCTAATACCTCTGTACAAGAGGTGCCAAAGCACATTACTGGACGACCGAAACTGTTGACATGCGGAGAATCGCTTGTTCACATAGTCAAAATGCGCTTTAACGGCCGGAGCAAAATAAAACTCGCTATTTAACGCGCATTCGATAATGTGCATAATCGGAGAGAAAACGCGCCTCTACGCCCGATTTGCACTCCGTTCTTGTAGAGGTAAAAAAAATTTTAATGCGGCGTGAAAGAGCTTTAAATGCCTCTTGTAGAGGCAGCCCAAGTTGGACATGGGTCCAATCCACAGGTAGTAAACTGGAGTGACCGAAAATCCTGTCCAGCTCAGTCAAAGATACTAGGCCAAAGCAATCAAGTATAGGTTGTGTCCTGGGAGCTTCCAGCGGCAACTCTGCAGGTAGATCTGTAGGAAAACCAGCCCTAATTCTACTAATCTTTCCAATAAAAAATTGGGCAAACTCATCACATCCAACAGCTGTAGGTTCTGTTACTGTTGCTGCACAGTCGGGATTTATCAGGCTGCGCAGCACTGAAAAGAGGGCGGCCGGCCGGTTCTTTGTTGCATCTAAGCGAGAGGAGAAGAAAGATTTCTTTGTCCTCATCACAGCCCTATGATATTGTTGGTGATACCACACATGGGATTCACGATCAACAAGGGAGCGGCTCTGCCTCCAGTGCCGCTCTAATTTACGCAGCCTCTGTTTCATCCCATGCAACTCATCTCAAAACCAAGGCAAGTTACGTGGGTGACCCTGAGCCAGCAGCCACCTTGGGGCAAAATAATCAATGGTGGTGGTCAGCCAAATATTATAGCAAGCCACCAGCTCATCCACTGAGTAATCAGTGCCCCACTGAGGTTTACAAGCCCTCAAAGCATGCTGGAAACCCTCTGGATACAGCTCAGACGGACCCAAACTTGTGGACCAAACTTCGGGGGAAGAGGTGTCTTAAACACATACTGAAGGAGGTAATGATCCAGCCATGACAAAGGGGTTAGATGACAATCCCCAATCCCAGGCTGAAGATGAGATCAAGTATATGACCTCCAGTGTGAGTGCTTCCAACAATATTTTGTGAGAACCCCAACAAGGTCATGGCCTCAAGGAAAACTCTGACCAACACATCACAGGCATCATCCACATGTACATTGAAGTCACCCAGGACCAACAGCCTGGGTGACTCCAAGATCAGGTCAGACAACAACTCGGCCAGCTCAGGGGCAAACTCTTTCGAGTATGCAGGTGGTCGATACACTATCAGGAGTTTGCAAGCAATGTTCTCCCGAGAGAGACATGACACCAAGAGGTGTTCAAAAGATCTCGTATCTGGGCTTGGAACCACCCTACAGTTTAAACTAAATGAATATACCTGAGCAACCCCTCCTCCCTGATGGCCCTGTCTTTTCCGATGATGCACCAAGTACCCAGCTGGTACAAACTGGGCCAACACAGGGCCAGCCGCCTCATCCAGCCAGGTCTCGGTAATGACACCCAGGTCTGAGGACTCATCCATGTTCAAATCATGGATGGCACTGGTCTTATTATACACAGACCTAGCATTCACCATCATAAGAGAGAGGGTACTACTATCGATGAGCCCACTCCTTGATACCAAATGAGCAAGGGGAGTGGATGAAGGGGGAAGCGAGACAAGAGTCCTCAGCCTTCGCCCCCATCATTGTTGCCACCTCCCACCTAACACTCACTGCTTGCATCCACCCCCAATAGACTGTATCTGTAGGGCATTTATCTGTAGGGCATTATTAAAAATCCTTTCTTGTCAGATCTGAACAGGCCTGCCATAGGTCATAGACTGAGTCCTTGTATTCATGTCAAGGGGTATATCAACAACATCTCTCTTTATAGAGGAGTGTTGATTCGTTATATTTTCCTGGACACTAATTAATGGGTTCGAATGGAAATCCAAGTCCTCAATCTGCTCCATTTGTGGGCAGAACTTGCTGACATTAGACTTCACTAAGCGAGCCATCTTTGTTAGTGGCTGGAAAAGTTCCTCAGGTCTCTCAGATGATCCAAGTTTATCTTCCTCCAGGTATCTCATATAATTCCCAGTAGGTGGATTTGATCCAGTTATGTTTATGATTGGCTTATGAGAGACCAGGGTGTCCTGTAACTCTTTGTTCTGACAAGTATTCAGCTGTAACCAGTTTTCCCAGTGGGTCTTTTATTCCTTCAGCATTCACTTTTCTTACACCCCTCCCACTTGCTGATGCATACTTCTGGGGAGATTGGTCACTCACCATAGTCCGGCTAGACACATGGGCTCAATTCGGACAACACGCTAAGCAACTGTGGGTTGTTGAAGCAACAACCCATTGAGTTGTTAAACGTGTCATCTGAATGTAGCCACACAACGCAGTAACAACCTACAGTAGGCAAAGTAGCAAAATTCAACAACTGAGAGAAACAACTCAGTTGCGAGTTGTTGAGGGAATTGTCAATTGACAAACGTGTCGTCTGGAGTGGTGCGTTGTTGAAAGAACAATGGTGAGTTGTTGAGCACGGAAGATCAGAGAGTGGAACGGCAAGAGCGGCAGAAAGCGGGGGCCGCTCAAGCACGCTCGCAACAGACCCCTGGCATCGCCGCCATAGCAACCAGGATGCTCACCTCCCCCACCTGGCAGCCGGCACAGAGCTCAACAAAGGGCCAGCTCCTGCAAGCACTCACGCAGGGTGCCCAGTCAGCTACCCAAACGTACAGGGAAGCACACCAGAAGGGCACTACGGCAAAGGGGGGGAGGGGGAGATGGAATAAGCAACAACCCCAGGTGCCCTGGAGCAAGGGGCAACCCCCCACACACACCAAGAAGGAGAACAACACCCCATCCAAAGTAGAACCCCACTGCACCGCCACCTCCACCCTCACATCACCCAGAAGGACGAGAGCAGAGGAAGCGGCAACCAGAGAGCCCCCCTCATCCGCCCAACACGGCTGGACAGTGAGCCTTTGCCGGGCCCCGAGAATCCCGTTGGGGAGCATTGCGCCCGTGTGGAAGCGTCGCGGGTGCGTGAAAGCATCAGTGCCTGGATCTGGCTGCGCTACCCCCACCCCCTGTGAGCGTCACCTGTGCAGTTTCATCTGTGGACTGGCATCTCTCCCTGGCATGCCGCCCCTCTCCACCTCATCCCCTTGGCACGTTCCGTGCTTGGCTCCCTGGGGGTGTGGCTTCGGCCGTCCCCTCTTCACCGCTGTGCCTTCCAGCCGCCTCCTCTCTTCCCGGGGGCAACTGTCCTTTCCGTAGGTTCTGCCCTGGCATAGTGGTGCCCATATGCCTTATTGCCCATGTTTGGTCTCCCTGCTGAATAAAGTTTTCTACGCCACCCCACTCTCGCCTTCTTTCCTGTGTGTGCGGAAGATACTCTAGGAGGGAGGGGGGGTTGGAGGCTGGGGTGTGGGTGCCAACGTTGGAATTGCAATGCTGGGCGCGGGGTGCGACTGTTGTATTGGTGCTGCCTTTCCTCCTGGCTGCCTCATTGCCCGAGGCTGCTGAGTTCCGCCCACTGACTGAGGCAGCCAATGGGGTTTGGGAGGCGTGTCCTGCATCGGCTTCAATGGCGGCGCCCATGGTTTTCGGCCACAGTGTCTTCTGGGATACCTGCTGGAGGACTAACGGAGTTTGGTAAGTGGGGAAAATGGCGGCTGAGCTATCAGTCAGAGCCAAGTATGCTATTTGCAACCAGTGTGACTGCCGTTTCCTTGCAGCGCCTGCTGCAGCGTGTTGTCTGTAGATCACCACCTTTTCCACCCACCGTCAGTAGGTAATTCAACAACTGTTGCTCAGCGTGTTGTCCGAATTGAGTCTTTTTCTTTCTCCTTCAAAGCTGCACTACCATTCTTTCTAGCTTTCAGATGTTCTCTTAATACTTCTAACCGCCAAAATATCAGTTTGTGCCAGTAACGGTAATGTGGAAAAAGAATTCAGGAGATCTTCCTCTTCATTTTTAAATAAATCAAATTCATTATCCAATTTATACTGTATGTCCCATTGGCCTTGCATTGCCTCCGAACTATTTCCTGGGGACTTTTGGTTGGGCTGGATTTCAGGAGTTGGTACAAGAGTGTGTGTACTAGATCTAAAATGGGAGGTTCATATGCCTCTTCTGTATCCTCTAAATTGATCAAATTATATGATCTATCACAAAACTCTAGCTGTTTTAATCTATGACCCCGTATGTCGCACGGGGGCATAAGATTTTCAAAGAACCTTGAGACTATTATTCCTTTGTATAAAAGTTCTTCCTTATAATAAAGTAATAAATTGGCAATAGCCCAACCTTAAAAGGAATCACTGCTGGTGCATTGTTGTAATGTAATATATATATATATATATATATATATATATATATATATATTCTACATGGGTTATATCATCCACACACCAAAAATTAGGATGCACACTCTCTAATATTTGTACCAGATGCTGTTTGCACAGGTTTTGATGAAGTAACCCTTTAGGTTTGGGATAGTTGGAAAGGACCAACTTGTAACGGTTCAGGACAAGATTCCAATTGTTTGCACTACCAAATTCATTCCGGGAATAGTTTTTTTCTGGTTTGTATCACTGACCAAGGGTCCTGACTATCACCATCTTTCCCCTGAATCAAAGAAGAATGTGTAGTCCGAGCCATCAACCACGGTGAATTTTAAATCATCTTCTCAGTCAGATACCCAGTTTAACAAAGATGATACTTGAGCCGGGAGCGACTCCTCCATCCTTTGATGCTTAGGGCAGGTCTGGTCATTATCTTTATTCTTAATAGCCTTTTGGAGATTTGAGGTGTGTTTTACAATAGATGCTTTATCCTTCTCAATAAGATTTTAAAAAATTGGTAAAATCCATCTTTTTGTAGCTTTTACATTTTACATTTTTAATATTTTTACCCTTTTTTAAGTTGTTTGTATACTTTTTACTTATCACCCTCTTAGGAACCTTATTATTCTTCAGTTTTTCCCTATGCAACTTGGCATTATTACACTTGCACAACACATTCTTGCTTCCAAGTTCTGGGCCCATTGTTCCAAACGCTTGACAAGTGTTGTTAAAAGATCATTGCATTCATAAAGAAATGACTTAATATGTGCAAGGTCCTGTGATAACAGAAAGAGCCATCCTTCAACTGACATAAAACTCTCTTTAGCTGGTTCATTTTGATCAGTGAGTTGTTCTTTGTTTAAATGACTTCCCCCCTGCCTCTAGCTCAGCTATTTGTTCCTTCATCAGTTCATTCAGTTCATACAATTGTTTAGCTTTCTCAGGGGGGTGTTCCTTTAATGCCATAGTTTCAGCCAAGGCCAATTCTAAAGCCGAATTTGTGGAGGAAGAGTCTTCAATCCAGTTTTCATGTAGTTTCCCTTTAATCTCTACGGACCAATCTAAAATGGGCTCTGAGGTAAAGGAACTTTCTTCAACAACTACATTCTCTTCAGTTTTCTTATCTTCTCTAATGGCAGAGAATTGCATAATTTTTGGCTGCTGTCTTCTATTTCTCCGACCGTCTAGTGGACTACTCTTGAATTTAGGCGGAGTCCCACAATCTTTATATGCTTTTCTGGTAAGCATAGTTGGTTTTATAATTGAATCCAGGAGACGAGGAATTAATTTGCTCAGTAGGAGATTGGTCTTCCCCACCCTACAGGAGACACTAAATAATTACAGCAGGAACTTTAGCCTTTAGCCTAACTCATTGCATAGGATACTCCTCCACACTGAAGGTGATAAGCGATTTTATGTACTACTAATAAAAAGCTACTTTGACTTAAAAAATAAAAAAACAACGAAGTAATAAAACAGTGCGAGTGGGATGAAGGCAATAGTAGATAGCAATTAGCAGATAAAACAAACTAACAGAAAGTAGAAAGTAGAGGAAGTAGGCAGTGCTTCTTACCGTGCCACTATTTTACAAAGTATTTTAAATGTTGAAATGTTTTAACATTGAAACCTGTTTAATTATATTTATAACTTTTGTATATTTCTATTTATAGCTTTAACTGTATATGTTTTGATTTTGTAAAGCTGCCTTGAGGCCCAGTATCGGGCAAAAGTTGGGATACAAATAAAGATAATAATAATAATAATAATAATAATAATAATAATAATAGTGCTCTTCAATATTGATTAAAAGAACTAGTGTAGGTCTAGCCCTAATCACTGAAGATCCCGTCTTCTTCTCTCGAAATCACATGTTACAAGTTAAAGAGCTTATTGATAAAAAAATCCCCCTTAATCTTTCTCCCTTGGAGGCTCCGTTCAATTGCTAGCACAGAGATCTTCACAAAAGCTGCTTTGCCAGCATGTTTCTCCCTCATATGAAGGGACCAAGGCCTAGCACATTTGATTCTGCTGACTAGCAGCCAAGTTCTCCTTATATCTTTTTAGGAGAGGTTGTCCTCGTCAGCTGAAATGGAGGGAGGTTGGGCCTACTGAGGAAGTCAGTTCTCAGAAACAACTGCACAAGTACCATTCTTTTCAGAAAGTTCAAACTATAACACTCCCAGTCTTCCAAGATATTGATTATCTCATGATTGTGGTAGCTGCTGAAATAAAGAAATTATTTCATGCTGAGAAAACACATCAGAGATAATTTGTTAAAAGATCAAAGAATTGCATTAAGGCAATTAAAAGCACATCAAGACAAGGGCACTTTAAGAATATCTCTGAGTGATAACGGTAGAGTTTTTATTATAATGAGTCAAGAGCTCGATAAAGAAATTACTTTGTTACATTTGTCTGACTGCACTAAGTATACTCCTGCATCGGTAACTGAGTTTCAAGTGAGTGAGTCAGAAGCTAAAATCTATTACCACGGCAGAGATCCATACAACAGGTTTCCCTGCTGAAATCTCTATGGCTCAAAACACAGGGAAAGGGGATCAGGATTCCTAGGGGTCATCCTTCCCAGGCAACCAAAGCCACAAATTTCCAAAAACAGCACAAGTAACTGGGATGATTCCTGGGGGTCATCCTTCCAGTCAGCCAAAGACATGAGTTCTAAAAAAGACCCAAACAAATCCACACAGAAAGAGACTTTGTACAACTTAGAACCTTTGTTGGGATCTCTGGTCTAGATGGTCAAGGTCTATTAAGTCCAAGTGCAAACCCACACAAGCAAAGAGTCCAACGATCATAGCTTTCACCTTGGTAACAGAGAAAAGCCCAAGAGTCAGCATCAAACTCAACCTGCTGGCACTCTGCAAATAAAAAGTCCACAGCAAACAGAAGTTCAAAGTCTATGAAAAAAAACAGTGTTTTTCATGGCTAATCTAGTGAAAGAAGAACTCATGGGGCACCTGCCCTATGCATTCGCCAACCGCTGCCCAGCTGGCCCTGTTCCGGCCAAGTGCTCGGTGATGTGCACATCCAGGGCTTCCAGAAAGTGCACAATTCCCCCAGCAAGCCATTAGTGTGTTGAAGGAATTGCACACTTTTCAGAGGCCTCAGACATGCACTTTGCTTCCTTCACCCCATGCCCATAGGTGCCCCCCAAACTCCTAACATCATCCCCCCAATACACTCATCTCCTACATAATTTATTTGGCTTGGATTGCTCAGAGACTGCTGGCAGAATTGGCTGACTAACTGGGGAGCTTGTGAGACATGATCACTGCTTCGAAGCTAAGAGTCTACTTGAAAATCTAAATGTGAGTTCTTTTAAAGAGTCCCCCAGTATTGCTTAGGTCAGGAGCACAGGTGGTGATGTAGCTCAGAGAGGATTTTAGAAAACTACCTGTCAAAGTGGGATTGGTGAAAAACTGGTTGAAACTATAAAGAGGGGAAATGCTAACATCATCACAATGCAATTGATCTAAGCTTCAGTTTCATAAAGTTCTAGTTTACAAGCATTCAGCATACAGATAGGAACTTAAAAGTAGGGGTGTGCACGGACCCCCCGGATCGGATCGGGACCCGGATCGGGACCTCCAATTTTGTCCCGGACCGGTTCGGACAAAATCGGAGGCCCCCCGGACCGGATCGAGTCCGATCCCGATCCAAAAATCGGAAATTTTTGGATCGGCCGCCATTTTTTTCCCCATAGACTTGCATTGCAATGCAAGTCTATGAGGAAAAAATGGCGGCGGGTGGGTAAGGGGGGGCCTAACTCCCTCCCCCCCCCGGGGCCGTCCGCTGTGGACGGCCCCGGCAGGTAAACCCCCTCCCCCGCGCTCCCTACCCCCCCTGGGGCCGCCTGCTTCCATCCGCTGGCGCCCGCGGGCGCCAGCGGATAGAAGCGGACGGCTCCGGGGGGGGGTAAGCCCCCTTCCCCGCCACTTACCTTCTCGGCACGTCCGGCGCCGGCGGCTACTACCAGCGGGCTCCGCGGCCTACTCTCGAGTAGCGCGCCGGGTGATGACATCACCCGGCGCGCCACCCTGGAGCAGGCCGCGGAGCCTGCTGGTAGTAGTAGGCGCCGGCGCCGGACGGGAGCCGCCGGGCCGGGCAGGTAAGGGCCCCCCTCCCCCCTCCCCCCTCCGCGCGCCCCCTCCTCCCCCCTCCCCCCTCCGCGCGCCCCCTCCTCCCCTCCACGCACCCCCTCCTTACCTTTCCGGCCCGGCGGCTCCCGTCCGGCGCCGGCGCCTACTACTTCCAGCAGGCTCCGCGGCCTGCTCTAGAGTAGCGCGCCGGGTGATGACATCACCCGGCGCGCCATCCTAGAGCAGGCCGCGGAGCCTGCTGGGAATAGTAGGCGCCGGCGCCGGACGGGAGCCGCCGGGCCGGAAAGGTAAGGGCCCCCCTCCCCCCTCCGCGCGCCCCCTCCTCCCCTCCACGCACCCCCTCCTTACCTTTCCGGCCCGGCGGCTCCCGTCCGGCGCCGGCGCCTACTACTTCCAGCAGGCTCCGCGGCCTGCTCTAGAGTAGCGCGCCGGGTGATGACATCACCCGGCGCGCCATCCTAGAGCAGGCCGCGGAGCCTGCTGGGAATAGTAGGCGCCGGCGCCGGACGGGAGCCGCCGGGCCGGAAAGGTAAGGGCCCCCCTCCCCCCTCCGCGCGCCCCCTCCTCCCCTCCACGCACCCCCTCCTTACCTTTCCGGCCCGGCGGCTCCCGTCCGGCGCCGGCGCCTACTACTACCAGCAGGCTCCGCGGCCTGCTCTAGAGTAGCGCGCCGGGTGATGACATCACCCGGCGCGCCATCCTAGAGCAGGCCGCGGAGCCTGCTGGGAATAGTAGGCGCCGGCGCCGGACGGGAGCCGCCGGGCCGGAAAGGTAAGGGCCCCCCTCCCCCCTCCGCGCGCCCCCTCCTCCCCTCCACGCACCCCCTCCTTACCTTTCCGGCCCGGCGGCTCCCGTCCGGCGCCGGCGCCTACTACTACCAGCAGGCTCCGCGGCCTGCTCTAGAGTAGCGCGCCGGGTGATGACATCACCCGGCGCGCCACCCTAGAGCAGGCCGCGGAGCCTGCTGGGAATAGTAGGCGCCGGCGCCGGACGGGAGCCGCCGGGCCGGAAAGGTAAGGGCCCCCCTCCCCCCTCCCCCCTCCGCGCGCCCCCTCCTCCCCTCCACGCACCCCCTCCTTACCTTCCCGGCCCGGTGGCTCCCGTCCGGCGCCGGCGCCTACTACTACCAGCAGGCTCCGCGGCCTGCTCTAGAGTAGCGCGCCGGGTGATGACATCACCCGGCGCGCCACCCTAGAGCAGGCCGCGGAGCCTGCTAGTAGTAGTAGGCGCCGGCGCCGGACGGGAGCCACCGGGCCGAGAAGGTAAGTGCCCCCCTCCTCCCCCCCCCCGCTGTCCACTTTCATCGGCGGGCGCCCGCTGGCGCCCGCCAATGGAAGCGGCGGTGGGCGCCAGTGGGCGCCCGCCGATCCGCCGATCCGCCGAACCGGTTCGGAGCTTTTTCGGACCGGTTCGGATTGGATCGGCCGATCCAGCTGCGGGATCGGAAATCGGATAATTTATCCGATTTCCCACTGGACCGGACTCGGATCGTGGATCGGGTCCGATCCAGTGCACATCCCTACTTAAAAGGACAGATTTTGAATAAACAGTGTGGTCTAAGACTTCAAACATATTTTCTTTAAAAACAACTCAGCTACTACAAAGTGGGATTATGATTTTGGCAGCAAGATTCAACAATAACTACATCTGTAAGCAAAAGTTTCTATGGCCAGAAGGCTAAGTTGTTGTTGTTATTATTATTATTATTATTATTATTATTATTATTATTATTATATCCTGCCTTTTCCCCAATACTAGAACTCAAGGCGGCTTTACAAATTAAAATATGTACAGTTAAAACTGGTAGAGATATACAAAAATTAAAAATATAATTAAACATGCTCCAATATTAAAACATTTTTTAAAAATTAAAATACGAAGTTTTTTAAAAAAAATCTAATATATAAACAATGCATAAACAGAGGTCCAGACTACTCCCCAAAGGCCAGCCGGAATAAACAACGTTTTAGCCTGCCTCTGGAAGCACATCAGGGAGGGAGACAGTCTAGCTTCCCCAGGAAGGGAGTTCCAGAGCCCCAGGGCAGCCACTGAGAAGGCCCTCTCCCATGTTCCCATCAGGTGTACCTGTGATGGACCAAGAGAAGGGTCTTTTCTAAAGATCTCAGAGGATGGGCAGGTTCATAAGGGAGAATAAGGTCTTTTAGATAACCTGGACCCAAGCTGTATAGGGATTTATAAGTTATCACCAGAACTTTGACTAGCTGTCTCTATTGGACAACTAGTCAAAACTCTGCTGTATTCTAAGGGAGTATACAAACAGATCAGAAACCACAGAATTGTTTGTTTGGGAAGAAGAAACAAGAGCATGCCATTGGGTGTCATTTTTTAAGCTTTTTGTGTGTAACAGCACAGGGGCACAGAGGTGGTTGCTAAAATCTTTGTTTATTGGATCAGAATTGGCTATGTTCCCCTCTCTTTTGCAAATATAAACTCAGGCCAGATCTACACCAAACAGAATATGACATTTTGAAAACAGTTTGAAAATGGTGTATGGAATGTGTCATGGGCCCCAACAGTTGTCAAAACTGTTATAGACTGTTATAAAGTAGTAGTGTAGATCCTACCTCAGAGCCTCATCAGACAGGGAGGGAAATCACTTTTCCCTACCATTGCTTTGCCTATTACTTCTGTCCCACAAGCAAGCAACGACCACGTGGCCCATTCAGTGGGCATTTTTAATTGTGCTGCTTCTCCTGCACACAGCAGGAAATGGTGGCAAGTTTCACTATAGCCCCCCAAAATCGGATTTTCTCTGTCTTATTTTATGACAATAAAAAAAAAAAAGACAAGAAGGAGCGGGATACACGCGGGAGGCAGACTTCGTCATCAAAAGGACCCGTGAACATCCATGAGTGGGCAGTAACGAACATGCTATAAAATGCCCATCTGATGATGCTCTCAGTCTCACAGGGCAGTTTTGAGCTACAGAAGGGGAACAGCAATTGTACTTTTCAACACTCCTCAGAAATCTTATAACTGGCTAAATTAGCCCGATCTCAGTTGAGGACTAAGGAAACTGAGATCTGAATGAGGGGGAGAAACTCTTGGGGATGCTGTTCTTTAGCTAGGCTGGGCAGGTATTTATAACATGAACCCCTCTTCTTCTCTTTCAGCTGGCACACAAAAAGTTGGGTGGAACCAGCTCTTCCGCAGGCAAAATGAAAGTATTTGCTAGGCAGAAGCTGAATCTCAGGAGGCAGCAGGAAGTGGGGTGGAGCGGAGGGTCTCATTGTTTTTGCATTCTTCATGCAGACATCAGTCTTCTTTGGGAGGCAGGGAAATTGAACTGTGGTGCTTGAGAGCAGAGCTTCAAGCCCTTTGAAATACTAGCTAGCAAATATGCTACTCGCAGAGGACAATGTCCTTCCAATTATAAATCTTGCATTCGAAAAGCAATGAGGTCAAGGGCAACTGAATCTTTGCCTTCTCAAAGGCGACAAATGACCCCAGTCAGTCCTGGCCTGCTGGGGTTGCAAAAGGAAAATAATCCTGATAATTGACCAAGGAAAAAGGGGGTTCATTTGTAGTTGTAACATAATTTACTGCATCAGCCAGCCTTGCTACACAGGTCTTGGGGAGTTTGGGGAGATATGCCTACTATGCAGCCCTGGATTAACCAGTAAGCAATATAAGCATGTGCTTCAGGCACCAAGGGAAGGGGGGCACCACAGAGTACTGGTCCCATAGCTGTTGCCATCTAATTTTAAGGAATATATAAATATAATTAAAAAAACAGTTTATATTTAATATAGTTGTGTGTTGTGGCGTGGGGGATGGCCTTGAAGAAAACTGAGTTTTTAATGTCTTATTTTACCTTCAGCACTTATTGAGTCTTAATGTCTTGCCGGCCAAGCAATGGAAGGGCCAAGGGGGCACCATTATTGGGCTGTGCTTAGGGCATCAGCTGGCCTTAATTCGGCCCTGCTATTATGACCTTTTTATTTTCCAATTGAGGCTGAGACTCCCAGCTTATTATATTTGTTGCAGCTTGCAGGAATGTTATAGTACATTTTTGGTGAGCTAGGAACATCCTGTTGTGGACCTGGTCTTTCAAGCACTCACAAACTAGCAATCTGACTGAAAACACCCAAATCAGTGAGACTTCTTTATTGTAGGAAATCCCATGGCAAAAGCTTAATGGTTACACTCTTAATAGCTTAATGGTTACACTCTTCGGTAATCATACAGCTGATGGTAATTAGCTACAAGTTCTATGTAGCAATCAAAGACAAGAATTTCCCAAAACAGCACAAGGAACTGGCATGATTCTTGGGGTCATCCTTCCCAGGAAATCAAAGGCGTGCGTTTTAGAAAAGACCAAAATAAATCCACACACAGAGAGAATTCATCCAACTTGGAACTTTCATAAAGATCATTAATGCTATGAATGCCTGCTCTGTCTGTCCCTATAGTTTCCTGCAAGGTCCAGCCAGGGGAAGCCAGTAAATTAAACCCAGGGGTGGAGGGTGGGATTTCCTCAAGTTCATCTGACAGCAGGTGCTATAGAACATGGACCTTCCAGGAGTGTTGAGGCTGGATTTCTGGCAGACCCAGCCAGGCAACTTTATGGCCTGTTAGTCCCTCCATTTGGTAGCCCGCAGAGCACCTGCCTCATAAGGCAAATGGCCACATGAGAACTGTTATTATGCCCTGCTACTTTGATTGTCTTTAGTAGTCTGTGGTCCAGATCTCTTCAGAAGGGGGAATAGTGTTTTGTGGTTGGGGTCAGTCTAAATTATCTCCAGGGGGTCCCTTACTCGGTGCCTCTGATAGCAAAGAGATTGAGGATTTTCCCCAGCTCTGTTACTCTTGAAGTTACTAGGCCTGTTGAAAATAGATTTTATAACATAAGCATGAAAACAGTGAATACCCCTTTTAACTTGTTAAACCAATGAAAACATGCCACACAAGAAGTCTTAAGATATGAATGGTTTATAAAGTAAAGTCAAAAGTAGATGCAGAAGTGAAATCTGAAACATTACTAGTAGTAGTAGTAGTAGTAGTATCCTGGCTTTTGCCCAATGCTGGGCCTCAGGGCAGCCTTACAAAACTAAAACATATACAGCTAAAACCTATATATAGGAATATACAAAAGTTAAAAATATAATTAAATACTTTTCAATATTAAAGCATTTAAAACATTTTAAATACATAACAATTTAAAAGTCAAAGGTATAGACAGAGGTCCAGATTATTTGCCAAAGGCCTGCTGGAACAAAAAAAGGGGTTGTCTGCCTCCAAAAACACATCAAGGAGGGAGCCAGTGTAGACTGCAAGGATTAGAAAGAAAATGCATGTGTACACTATGCAAAATACACGACAGCTCAACTGTTTCTAAACCTTATTAAAAAAACAGGGTGACTAGGCCAAAACCAACGTTGTAGGCCCAGAAGCACTTTGAAAGGTTTCAACATTGTACTTAAAACTTAACACCGGCCCAAACTAATTAAATGAAGTGTTTGAAGCTTTCAACTTTATAGCAGTATGGACCAAACTCTTAGAAAAGAGGGAAGGAGCACTGTGTGTGTATGGGGTGGGGTGGGGATAGAAAGAAAGAAAGGTATAGCCACCTATTCCCAGGAGAGACCTGAAGATCAGGTTATCATGGATCCAGAGGAACCACACCCTGCTTCACCAGTGAGCAAAAGAGCAAACTGGCCTTATGAAGATAGCCCAAAATACTCTCAGAGCCAAAGGAATGCATGTTCCAGAAGAGAAAAGAGAAACTCTTCTTTACTCAAAAGGTCTGTGCTAGAGGCAGCGGCCATTTCACCCACCCACCCCACATTCTAAGGCGGGAGGGAGGGGGGAGTGCGACGCTACTGAGCGTGCCTCGCGCTATGAGGGAAGCATTGACTTGAATGAGAGGTTAAAATATTCCTTAAAAATCAACCGAAGGGAATTTTAAAAAAACGAAAAGCTTTCCACCAACTACAGTGAAGGAGGAAGAAGACACCACCACTGGATTAATTAATAAGGCTCTAGAAATTATGCAAACCGTGAGCACAAAACTCGCAAACCCAAAGTCATTTTACAAAAGCAGGGAGACAGGTTTGTGTTCCTTTTCTACCTTAAACTGCTCTCCTTCCCTCAATCTTTCAACAATCTTCTTGAAATTTTCAGGTAATGTAAACCAAACATTTCTTTCTGGCACCTGTAAATTTCAGAAAGATTGGTGAAACATTTTCAATTTTATGGCTGTTAGAATGACCCCCCCCCCCAATTATCACTTTTACATGGCGGAATGTGTTTTTTACTGACAGCCCTTAACAATGGAGGCACGGCTGTGCCTCCATTAATACCTATTAAGGTGAAAAAAGATAGAGCAGCTCCCCCATGCTTTTTGAGTGTTAAAGCCAAAGACCCTCAATCTGGAAGCATCCCTGGACCATATCATACTGCCACAAAGGCTGTTTGAAAAGTGGAATAGGCAGGAATAAATATTCAGAGATGAATCAAAGTGGGTGGATAGATTGTGAAGTAGCAAGTGTCTTTCAGGAAAGGCTAACTGAATGTAGGAATGAATGTACTGGGATTCTAAAAACCTGTTCTTTGTCCTCAGAGAGAGAGAGAAATGTCTTAAAAGATGCAAAGTCTAGAATATAAACTTTATCCCAACATCATCAAAGGGTATTCAATTAGGAATTAAAATACTGATCTTATGACCAGTACCTTTCAAAACTATCACATAGTGTGTGTGAGATAGCTAAGCCAAATACATCTGCTAACGTTTGGTTCTCCCTTGTATGCGGATTTTTTAGGTAAAGGAGCAGTTGTCAGTTAATGTGTCCCAAGGCTCAATGGCTTGTTGCTTAAGGATGAAAATACACCAGGCATGGAACCAGTGGTTTCTTGTCACCACAAAACAGTTGGACATTCTGGAGATGCAAACGTGAGTAAGGTATAAGATATCAACTAAAAGGTTGCCACAGAGGTCCATTTATACACATTGTTTCCCTGGTCCAATATACAGGTCGGGATGACAAACGCTTACATTCTTGGCCAATTAGTGATTGCTGTTTCACCATGGGGGTGGGGATGACACAGGAAGAAGGAGGGTTTCTTGCCCCCTGTAATTGGGCTGCTATTCCCTGTTAAATTACTCGACATTTACTTCAACCGAAGTACATCTCATCTTTCTGATCTGCTAAGACCATAATTCACAATCCAACAGAGAGTTAAGTGAGTGCTGTAAAATACTTTTGCTTCCTATGGGCTAGCTTTTTGCTGAGTTATGTTTGGCAGACATCATTCATTAGAATCAGGTTTCTCCAAAACTTAAATCATGAAAGGAGCATTGTATGGCTGCATTTATATCAACCAGGCAATGATATATATGCAGCCATAGGACTTTTACTTATATGCTTGCAACTGTTTCTGATGCATTTTTATGTCATATTGGTAACTTGTCATGCATTCTACATTTCAGATACTTTTAGCTTGGATTTCTATGTTTTTTGGGACTTTTGTCACTCAGGATCCTTAATATCTGGTGCTCCCCCCTTTCATTCCTTTCCTGTTGCTCTGATGCAGGCTGCCCCTTCACGGTGCCTCTTCCAGTGCACAGTGGCGGCGGTGGCAGGCGACGCGCCTGCGCATTGATGCTCCTGCTGCCAGTCTTCACGGCAGGAGCACCACGGTGGCTTTTCCTGTCAACGCCGCCACTGTGCCCGTGCCTGCCCAGCGTCAGCTGGAGCAGCGGTCCACCTACTAGCAGGTAAGTGGTATTTTTTTTAAAAAAAAAAAATTAATGGCTCGCTGCTCCATCCCCTTCCTGACTTATGGCTCGCTGCTCCATCCCCTTCCTGACTTTTTTGGATCGGAGCAAAGGGCCTTTGCCCCTAGATGGCTTCGCACTGGCAGCAGCGTCATGTAACACAACTACCACCAGTGCGAAACCATATAGATGGAAAGTGTCGGTCTAGAGGTACCCGCAGTGGGAAGCAAAAATGTTGAGAGCAAAGTCTGATTATTTGCCTTGCTGGATCAAACCAAAAGTTTATCAAGTCCAACATTACTGCACATGTAACATTCCTAATCCCTTAATCATGATCTGGTGATTAGGAGAGCTCCATATGCCCATGAAGTCCTTCCCCCTCACTTCTCCCCACAGGGACGTGAATTAACCCCAATGAAACAGAAAGCTTCTAGTTTGAATCTTGCCTCTGACATGAACACATTAGGTGGTCTTATGCAAACCTCTCTCTCTCTCTCAGCCTCAGTTTCCTCATTTGCAATGTGGCAACTAATAATCTTGACATTCTTTTGCAGGGCCATTGTAAGGGTTAGAGCTAAATTATTTCTTTGATTAATTAATTTATATACTGCCCAACTAGCAAATGACCTTGGGGCGATTTACAGACATAAAATGCCAAAATCATCAGTATCATATCAAAAACAAAAATACAACAACAAAAATATTAAAACATTAAAAAATATTAAAAAGCCAGAGAGAGATCAGAATAGCAGATTAAAGATTAAATGCCTGCTGGAAAGAGGCAGTCTTAGTCTGGCACCTAAATGTATCCACTGAAGATGCCTGGTGGATCTCCCCAGGAAGGTCATTCCACAGATGGAGGGCACTTCAGAAAAAGCTCTTTCCCTGGTAGCTACCGGTGGCAACATGCAGAGAAAAGTCTCTGATGAGGAATCGGGAAGGAACCTTTGGAAGCAATAAATGCATATGAAACATTTTGAAAACTTGAACATGTAATGCAAATTCTATGTATTAAGTCTTATTTATTCTGGACTGATGTTAGTGCTTACTGCGGCTAGCTTCAAACCACAGCTTGCAATTATAGTTAAAATGAGTGTGCAAACTCTGATCTGAAATTGCCATGGTTATATTAGTGAAGATGCTGCCTCACAAACCTGTCCCTTGTGAGCACCCAAAGCAAGTTACAACTTCTAACATGTGTTTTGGAGGGATGAAGAGGGGATTAAGTCAGGGAGACAACAAAGACTTAAACCTGGTTCGCATGCAATGGTGGCAAATTGTGGGCTAATTAACCTACAATTAATTGACCTATGATTTGCTGGGTTGAGTGCCATGTGTGAGCACTTCCAATTTGGATATGCAATCTCTGATCAACCCGGCTGTAGATTGCTGTATGACGTGCAAAGCTGGACACTGGGGGTTAACCTATGATTAGTTGTCAGGCCTGTAGCCGGGGGTGGTGACGTACAACTTACCATGCACAAAATCCTCAAGAGGATATGCTAAGCTGCAACCACTGGAGAGGTGGGCTGCTGCCTGGCCCTTTCTCTCTGAAGCAAAAATGGACCTCCTTTCCTCCCAGTCCAGTTCCAACCTTATACCAGGGATTTGATCACATGGCAACAAGTCCTAATTTCTTGAGCTTTCTTCACAGGAAACCAATTGCAGCTCTACAAAGACACCATTGAACTGGAATTCTTAAACGTAACAAACGATTGAGTGAAGATTACAACTGGAAATGAACTGCAAGTGGTTCTGGTTCCTGACCATTGTGATAATTGCAGGACTCAGCAGTATGGCAGTGGCTAGGATAAGGCCACCACCAAGACGACCACCACCAAGTAAGCCCGTGGTTTGAATCATTTCTATAGTTTTAAAATCTTGCATTCTGCAGCTTGTAAACCTATTGCTCCTACATTCAGGGACAAAAGATACTATAAACATGACACGCCTGAGCCTCACATTCTTCACAGAATACAAAGAATAGAAAAGGATAGCCACATGATACTGGCCTTCAAGGGAGTAGTTTGTGCTAGCACTGGGAGAGAGCCTGACAACTCAGTGTTTGGCCCACCAGTCAAGCCAGTTGCTGACTCCTGATTTCATATGCTACTGATATGAATCAGTGGCAAAGTGCTTTGAAAGTGGCTGGAACAGGGGCTGCCCCTTCACACACACCCCACCTCCTACGTTGCACAGCTCTTCCTGGACCTGCCACCCACACTTTCATAGAGATGTCTGAGGCAGGGAAGTTTTGCACTTAGACCACCCTGTGTGGAGGATTCCCTGGGCCCTTGAAGCCTGATCAGGCAAGGTTCCAGGATCATGAAAGCTTGCCACGTATCGAGGGCAGTCTGCACATCAAGGCCTCCTTTGCCTCTGGTGCCTAAATAAACAAGTAGATGACGGAGATGGGAGAAACCACATGACATTGCAGGCAGGTTTAAAGGCACAACACTGCAGCCCCTTTCAACATGCTTTGCCCCTTCATGTGAAGGGGGCTTTCAGATGTGAATAAAGGGAGATTGGTACATTGTGCTGCTTCTTGTCAATTCTGACAGGATCCATTCCATTATCTTCTGGCTGACCCATTATGTTTCGGGTTGCTTTTTGGCACTGATTCTGGGAAATGTTTCAAAACTAGGGGGGCCATAGGAAAAGGAGGATAGGGTGGATGTATCTTTAACAGTTGTGTAGAAAAGAGAATTTCAGCAAGTGTCATATGTATACATGCAGCACCTGGTGAAATTCCTTTTTCATCACAACAGTTAAAGCTGCAGGAGCTATACTAGAGTGACCAGATACAAAAGAGGGCAGGGCTCCTGCAGTTTTAACTGTTATGATGAAGAGGGAATTTCACCTGGTGCTACATGCATACAAATGACACCTGATTTGGACTAGGGAAACCTGGGTTCTACTCCCCACTCAGTCCTGAGGCTCACTGGGTGATTTTGGAGCGGTCACTGAATTGCAACATAACTTACTTCACAAGGTTGTTGAGAGGAGAAGGGTCATATATGGCACTTTGTGCTCCTTAGAAGAAAAGGCAGGATATAAGTATAACAAATATATCTATCTATCTATCTATCTATCAATTAAAACACAACTGAAACCATTTTCACAAGTTCTGAATTCTGCATTCTTCTTATTTTTTTCTGAACAGGACGCAAAGGTTCTTGTAACGTCGCTGTACAGTTGAGAAGAGATTGTGGCTATTCAGGAATATCTTCAAGAGAATGTCAAAAAAAGGGGTGTTGTTTTAACAGCCATACCCCTGATTCCAAATGGTGCTTCTTTCGTAGGTGAGTATTGCATTTGTGTCCAATTTTTATTCACTTTGAAACATAGGATTTCTACTTATTCCATTTTTGCAATGATGAAAAAAAAATGGAAAAGAAAATTTAATAAATAAAAAAGGATACCCATGTGTGTGAATAAGGTGTGTCAGATCTGGTTAGAAAGAAACCAACGTTTCTGAATAGTGACATTGGTTTTGTATTGATTACAACATCCAACACTGACAGTCAGGTTCTCTTTCAAGAAGAAGGTGACAACTTTATGCCCTGAAGCATGCAAATAAACATGGGTGCCTATTTATTCCACTATTTATTCTTAGAATGTATAACAGAATTTTAAAATGTGGGCAAGAACCAGAAGGGAAAAACACAAAAACGGAGGGAAGTAGAAAAGGTGGCAGGCACAGAGATTGAACGGAAGAAGAAAAATCAGCAGATAGGAGCAAAGAAATAAAAGCCATTGGCCACTTCACATGTTCACGGTGACTTATTTCCCCAACTGCACATGCCTGGTGGCTTATTTACCCCACTGCCACAGCAACCCGGCACCCTTGCCAGGTTTGCATGCCACAGCAAGTCACATTCGTGAGAGTAATTATGCAAAGCCCTCTGGCACATAAGGTGGGGGGAAATAAGCCACCATGGTTTGTTTTCCTGATTATGATTGTGCAAAATGGCCATAGGGAGCAACCTTGGCAAGAAGCCACATAGAGCATGGTTGAACTCCCAACACACATAGCCAATGAAATTGCTCCTTGGTCCCTTTCAAATAAACTGCTTTCTTGTTTTTCCCTTCAGATAATAAAAATGAAATGAAAGCAGGAATCTGGAACCTCCATCAAGTGAATCTTTCAAGGAGAAAAGATAACGGCATAGCAGTTGATCTAACCATTTCCTGGTTTTCCCCCTCCTGTTCTTTCTCTTTCTGCTGCTTTTCTTACAAGAGATGAGACAAAATATCTCCTCCTGCACATGACTCCCATAAGTCTCAATACGCCATACTACACAATCTTGTCCTACAACAACAGGTCTAAACTTACCTGATAGTCTCAGCTCCATAGCTACATTGTTAACCTTTGCTATTACTCTTTAGAAGGTAGAAATATAATTCCTTCCCCTCTGCCTGAATTATCTTTATGAAACTACTTGGTGCATTAAAACTAGTGAAGCATTTCTGAAATACTGTGTGTGGTGTGTCTCTTTTTAATGATTCTGATATCTTTTCTCCTTTCAGCTGTAATCCAGTTGCCACATAGGCCCAAACTAAATGTTCTTTAAAGTGCACATAGTGGAGCTACTCTCTACTCTAACTCTACTCTCCTGTTAGGTGCACACAGTCCCAATTCAGATCAGGATGATGGCACTCCAAGAGAGGAGGATTAAGCTCTTCACCCACCCACCCATTTTCTTTGCAAAATTCCACATATACTTTGTGAGGTGTGTTTTTTTTTAAAGCCTCCATTGCCTTCAGTGATTCCAAACCCTCCTGGAGCACTTCCGTCCTGATCCAAATTGGGACTGTACAGTTACACTAAAGTAAATACCACTATCTGGCATCAGTTACACCCTATGCCATTAGCAGAATGTGTAATTTGGCCCTACATGTTAGAGACTTAACTAATAGCTACAACCTTTTCTTACTCACTCAAAGGTAAGTGTTGGGAACCCAATCTGTTGAAGACCATAGTTGGGGGCAAAGGATTGAATCCCTCTACCTCTCATGGTAGGATCTGTATAAGGTCCCCCCACACTTACTGCTAGCCATGTCTTTAAAGTAATGTGTAGTTGACCCTTAGTGTAAAACAAATTTATTTTCTGAACAAACTAGATACCTTGAAATATATTTTAGAATATGATACAGTCCAGAACCTGATATTATTTTGTGGGGAACCCTCATAGGGTCCTAGGCAAGATGGATTCTATATAGTCCATCACAGTATAACTCCCCAGTCAATAGTGGACAAATATCCATCCTGTGGCAATAAGCCAAAATCAAAGAGGATATATGGTATAGAAAGATACTTGAGGATCAGCCCATTTCTGGTGACATAAACAGATGAGCCATCCCATGTGATGGAGGGTGGCAAGGTGGGGGAGGGGAATAATTTCTTCCATCCAATTGACTAGGGGAATAATCTCTTCCATCCCAGCCTCAAGTATAGCAAGCAGTCAAGCTCAGAGCATCCTGCAAGCATTCACTATATCATCCAAACATATAATTTTTATGGGACACATAATTCCAAACTATGCATCATCCTTCTCCTAGAGGCAGCAATACCGATAGAGCAAAGGAAGGGGGGAAATATACAGAACAAATTTCTTCCACATCATACTGGTCACAATATGGGCATCAGAAGAAAAAATCACAGAAGGACATAAATGCATCCAACATAGTTTCATACACGGTGGAATTATTAGATTCCCCAGCTATTCCAAGAAGCCTATGCAAGATTTTTATATCTCTAGATCTCCTCGCCAGATTTCTAACATTACATTAATTCATACCACAGACATTGGCAGATAATAGAAATGTCTGGGGAGGCAAAAGTTGAGGCAAAAGCACAGGAGCTGTGCCGGCTCCAGGTTTTGGAGGGGCCGTGTTCAAGACACCCTCAATGGGTCCCTCTCCTTCACTGAGCCTACCTTTTCACCAGCATTTTCACCTGCTGCTGCTGCTGCTGCTGCTCTTCCTTATGTTTGCTTGCCTGCCCAGCAGAGAGCCCATAAGCATGCAGGCAGCAGCATCTGCTGCTACTCCTCCTCCTCACCACCACTGCCATTGTCTGGGACAGAGCCAGAGGGAGGTGAACAAGCAGGCTGTGATGCTAAAGAAGAAGAAAAGGTCCAGGTGCTCTTGTCAGTGGGCCTTCTGCTGGGGTGTGGGCCCTCAGCAGGTGACCGACCATGCTGACTCTTGATGCCAGCCCTGCACAGGAGGACAGTTAACCCCACTCCCCAAGTGCCACAGCTCCTAGCTGAGATGGGTGGGTGGGCAATTTGTGGCTTTATAAAAGAGCATTGGGTACCAGATAGCATCCTTCGGCATCCCACAGCATAGGTGCCAGGTGCCAAGCCACAGCCACCCAATGCTACTTTCCTCATGTGTCCCTGCAAGTAGGAGGGATAAGGACCCCAACTCCCAATTTGCAGAGATGATCCAAATGGATACTGTGGTTAACGGTATGAAAAGCCATGGAGAGTTCCAAACCTGATGGTTATGTGCTAACTACAGAATCCAAGGCTTTAAGCCTGTGTGCACCAGTTGCTGGGGAACATGGGTGGGAGGGGGCTGTTGCACCATGTCCTGCTTGCAGCTAAGATAATGTTATTTTTTTCAAACAGATTAGGAGGTATGTCCTGCAGAGGTGAAAAACAGACACAACTGTGGAAACCCAGGAATTCCTGCTGATACATGTGAGCAGAGAGGATGCTGGCTTGAGCCTATGCCTGCTGTTCCATGACGTTTATATCATGTCCTAGTAGATGAAGCCCCCCCCCCCAGATTTATTTCCCTCCCTTTGCATAAATGCAACACAATTTTGTAGTGGGACGCAGGCTACTACTTATTCTCTGTCCATATTATACCTTGAGGGATGTTTTGCTCGTGGCGTTTACAGTGAACTGTATGTTCCTTTTCTGTCTCCACCCCCCACCCCACCCCACCCCTCATTTGTATTAACTCAGGATGTGAATGCAATACAGGCATTTAGTGTCTGATACAAAGGCTTTCTTACTTTCTTTTTTACTTGTTATCTGACTGATCAGGGATATTTGTATGGAGAAGGAAATAGAACACAGTTCATCGTCCAAAGCTGGGTTTAAAAAATGTTTTCAGCTGAGTTTTCAGCTCAGCTACGTGCACATTGGAGCCATTAACAGATTAACCCGGACCACCTTAACTCACTATGACGCAAACCAGTGTGAGAAAGGGGCAAGCATGCACACGTACAAATGGACACACACACATCCCTGAGGTCTTGCTGCCTGTATAATAACCCACAGCCATGCCAATGCAACTAACTAAGGAGACCAGAAGGGAAAGAGGCCATATTCAATGAATATCTTAATGCTGAGACTGGCAAATCTAAAAGCAAGTATGTTGCTTTTCAAGAAGCAAGGAAATTCAATGGGTCTTACTTTTGAGTAAATATCTAGGGATGGATATGCAGCCTGTGCAAGAACTGAGTAGGGTGACCATATTTGGGAAACCAAAAAAGAGGACACCTAGTGGGGGGGCAGGAAAATGGCTTTCTGGGGCCACCTTAAAGTCCCCAATTGGAGCGGAGGAGGGGAAAGCATGTCATTCTCACCCCCACCCCACTGCTCCAATCAGGCCCTTTTCTATAATGCCTGGGAACGACACATTTTTCCCTTTTAAGGCCTTTATTGGAGCAGTGGGAGAGAATGACACACCTCCAGAAAGCATGTCATTCCCCCCTGCCACGCTAATGGTGGCCTTAAAAGGGAAATTGTGTAATTCCAGGTCATTATAGAATATTGCATAAAATCCCCCCTGACACCGAGGATAGAACAAAAACCAGGAGAAACCTGGGGAAATCCTGACAGTTTTTTATTATTTATTATTGCATTTATATCCCAGCTTTTTCCACCAGGAAACCCAAGGCGGCATACATAATCCTCCTCCTCTCCATTTTATCCTCACAACAGCAACCCTGTGAGATGGGTTGGGCTAAGTGGAGAGTAGAACCCAGATCTCCCAGCACCCAGTCCAACACTTTAGCCACTAGGCCACACCCTAGTGGTCACCCTAGAATTGAGCCATGCCAAGTTGGAAGCAGATCGGTTCGTGCCTTGATTTTTAGGATATTTTTAAAAAAAGTTTGACTTCAATTTTTTTCCTAAAATTCAAGGCATGAACCAATCTGCTTTCAACTTGGCATGGCTAAAGCCTTACTTAAGAGGTACCATGGTGCCAAGTTTCATCTCTTCATCTTTACTTTCTTTCTTTTTTTTAAATGTACTGCTCAAGGCCCTAGACCCCAAAGAGGAGTATTGGGTTTGAAGTTTAAAAAATTCCTAAAACTCAAGGCATAAACAGATCTGCGTCCAACTTGGCATGGCTCAATCCCTACTTAAGAGCTACCATGCTGTCAAGTTTCATCCCTTTATCTTTAAAAATGATGGAATTGTAAGCATTTTAGTTAATTAAAAAAATAAATTGAAGTTTTAAACATTTCTAAAAATCAAGGGATGAACGGATCTGCTTCCAACTTGGCATGGCTAAATCCCTACTTCAGAGCTACCATGGTGCCAAGTTTCATCTCTTTATCTTTAATTTCATTTTTTAAACTTGGACTGCTCAAGGTCCTGGACCCCAAAGAGATTTCTGTTTGAACTTTAAAAAATTCCTACAAATCAAGGCATGAACGGATCTGCTTCATACTTGGCATAGCTATATCCCTACTTAAGAGCTACCATGATGCCAGGTTTCATCTCTTTATCTTTAAAAATGAGGGAGAGGCAAGCATTTTGGTTGATTTATTAATGTTAAAAGTGAGTTCAACACATAACACTAGCTTTGATTTTATATTGGATGTCAAGATGGTATAACATTCTGGCTGATGCTGGCTTGGTTGTCAACTGTATAATATCCAGTCATCCATTACACAAAGCCATGAAATTCATTAAACAAAAAACCTACGGTTTACAAAAACAATGTTAAGGCTCTACAGATTCCAACCAAGCACCAAAAAGCAGGGAAATTGGGAGTTAAGGCTCACAAGCCTTAATGCCACATCCTCCCTAAGGAGGCAGAAAGTGCAAGTGAAATTCTCATTCTCCCAAAGCAGATAAACCATGAGGACAGGGTGGAGAATATGATATGCAGAGGTGACTGTGGGGTTGTGGAAAACTGATCACGAACAACTTAGGGCCACCTACTTCTCTTTTTTTGTTTAGAGCAGCCCTTCCCCAACCTGGTGCCCTCCAAAGGTGTTGGACTACAACTCCCATCATTGCAAGTCAGTATGTCCCATGGTCAGGAATGCTGGGACTTGTCATCTCAAACACCTGGAGGGCAGCAGGATGGGGAATGCTGTTCCATACCCTTACCAAATACAGGGTCTGCCCAATACTTTTCTCTCACACACATCTCGCATATAGCAGCACTCTTGATAACAAAAGGGGCACTATTCATTACAGATCTAGAACCAGAGCATGTGCCAGGCACTTCCAACTTTTGGTCAGTATCCTGCCTTTCAAAGAACCAATGTTTTCTTTTTTTAATGTATTTATAAAAAATATACTGTTCACTCCCCACAATCCCTGCTCAATACGTCATCTCATCAAAGCAACAGTGGAGCAGAAGAGGTTTAGTTTGGCTGTCTTGAACACCTTTCAGATGAGATTAGTTTGCAATCCTATACCTCTTGGGAGAAAGCCCTAGTGAATTCAGTGGCACTGGCTTCTGAGAAGACATGTATAGGAGTCAACCTTCTCCAGCCTGGTGCTCTCCAGATGTGTTACACTGTAACTCCCATGTTATGTGTTATGGGGAAGACAAAAATCAATTCATATTTAATTTTAAAATAATACTTACGCATGAAAGTATTAGGTGGTAGCTCTGTCTTTGATCTCACACTGCTGAACAAGTAAGAGAAATCCTTTATCTGATATTCAAGAAACAGACATCCTATGTCATGTGTTGAAAACTAATGTTGACGTCTGAAGGGCTATCTGGATTATGTATTCAAGATTCATTCATTGTTGTTTCATTTGGTTTTGACAGTTTATTTACAGTGATGCAGCTCTTTTGTAGTTCCTTGATTGATCACATATCTTAATGCTGGAAAACATCATACTTTAGTACAGATGTGGGCAGAAAATAGATCTATCCTGATGATTTGGACATCAACTCGTGGCATTCCTGATAACTGCCCATGCTGATAAGGGCTTTTACAAGTTGAATTCCAAAACATCTGGAGATCTACATTCTGCCTTCCCTTGTTCTTGAACAACATTCCCCAACCAGGTGCCTGTCAGATGTGTTGGGTTGCAACTCTCAACATAAGGAGATGCTCTAAGAAATGAGAAGTAGCTGATCCTAAGTTGTTCATCTTCATTTCCCACAACCCCACAGTCACCTCTGCAGATCAAATTGCATATCTAGATTTTTGAGATGACAAGTCCCAGCATTCCTGATCATGGGACATACTGACTTGCAATGACAGGAGTTGTAGTCCAACACCTTTGGAGGGCACCAGGTTGGGAAGGGCTGCTCTAAACAAAAAAAGAGAAGTAGGTGGCCCTAAGTTATTCGTCATCAGTTTTCCACAACCCCACAGTCACCTCTGCATATCATATTCTCCACCCTGTCCTCATGGTTTATCTGCTTTGGGAGAATGAGAATTTCACTTGCACTTTCTGCCTCCTTAGGGAGGATGTGGCGTTAAGGCTTGTGAGCCTTAACTTCCAATTTCCCTGCTTTTTGGTGCTTGGTTGGAAACTGTAGAGCCTTAACATTGTTTTTGTAAACCGTAGGTTTTTTGTTTAATGAATTTTCTTAAGAAAGAAAGATGGAAGAAGCAGTGGGAAAACATGGGAGGGGTACATACAATTCCATGAATGAGGCGGTGTGATTGCACAGTAAAAGCCACATCTGGAAGCATCCTATGCATACCCTGTCACAGAAGGTATACTATGTATGTATGTATATATTACCTCTAGGGCTGTGCAGCTCCCCCAAACCAGATATGGATCCAGGCGATCTAATCTGGACCTCCCCCGATCCAGTTCGGTACCAGATCTGGAACCAGATTCGGGTCTCCGGATCAAGATCTGGAGACCCTCCTTTTCCCCATAGACTTGTGAGTCTATGGGGAAAAGGACTCACCGCCCTCCCCCCACTCTCCCCACTCTCTCCCCTCACCCTCTGCCATATGCGCTGCCATCCGCTGCTGTCCTCTGCCGTCTGCTGTACTGAGAAGCAGGCCTTGCGGCCTGGTTTCTCAGTAGAGCAGTGGAGCGCCAGGTGACACCATCACCCAGCGCGCCGGCGCTCTACTGAGAAACCAGGCCACAAGGCCTGCTTCTCAGCACAGTGGACACCAGAGGGCAGCGGCAGACAGCAGCATGGATGGCGGAGGGTGCAGTCAGCACCCAGGGACCTGGAAGGCCAATGGGCCTGGATCTCCAGATGAATCCAAATCGATCCGGAACGATCTGGACCTCCCCCGACCCTGTTCGGAACCGGAACCAGGAAATCCAGATCAGCCCGATCCGATCCGGATTCGGGATCTGGATCCGGATCTATGCACAGCCCTAATTACCTCTCTATATTGCCCAAAAGCTGAAGCTTTCTCCAATTCCCATCACCTATAGCTAGCATGGTCCATGACTATGATGGCTAGGGATTATGAGAGTTGTAGTACAACTCATCTGGAGGAAGGCTGCTCTAGAGCATTGGGGTTAAGTTCTTGGAAGGAGAAATAATATCAGTGAAATCTTTTCCAAATCAGTCTAAAACTGGGTAAACAGCTACAGTTTCAATGTATTTCTTCTGAGCCTCAGGACCAGATGAACAAGCACTCTCGTCTTATTGAGGCAAGGGTGTTTGTCATTTCATGACCTCCTCCCAAAATCAGCCCAAGGACTATGTCTTGGTACACATCGTAATTAACTCCCCCACACAGAGCAATTGAATGACTGGATCACACATGTGCCAAGAACATGGAAAGGGGAAAGGAGCAAACACAATAACTGGCAAACTTCCTTGTTCTACTTTGAACCTTACACTTGTCTCTGCTAGAGAGCAGGGAGTCCGCTGTGCTATGTAAAGAGGCAAGCAGGAGGTTTCAAGCCTTGTTTCTGCTCTCTCCATTTTCTGTTCTTCCTGAGGATTTCCTTTGGGGAGGGCCTCCAGAAACCTATTCTGGTGAAATGACTAAACAGGATACATGAACAGGAGGAAGAGAGATGGGGCCGCACATACTGCCTCCCCACAATGTCCGGATGTGCACCAGCCCTGCCGTCTAACTCCCCAACCTCTCCATGTTGAGCAGGAAGGACTGCAGGGAGTTTCTACTCAGGTTGGCATGAATGCAGGTAGAACTCTTTGTGTGATCAGGAACCCTGATAAAGCAGGGGTCCAGATCACATGGCAGCTTGTACTCGTATTTAAGCAGATGCAAGTAGAAGCCCATGGCAGATCTCCCCACTCAATGCCCAGAGGTCAGGCGTGGCCCCATCGCACTTCCTCATGTTCATATGCCTGAATAGAGCTCTACTGCAATTTGATTCCATAGCTGCAGGTGTTTTTCCAACTTTGACCAGTTTTGAGAACTGTTGGGGCCAAGCAGACAGAACACATCTTTCCGGTCTTAAAAAGCAATTGCAATGAGTCCTCGTTGCCTTTCTGTCCTCAATCCAAAATGCTGGAACTACCTTTGAGGCCTTAAATGTCTTGGAACTGCAGTTGTTTGAGAATCACCTTATCGCACACAACCATCTGCCTCACAGGCTATTTTTGGGGTCCCTTCAGAAGTGACGAGGTTGGAGATCTTGGTAGTGTGTCCCACTGCTCACACCCCTGCCAAAATTCTGCCTTACAGGAGAGCCCAAGGAGCTCTCTAGTGAGTCAGAGGTCATGGTGTTCAGGATCGCTACCCGCTTCAGCAAAGACTGACAGGGAGCAGGGCCAATATCAAGGGTCAGGATCTACTCCAGCAGGGACACAGGCTAGATCTACACCAAGCAGGATATAACACTTTGAAAGAGGACTGAGTGAAAACAGTATATGGAATGTGTCCTTGTCAATACCATTATAAACCATTATCAAGCAGCAGTGTAGATCCTGCCCCATGGAGAAGAACCCCCTGGAATTGCTCCTCCTCTTCACAATTGAAATCTGCTGGCTAACTTGCCTCTTGCTGGGCCCAGAGTAAGAAGTGCAGAATCCTGTTGGGTGCAGCCACCTTGAGGGAACGTTGTCCAAAAAGCTGTGTTTTCAGACTTCTCATCTTCATAGAATTATAGAATAGTAGAGTTGGAAGGGGGCTATAAGGCCATCAAGTCCAACCCCCTGCTCAATGCAGCAATCTACTTTAAAGCATCCCTGACAGATGGTTGTCCAGCTGCCTCTTGAATGCCTCTAATGTGGAAGAGCCCACCACCTCCCTAGGTAATTGGTTCCATTGTCGTATTGCTCTAACAGTCAGGAAGTTTTTCCTGATGTCCAGCAGGAATCTGGCTTCCTGTAACTTGAGCCCATTATTCCATGTCCTGCATTCTGGGTTGATTGAGAAGAGATCCTGGCCCTCCTCTGTGTGACAACCTTTCAAGTATTTGAAGAGTGCTATCATGTCTCCCCTCAATCTTCTCTTCTCCAGGCTAAACATGCCTAGTTCTTTCAATCTCTCCTCATAGGGCTTTGTTTCCAGACCCCTAATCATCCTCATTGCCCTCCTCTGAACACGCTCCAGACTGTCTGCAGCCTTCTTGAAGTGTGGTGCCCAGAACTGGATGCAATACTCAAGATAGGGCCTAACCAGTGCTGAATAGAGGGGAACCAGTACCTCGTGTGATTTGGAAGCTATACTTCTATTAATGCAGCCCAAAATGAACTGTTGGCTCATATTCAGCTTATGATCTACAACAATTCCACGATCCTACTCGCTTGTCGTATGGATTAGCCAAGTATCCCCCATCTTGTAACTGTGCATTTGGTTTATTTTTCCTAGGTATAGAACTTGGCATTTATCCCTATTAAATTTCATTCTATTGTTTTCAGCCCAGTGCTCCAGTCTATCAAGATCACTTTGGAGTTTGTTTCTGTCTTCCAGGGTATTAGGGTGTTTATCGGCGATGGGAGATGGCAAAGACAACTTTACCCAAGCGGGCGGGAGGAGCAGCTAGTGGGACGGGAACTTCACCGGGAGCCAGGAATACGGGAGGATTGAGTAGCTGGCCAGCGCGGGGGAAGAAGAAAGGGGCCGAGTCGGGTTAAGCAAATAAGTCACCAGGCCCAGACGGTATCCATCCCAGAGTTCTCAAAGAACTAAAATATGAAATTGCTGATCTTCTAACCAGAATATGCAACATGTTACTAAGATCAGCCTCTCTCCCAGAGGACTGGAAGATGGCCAATGTGAAACCAATATTCAAAGGGATTTTTAAACATGTATACAGGAGTGTTCCGGTGGACATTGTCTACTTGGACTTCCCAAAGGCTTTTGACAAAGTCCCTCACTAAAGACTCCTAAACAAATGTAGGAGTCATGGAAGAAGAGGAGAAGTCCTCTTATGGATCCATAACTGGTTAAAGAAGAGAAAGCAGAGAATAGGAATAAATGGTAAATTCTCTCAATGGAGGGAGGTAAATAGTGGGATCACACAGGAACTGTATTGGTACCAATTCTTTTCAACTTGCTTATAAATGCTCTGGAATTAGAAGTGGCCAAGTTTGCTAATGATACTAAATTATTTAAGGTTGTTAAAACAAAAAAGGATTGTGAGGAGTTCTAAAAGGATCCATTCAAGTTAGGAGAACGGGCACCCCCCCCCCACACACACACCTGATGGGATCTGAGCTAGCAGTGACCAACCAAGAAGGAGTTTTGGGGGTTGTGGTGGACAGCTCGATGAAAATGTCAACCAAGTGTACGGCCGCTGTAAGGAAGGCAAACTTCATGTTAGTCATAATGAGAAATGTAATTGAGAATAAAACTGACAATATCATAATACCTTTATACAAATCTATGGTGTGACCACATTTCGAATATTTTGTCCAGTTCTAGTCACCAGACCTAAAAAAAAGATATTGTAGAACTGGAAAAAGTGCAGCAAAGGGCTACTAAAATGATCAAGGTGCTGGAGCATCTCCCCTATGAGGGAAGGTTATAAATAAGGAGGGTAATGGGGAGACATGATAGAGGTGTACAAAATTATGCATGGTGTGGAGAATCTGGATAGGGGGACATTTTTCTTCATCTCCCATAATACTAGAACCCGGGGTCATCCCATGAAGCTGATTAGTGGGATATTGAGGACAGGTTAATATATGATTAATTAATATAAAACACATTGAAACATGAATATGTTTATAGTAATAGACTAATTGATACAATAAAGTGAAGACAATTATAATACTTCATCAACTGAAAAATATATAATAACAAAAAAAAACAACTTGTGGCACCTTAAATGTTAACAAGGTTATTGTAGACTAAGCTTTTGTAGGAGATTTTGGTGGGAGATTCAGGACAGATAAAAGGAACTACTTCTTCACACAGCACATAGTTAAACTATGGAATTCACTACCACAAGATGTAGTGATGGGCACCAATTTGGATGGCTTTTAAAGGGGGCTGGATAAATTCCTGGAGGAGAAGGCTATCGATGGCTCCTAGTCCTGAAGGCTAAGTGCAACCTCCAGTATCAGAGAGAGTAAGCCTGTATACACTAGTTGCTGGGGAACATGGGTGAAAGAGTGCTGTCACACCTATGTCCTGCTTGTCGGTTCCCAATCGACAGCTGGTTGGCCACTGTGTAAACAGAGTGCTGGGCTAGATGGACCCTTGCTCTGATCCAACATGGTTCTTATTATGTTCTTAAATACGCCAATTAATTGCTTTAATAAAGAGAGCCAGTGTGGTCTACTGATTAAAGTGCTGGACTTGGACTAGGGAGATCCATGTTCAAGTTGTCGTTCAGACATGAAGCTCATTGGGTGATTTTGGGCCACTCACGGACACTTAACCTAACCTACCTCAGAGAGTTAGTTGTTCTGAGGATAAAATGGAGAGTTGTGTTTGTACCATGGAAGAGATATTAGTATTTTGCTTCCAGGAAAGCATGGAAGATGGTTTCCTCTAAAACGAGCAATGAAAACTGTTTTGTATTAATATTGTACATTGTTGACTGTGTGGCTGAATTCGGACAACACATTAAGCAACTGGGGGGGAACAATCGTCAGTTGTATTGACTATCATGTCGTCCGAATGCTGCCATAGTCAACTCAGTGTTGATCCTAATCCACACCACAGTTGATTATTTATTACCATGTTGTGTGGGGAGTACCCCCTAGTTGAATAAAGCTGATTATTACCCCACCATTGACTATCGTGTCATCCGAATTGAGCCATTGTGTGTATTCACGAATGTCAAGTGTGAGTTCAGTATTAAGAGCAGAGAAGGTGGCATGCTGCAGACGGCTAGCCCACTGATACAGCCTTGTGTGTATGTGTGCTTGTGCAATCTGTGCAAAGATTTGAGTATGTCATGGTAGGAGGGAACTCCTAAAGTATAGGAACACATCCCTACACACTGTGTTGGAACATGCTGTTAGCGAAGCTGTTTTTAGAATAATGTATTAAACATTCAATAGGAACTATTTATTCTGAGGGCATCTGGTCCTCTGTTTTTATAAGGCTGTATCTATAACAACTGTGAGTAGGGAATGAGGAGAGCCCGGTAAATGCCTCATGTAGAAAAGTCCTTCTCCGGTATACCAATTATACGGGGTAACATGGGGTAGCAGGAAAGCCCTCATAGGGACAAGAGATGGTGCTTGTGACTGATGACTTCCAAATGGGTCACCATTTCAGTTTATCTTAGCAAAAACAACAAATAGATTTGAGTTGTAACACTTTAAAGCCTAACAGGTTAATTTGAACATAAGTTTTTATGGACTACGTAAGAACATAAAAAGAGCCATGTTGGATCAGTTCAAGTGCCCATCTAGTCCAGCACTTCTTGTAGTAGTGAATTCCATAGTTTAAGCATGTGCTATGTGAAGAAGTACTTCCTTTCATCTGTCCTGACTTCCCCACCAAAATCTTCTACAAAAGCTTAGTCTACAATAAGGCTGTTAGTTTTTAAGGTACAACAAGTTTTTTGTTGTTGTATATTTTGCAGTTAACAAAGTATTAGTCTGCACTTTAATGTACCAATCGTTCTATTACTATTACATATTCAAGTTTCATTGTGCATTGTATTGATTAATCACGACGTCTTTGCATCTACACGATGTAGTTCAAGTCTCAAATAAGTATCTTGTAATGAAACTTCTATGGCTTGTTTCAGCCATACATTCTGAGCTACAAATGGCTACTTTCTTATCTATAGGCTTCACTGTAGACATTAGCACAAGAGGCCAGTATTGGCAGCACGATCAACAGAGAAGTGCTACATCATTAATAATTAGGGTGTTTATAATCTTTTATTGCTTTGAACAGGGACCAGCCACTAAAATGTTGAAAACAAAGAAAATCTGTGATTCAGCCTATCTACACTACTGCTTTAAAACGGTTTATAACAGTTTTAAACTGGTTAATAACGGCTATTAACTGGTTTAAAATGGTTATAAACCGTTTTAAAGCAGTGCTGTAGATAGGCTGTATGTTTCTCTAAGGATGTCAATGCAAGGCAAAGGAACATGGAATTCCGAATCATTACAGCACTATATACAAAGCTTCATGTTTTCTTGCTTGAATGGCTCTGCTGAGAGAGAAGCCCCTTGTAAAAGTGTTCCATCTTGAAGCTTTATGGTTTGCACCCTGAAAAAGAGGGGGAAAAGGAGTTGGGAACCAGGTCTTTTCTCTCCCATTGCCACCCCCAGCAAGTCTTTCGTGTGACAAAAAGTATTTCCCCCAAAGCGTAATTGCAGGTTTGTATCATTACATTCTTTGACCCAGTCACCCCCTTCTTTGCATTCTCACACCGGTTTGGGTCAAAGTGAGTTAAGGAGGGTTGTGTTCATCAGTGAACGGTCCATGTCTTCTATGCACATTGCTGGGCTGAAAACCCTCATGTGCCACATTACAAGAGCATGGCACATGAAACTAAAACTAAGGTGGGCAATGGTGGAACAGAAGATACTGGTGGTCTTTATATCAACAGCAACTTTCTCAAATATTGGCTCTGTTTTTGCCATCACTGTAGCATGCACATTAGACTCATACATCTACCGTTGTTCTAGGCGGGTTTGCATCAGATTTGTGCCATGTGCACGTGACTGTGTGGACAACACAATGCTGTTGATTGGTTGTACATTAGATGCATATCGGTGCTCAACTGAGCTATTTGATCTTCACCCCCAGAGTGGCATGATCAGTGCTATGAATGTCAGCATCAGCACCATGTCAGAAGTGGCTGTCGGTGGAGAAGTGTCCCATTTCAGAGGCACAACGTCCACCCTGAGTGCCCCTCCCTTGAAACCTTTGTTTTTAATAGAACCAACCGATGGTTTATTTTACAACATAAGCACCTTTGGATTATGAAACACCTTCTATTTTCTTCCTCATACACAGATCCCTAATTAGTCAGAAAACTAGAAAAAGAGAGAGAGAGAGAGAGAGAGAGAGAGAGGGAGAGGGAGAGAGAGAGAGAGGGAGAGAGAGAGAGAGGGAGAGAGAGAGAGAGAGAGGAGGAGGAGGAGGAGGAGGAGGAGGAGGAGGAGGAGGTCAGTCCCTTTGCTTTATGTTTTCAGTATGGTCTGAAATATGTACATAGAGGAATTGGCTCACAACAGAGAAGACTTAAATGAAAATGTAACTCGTTCCAGATGGACTAGCAAAAGACTGGTCAGTAGCTAACACAAAGCCATGGACCAGGAACTGGGAGAAATCAGTAAACCAAGTCTTTATATCATAGGTTATATACCTGTACCTCATTCACATCCTAAACTGATAGAAGGTGATGAAAACAGAAATAGAAAATGCACCGTTTACTTTAAAAGATATGTGCTATCAAAAGCATGTGCCTTCAATAAGACGGAATGTGGACCAGTAAAGAAGCAGTTGCCTGTCGCCCACTACAAAATCTTATCACGTTTAGGCAAAAGGAGAAAACAAGTGTTTGTTTGTTTGTTACCTGTTTCTACCTTGTCCTTATAGAAACACCATGGAACACCAGATGGACTGGCGTGAAAACAGCAGTCTCTCTTCTCACATGTATCTTTAGAGATCCCTGGGTATCCACAGTTGTTTCTGTCGCTCACTTTTGTGGGACATACGCTTCTTACTGTTTCAAAAAGAAAAGTTATTTTTCAATTATAGGAAACTAATCATAGTGTTAATTTTTCTTTCATCTGATTCAGAATATAGCTAATGATTATGTCTGTCTGACTGTCTGTCTACCATCCATCTGAATCATAACCATCTAGCTCAATCACGGATATCTAGGTTCTCTGTCATTTGAAGCCCTGTGTCTTGCACCTTTGGACTTATTGTGTTTATTCTTGTTTTATTTTATTTGGAGAAGGGTTATGGCTCAATGACAGAGCACACGCTTTGCATTCAGAAAGTCATAGGTTCAATCCTTGGCACAAGCATCCAGGCAGGGCTTGTCCTTATAGACACTGAAACCTTGGAGAGCTGCTGCCGATCAGAGTCAGCAATACTGAGCTAAATGGACCAATGATTTGACTCAGTATGATTTGACTCCTACATTCCTCTTACAACTCAAAAGTACATGAATAATTTCTTTGATATTACTGAAGGTATATGAACATAAATGTTCTGCTTGGCTGCACAGCCATTCTCAACCCATCTGGGCACTAGGAACACTAACTTGCAATCAGCCCTGCACCAGCAGGTGACAATGTTCAGAGAGAGAGAGAGAGAGAGAGAGAGAGAGAGAGAGAGAAATTCAAAAGAACCCCCTAACTTCTGAATAACTTGAATAAAAATGATTATATATGGCCTGTTAACATGTCCATTTCCAGCCCTGACTTGGCAAGCTCGAATAATATTTGTGATTTGGTTATGTTTCTAGGATTTCCACCTTTGTAACATGGTCAAAAATATATCCTAGCCGATCATCGACTTCATGCAGTGGACCTGTAGCCTGAACTTGTAGATTTGAGGTCTTGATGACCTTATATGATTATTTATTTATTTATTACATTTATATCCCACCTTTTTTCCTCCTTATGGACCCAAGGCAGCATATACTATCCTCCTCCTCCCCATGTTATCTCCACAACAACAACAACCCTGTGGGATAGGTTGGGCCTAGAATGTGTGACTGGCCCAAAGTCACCCAGGGAACTTCCATGGCCAAGTAGGGAATAGATCCCGGACCTTCCCACTCCCAGTCTAACCCTCTAGACACTACACTGCACTGGACTGATTCATGCCCAAACTGATGATGAAGCCACATTTCAAACAATGCTCAACACAGACTGTCAATCTCTCTATCCCCCCTCTCCCCTCCTCTCTGTCTGTACTTTGGTGGAGAGGCCAAGCTTCTCTGTACATGCTCCATAACAACCATGCCCTTGAGTGGCTGTGTGAAAAGACCGTCTTTTTTATACCACTTATATTTTGCACTTATTTACCATTTTTGTTTACGATTAACACGTCATACTTTATTGTTGCTTTTACCAATAATAATAACCAAATAATAATAATAATAATAATTTAGATTTGTATCTCAAACTGCCAAATGCCCTCAGGCTGGTTTACAATCATAAAACCAAACAATAACCACCAAAAATTACAACAATAAATGTATCAAAAACATATAGTATGAAACATTAGAGATATTTAAAACATTTGAGGAACCAGCAGTAAAATTAAAGAATAAATGCCTGCTTAACCGGGTGTCTAAATGAATTGAATGGGGATGCCAGGCAGATTTCCCTGAGAAGGATGTTCCACAGACAGGGGCCACTACAGAGAAGGCTCTTTCCCTAGTAGCCACTTGTCACACCATAATGGGTGGCAGCACCCAGATAATAACCTCAAAAATGATAAATTGAAACTATGAGCTCCATCACACCATCACACCATCGATTTATCGCACTCTCGCCATGCCTGGTATGTGTTTTTGCAACGTGGTATTCACACGATGTCATCCATGTCGTGCGCTCATCTCACCTCTTCCCCTCCATTTTCCATCTTATTTTGGAGCGGGGAAAGTCAGGTTTTTCCCCCTTCATGCACAATAAAGCCACTCCTCCCTTCTGTGTATTGCTGTCCTTGTGCTATATCGGACCATCCCATTTTTTGTTGAGGATGTGTGTGTCGAAGGGCGGTCTTGCTGACAAAAGGGGAGGGTGGGCAGTTCTTCACTCTACTACTCAGCCATGAAGGGAGGGAGAAAGGGCAGCTGAACACCCACGGAACAGGCAAGCAAGGCCGCTGCCATCCATGTCCAGGACCGAGGCCTGCGCTGTGGGAGCAGCTGCCTTGGAAGGAGGGGGCCCTTCACTGTGCCCTCCGGAGGTCTCCTGGGCCTGCCAGGGCTCGGCCCCCACCCAAAAAGGATAAAAGAGGAAGGGATGAAATCGTAGCAGAGGGACAGGAGGAGTAGGATGCTTCGCTGCATCACAACGTTCTTCCCTGCTTTCAAAACCCACTGCTGCCCTTGAAGCGCAGGAGGAGGGAAACGGCCTCCTCGAAGGCACTCAGCACCGGCCTTGTGCAGCAGCCTTTGGGGGTCAGGCTCCTGAGTGGGAGAGACTCAAGACTATGGGCTGGGGGTTCGGGCAAAACATCCACAGCAGGCATAATGTCCATCAATAACAAGAACCAATGAACTGGAGGGGGAAGGAGGAGGAGGAGGGTGGGGCCGGTGCAATACCGGTGGGAGAGCAAACAAGTGAAAAGAGAGTTCACTGGTATAGCCTTGATCCTGAAAGGGACAAGCGCTTGCCGCGCTAATGAAACAGACGTCAAAATTGCGGGTGCATACCAGGAAAAAAAAGTAGGTGTGATGGAGCCCTATATCTCTTAGGCACTGATGTTGAGATGTTCAAGTCCTTAATGATATTAGGCCTGATCCCAATGGTTGGTAAACAGTGATCTACCATACATGTTATTCTTCCTGATAAACAGAACTCATCTGTCCCTCTGACCTGCATATCATTTTTAAGACCTGGTAAAATCACATGTGTTTTTCAGAGGTACATTACCTGCATGAAAGCACCAGGGAACTCCTGCGACTTTTGAATCGAAGCAGCATCCATTCTTAACACATTGCAGGGGAGTTATTCCAGGAGGCCCACAGTTTGTTCTATTTTTGGGTTCTGCGTTACATTTGCATTCCGCTGTTGAGGGGGGGAAACTCATAGTTAGCCATGGGTAGTTAACCAATGTTTAGCTGGTGTTTGTTCCTTTTAACATGTGAAGAGGAGATTGCCCTAGGGGCTAGAATCTAACTTCTTACAAAAAGAAGTTGGCACATTGCCTACATACATTGACAAAAGTGCAGAATGGCTTGTTTGCTTTTCAAAGCTATAGCATCATCCTGTTTGGGGCAGATGGAGCAAGGCCATCTTTTGATGCTGCTTGTCCATCATTTTTAAAGGCTGCTAGCACTAGCAAATATTAAATGAATACAAATATGTCAACATCATTGGCTATTTCATGGCCAAAACGTCCTCAAATATCATGTAAGTCATTTTCAGTCTTTCACACCCCGTACACTTTGTTTCATGACTGAGCACAGCAGAGCTGAGGAAGCTGCCCTAGCTGGTCTAGGAGGTACATAAAGCAGTGCGCTCCCAGAGATCAAGCAACCAGAGCCAGCAAACAAGGACAGCAAACAGGAGTTTGTCAGGGGAGGTCAAGGGGGAGCCCTTAACAAAAAATTGTTTCCTTGTAACACACTCATATAGTAGGGGACTCTGTTGTTAACCTTCAGGGAGGACAGGACAAAGCATGGGCTATTCAAATACATTCGGAAAGGAGGAAATACAAAGGGAATATAGACCATGGATGGAAAGGATTCTCCAGTGGTGGTGACCTGCAAAGTGTGTGCAATGTTTGTTTTCCTGCCTGAGTTCAACATGGCTTACACGTGCAACAAGTGCAAGCTGGTTGCACTATTGGAAAAAAAAGTGAGAGGACTTGAGGGCAAGTGTCCACCCTCCGAGGAATAAGAAAAGATGAAGAGTTCTTAGACAGACCAGTGGAACAGCAACAGCAAACATAAGCACAGGAGGTGGAAGAGCAACAGCAAGTTGAAGCAAAAGTGGGGAATGCTGAGGTGAGGAAAGCCGAAAAAGAGGAAACACCCTTGAAAAGGGTGACAGTTAGGAGCAGAAGAACTAGAAGACATTCTGCACCAGTGGAACCACTAGAGCTATGTAACCGCTTTACATAGGATGAGACTGGAGGACAGCCTGCAGAGGAAGAATTACAGGGGGTCCCATGCAGCAGTGAGCAAGAGGCAGAAGGCAGTCGAGCAGAGGCAACAATACTAAGGCCTACAACAACAGGCAGAATAGTCATTGTGGGAGCCTCCCTGCTGTGTGGGATTGAAACCCAAGTATGTTGCGAAGACCCATGGACTCTCTAGGTATGTTGTCTCCCTGGAGGATAGATTAGAGATGTGACTGAAGGATTGCCAAAACTCATAAAGCCCACTGACACATATCCTTTTCTTCTCATCTATGTGGGAACAAATGATACTGCCAAGTGGAGATGTGAAGAAATTTCATCAGACTTTGAAGCTTTGGGAGGGAAACTCAAGAACTTTGGGACCCAGATAGTTTTCTCATCCATCCTTCCAATACTTAGAAGAGGAATAGAAAGGGGAAGAAAAATCCTCCAGGTAAATGACTGGCTATGAAGGTGATGCCGACGTGAGAGATTCAGATTCTGGGACCAATGGTTACAGTACTTGGAAGATGTAGTGCTGGCAAGGGATGGGTTGCACCACACAAGGTGTGGGAAGAATGTGTTTGACCACAGCATGAAGAACTTCATCAGGAGGGCTTTAAACTGAATCCTATCAGGGAGTGAAAAGTAAGTTTGGAGGCAACAATGGGTGAAGGCTTATGCACCATAACAGAGAGAACAGCTCTAATAGTGCCCAATAATCATCTTCACAGTAATGTAGGAAAGATGCTAGATTGTAAAGCATATGGTTTTTGAAGTCTATATACTAATGTTCAGGGTATGGGAAACAAACAGAACAAACTTGAACTTTGAATACATGAAGGCAAATGCGACTTGAAGGCCACACTATTGGCATTCAAGATGCAGCTGACAGGTCTGCTTTAATGTGGTTTCCTGCATTGAGCAGGGGGTTGGACTCAATGGCCTTATAGGCCCCTTCCAGTTCTACTGTTCTATGGTTCTATGATGCATTTCCACAAGCACTTATGCTGCATCTGGTAACAGTGGCTATTGCCAGTGCAGTAACACCCTCAGACTTACCTTGTTATGCTAGCACTGTGTACTGACACTGCCATGTTCTGGGTTAGCAATGTCAACCCAAGGCCCTGGTTCTTGATGCTACATTTCTGGGGCAATTTCTCTATGCTGAATTAATTTAGCAGCCATTGTGTCCTGTATTTAATGCTTCATTGCTGGCACAGAAATCCAAAGATATGGGATCTGTCATAAGAGCCTGAAAGCTTCATCACAAACCTCATCATCCTAGAGCTCAGTAACCCATGGAGAATTCTCAGTCTTCTAGCCTAATCTAAGATCCTAAAATTTTCATGGGTTGATCTTATGAATATCTCTGCTAAGTCAGCAGCAACTCAGCACCTAGAATCCCACCATAATCAGAATAAAGACAATTGGTTCCTTTGGACCAGCATTGGCATGCAGATTCCTTCCCATGGTCATAAGAACATAAGGAAGAGCTATGCTGGATCAGACCAAAGGTCTATCTAGTCCAGTGATGGGCAACCTTTTGAGCTTGGTGTGTCAAACTTCGCCAAAAAACTGAGCATAACTCGGGTGGTGTGTCACTTTGAGGAAAAAACATTATTTCACGATATTTATAGTTTAAATAACATAAATGTATAATTGTTATTTAATTTGCGACTAGAGTCTTAGTCATTAGACTCTAACTCCAAGATTCTAGTCGCAAATGTTTCATCCTCAGGAGCAGCAAATGTTTCATCCTCGGCTACTGCACTTGGCCGTGCAGGAGCCGAGGATGAAACATCCTTCTCTAGGGTGACCAGATTTTAAAAATAAAAATCCCGGTCCGCCCCCCCCCAAAACAACCCCTCCACCAAGCCACCCCCCCAAAAAAAACCTACCTGGACCTACCGCCAGGTTCTTCCTCCGCCGCCCGCGCGGCCCCGCCGAGTCCTCCGTTGCCGCCCGCACGGAAGAGGCAGGGGAGGGCCGGATCCAATCAGCCCTCCCCTGCCTCTTCCGCGCGGCCGCTGGCCTTACGAGCCCAGCGGCGCCGGTAGACCCGGCAGCAGTGGCGGTGAAGGAGCCCGGGAAGCGGCCGCCCCCCCCCCCCGCGCCGCCCCCCCCACGGCGCGCTCCTTACCTGGGTGTCTACTTCCCTCCGATGCTAGATTCTACTGAGAAACAGGCTGCGCGGCCTGTCTCTCAGTCTCAGTATCACGCCGGACCCGGTGCGATACTGAGACTGAGAGACAGGCCGCACAGCCTGTTTCTCAGTAGAATCTAGCACCGGAGGGAAGCGGACGCCCAGGTAAGGAGCGCGGGGCGGGCGGCGCGGGGGGGGGCGGCCGCTTCCTGGGCTCCTCCGCCGCCACTGCCGCCGGCCCGGGTCTACCGGCGCCGCTCCTAGCTTGCTGCCACCCGGGCCTTCTGGTCACCCTATCATGCGGCCGCCTCAGCGGCCGCGTGTCATCAGAAATGGCTACGCGTGTCAGTGCTGACACGCATGTCATAGGTTCGCCATCACTGATCTAGTCCAACATTCAGGCTACATGGTTGCCAACTAGATGGCAATAGAAAGCCCACAACAGGACATGAACGCAGCAACATCCTCCAATTCATGTTGTCCAGCAACTGGTACACAGAGACATACTTCCTCTGACACTGGAAGGAATATATAGTCATCATGACTTGTAGCCATTAATAGCCTTATCCTCCAGGAATTTCTCAATGCAGATCAAAGCACCTACCCATTACACTTTCACTTACTCTTTGCTTCTATAGTGCAACCATCTCTCAGAGAGGTGTATAATCCTTCCTAAGCATTTGTTTGTGTTGCATCCTCTGAGCCTTGGGACCATATTTCATATCTCTTGGTCAACAGGACATAAGCAGTGTTCAGGGGGTCAGAGGGGGCTTTGACTAGGGATGTGTATCGTATCATTCCGATGTCCAATAACGATACGATAATGGCATTATCGGACATCCGCTTAACAATGATGATATGATACTGATCCCCTCCAATATTATCAGATCCGATAATTATTGGTCCGATAATACCAGATTTTATCGGATTATCAGACTGCCATTTAAATAACCTATAACTCCTGTATTTTATAAGTTTGAGACTTGAAACTTGCCCACAGTGGAGTTGGAAGGATGTTAGGCATGTGTGTTAAATTTCAGAACAATCCCTCCACCCTTGTATTTTATATGAATATTTTAAAGATCGTGGTTCTGTTTTGACAGCTGTCAGTGTCAAAGACCTATCAATGCTGCCAGAACCACGACGATCTTTCAAAAATTCATATAAAATACAAGGGTGGAGGGATTGTTCTAAAATTTCTGACACATGACTAACATCCTTCCAACTCCACTGTCAGCAATTTTCAAGTTTCAAAATTTTAAAATAAAAATGTCACAGTGGGGGGGGGACTTTTGGGGGACCCCCTATAATTTTTTTATTTTAAAAGATATAGACATGAAACTTGGGGAGCCAGGACCAGCAACATCCCATCTGCAAGCTCCAAAAAGTTTCATGTCTCTATCTTTTAAAATAAAAAAGTTACACCCATTTATTAAGTACTTCAAGTCTTTGACATTCTTTTTTTTATAACTCCTGTATTTTATAAGTTTGAGACTTGAAACTTGCCCACAGTACTTATGGGATATGCCTAAGTATGTATGTGGAATTTCAGAACAATCCCTCCACCCCTGTATTTTATATGAATATTTGAAACATCGTTTAACTTTTGACAGCTCTGAGTCTGAATGCACGTGGCTTTAGCAATCAGACTCAGAGCTGTCAAAAATTAAACAGTATTTCAAATATTCATATAAAATACAAGGGGGGGAGGGATTGTTCTGAAATTTAACACACATACTTAGGCATATCCCATAAGCACTGTGACCAAGTTTCAAGCCTGTAACTTTTTAAAATACAGAAGTTTTAGGCATTTCTGTCTCAATAAGCAACTCTATAGGGCAAAATAGGGATCCAAATTAAATATCAGATAGCCAATAATTATCGGATATCCAATCCAATTCGATACTGATCCCCTCCAATATTATCGGATCCGATTTTTTTTTTATATCGGAATTGCCGATAATGATCTGATCCGATAATTTTGGGCGTGCACATCCCTAGCTTTGACCACTTTCCTGATGGACCCCATAGCTACTGCTTTTATGCAGGCTATAGGCAGGGGCATCATTTATTTAAAATTGGAAGTGGGGAGTCAGAGGTTGGGACTTGTGAATTTCATTAAAGGTCTCCTCCTTTCCCAGATCCACACATAGCAAATTTAACCTTACCAGCATCATCTTTCAACTTCAGTTGTAAAGGTTCCTGCTTGTAGTACTAGAACTAAATACAGCTTATCTGTTAGATTCTGATGCTACAAATAATTGAATATTCAAGTTCATTTTATTGTTTAATCTTCTGTCATTTATAGCTGTTGCCCATTTATATCTAATCAATGAAATAATCTCATTCTGCTTCTCTTCACTTTGACAGCTGGTTGGCCACAAAGTTTAGCTACACAGCAGAGGAAAGTTCATCAATAAGCTATGGGGTTGAACAGGAAACTTTAATCTTCAGCACACTAATATAGTACCATCAGAAAGGACCACACAAGCAACTCTAGAATCAAAGTACTTACGAGGAAGTGTTATCCCTTCAAGGAGTGTGCTGATTCCTAAAATTAAAATGAGTGAGAAAAGGCAGACCCCCATCTTCTCCATGGTGCCGTACAAACCTCGGAAAGTAAGGATTTCAAGGAATAGAAGTACCTCCTGCCCTATTTTATACCATTAATAATGCTTACGTGCAGCATTCCGATAAGAAGTTCCCAGCTGCGCTCCACCTCAAGTATCACTCATCATTTGATTAGAAAGTGTAAACATGTTTTTCTTGTGTATGCAGAGCTGATATCTGAGAGATAAATGCAAAAGGAAGTGATATACAGTGTTAGTCAACTACCATTCATTAACTCAACTGGATCCTTATTCCACATTTCCAAACATTTGAGCATCTTCATGTGGTCCATATGGAACAGTTTAGAAAGCAAAAAAGGCAGGCATTATCTTTATTAGCAGTCCTTTTCGCATCTTTATTAGTATCTCTCTCTTTTTTTTTCTTTTTTTTTTACTGTTTCATACTTGGTACTTCAGCATCAAGTACACACCAGTGCAGATGCCAATTTTCCTAAACCAAAATTAACATAAATAACCTAACAACGGAAACCTTGGGACAGCCTACATTCACCAACTTCCAGTAACCAGGCTTCCAGATTTAACAGCATAAGCCTATACATGTCTGTTCAGAAGTACATCCTATTCAGTTCAATGGCACTTACTCCTAGTCCTTTATCACACCTACCATTTCCCCCCGGATTGCATCTACGGGTTCCCCCTCCATTTCCTATGCGAGTCTAGCGTTTTGACTGACCTGTGGTTGGTATTGCTGCAACACCTCAGCTTGGCCTGTTGAACTTGCCTGAAATGGACTTTGCCCATTCAGGGTTAAATCGAAACAGAAACGAAAAACGGAGCACTCAGGGCGCGACAACAGCACGAGGGGGATGACATCATGCGAGTCCCGCGCTGAAGAACTGGATCACAGTCGTGGCGGGTGTGCTTAAAACCGCCCATGTGATAAAGGCCCTAGATACTTGGGTAGAGGATTGCAGCCTTACTCCCCCCCTTTTTCAAAAAATAGCTAAAATGAAAAGGTTGAAGAATCTGAACATTCTGAAACATTTTAGCATTTGATTTTGACTTCCAGAACTTTGCACCTCTTCAACTATTTTTTGAAAAATACTATTTGACTTTGAAGCATATCTAAATGTAGGTTTTATTCATTGTTTGTTATTTTTAAAGCAATACTGTCAAGCGTTGAGTTGCTAAAATGAATAGTTTTTATTTCCCTTTTCTCTTTTCTCAGCTCCTAAAATCCAACAATAGCTATACTTGTTCATGCTGGGGATGGATGAATGAGGATAATATATTTGTGAAGCAGATTCAAGGTAAGAGAATTGTTTACATGGACCATCTATAGCTAACTAGAACCCCCACAGCATTTTGCACACTGACCTCTCTGTGCACCAGTAAGTGGCTGGACAACGCAGTAGCCTAGATTCCTTTTGTTTTGAGTCTTTCCTCAACTTTGATATCAAAGCAGGTTTTCGTTCCTGGAAAATAGAGTTGGGGGCTGTCTATATGCTCTGGGAGCCCTGATGTGGGTCCATGATTAGGGTGACCAGATTTTGCAACGCTAAATCCCGGTCCCCCCCCCGCCACCCAAAACACCCCCCCCACCAAGCCACCCCCCCAAAACAACCCCCCAAGCCACCCCCCCAATAAAACATCAGCCCAGACCTACTGGGTTCTCTTCCGCTGCCGCACCCGCCGGGTCCGCCGCCCCCCCCCCCAGGTCCCCCGTCGCCGCCGCCTGGTCTTCCTCCGCTGCCGCCGGGTCCCACACCGCTGGGCTCGTAAGGCCAGCGGCCGCACGGAAGAGGCAGGGGAGGGCCAGATCCGGAAGTGACGTAATCGGCCCTCCCCCGCCTCTTCCACGCGGCCTCTGGCCTCGTTGGGGCTAGTCACGATGGTGACGACCCCCGAGGAGCCCGGATGCCCGTGCGGAAGAGGCAGGGGAGCTCCCTCGCCTCTACCGCGCAGGCGTCCGGGCTCCTCGGGGGTCGTCGCCATCGCGACTAGCCCCGACGAGGCCAGAGGCCGCACGGAAGAGGTGGAGGAGGGCCGATTACGTCACTTCCGGATCCGGCCCTCTCCCGGCCCTTCCGCGTGGCCTCTGGCCTCACGAGCCCGGCAGCGGCGGTGGAGGACCCCGGCGGCGGACTCGACCGCCCCAGCAGGTAAGTGCCTCGCGCCTCGCGCTCCTTACCCGCAGGGGCATACGCTTCCCTCCGGTGCTCGAATCTACTGAGAAACAGGCTTCACGGCCTGTCTCTCAGTATCGCGCCAGGTGATGATGTCATCTCCCGGCGCACTACTGAGGGACAGGCTGCGAAGCCTGTTTCTCAGTAGATTCAAGCACCGGAGGGAAGCAGACGCCCCTGCGGGTAAGGAGCGTGAGGCGCGAAGGAGGGCACTTACCTGCTGGGGCGGCCGCTTCCCGGGCTCCTCCGCCGCCACCACCGCCGGGTCTACCGACGCTCCTCGCTTGCTGCCACCGCTGCGTGACCCCCCGCCACCCCAGTTTGCCCCCCGCCCCCCGGTTGGGCTGGTTCGCCCCAGGTTTCCCGGTTAGGACCGGGAAACCCCGAGCCATCTGGTCACCCTATCCATGATGGCTCTGTGTGGATTATAGGTGCAGCAGCCACCTCAAAGCCACCAAGGGGCTTTCCAGAGAAGGTCCACATTTCAAAAGTCAGGGACTTAAGCTGACTTTTCAGGATGGAGTGAGACAAACATGGTCCTCACTCCATTCTCGATGCAGAGGCGTTCCCAGGCAGAAGGCGACACCTAATTGGTCAACGGCCACCTGGGCAGAGGGCAGGTTGGCAAGCCTGAATGGCTGCCAGAACACACACACACACACACACACACACACACACACACATGGGGAGGAGTCCGAGCCTCTATTGCAGGGAAGATTCCCTTTTGCAGATTGCAGGAGGAGCCTGCAGTAGTCACAAGGGGGTGAAATAAAGGAGACAACAGCAATGATTGTGAAGATACACATAAATGAACACAGAGGACAGGAAATAAAGTTGAAAGAAGAGTTGAGGGAAAAGCCAGGAGGGGCAGGGGGTGGCTCCAATACCCGGATGACTGCCATAAACCCCGTGCTTGCTCCTTGGCAGGGGATTACCCAGCATAACCCCACAGTTTGGGGCAAACATGGCGCCAATGTGGCACTGTCAAGACAGCCCCTGGGTTAGTCTTTGCTCACCCTTCTATCTGCAGCTAGCTCAGTTTCTCCCCACGACCCATCCTTTTCATCCAGGTTTCCTTCCCAGCATCTATTTGTTCCATTACACCAGTGATTTATCACACTTGCTATGCCTGGTATGTGTTTTTGCAGCGCGGTATTCACATGATGTTGTCCCTGTCCAGCACTCATCTCACCTCTTCCCCTCCATTTTGCATCTTATTTTGGAGTGGGGAAAACCCTCTGTGCTCAATAAAGCCGCTCCTCCTGTGTATTGCTGTCCTTGCGCTATATCGGACCATTCCAATTTTTGTTGGGGTTGGCTGTGTTGAAGGGTGGCTGACAAAAGAGGAGTGCAGGGCGGTTTTCTGCTCAACTGCTTAACCGTGAAGGGAGAGGGAAAGAGGGGGCTGAACACCCCACAGAGAAGGTGAATGTGCCCAGAATTCTGTCCCATTTAACTCTATGGTTCTTACTGTCTAGGTTTCCTGACCAGAACAATGTTGGCTTTCCCTTGCTATGCCAACATTGACCACAAAGTTCTCCAAAAACTAATTGTAATACTTTCTCTTCATTTATCTTGTTTAATATGATCTTTGGGGAAAGCATAGTGTATTGTTTTACTGTAATTGTTTCAGGCTGCTGTACTATTGTATTTGCACAGTAATATATATATATATATATATATATATATATATATATATGCAGGGGGAAGGAGAATGTAGAGGGCTGGGCAGTAGATTTTGCCGCCATACTAGTGATACAGGTGAAAAGATACATGAGCTGAAATAGCACAGCAATGCACAGACATGAAAGTACCCAGCACTCGACTCGCTAAGGAAACAGGGAGAAACCACAGACGCAAACCGGGGGGTGGGGGGAGTAGGTGTGATGGAGCCCTGTGTTTGTTTTTGTTTTAGTGATCTTGTCAAGGCTCCTAGGAAATGCTCAGCCATGTCCTTCTTCTCCAAGTTTTTCAGCAAAAGGTATTAGAATATTAAAGGGGCTTATAAAGGCTTCAGTACCCTTCAGAAGCCCACAGTTCTTCATCACAGAAACAAAGAGCCTAGAACTGGGACCAACATCATTCCAAATCTCCTCTGCAAACATTAAATATCTGCATTCTACTCCCCTCTTATTTCCCCATTTTTCTCAGTCAATTCCAAATTTCTAACCCTCACATTGACTCATCCCATGTCATTTACATAATTCTGAGTTTTCCCCCTTTGATCCTATGAAATCCTTAGCACCTTCCCTGTTCCCTTATTTGGCAACCATAACTTCATCACTCTCTTTGTTTGCTTACGTGGTCTCTCTCTCCCCCCTCCCCCCGACACCATTATATAGCATGATAGCTGCCGGTCAAAGATTAATTGTTAATCCAATCAGTTTCCACTTTCTTTATCAAACTCATTTTTTTGGCCCTCTCGTATATTTTGTAATAAAATTAACATTCTTTGATTCAGGTTTTAGACTGTGTTGAATAGTTAATAGCCCTTTGGTATAAGTGAGTATAAGTGTAATGTTGGGTATAATGTGTTATTGCAGGAGACACGGTAACAAAGTTATTGTATATGGGATACAGCAACACACATCAGGTGTCTTCAAACTTAACAGATATTTATTATAACTTACAGAAACATGGAGCAACCTTCTTTGACTTGCAAGACAAGCATAAACAACTTAACTGAGCAATTGTCCTTGGTACAGTAACTGGTGCAGTCCTATTGACACAATCTGATTTCCTAGAGGCAATGCACAAGTCACAGTGTGAATGGGAAAATAAACTGGAAGACCTTTGTGTAGTGAGGAGCATTAGTTGGTCTACAGCCATTGCCTGTTTATGCCTGATGAGAGAGTCTGGTTTCTTTAAAAGTGCCTCATATTATTTCTTCGTATTTTCTGTCAGTTGTCTGCATCAGGTGATATTAATTAGGTATTAAAGGATGGCCACCAGAGTTATATGTGTTGGCTGACAGCCACCAGGAAAGGCTTGTCTTCTGTTTATGCAACATAGAATGGTACAACCTTGGAATTTGGGACAAGTCCTTCTCTGATTAGACTGGATAGCTGCCACTGATTTTCACTTATCTGTGAAAATATTCATAAACATTGATAAGAGTCGGAAACATGACCATCAAAGCAGGTGTAATTAATGAAGCTGCAATAAACATTGATAAGAGTGTCATCAATAAAGTGAGATTAATTAAGCTGTTGGTACAAATGCGCACAAAGGCCAGGGGGCTTTTGTGTATAAATATGACTCCCTGGACTCTGTACATAGAGCTACCTTTGTGCCTAGTTTGGAAACTTCAACTAGTTCAAAATATGGCAGCCAGGTTGGTCACGGGTACACCTAGGGGTGACCATATTACACCAGCTTTAAAATCACTCCACTGGCTGCCAATTAGTTTCCAGGAGAAGTATAAAGTGTTGGTAATTATCTTTAAAGCCCTCCATGGTTTGGGTCCAAGTTACCTGCAGGATCGCGTCTCCTGTACAATCTGCCCCTCACATTCAGGTCCTCTGGGAAGAATTTACTACAGTCAGCAAAAACTAGGCTGACAACTGTTACCCAGAGGACCTTCTTTTCTGCCGCTCCCAGACTGTGGAATGGCCCGCCAGAAGAGATTCGTCAACTTAACAGTCTCCTGGAATTTAAGAAAGCCGTAAAGACTGATCTCTTCTGGCAGGCCTACCCAGTTGAATGTTAAGATGTCTTTTAATAATGTATTCATTTTATATGCTTTTTAATTAGTGTGTATATATATATAATTTGTATTTGTTGTTGTACCTGCCTTGATCCAGAGGGAGAGGTGGGGAATAATTATTATTATTATTATTATTATTATTATTATTATTATTATTATTATCTGAAGAACTTCAACACAGTTCTGGACTGCAGATGGTGCTGTGTACATGTTGGCCAACAACTGGGATCTCTCCATTGTTGCCTGTCTGGAGTACCTGACAACTGAAAGGAGAACATAAGACTAAACTTGCTCAATAGAAGTTAGCTTCTTATATCCTTTTTAACTTGCCTGATGTTCAATAAAAGCTTTGAACCTTTCCCACATGTGCACTTTTTATCTTTGTATCCTACGAACCTCTTGCCTATGGCAAAACACAGTGAAACCTTTTATTGAAACAAGCCGAGTTCCCCCTTAACAGGGAGCAGTGAATTGTGGGGGTGAGCAGGCTGGCAGCGACGGGAGAAAGGCTGGTGAAGAGCGGCTGCACAGCCACAGAAGCAGCATCTTCTTTCCAGTAGGGAACTGCTGAGTCAATCAGCACAATGATGGGGTGGGGCCAAAGAAACGGATCCAGCAGAGTGAGATCTCTCCTTTGCTCTGCATCCAGTTCAATCTCAGGCTCCCAAAGGCTGACCTCCCATGCAACCTCAGGATTGCGGTTGCCGACTTCCCCACCCACCCACTCCTGGTAGTAAGAAGTCTTGCAGTGGCAGGAGTAGTTGGCAGTTAATGGCGCTGGGAAGGAAATTTTATGGCACACCAATTGGCAAAGATTGTGCAGGATTTTTGCCTTCCCCATTGCAAGATTAATTCCATTGTAAATAAGTTGATCCCATAGAATCATAGAATAGTAGAGTTGGAAGGGGCCTATAAGGCCATCGAGTCCAACCCCCTGCTCAATGCAGCAATCTACTTTAAAGCATCCCTGACAGATGGTTGTCCAGCTGCCTCTTGAATGCCTCTAATGTGGGAGAGCCCACCACCTCCCTAGGTAATTGGTTCCATTGTCGTATTGCTCTAACAGTTAGGAGGTTTTTCCTGATGTCCAGCAGGAATCTGGCTTCCTGTAACTTGAGCCCATTATTCCGTGTCCTGCATTCTGGGTTGATCGAGAAGAGATCCTGGCCCTCCTCTGTGTGACAACCTTTCAAGTATTTGAAGAGTGCTATCATGTCTCCCCTCAATCTTCTCTTCTCCAGGCTAAACATGCCTAGTTCTTTCAATCTCTCCTCATAGGGCTTTGTTTCCAGACCCCTAATCATCCTCGTTGCCCTCCTCTGAACATGCTCCAGATTGTCTGCATCCTTCTTGAAGTGTGGTGCCCAGAACTGGACGCAATACTCAAGATGGGGCCTAACCAGTGCCGAATAGAGGGGAACCAGTACCTCACGCGATTTGGAAGCTATACTTCTATTAATGCAGCCCAAAATAGCATTTGCTTTTTTTGCAGCCACATCACACTGTTGGCTCATATTCAGCTTATGATCTACAACAATTCCAAGATCCTTCTCGCTTGTCGTATTGATTAGCCAAGTATCCCCCATCTTGTAACTGTGCATTTGGTTTCTTTTTCCTAGGTGTAGAACTTGGCATTTATCCCTATTAAATTTCATTCTGTTGCTTTTAGCCCAGCGCTCCAGGCTATCAAGATCACTTTGGAGTTTGTTTCTGTCTTCCAGGGTATTAGCAATCCCACCCAATTTTGTATCATCTGCAAATTTGATAAGCATTCCCTGGACTATCAGTAAAGTCTTTGTGGCAGGCTGGCCAATTACAGGATCCACACCCTATGCCACCACCAAGCCTATTCAAATGAGTCAATAAAATTGTGGCCAATTTATTATCCCTGCTATGCCTGTGTGTCTATTTGTTCTCATCCCTTCACAAACTGAACCACCTAAGCACTGCCCACACAATTTCAGTGATTACCTATAAGCCTTTACAGTCCCAATAAAGATTCACAGTTATCAGACCACAACATAACCCTGTAACCAAAATCAGTATAGGTTTAGGATTGCCCTGGCCTCTCAGGAGATTAAGCATGACGAACTGCTGTTAGTGGCTACTGCCCAAAGTGAAAGCATTCCCTTCTAAACTTGCTAACATGTAGGCCTTCTGGACTTATTTCTTAAAGAGGCAGTATTCAACACCCCCTCCCCCTAGACAAAGTAGTCATTATTCTGGAGTTGCTTCAACAGAAGAAGTGATGAGCTCTTCTGCTGGTAAATCGGTGTCATTGTTGTCACTTCAGTGGTGGAAAGGAGCTCATATTTTGGACCCAGTGTGGAGTAGTGTCTAAAGCGTTGGACTGGGAGTTGGGAGATCTGGGTTCTAGTCCCCACTCAGCCATGGAAACCCACTGGGTGGCTTTGGGCCAGTCACAAACTCTCAGCCCAACCTACCTCACAGGGTTGTTGTTGTGAGAATAAAATGGAGAGGAAGAGGATTATATATGCCACCTTGGGTTTTTTTGGGGGGGAAATGTGGGATATAAATGCAATAATAAATAAATAAAAATAAAAATAAAAAATATTTGTGGAGTCAGAGTGGTACATTTCATTGGAGTTTGTGACCAATGAGTGTGGGGTCATAATATGCATAACTTTGCATGAAGAGTTGTTTGTATGAATGTGTCCTCACAATTGATCCATGTTACATCTCCAGAACTATCCATCTGCAATATGCACCTTTCATGAAACTGGTTCTGTCATCTCCACAATTGTGGATGGAACCAACTGTGGGCAGTTTCAAGCCAACACTTGTTCCTGTGGAAAAAAGGTACATAGTTTCCTGGGAGCAGTCTATACATCTTCTAAGCGCTGCAGTGGCTGCGCAGTGACGCTGAGTCAGTTATACAATGCAGCCGCCAACTCACAGCCACCGGGGGATTTTTCATCAAAGCTGCGTGGTAAAAAAGTCAGGAACTTACCCCAACTTTTTTCTTCTAAGCGAGGTCACCACAGCCCTTCTGCCAGGTGACCTTACTCGGGGGTCCAGTCAGGGATGGATGGCGACCTCTGATTGGTTGCTGGAAGGTGGGCAGAGGACAGGGTTGTGTTCATTAATTTATATGATGCTATGTCAATTCACCCCAATTTATATTCAAAACTGTGCATTTGTGAAGGGAGCTTTTATCCTTTACTTTGCTGATACACAGCTGTGCATCTCCAGTTTATAAAAAATAGAGATCTGCTGCGTTCCCTGACAGTTTGCTCTCATGGGGCAAAAGTGGAGTGGGAGTGCTCTCATAGGGAGAAGCACACACACCCATTTCACCTGTTGTGGTTCCTTAGAGGAGACAGGAAGTAGTTAAGGGCAACACTCACTGCTTCTGGCCTGAGGAGAGAGTGACCACAGCCTGAGAGAGCTCTGTATAGGAGTCTTTGTTTAACTCACGTTTGTAAATTTGTTTGGAAGCAAAGTCTGTTTGAATCCGTGGGGTGCAGTCCACCCACCAACTTTGAAACAGAGTGGTGGGCAGGGGACTATGTAATGAAATCCACAAGCCCCACCCCTGACATCTATTTTTAACCAAATCAGGAATTCCTCCAGAAAGGGGGTTGTGGAGGAATTGAAAAGTCCTTCAGACTTCTCCCCAATATTTACCTTTCTTGAGCACTTTGCTGGATTTGCATGCTGAACTGGCTATTGCATTGGTGACATTTTAAATCCAAACTGGTCTCTCTTTCTGAAAACAATAAGATTGCTACATAGGTGTTTCAGCTGAATTTCAAATTATAACAATTTCAGCAGAGTTGTGTGAGTGTGCATGTGTGTCTAAATATGAACTATTAATTGTTATGGAGTCATTCTTTTGACAGAAGAGCATCGGAAAAATAATCAGTAGATGGAAGAAAGCAATTAGAATTCTCTAGTATAATCCTGAATTCTTTGGCAAGAGACATGCAGCGTGATAAGCAAAGGGACACCGAGACCCATGGAGTTAGGACTATCTTAAGGAGAACCTGAACCTGAAAAGGAGAAGGAAGAGGGAAAGAAACACTTATGAGCTCTGAGCTCAGAATGAGTTCCTTAGAGCAAGGATGGGGAACCTCAGGCCCATGGTCCAAATCTGGCACTTTTGGGGTCCCAATCCAGCCCTCCGGGTTTGCCCTAGATTGCCATACCTTTCTCCCTGCCTCCACTTTCTTTCCCCACCCATCAATTCATTAATGGGTTTCCTGGCTTTTCTGCATTCCTGCTCCACCCTACCCCCTGCATGGGAAACAGCCCAGAAGATATTGTAACGAGGAGTTAGAATTTTGTGCCCAATTCCCCTTCATGCCTAGCCCTCCATGTGTTCTGGCCAGGAGGGCTTTCTTGTTGTGTTTATGCAACTGCGGGATGCGGTCTGGGAGAAGCTCTTATCTACCGAAGGTGGACAGTTAATATTAATAATTCACCTGTGTGAATATTCATAAACCCTGGTAAACACTGGGAACAGGACCATCCGACCAGATGGCCAGCCAACAGGTGTGACCAATTAAGCCAAAAGTGCAAGTCTGCATGTAGGCCAGGGGGCTCTCAGGTATAAATCAGCCCCTCTTGACTCTGACTGATGAGCTTCGACCCAGACCTGGACTGGAGAAAGTGTTGGGTGCATTACTGGCCAGTAGCTGGTATCTCTCTGTTGTCGTACCTGGGGGTCTGAACAACAGAAAGGATACATAAGATCATTTCTTGCTAATGCTTCTTATATCCTTTTTTCCTGCTTGTTGTCTAATAAAAACTGTAAATTTTCCATACCTGTGTGGTTTTGTCTCTGTATCCTATGAACCTCTTGCCCTTGGCAAGACCCTGACCCTGACCCCACATTCTAAAAGATTACTGGCAGTAAGAGCTGTCAGCTACAATAGACTGGCATTTTTGTAATTTGGTCCCACCCCTTTTGCTTTTGGCTCTTCCACCTTTACCTTGAATCCCACCCATCATTGGAATGTGGCCCCCGAGAGCTTCTCTGGAATTGAATTCAGCCCTTGGACCAAAAGAGGTTCTGTAGAAGAACCAAAAGAGTTCAGTCTTAGGAAGCTGCTTATATCAAGTCAGACAATTGGTCCAGCTAGTTCAGTGTTTCTACACTGATTGGAACAGCTCTCCAGGGTTTTAAGCTGTAGACCTACCTAGATTGGGATGGAATTCGGGACCTTCTGCATGCAAAGCACGTACACTACCACTGAGTTAGAGCCTATGGATTGAGGGAGTCCCTTCCCATTTCGAAGAGAAGTTTTGATTATCTTTAGGGATGTCCGGTGGGGGGAAATAGGGCCCTCTTGGGGCTGAATGGATTTTCCCAGATTCCCTGGCTCAGCTTGCATTCATGAGTAGAACAAAGGGTTGCCACCAGAACTCCAGGACTCCCAGCCACCACCAAGACTGTGCACAAATTGTTGACGAGCAGTTAAAGCACCGAGAGCACCATGTGCAAATGGTTCCTTCTCCCTCCCAGGGCCGTGTGAATGGGTCTCTGAGCTGCCCAGTCCACTGGTGAGAAATGCTTTAATGGTGAGAAATACCACTTTGGCCCACATATTATTATAATAAAGCCCTTCTCTCATGACTACTGAGGGGCTAGACATGACATTTGTTGATTTAAAAACAAACAAATGATGCAGGGGAAGACTCAGAGGGGGACTTTAACCTTTTGCCCCTGTGGTGGTCCTGCAGGGCTGGCCTTCTCATGAGGTGGGGTGAATTCCCTTCATCAGGTGGTGGTGTGTGGGGGGGTGTCAAATTATGCACTCTACCCACCCACCTGGAGCATCTGCCCCACAACTTCTAGTGGCTCCAGAGTGGCCTACTGGCTGCTCTCCCACTGTGACAGGGTGGGCAGAGGTCTCTGAAGTTGGCACCCACCTGGAGCACCACAGGAGAAGAGAAACTAGCTGGGCTAATTAGACAATCTCAGTGTGAACCAGATGGCAGAAAGGTTCTTCAGAGAGCCTCCCAGGTCCAAATGCCTGGCTCGGGGTGTGTGTGTGTGTGTGTGTGTGTGTTCCTCCTTAGAGCAAGGTATTTGAGCCTGGCCTGGCCAGCCCTCTGATGAACTGGACCAATCAGAGCTGACAATGCAGTCTTCAGAGAGTCCAGACAAAGACAATTTGTTGAGAGTGGGATGTGCAGTGATGGAGGTGGCTGGGAGATATGGGAATGGTGAAAGCAGGATGCAATGAGGGTGGCAATGCGGCAACAGAGAATGATGGGTGCGGCAATGGGGGGAGACAATGGCACAGATGTACTCTCCTGCCTCAGGCAGCAGGAGAACTTGCACTAGCACTGTGGTCCTGATCAGAATCACACACCCCTCTCTCTCTCACCCCTACGCCCCCCCCCACACCTGCTATTTGCTCCTCCTGATGCTATCACCCTGATCCGGCTCCCCAACCTCCCTGCCCAGCCTGCTATTTTATTTTATTTTTTAAAAAAAACACCTTGCAAAGGTAAATATATGACAAATGTTCCATCTACTCCACCTCAGAGAGGCAGAATTATATTTAGTTTTGTCACGCAGAGCCATATGGGTTTTGTGCAGGTATGTTGATCTAAGATACCATATGTATGCTGAACATGCCTTTACAACCTAAACCTAACCCTAACCTTGTCCACAGGGATGGTTATCATTTAGAAAATAAAACTCAGATGTTCCATCATTGATATAATTAATATAATCTTTGCTGGATATGTAGAGAGAAAGGAGTTTATTTAGAAAGAAAACATCAGTGCCTTCACAATGATTACAGAGGTTCTGTATACTGGTAAGATCATTGGGGTGGTGGAGGAATCTGTGTGGGGTCAAATCCCCCACCCCCAAATCCGGCTTGCTGTCCCAACTCATGACAGGTTAAGCCTGTCCAGCTTTCGGATTGCTGCCACTTTCATTGTTGGCTGTACTGTATGCAGTTCTCCCCTTCTCCCTCCCGGCAGTTGGCTGCTGTGTGCAAATGTCTCCTTCTCTTTGGTGCTGCCTTCTACCTTCAGCTCAGCTTGGCAACCCCCCCCCCCCCTCCAGCTCAGTTTGGTGCCACCCTACACCTTCCGTTCCGCTTGGCACCCCCTCCAGCTCAGCTTGGAGTTCTCCTTGGCCTGGCACACCAGGCAACAGCCCAGCTCCCATAAGGCTGGTCCTGGAGCCAGCCCTGCAGGACCACGACAGGGGCAAAAGGTCGAAGTCCCCCTCCCACATCATGTTCTGGATCTGGCTCCTCCCCTGCACCATTTGTTGTTGCTTTAAATCAACAAATGTCATATCTAGCCCCTCAGTAGTCATGAGAAGGATTTTATTATAACAACACGTGGGCCAAAGTGGTATTTCACCCCATTGCACAAGAGCAACTATTGGCCAACTCTTAGGTTGTTATCACACGTGTGGCTTTAAGCACACCCACCTCGACTTTGCTCCACTTCTTCAGCGCTGGACTCGCATGATATCGTCACCGTCCTGCTGCTCTCTTGCCCTGAAGTCGCAGGTTTTAGTTTCTGTTTCAATTTATCCCTGAACGGGCAAAGGCCGAAACAAGCAAAGTTCAACAGGCCAAGCTGAGGTATCGCAACAATACCAACCACGTGTGAGTCAAAACGCTAGACTCGCATAGGAGATGGAGGGGGAATCTGCAGAAGCAAACTGGGGGAAAATAGTAGGTGTGATAAAGGCCTTAGTCTACTGTATGAAATGATGAATTCTGCAGTTTTGTTTTAGAAATTCTATTCCATATTGCCAGATAGAGTTAGCAATATAGTGGTAGTTAGAGTTTAAAACTACCCTTTTATTATGTTGTGTTTTATTATCCAATTCATCTACAGGGGGCATCACAATGCCAACACCAACTCCTGTTCCTTATTGTTGTTTCTTGACAGTAACTTTTGAAAAATAATCCAACTTGTTTCCATTCCTGCTAATTACAAACTCCTCTGATTCAGTCTAGGGTGGCCATGTCTCCTCTTTTACAATCCTGTATTTGAAAGGCTGTCAGAGAGGACAGTCCTCTATTTGAAGGCATCATCTATTTAAAGAGCTATCCTGTCTAATTTTGGTTTAAAAGATAAAGAACCATAAGAATTGTTGTCCATCAACAGTTAACATCTGAAACAGCACACAGATCACCTGGCCATATTCTTCCACACTCTTCCATACAGTGTTGAGATGTACTGTATTCCTCTTCAAATTATAGTGCTTATTTCTAAATTTGCATCTCTATATGATCATATGCAAATTGCTGTTGTCTTTTTTTGTGATGCATTTCCTAAGTTTTGGAGATTGACAAGTTGGCAGCCTAGTTCAACCCCAAATCTGCTTCAGCTTCTGAATATGTGGGTGGCCAGGCTGTAGCATGCCGTCTTGATCTTGCTCCTCTTCCTTTCATGCATTCACTGGGCTTGTTTGCACATCACAATAAGCCGCCCTGAGAAAAAGCCACCATAGGTTGTTTGTTCAATCACTAACTCCAATGATGTCGACGGATGATTCTTTGAGGCTTGGGCCGGGTCTACAACAGCCATTTAATCCAGGATAATGTCAAAGTCATCCCTACCAGACCACATGATGTACAGTTGTCAGGGAAAATTTAAGTTTAAGTTGATTTAAAGAACTGGACAAAAGTTTGAGTGTCCAGAAGGATTGAACAGCCAGCTGAAGTTAACAATCAGATAGAGTAAGTTTTTTCTATGCTGCTGGAAAGGTCAAGCAGATAGTGAGAATCTTTCTGCTAGGATAAGGTAATTGACTGTGCTGAGCCAGGGTTCAGAAATATGTATATAAGACAGCTTATAGAAATGGCTGTGTGTTGGGTCAGGCTGGAGTTATGTGGAATGGAGGCTGGTGAATGAGAGATTGATGGAGGATTGTGCTATGCTATAGCCATATGGAAAAGCCTGTATTATCTGGAGGAACCAGTTGCCTTGTATATATTTATATTATTGGAACACAAGTAAAGGACTTGTATTATACACCATTTTGCTGAGTGTGAGTATTTCTTCAGCTACTGGGACACTTTTCTGGACTTTAACGCTTACTAAGCGCACAGGGAGCGCTTTTCTCTCCCCAACACAGTTGATCCCGCTGTGATCTCAGCTCCACTACTCACTTATTCTGGGATTTCGCTGACTGGTTTTGTCACATTTCCCCCTCCTTTTGCTACAATCCCGAAGTCTGCAGACGGTGTGCGCCCCCCTTCACGAAGCTGCTGCTGTTTGGTGCGAGTTCCTGGCTTGGAAAACAGCCAACCTGCTGTCAGGGGAGTGTGCATGGGCATCAGCATGTTTCATCGCTGAGTGTTTTCTTTTTTTTTTACACAAACATATAGAAGCGCAGGAGTGCATCTTCGACAGAGTTCCTATCCCCCCCCTCCCCATGTGCTGTGTGTCTGCGCTGGTGCGCAACTCTGGGGAGTTATTAAAAAAAATTCCGTGCCCTGTACCCATCTGTCTAGTCCCACCCACTTCTGCCAATATACATTCGGAACCACCGTCACAGGACACACGTCCTCCTGCAATGGCTCTCCTTTACTTGCGGGAAACTTTCCTTGCGTGTGCCCCATGACCGGCGATTGCGGAAGCAGGGAACCATTGCAATCATCCCTCCTCCACTGCGAAAGGGCTGTAGGTGTACAGTCACCCTCCATGTGACTTGTTTTCAACTTATTCCTCCCACACACTCCCTGCATGTATCCAGTGGAATTTTAGAATGCTTTTAGGATGTTTTTAGGTTGTTTTGTTACTATTTTAATAACGTGTACCATGTTCTTAATCAGTTTTATGTATTTTATCATATTTTATATTTACTGCTGTCCCCCGCCTCGATCCAAACAGAGAGGTGGGTAAGAAATAAATTCATTATGATGATAATTATACCAGGGGCCTTTGCAGAACAACATAACTAAACTCCTACTATGATGAGATTATCTCTGCCTCCCCTCTTTCTTGCCTTGTGAAGTACCTGAATTAACATGCATATGCCATATCTTCAGAATAGAGGTAGGGGCAGGGGGGGGCATACCTTATTCATTCATTGTATTCATTGGCTTTGTAAACTGGATGAATGTCTATATCTGTCAAGGAATTAAATTGTTCATTGTGCATTGCTGTTCATTCAGTGATTGAATGTGGATCATTGTTGAACTGTGGGTTGTTTGTGGAACCATGGGTTGCTTGTGGAACAGTGGGTTAGTCTGTTACCTGAACGTCCACAGGGTGGCTGGTTAACCATGCAGTGTGGGTTATTTTCTTGATCAAGCCACCTCAAAAACCCATGGTTTGTTGTTGAATTGTTCAAAGTGGTTAACAAACCATACTACATGGATATCAAGCCACTCTATGGACATTCAGACAACACACTATTCCATGGTTCAATAAGCAACTCACAGTTCAACAACAACTCACACTCAGCCACTGAATGTGGGTTAACATGTTGCCTGAATGGCCCCTTAAATCCTAATCCTAAATAGAAATAGTCAGTAGAAAATTCTACTGAATTCAATGGGATGTATTTTTAGGAGTGCAGCCTCAGAGTTCTTTGTGCTACCAAAGAATAGCAGCTTTTATTTAAGAAAGAGGGTAATGAAGTCTCTAATTCTTGCTCATTTGGGAGCACTGCCTTGAGCCAGCTTCGAAAATAATGCGTCTCTCTCTTGCACATCTTTATTGTTTTAAAAAATCCCTGTTGGCCTTGTCCCATACATTGTTAGAACAAATCAATGGCAAGGACTTTAGCAGGAATTTTTGTGCCAACAGTGTAGAATGGAGGATGGGACATGGGAGCAATGATTATGCATAGGCTGGAGAGGATTACATAATTGATTGTAACAAACAATTCTCAATAAATATTTGAGGGCATAGACTGAATCTTGCAAAAGAAAATGCCTGTCTTAGAGGGGTAAAAAGTCAAATGTGATGAATAACTTGCAACAGGCAAGCATTTTTAAAATGTTTGAGATGTGGAAGAGATCCAGAAGCAAGTTGAACAGGAACATGATGAAGTCTAGTTTCGGCTAACACCTTGGCTTGAAGATTACAAAGGGATGTAATAGGGCTGTAGACTGCCCTCATCCTAAGTTAATATGGCTCTCAGCTTAATTTCTAGACATATCTATCCCTTCCCTGGCAGCCCACTGTGTAGGAAGGAAGAGAGGAGAGGAGAGAGAGAGAGAGAGAGAGAGAGAGAGAGAGAGAGGGAAGAGAATGGGAGGAAGAGGAAGGGGTGACCGGGGTCACCACCATCATACGGCCACCAGCAGGCTACCCATGAGGAAATGTGGCCTGCAACAGAAATAAGGTTGCCCACCTCTGGCCTAAAACTTTCAGTGCAATAAGAGAGAACCTAAAATGGTACATGGGATACTTTACTCATAACCTACTGGAGATATGACTCCTCCCCACAAAAACTAGTAATAAAAGGATAGCACCTCCTTACTGTTGAATCAAAATGAAATACATTTTATGTTTCTAAATGTGAATTTCCAGTATATTTGTAGTAATTTAGCCTTTAACCTCAGGGTCTGAAGCAGTTTTGGGTTGAATTGGAAGCAGGGTGCCTGAGAAAACTATTATACACAAAACTCCAAACTAATTGATCCATGTTCTGAATGTATCTATATTTAAAAATGAGAATTTGCTGACAGTCAGCTCTTTCATACTATAACAGCCATGCTGCTCATTTTCTGCTCGGTAACACCAATATGATTTCAACCTTGGGGTTAGTTGCTGATGATCTCAGCTATGTAAAAGTATGTCTCCCATTGATTGATTTGTTCTTACTAATAGTGATTGTAAGGTTTTTCCTACTTTGGGAAGTGAGAACTGAGGTCAGACAACCTCCCAAAACACTGAACACTTGATAATTGAGTAGAATACATAGCATGCGAGCAATTCTTCATGTTCATTCTACATACAATAATGGGAATGCAAGGCGAAAAATCTGTCAGAAGATAAATCCTGTTCCCCTTCATTCTGCAACATGTCTTCCTTAACCATCCCATATTTCCTGAAGTTCCTTTCTTCATGGTGAAAAGTTTCCTGGTTTTGCTGAAGGTTCGAAGCACCATGGTACCTGTTTGGTATACTGGTAATGTTCATAGCAGCATCCTTTCCCCAAACATTCATCAGCAGAGATACCAGGATGCCCACATCGCACCCTTTTCTTTGGTGCCATTCCACATATCCTGGCAGTCCCTTAAAACAAAAGCGAATGACAAAGAAGAAGTCTGATCCTGATTTCTTTTTAAAGTGTTCACTGGGTGGTGAAGGTCCACCATCATGCCTCTCCAAATGCGAGCCAAACACAGTAGATAGTAGATATTGGACAGTATCCAATGTTGGTCTAACTTAGGTCCCATTAATTTCAATGGGTTTACTCTAAGTACGATTACAATTGGATAGAAGAACCCAACATCATAAAGTACCTTCAAAATCATAATGGCTACATAAAATACGGAATATATGTTAAGTTAGAGAGATTGACAATGTAAGAATTCAAGAGGCAGCTGGATAAGTATCTGTCAGGTATGCTTTAAGTTGGATTCCTACACTGAGCAGGGGGTTGGACTCGATGGCCTTGTAGGCCCCTTCCAACTCTACTATTCTATGATGCTATGAAGGCAAAACATTTTGAAAAGAGATCATTTATTTTGGGTATGCCATCCTTTTCTAATATATTAGTTGGCTTATCATATATTAACTAAGGCTGCAATCCTATGGTCTCTGGGAGAGCATCCCAAGTGCAATAAGGGTTTTCAGACTTTGGTCTGAGAGCAGAGAAAGAGAGAAGTCCACTCTCATAGAGGGAGCTCTAATCTCATAGAGGGCAAAAAGGAGGAATTATGGAGGGCATTTCAGGGATATTCTAGGAGAGGGTGTGGACCCACAGAGAAAATGTGATATCGCGTAATAACGAAATAAAATATTAGATCTTCCAGTGCCTTGCATTCTTATTCCTGATTTCAGAAAGTGATCATCGTGGATGCAGGTTATAATAACTCCACAGCCTTCCCTATATTGCTCTCTCCTTATGCACACTTTCTATTCCAGACAGACCTTGTTACCACAAACAAATCATTGCATTATTACCTGCATCAGAAAGAGGGCGAAAGCACCAGCGAGTACTAACGACATAGGAATTGAAACAACATCCTTTTGCTTGACATTCCTCAGCAGTGATGGCCGGGTAGCCACATTCCTCCCTTGCGCTCCTGTCCATTACACAATGCCGGGAAACTGTTCAGAAGAGTGGAGCCACATTACTGTAGTCCTTCTCCCCTCTCCCCCCTCCCCCCCCCGGTAGATTTGCCATTTATTTATTTTTATCAAGAATACATCCAGGGTGGACAAACGTTTAGAAGACCCATTGCAGACCACTGCATTGGCAGAAACACTTAGCCATTGGTAAAAGAATTTTGCCCAGTCCCATTTTCTTGAGCCCTGGGTCATGCATTCTGTCTACCCCAGTGATAGATCTACACCAAGCAAAATACGACACATTGTTTTGAGAATTCTATATAGACTGTGTCCTGGGCCCCAACAGTTGTCATTACTATTATGAACTGTTTTAAAACAGTAGTGTAGATCTTGCCCTTGACTGGACTGATTAGAATTCTGAAAGCCAACCAGACACTGCTTTCAATCCATCTCTAGCACCAATGTCTATTTTTTTTAATGACCCCATTTTTATTCTTGAGTAGGAGCAGTGGGCTGAACCAAGATCTTAATAGTCCCCCTACTCCCACCCTAGAGTTCTAATCAGGGAACTGCACCCATTCTATTGAAAAAATTGATGGAGAGGGGTAGGGGGAGAGAGTCATAACTGCTAGATGCAGATTTAAAGTAATGACTATTTTGGCATTGAGGAAGCAGGAATGGCTCCTGTCCACCACTATTCCCAACAGCCAGCAGGGGGAGCAAAGCTTACTGTTGCTTTTGCCTTGCCTTCTCTTGGGGAGAAAAAAGAAGGAGGAGGAGCACCTTCCCTGTTCGCAGAAGCCAAGGCTATCTTTGTATTAAAGTTGTTGTTTGTTCTGACAACGGCTTCTTTTGTGACTTCAGTTTACTCTTATCAGAAATTAAGGCAAGATGACTAGGTACTGGCCTGCAGTTTATTTATTTTTCTTGAGTTCTTGGGGGAGGGGGCAGTGAATCAGAGAACGTAAATGTGAAGTCATTACCATTGTTTACTGGGGGGTGGAAACACACTGGTGTGCGAGAAGCCTTTGGATCAAAGCAGCATCCAATTCGTTTGCACCTCTTGCGTGTGATCCCTGGATAGCCGCAGTCGATTCTTGCTTGCGGTTCAATCGTTTTCTTTGCATAGCGGAGTGAAACTATGGGAAACAATGTTTAGGTCATCCTGCATCTTGCTGCATTTTCAATCTTAAATAATCTTGGCTAAGATCTAAAATATAATGTGTTGGGTTTGGATTCAGTCATAGGCCCCCTCCACAAGAATGCGCCTTTGCGCCTGGTTCCGCGATTATGCGCATTATCGCGGAGGCGCATTTACTCACAATCCCTCTGCACGGGAGGCGGCAAGAAGCGGCGAAGCACATTAAAAGATGCCCAAAAAGCGCTTTCCAGGTAGTTAATGCGCATAATCGCTTGTTCACACAGCGAAAATGCGCTTTAACGGCCGGAGCAAAATAAAAGTCGCTATTTAACGCGCGTTCGAAAATGCGCATTATCGGGGAGATAACGCGCCTGTACGCCCGTTTTGCGCTCCGCTCGTGTGTAGGTAAAATTTATAATGAGCCTTCAAGGCTCATTAAACGCCCCGTGTGGAGGAGGCCATACTTAAAGTAGGCCTATTGAAATCAATGCTGATTAAGATAGTCATGGCTAACATAAGTACAAGTGATTTCAACTGTTCTGTTCTTAAGTAGGACTAAATCTGGATCCAATCTGCTTTCTCTCTGGGTTAAGAAATAACCTGCTGGTAGCTTAAATCCCACCCATGGAAACCAGGTCCGAGGGAAACATCTTAGGGATACTGTGTGAGTAATTTTGGTGGTATGGCTCCCATCTTGTTACTGTTATGTTTCTGCACAGCATGGCAGAGGCTCTATTCAGCTGTCACAATGGACAAAGAAGCTCTTCACATAGATCAGTCCTCTCACCTTGAAAGTCTCCATGCCAACGCCTCAAGCTGTAAGGCGCTGGGATGGATACTTTCCACACAAGAGGGCTTGAGAATCTTCTTTGCTTCCATCTTGGGTTCAAAAATAAATAAATGGAAATGGCTGCATGTCTATCCTATTATAGCAAGGCTAGCCTCACCTACAGCAGGATTATTTTATGAGTAGCTTAATGTTTTGCTATATTGCAGGGGTGGACAACTTGTGGCCATCCACATGTTTTGGCTAACAACTCATCAACCCTAGCCAGCATAGCTAATGGTGAGGGATAATGGGAGTTTGTGGAAGAAATTCACCAGAAGACCATGTATCAAGGAGACAGTGTGGCATGTCTCAGTTGTTCTTGTATTCCCTTAAGAACCAGGCCCCGTTAAGGGTCCCCAAGCTTCTTAATTTACTGGTTTTTCAAAATCAATTATCTGCTCAGGATGGTAAAACTTTGGAATTCAGGACGAACTCAAAACTTACTAGATTGTCTATTGTCCACCTGCTACAGTTTATCTTTGGGTGGTACAAGGATGTATAAGCACTATAAGACCTGAGAACATAACCATAACAACAGATGTGACTAATGAGAGGGCTGTTCAAAGCTGTATGTAGCAAAAGGAGATCTCAGGTATAGAAGGTTTTGCCCACACTGAACTTCAACGTAGACCTGAACTGTGGAGGAGCTGCGTGCTGGCTGTTGACTGGGATTTCTCCATTCTTGTTCACCTGGAGTTCCCCATGGAGGGCCGCAAGTTGCCCGCTCCTGCATAATGTAGAAGCATATATGGGCTAGCAGGACTATAGTGCAGAGGAGCAGAACCTCTTTCAGTTCAAGGAGCAAATGCCATTTCAGAGTAGCTCTTGGGGGCTGCACTCAAGTCCGCCAGAGCTATCAGCATATCAGCATATTCCTTTATCAGTATATTTTAGCTCTGACTGCCAGTAACCAAGCCTGCTCTAAGAGAGGCATTTCAACCTTTTAGACTGGGGAAAGAACTGCACAAAAGCCAGGAAACAACCAAATAATCAATGGTTAGGGGAAAGGAGAAGAGGGCATATGGCCTGAGGTCCCATATCCCTAGTATAGGGCTACAAATGAAATGTTTTTTATTGTCTAGAAAAGTCGTTTTTCTCACATTTTCACACTAGGAATCTAATGTCTGCCTGGGAAGAAGTTCTTTTCATCCCTAAAGTTGAATGTGTGTAGGGCTTAACTTCTACAAGGGTATTTCCCCCCTTGTCACAGACTTTGGAAAGAGTGAGCCCCTCGAAAGCATCGTCCATCCCTAGCCAAATTGGGCAAAGAAATTAAAACAACAAGCAGCATTGCTTCCCCCCTCTCTGCCCACCTTTTACGAATCATTACCTCTTTCTCCAGATGGTGTGAAGCACCAGGGGACATCAGGCACGGTTGCATCAAAGCAGCATCCATTTGCTGTGCATTGCTCTGCAGTGATGCCTGTGGAAGTGGAATTACATCTCTCTCTCTCTTTGACATCCATTAGACATCGGCATGCATCTGTTTGGAAGAAATAACCTTGGGCTGAAGCCTGCAATCGTGTACTTGTTGCCCTGGGAACAAGGGCCATTGAACTCAATGGAGATTATTTCTGAATGAAATGTATAGGTTTGCTCTCTCAAGCGCTTTTCTGTTCTCGCTGGTTCTTCAGTGTGTTATTCCATTTTTGAATGTGCAATGTAAGGTTCGCTAACACTGAAAATAACAATTGCAGTAATTTAATTTGAGAATGTTTGTATTTAACTACTAAAGTAATACATTTGGAGCAACCCCATGGCAAAATAGCTGAATGGAGGATGCGCAGTGAAATGATCATTATGGGCTAAGTTGTGAGTTAGGCATGTGGTAAAGCAATCATATGAGCACTTCCTACCATGTCGTTTTTGTAAGGTGTCAACATCTTTCAATACATTCACAAGGCTGATCTAGTAATGTGAATAGCCCCTTTGTGGTGTCCTTAAAATGAAAGTAGTATTCTGTAAATAACTGGAGCTTTACATACCAACCAACAATTAAGAAATCGTCTGGATATCCATATAATTGGTGCTTCACATAGGCCAATATAATCTCCTCTTCCATTGCCAAAGCTATCATTTTACATAGAATAAAGTTTGGCCCACCAATATGGGTCTAGGGTGACCATATGGAAAGGAGGACAGGGCTCCTGTATCTTTAACAGTTTTATTAAAAGGGGAATTTCAGCAGGTGACATTTGTATGCATGCAGCATCTGGTGAAATTCCCTCTTCATCACAACAGTTAAAGCTGCAGGAGCTCTGCCCTCTTTTGTAGAGGGAATTTCGCAGGTGCTGCATGCATACAAATGACACCTGCTGAAATTCCCTTGTCTATACAACTGTTAAAGATACAGGAGCCCTGTCCTCCTTTCCATATGGTCACCCTAGGGTTGTCCTTATCTCTTTTTGTCAACAGTGATGGTGACTGTCTCTCTGATCCTGTTCAGACGACACTCTAAACCACAGTGGTTAAGCATTTTGAGCTAAACCTTATGGCTTAGCATGTCTTGTGAACCTTGACTTAGTGGGTCATGTGAACCATTCCTAACCATGGCGGCTACATAACCACAGTTTAAACACGCTCACTAACCATGTGCTGCAAAAGAGTTAGCGACCTAACCATGGCTTAGCATGTTGCCTGAAAAGGCCCCCTCATACTCACATGGTTATAGAGAAATAATGAAGTTCTTAGGGCACTGCTATTTTTATGAATTTGTATTTGGCTGTTAATTTGACCATTAATTTCAGTGCTAATATATTTATAGTTTATCATTAACTTGGCTGTTGTTGTTTATTAATAAACAATATATACTTACATGGTGGACGTCCTCCATTTTGTGGGCAGACAGAACATAAACACAGAGCAACAGCTAATAGCCAGTATGTCTTGTATTCCGTTGTCATATTCAGCTTGTCCACTTTAATTCCTCTAAAGAATCTAAAATTAATTAATTAATATATGAAATATATATATATATATATATATATATATATGGATGATAGGAAGACTAAGAACAGAGTCTTTAAAAATATTTTTAAGCTAAACTTTTGGCTTCCACCTTCATCAGTAGCTGTGCTGTACAGCTATTGATGAGGGCAGAAGCCAAAATGAATAGTTTAAAATTTTTTTATAAAGACTCTGTTGTTAGTTTCTCTATCTTTCTCATACATGTTACCTTAAACTTACTGCATCCAGGATGGAGCCAGAGCCTCCTTGTTGCTTTGCTGTTGTGCCACTTTACACCAACCTCTCTCTCTCTCTCTCTCTCTCTCTCTCTCTCTCTCTCTCTCTCCTTTTCAACCCTACATTACTATATGAATGTTAAAAAGAAATGTTATTTCTTTTTAGGTTTTCTCGGAAAAAGTGTAATACCACAGCAAATGCAGTTCCTCTTCTTATGCTCTGTCAGTAATAAACATCCTCCTACTGTTAGGAGTGCAGCTTCTATGTCTTTCTTATGTGATGGTGTAATAACTACTCTGATGTACACATAAAGATTGTAAAAAACAAAACAAAAACAGAGTCTTGTGGCACCTTAAATACTAAAACATTTCTTCTGGCATGAGCTTTCCTGGACAGCACTTCATCAGACAGTATCCTCGAAAACTTAGGCCAGAATAATGTGTTACAAGGTGCCACAAGACTTTCAGCCTTTCTACATGAGGCTTTTATTGTGTGCTCATGGCTGTTCACTCAGGTAGTTAGCAGGTCCTTTACATGACATCATCATCAACCAGGGCCTCTCCTGTACTATGTAACTATTATCATGTTGTTTTTTTCCTAACAAGGAATGTCTGGAATTTTTCTCTGTGGCATTATGGTATTGTCTTGTAACTGCACAATTTCATTATACCACAGTGCCACCTAATGGTCATGTAATGGAACATATAGAAAGGCAAAGAAAGAAACCCCCCAGAAAAAAATCACATGTAAAGGAGCTGAGCTTAATCCCGCAAATACTCTGGAAGGAGAAACCTCAGTAAAGGTGCAGGTTAAAGCATCATATAGAAAAACGCTTTGTTTTGTTTTGTTTTGCTGCAACAGACTAATATGGCTACCTCTCTGAAGATCATAAAAATGTCCAGTACATATATAAGTACATTCAGCACACTGCAAACCTTTCAGGTAGTGGAACCATGGCCTCACACATGGGATACTTAGCCTAAAGGCCAATCCATTGTTCTTCTTTTTTGGCTATACCACACAAATCTCTTTTTGTTTTACTAGACAGGACAACATATACCATGATCTGATCATTATAATCTCATGAAGCATGAAAGAAAATTTTCTATTTTAACTCTGAAATTACATTTTCTACATTTCTGAAATTATACCATGGGCATGGCCCCCACAGGGGCTTTTCTATCATGTAACCTAACAATGTCACCCCGTCTCCATTTTTATGTCCAGCCTTAAAAGGAGTCCTACAAAGCTTGCTGACTGAGTGGGAAATCTGGGGCCCTCCAGATGTTGATGGCCTCTAACTCCAATCAGCCCCAAGCTACATGGCCAGCAGCCAAGGGTGAGGGGAGTTGTAGGCCAACAATGCCAAGAAGACCAAAGGTTCCTTTTTACTGCTTTAAAATAATGGAGGCTGCAGCAAAATATTGCAGTGTGTAGTGCTCCTGTTCAGGGTTCCATGCCCTTTTACTTCATCCCCACATCCACCATTTTCTATTTTTCTCCCCAAGAGATGCTCAGTGTTCTGTGGCTATCACACATGCCCATTCCTCCATGAAGTGTTTTTGGGTTTCTCCCACCCTCCTTTAAGGTTTTTTTCCCCTGAAGTTTTTTTTTTTTTTAGGGAAGGGGTACTTCAGCAAACCTTGAGATTCCCCCAAGTATGTTGATGGTGGTATTTTCTCTACATAAGGATCAGCACTCAGATTATGAGTTTGCTATTAGTATGTAGGATAGTGTTGGAGGGGGTCTGCTGACAGATGACTGTCCAGTTCTCCTTTAAGACTTTCAGGAGAGAAGAACCCTCCCACCCAGAGTCCAGTCATTGGTTTCACTGTAGAATTTCTCTTCTCATGAAGACATTTCTCCTAATGTTCCACAGACGTTCTACCCAGCTATAACTTAAGCCCATTAGATCTAGTCTTGCCCTCTGCACCAGCAAAGAACAGGTCTTTGTTTGCTTCTATGTGTAGAGTGTCCATGAGTCCAAATTCACAGTAGACATTCCTCTATTAGAAGAGCTGTCAGAGGACAGTCCTCTGTTGGAAGTTGTCTTCTATTTGAAGGACTGTCCAATCCAATGGACCGGTATAAAATGAAAGAATCTTCAGACTGGAGAGCAGCAGGGGCCTTGAATTTGCTCATCACTGGTGAATAGCCAGAGAGCAGACTGAGCAGGCATACAACTCCTTTGGTCGCGGTCTTCCCCCAGGATGATGAGATGTATTGTATATCTATTTAAATAATGTTATTGGTTCTAAATTTGCACCTATTCATATAATTTTGCACATGCAAATAGGAGTCCTCTTTCATCCTCTTCTTTTGGTGATGCATTTCCTAGTATACGTGGCCATGCTATCTATGTAACACCCCTTCAGGTATAGGTGGAGCATTAGCATGTCCCTTCTCTTCACCATGCTAGACACACTCAGTTCCTTCAACCTTTCCCCATAGCTCTTGTTTTCCATACCCTTGGTCGTTTTTGTTGCCCTCCTCTGAACTTGTCCCATTTTGCCAACGTACTTCTTAAAGTGTGGCACCCTGAACTAGATAGAGTACCCCAAATGAGATTGGACTAGGTCAGAATAAATCATTACTTCTTTGCAGATGCTTGGTACTGTCAGCCTTGACAAAGCTGATCAACAATTTTGAGAGTGGAGGGACTGAATCCAACTACCCTACCCTTCTGCCCCGGACCATCCGAACTCATGCATATAGAACGTTGTGCGCAGAACCATGCATGTCCCATGGCTCTCTGCAAGGATCTGTGCACTGGGACATTAGAACATTGGAGAGTTCGATTTTGAGAGTCAATGCCTGTACCAATAAATCAATCAACATTTCCATGTTCACAAATAAATCTTTCCTCTAGATATTTCAAGATAATAATAATAATAATAATAATAATAATAACGATTTATTTCTTACCCGCCTCTCCGTCTAGATCGAGGCGGGGAACAACAACATGATAAAATACATAAAACTAATTAAAACATGACAAATATTATTAAAACTGCATTAAAACATCCTAAAACATCCTAAAAACAGTCTAAAAATTACACTGGATATGCCTGCCGGAAGAGAACAGTCTTTATAGCTTTCTTAAATTCTAAAAGACTGTTAAGTTGACGAGTCTCCTCCGGCAGGTCATTCCACAGTCTGGGAGCGGCAGAAGAGAAGGTCCTCTGGGTAACAGTTGTCAGCCTGGTCTTGGCCGACCGCAGTAAGTTCTTCCCAGAGGACCTGAGCGTGCGGGGCGGATTGTACGGGAGAAGGCGATCCCGCAGGTAACCTGGACCCAAACCATGTAGGGCTTTAAAGGTAATGACCAACACTTTATACTTCGCCCGGAAACTAATTGGCAGCAAAAGGTTTTATGAGACATATATTTTAAGTATCGCGTGGAACTATATGACAGTTATAAGTCAAAGAAACACATAGACATTTTTGTCTTACTTGAACTGCTGAGACAACTGGCTCAATTCTTGATTCCGATGCCAGAGTAACACAGCACTTCCTGTCCTCTTCTGTCCCAAGGATTATTCTTTGAATAATGGCTCTTAGTTTGCAGATATGAACCTAATGGCTGTGATGTTACATCATGCCCAAGCAGAGCATGCAAGCTTTATTTTTAAAAGAACAAAGAACAAAGGACTTGCTTATACATGATAGTTCTGGGCACGGGCAGAAAGCCAAACTTCCCAAATTATTTATGTGCTTCTCAGCTAGCTCAGTGTCCTAGCATCAGAGCCTGTGAACTGCAGCAGAAACACAGAAGAAATGTTTAGGGTGGGGCATTACTGATACCATGACCTATCTGGGTCTGCCATGATGCCTGGCATTGTGCTGACATCGGGAGTCCACCTAGGAAGGCGGTTCTGGCACAGCTGCAGGGATTGGTGATGTTTTCCAGGCAACAGCCACCGTCATCGGATACAAAGTAGAAGTGCAGCACCAAGCTGGGTGTGGGTTGAGAACATGGGGGGGGGGGGGAGGATGGCTCACTTTCATAGCTTCCTAAAAGCAATTTCAAACTTTATGACACCAACTGTCTCGTTTTAATGGGCCCCTTTTAAAATGGGATTGTAGCCGGAAGGCACCGTAGCAAGATGGACTTGTCCTACTTGTTCTGCAAAGACTTTTATGGTATGGCAGCTCAATCCTACCCTGAATTCCAATCACATGATTACGATGCATTTTTCAGCAAGCGATATTGATGTGTAGGGATACCAAAACAAAATAGCACTTTAACAAGTTAATATAGAATTATATAGCATGGGCAAAGGCTGCCATGGATTGGCCTAGATTACACACACTGGCCTGCTGAACTGGCAGAGCTCAACAAATTGGTTAACTAAAACAAAGTGTGCGTGTGGAAGGAGAGGGAAATTGTTCTTCAGTGGGAGAGGCTTATTAGCGAATACTTGAAATCAGTATGGATGAACATGGCCATGAGAAACCCAGGTTCAAATCTCTACTGAGCTATGAAATTCAACAGGGTTGCCTTTAGGCTGACCATATGAAAAGGAGGACAGGGCTCATGTAACTTTAACAGTTGTAGAGAAAAGGGAATTTCAGCCAGTGTCATTTGTATGCAATTAGTTCCTGGTGAAATTCCCTCTTCATCACAACAGTTAAAGTTGCAGGGGCCCTACCTTCTTTTGTATCTGGTCACTCTAGTATAGTCCCTGCAACTTTAACTGTTGTGATGAAGAGGGAATTTCACCAGGAACTAATTGCATACAAATGACACTGGCTGAATTTCCCTTTTCTCTACAATTGTTAAAGTTACATGAGCCCTGTCCTCCTTTTCATATGGTCAGCCTAATCAATGTGGAAATTGAAAAACTCAAACATTGATGGTTCTCCCAGCCTTATAGTTAATAGACTAAACTTCAATCTATTAGCTCTCATCCAACCCAACTCCAAGCACTGGCACAGTACCTACATAGCCTCACCTAACTCAGATGATTTAGGACAGCTTTCCTCAATTTGGTGCCTTCCAGATGTTTTGGTCTACAACTCCCAGAATTTCTGATCATTGGCCATTCTTGCTAGGCTTGATAGAAGTTGACATCTAAAACATCTGGAGGGCACCAGGTTGAAGGAGGCTGACATTGAGATATGGAGCTGAATGTCATCAGCATACTGACCCTAACCCAATATAGAAAGAAAGTCATAAAGGCTTATGAAAACGGGCTCTGAAAACGCTCATGTAGCCCAATCTTCATTATCACATGCTTGTTTACATAGTTGAGTGGGTTCAATTAAGCATGCACAGGATTGCAGCCTAAGTTTTTCAAATACTCCCTGAGATTCATGCTACTATGTGGAGGGAAAGGTTTCCTTGAGCAACTGACCACAAACACCCTCTATACGTTCACTGAACACGTGGAGGGTTTCTGTGAAACCCATGACAGGTTTTCTCCTTTATATGAGGAGGCCTCACCTGCCTTGGCCACATTTCCATGACTGCACTGATGTAGACAATTCCAATGCATGAAAATCACATTTTAAAATGTGTTTATATATTTCTCTGTTAAAAAAATAAATAAATGTATAAATGTATAAACTGGATGCACTACTAGTGATCATTTATTTTGTTTTTTGAATAGATAAACTGTTGATACAGGGCAGCAATTTCTATTGTTGTAACAAAAACAAACAAACAAACAAAACAAAAAAACAACCCAACCCCAACCTTTATCACCACAGGAATCACAGCTGGAGTTATCCATGTGCCACTGGTTCATACATGGTTTCTATACATGGACAGGATTTCTCACATGTTATTAATTTTTTTAAAGGAAGAAAAAGTACAGTCTGAAGAATGCAAAGTGCTCAAGTATTTAAAAATGTTAAATGGTTTTGGCAATGGGTTGTATTGTGCATGCCATGAATCTCTATGATTTTCATAGAACCAGCTGTTGCCAGATTGCACAATTCTGCTGCCATTTTGTATTCTCAATAAGCACATTGGCTCAAAAAATTCCATTGAATCTAGAATGCTTAGTTGACAAAGATCTAGCCACCTAGGACAAAATACACTTGGCATTTCCCAACAAAATCCTTCATTGAAATGGGGAAGGGATCGGCTTGATCCTTTATATATATGGCTTGGGACTTCCTGTACCACCTATCAATTGGCTATGGACAGCCTCGGGATTTTGGGTGCCCTTTAAAAGGAATACTTTAAATTTCACCAAAAGCCTAGACCAGGAGTAGGCAAGCTTTTTGGATCTGTGGGCACCTTTGGCCATTTGAGAAACTGTCCTGGGCATCAAGACAAAATGAGTGGCAGAGGAGGTGTGGCTAGACAGAAAAGGACAAATAACTTGCACAAAAGGTTGAGTACAAAGCAGAAGCAAGTTCTGGGCCCCAACACACAAAACAACTCCTTTGAATAGTGCCAGCAGAATAAAATTTCGGAGAAGGCAATCTTTTTCTCTCTCCATACACACACTCTCTCTCTTTCCCTGGCTCATCACTTATAAAATGAATGACTCTGTCTCTCTCTCTCTCTCTCTCTCTCACACACACACACACACACACACACACACACAGATCGAAAGATTTTAGTAGGCACAAAGAACGGTGTCCGTGAGGCACACTGGTACCTGTGTGCACCACATTGCCGACCCCTGGCTTGGAGCCCCCACTTAAAAAAAGAGAAATGCCTTTTCCTCTGTGCATCCTGTAACTTGCAGTTCCAGGAATATCCTCAGTTGAGCTCAGGATTAAATTGCATGTTATATTATGGACAGCAAAAATTAAGCCCATTGTCACACATTTCGCTTTGCTTTATTGTTTCGGGAAGGTGTAAAGTGCTAAACAGCAGGAGGGGGGAAACAAGATTCAGAAGTAGCAATCTCTATCCATAGTTTAACTGGTTTAACAGCATTGTGCAGGGTTTCAACAGTTACGTCATTGTGAAGAAGCACAGAATCATGAAGTGGATAGTTTCATTGTGAAGAGAATGGCTTGTGGCAAATATTTTATAACACACACTCTGGATGGAGAAAGCATAAAAAGAATACAAATTAAGAGAGAATAAAATTAACAGTACATCACACAACACTTCTCACCCCAAACAATTAACAATCCTAGTTTTAAACACGTTGTGGCGTATTGTTTGCATTTCCTAGCTGATACTCATAAATGTAATTTGCAGTGACCAAAATTAAATGTTAAGGAAAATATGTAACTATCCTCCAAAATAACAGCCCATAACAGCCTCGTCCTTCTCCTCCCTACCCAACACCTAGTCATGCAAAAACCGTAATACCATTGCAGTGTCCTCTAGGGATGTGTATCATATCGTTAAAATGTACGATAATGATACGATATGCTCTTTATCTGCATGCGTTTAACGATAACGCTACAATAGAAAAGCCTCCGATAAATATCCGATCCGATAATGTTCAGCCCGATTATATCGGATTATTGGACTGCCATATAAATAAACCTATAACTTCTGTATTTTAAAAGTTAGAGGCTTGAAACTTGGTCACAGTGCTTATAGGGTATGCCTAAGTATGTATATGAAATTTGAGATCGATCCCTCCAACCCTCGATTGTATATGAATTTATTAAAGATCGTTTAAGTTCTGACAGGTCAGAATGACAGCTCGCCATGTGCATTCATTCACACATGTCAAAAAGTTGCAAGATCTTTAAAAAATTCATATAAAATCGAGGGTTGGAGGGATCAATCTCAAATTTCATACACATGTCTAGCACATGTTGCTACACATATGTGCCAAATTTCAGATCAATCTCTCCACACCTGTATTTTATATGAATTTTTGAAAGATCTTGCAATTTTTGACCTGTCAGAACGTAAACATTCTTTAATAAATTCATATAAAATCGAGGGCTGGAGGGATCGATCTCAAATTTCATACACATACTTAGGCATACCCCATAAGCATTGTGAGACCAAGTTTTAAGCCTGTAACTTTGAAAATACAGTAGTTATAGGCATTTTTTCTAAAAAAAATATTCAGCTTATAGGGCACAATGGGGCTGCAAATTAAATATAGGATTTCCAATAATAATCGTGAAGACGATACGATTAACCTACGATATTATCGGAGATGATAATTGTTTTGGTCCAAAATTCCGATAACGATAAAGTACAATATTTTCGGGCGTGCACATCCCTAGTGTCCTCTGCTCCATTAGATGCTGCTTGCAGGTGGATGAGGAAACTTATAATACAGTGATTTTACATTATACATTTCATTTGACTAGATATCACTCTGATTCCTGTATGCTTTCCTCCACAGGACTAATAGCAGCTTTAGGATTAGTATGGGGATATGACATAGAGAAGAATTATTAAGGGCACAATCCTATTCATGTTTAGACAGAAGAAAGTCCTACAGTTCCCTGCATGCCTCAGTAAGAATGGCTGGCCAGGACATGTTAAGAATTGTAGGATCTTTTCTGTCTAAAAATGCATAGGATCGCACCCTTTATCTCCCATTACCACCTCCTCAATCATCGAAGCCGCTGTGGAGAGGAATGCTGATTCCTTTTTTTCTTTTTTAAATGTAGTAAGTCCTGATCCTGGATCTCTCATGTCATATTTTATATTGCTAAGTGTATATTTTTTAAAAAAGAAAGAAAAAAAGTGCGCATCTAAAAAACAAAACACCAAAACCATAATGTGTGAAAAATTCCAAAAGAAAAATGCAAAAATCTATACAGATGTTTAGTAAGCCCTTTAGCCCTTCAATGAACTACAGGTAAGGATACTAACCATCTATTGACATTGGCTGGAAACACCAGGGGGCACCCGGTGTGTTTGAATCAAAGCAACATTGCCTGGTGCTGCATTCCCATTCAGAGATGCCCGGGGGGCCACAGTTTTGTCTCGCGTTGCCTGGAACATTGCATTCTCCCTGAGCTATTGGAAACAAAGCAAAATATCAACAAGGTGTTTTCCATGAGGGAAATGATCTCAAAGGCTCTTTAAAGAAGCACCAAGCAACTTTATACGTGTTAAATAAAATACCTGGTGCTATTTAACCTTTATTATCCTAGTCACAATAACAGAACACTGAAATAGTTCTAGTTCATTGCAAAAGTGATCCTGGCATTTTGATCACTTGTTGCTTAACTAGGTGACCTGGGGAAGTTGCTAATAGGGTCCTTGCATGCATGGAATGGAGCTTGCGGGGCTGGATGCACCTGCAAGGCCGTACTGGATACTGGCCTTTCAGCACAAGCAGCCCTGAATGCCAATTCTAATTTTGCATTGGCCTCTTAAGGAACAGCATCAGTGTAATGAGCAGGTTCTTATCCCTATATTATGATGGGGACAATGATAAGATCAAGACAAGACCTGAAGCCTGATATACATAGCCTATCTACATTACTGCTTTAAAATGGTTTTAAACGGTTTATAACAGTTATGAGAACTGTTGGGGCCCAGGACACACTCCATATACAATTTTCAAAATGTTTTCGTTTTATCCTGCTTGTGTAGATAGGCTGACAAAGTAGGGTGACCAAATGAAAAGGAGGACAGGGCTCCTGTACTTTTAACAATTTTATAGAAAATGGAATTTCAGCAGGTGTCATTTGTATGCATGCAGCATCTGGTGAAATTCCCTCTTCATCACAACAGTTAAAGCTGAAGGAGCCCTGCCCAGAGGGCTTTAACTGCAGCTTTAACTGTTGTGATGAAGAGAGAATTTCACCAGGTGCTGCATGCATACAAATGACACCTGCTGCCTTTTCTATGCAACTGTTAATGATACAGGAGCCCTGTCCTCCTTTCCATATGGTCACCCTAATACAAAGGAATATGGTGCAGGCATATTAGTTTATGTCCCTAAAAATACCATAATATGAGGATACCTTCTACAAAATCCCAGTTTTCTATTTATTTATTTTAAAGGACTTAATTTATATCCATCATGATGACGTGGGGGGGGTATATCTGTGGAAGGAGCTTGAGAGTATACAAGTAATTTCTGCTAGTATCAAGGACTGCCAGTGGTCTGAACATCCAGGGTTGGAAGACAAGGCATCCATTCTCTTCCCTAGAAGCAATGTTTCAACACAATTTCCATGTCCTTTGCATGACCCTCATTTTGCTCTGTTCCTACAAACTTTTCCCCATCCTAAACCAGCTTTCCCCAACCTGTTGCCCTCCAGATGTATAGGGCTGTAACTCCCATAATTCCCAGCCAGCAGGGCCATTGGAATGAAGGGAGTTACAGACCAAAACATCTGGAGGGTACCAGGTTGGGGAAGGCTGTCCTAAATATTCCACATGTCTCAACCTTTCTTCTCTTGCCCTATTCCAAAACCTGAGAACAAATATGTACACACTATTTTATTTACTTAATTCATTTATTCACTCCATTTCTATACCACCCAATAGCCAAATCTCCCTGGGCAGGTCACAAAAATTAAAACCCTAAAATACAGCATGATATAAAAACTTTAAAAGTTTGAAATAAAATAAAACCAGCAGTGGAAGATCTAAAAGCACAACAACACTCATTTAAAAACCAACCAAAGAAAGACAAAGACTGGGAAAATAATAAGATCTTCAACTGGTGAAGAAAAGACCAGTGTGGGGGCCAAGTGAGCCTTTCTGGAGAGGACACTCCACAACTGGGGTGCCCCCACCAAAAAGTCTCTCTACATAGTAGCAATCTAATTTAATATTCAAGTAATAAAATAAAACAAATATTCTAATAGCCAAAGATTATTATGATAATTAATTTAGGCTTTCTGATTTTATGATGTGGGTTTGGAGCTCAGAATTCAAAACCCTTTCACATAATACAAACCATAAAGAAAAATGGAAAATGTGTTCACTTACGCAGCAAGGCATTACTGAGCCCTACGATTAGGGAAATGGTCAACACCCAGAACATTTTATTTTCCATTGCCACTTCTATGCTCAGCCTTTACGAATGGAAGATGATGAATCTGTGAATGAAGGTCACCCAAGAGAGAGTTTTGTTTTATATATACATCGGTTGTGTTTGTTTGCTTGGTTTTATAAATTTGCCTAAGGTGGTACTTTTTCTGACAGCCCATTACCTTTATTGCTTTTTGATTAACATTAGACCAGTGACATACTTATCAGCATGCATTGATTGATTTTCCTTGATAGTAGTTTAAAAAAATGGTTGGTATAGATATTAAACTTTGCTAAAGGCTTGTGTAACAGAAGCGTTACATTCTGTTTACGCCAATGCTGGGTCCACACCTTCATGTGCCATGGGAGTGAGCCTTGAGATCACACATACCTTGTTGCATGTAGAATTTTCAGTGATGAACCAAGGTAGATGGAACACACAAGAATTGTTGTTTACCCAAGTAAGCCTTTATGTTTCAGCAGGACCGGCCCTACTATTAGGCAGAGTGAGTCAGTTGCCTCAGGCGGCAGATACTGGGATGCAGCAGTAAGCTGTTGGAGGACAGTGCTGTGTGCCATGCGGCCTGCCCTGAACCCCCTAAGCTGGCCTACTGCCTTCAGATGCAGTGAAGGATGTTGTCTAATTGCCAGTGTTGAGGAAAGATTCGACTGCCAGTCCACTAGGCTTTTCTCTCATGGAATGGGAGGAGGTACCACCTTGTCTTTAATGTCAGGCAGTAAAATATATCGGGCCAGCTCTGTGTTTAGGCGCCAGTTCCCACTGAATGTCAAACATGCAGTGGGAGGCTAACAAGAGTTTATTCCTGCATTGCACTCTTAAATTGTGCATGCTGGAGCTGCCTGTGAACCAAACACTATATTCTTTGAAATGTTGAGGTCTGTTTATCTTCATTTCAATTCATTATTTTTAATTAGAACTAGTGGTACCCCTTCCCATCGAAGCTACCTGATGGAGGGAAGTGTGTGTGTGTGGGCGTGTGTTTTAATGGGAAGATATTTCTCTTCCAATTCTGAATGGCCAGCCACTCTGGCTTGTTTCTCTCTCCCATGAAAGCATGCACCTTGGCTCACTTGTTTCATCAACCTGCTTTGCTTTACAAAACAATTCCTTGAATCGGTCAAAGCAGGATTTCACTTTTGCAATTTGAAACAAAGGCAACTGAGTGGCTACTGCTACAAACAGAGAGCTATATTAGATGGACACAAGTGAGTTGCCTAAGACTGCAAATTGGGTTCACTGGTTTTGGGTGAATCACATTTTTCAGATCCCACATTTGTCTGCTGCAACAGAACACCCATCCCAATTGCCTGTTCACATAGCTCAGGTAATAGATTCGTGCAGTCCCTGAGCATAAAAGGGTTTTGTAGCTTGCAGCCTCATGTTTAGTGAATCTCCAATTTGGGACACAGTTAGGATGAGGCAAAAGCAGCTCCGAACTTAAGAACATAAGAAGAGCCATGCTGGATCAGACCAATTGCCAGTCCACCATTCTGTTCACACTGTGGCCAACCAGCTGTTGACCAGGAACCCACCAGCAGGACACGAGTGAAATAGCACCCTCCCACCTATGTTCCTCAGCAACTGGTGTACATAGGCTTACTGCCTCTGGTACTGGAGGTAGCACAGAGCCAACAGGACTAGTAGCCATTGATTGCCTCCTCTGCAAATTGAAAGAATGTGGGCAGAGGCTTCTGCATAATCACAGACGTCGTTGAAGTGTTTCTTATTCTACCCCAAAACCTTGCCAGCAGCTGCCTTCTAAGTATTGGGTCTAGGGTGACTGTTTCAACTGTTCCCCCAGTGAAGGCTGGTGGCCCTGGTGTCAGGGGGACAGTGAATCAATTAGAAACAATTAGAACTCTAAAGGATCTTTCATGGAGTGAAGTTCTGACTGGTTCTGACTGAAATCCAGGTCAGATTCACACACACACCAACATCAGAGCCAGTAAGTCTCCACTGTGTCCCCCTCCTCTCCATTGCCATGCCAAGTGCTAAGCTCTCAAAGAATCACTGCTTCTCATACCACTTACTCCAGGGGGCCATCTTAACAATGGCACATTTGCATCACAAGACAACAAACCCCTGTGTTTGCGCTCCTTCGTGTTGTCTCCACGCGAAGGAGTGAGTGCGGGAGGAAGAGAGAGCTGCAGCCGTCCACGGAGAGTAAGGTAAGGGTGGCGGGGGACTGGGGAGGGATGCACGGAGGCCCAGCAGCACCCATCCAGTACTGCAGCAGAGCGGCTTATTCCAACCCCGGTACCACGCCACCTTTACCTTGCTCTCTGTGGACAGCTACAGCTCTCCCTGGGAGGATGCAGCTCTCTGGAAGATGTGGTGAGGTGAGGAGGTGCCCCAGCGGCCATTTGGCTTGCTGGCCTGCCCCCTCCTCTCTGTCCAGCCAATCGGGGGTTGCCATCAGCTGGGGCATGCCTCTGCTGCAGCTCCGGAGCAAGGCAACAGATGGCACATGCTGTAGTCGCCTCACTCTAAGTGAAAAAAAGTTGAGGTAAGTGCCCGACTTTTTAAAAGCGTAACTTTAGGGGAAAGCCCTGGGATGGCTGCTGCATCATGTAAATGACCAGCCACCACTGCGGATCCACCCCAGGGCTTTTCCCTCATCAAGATGTGCCCAGCTTTCATGCAGGATCAAGAAATACAAACCCGTACAATACAGCTTCCTTTCTCTCTATGTTCCCACAGAATTACAAAGATTTACTGTTTGTCTGTGTGAAGGAACCAAACTGCCCTCTATTTTGGCATTTTGTTGATTTTGGAGTATGATGTCATTCAAGTGTGTGTGTGTGTGTGTGTGTGTGTGCTAGTCAATATCAGCCAAAAGGTTGATAGTTTAGAGGTCAAGTGTTTAGTTAAAAACTTTGCCTAACAATGTGATGGCCATAATCTACATAGGATATTTCGTCCTTTTGCACCATTCTACAAGTACACATTGGATTGGATCCAGACTTAATTATGCTTAGATTAGACCAAAGATTCCATGGGAGTTAAGTTAGTCATGACTAACTTGTCCCATGGATTTCAATGGATCTGTTCTAGCAAGACTAAGTCTGGATCCAATCCATCATTTCTGGACTTTTCTTCCCTGCCCCTTTATCACTGTCACTCAGCTCATGTGCATTGTAAAAAAAGGAAGGTACATGTTATAGGTCTGGAATAAATCCTTGTAAACCTTAGAGCAGCTTTCCCCAACTTGTTGCTCTTCAGACGTAGTGGACTACAACTCTGAATATGATGTTAACTGTAATCCAACACCTCTGTAGGGCACAAGAAAAGCCGCAATGCTGGCAACCATTCAGGTGTCCTCTGCGCAGCTTTCCCACATGTCCCCTGACTTACCCTGGGCCTCGATCCACCCCCAGAATGCCCCCAGCCTCAATCCAAAGCTAGGTCACCACTGACGGATGGAGCAAAGAAGGTAATGACCTTGGAGTAAAAGAAAAAGTTGTGGTAAGTCAGCAACTTTTAAAAAGCACCGTTTCATGGGAAAGCCCCATGATGGCTGCGTGTTGGCGGCTGCATCATATAAATAATGCGATGCAAAATTGCAACCACCACTGACTAAAAAGGGAACATAAACATCCCATTTGTCTTAAGTGGGCTATAGATTGATCTAAATAATACACCAGGATAAACTGGAAACCCACCTTGATCAACTCTGCAATTTTAGGAGGAGTTTACAATTGCTCAGAGGTGACAATATAAGGGATATATATGCACTTTTAACACTTACCTAGAAATATTGGCTCCCTCCCAATATATCTGTAAAAGTATGTGTCCATGTTTGTATAACAGCTGCTATTGCACCTGTATTTAAGAAACACAACGGTGCCCTTCATGTTGTACTCTAGTGTTCATGCAGTCAATGAGGGTAGGCCTCTGAAAAATGTATGGAAACAACTACAGCTGATGCAGAATGCGGCAGTCAGATTTCTTTTGCGTGGCTGGCTTCTGCATGTGATAGTCCTTTGTCATGTTCTGCTTTTTCCTGCATAAAGCCATGTGACTCACCACAGGTCCACAATGTTTCATAAAGCCATTCCAAAGTCAAAAGTTATCTTCTTAGAACAGGTTTGGCACTGGGAACCTTCCCTGAAGTTAAACAGAAGATTGGCTTTGCATACAGTGACAAAAAAACTCTTAGATTCAATTATGGAAAAGAGAGATATTAGTTATTTTCTAATTGTTTGCTCATTGCTCATAGAAAAATCTCTGAGGCTGCAAGATACAATATATCAACAGAAGGTAGAATGGACTGTTCTGGTTCAGGAAAAAGAATGCTGTCCATCAGTGTTAAATGGCACTGCCCTTTTTAAATGGTTTCTGGGGAGGCAGAATTTATTTCTGTATCAGTGAGTGATGGGTTGTGTTCCTTTTGTTAGGAGTATTTTCTATACAGATCTTACCATTCATTTCAAAAGTCAAAGCAGGGCTAGCCAATGGGAAACACATTAGAAGAATTTCATCCACAAATATTCATTTGTAATATCCAGATTACAAATGCTGCCTTGTAGTTAGTGCAGAATGCAGCTGCTAAATAAGTAATAACACATCAGCATAGGCAATCAATCATATACTTTTCATAAAAGCATTACATTTATACCATTTGTGGACTAGTATGTAATGATCATTTTCAATTATTGGGCCATGTGGCATTAGACATGTGTATATACACAGCTACTTGAAATAACGTCTCTATTTGAGCATGGCATAATACAAAGTGACAAATGCTCCATGTCATAATGAAATAAGATCCCTGACAGGCCAAGAACCTGCTGTAGGCCTGCATATTCCCAGCTGTGACTGCATAGATCTACTAGGCCTTAGTTTCAAATAGGGGGTTTTCTCTTATTTGTGAGCAACAATAAGGTTTGAAATGATTAACACCCCCTGTTGTTTGTACCAGTAAATGGGTACAACACTTAGGAATTGTACTAGTAAATGGCAGCAACACTTAGGTGACCATGTGAAAAGGAGGACAGGGCTCCTGTATCTTTAACAGTTGTATAGTAAGGGAAATTTCAGCAGGGCCAGATCTACACCAAGCAGGATATGGCACTCTGAAAACGGTTTGAAAACTGTATACGGAGTGTGTCCTGGACCCCAACAGTTGTCACTGCTGTTATAAACCGTTTTAAAGCAGTAGTGTAGATCCTGCCCAGGTGTCATTTGTATGCATGCAGCACCTGGTGAAATTCCCTCTTCATCATAACAGTTAAAGCTGCAGGAGCCCTGCCCTCTTTTGTATCTGGTCAAGAGGGAAGGGCTCCTACAGCTTTAACTGTTGTGATGAAGAGGGAATTTCACCAGATGCTGCATGCATACAAATGACATCTGCTGAAATTCCCCTTTTAATAAAACTGTCAAAGATACAGGAGTCCTGTCCTCTTTTTCATATGGTCACCCTAAACACATTACTCCTTGTGAAATTTAGCTCCATCTAACTTAGCATGTGCAAGTCTCCTCTTTCTAAATGCTTCCTGTGGCTGTAATGCAATCATGTGGCAATGCAGGTGCTTTACATGGTGGTTTTAGCGGACAGTTTTTCAGTTGTCACATAATCAACTGCTTTAATAATGAAGTAGAACTATATACCATCACCTGAGTTCTGAATGTTGTAATTGATGCAACCGCTTGGATGCAGTGACTCCAGTTTTTTGAGGGCTCTTGGGAAATATACCCTCAATGTCCATTCTCCTTCTCACTGCTGCTCTTCCTTTTCACCACTTCCACTGTCTGGGGCAGAGTGAGAATGATGAAGTGGAGGAGCAAATCCAGGAACTCTTGTCAGTGGGCCCCAGATGGGGTGTGGGCCCTCGGCAGGTAGCCAATCATGGTTACCCTTGATGCCGGACCCGCGTGCACACATAGCTGCTGTATCCCTTTCAATGTAGGCTGCAGATCTTCATTCACACTGATAGCCCATATACAAGTCAGAAGTCTCAGTTTGGCTAGTTTTCTTCAGCAAACTGGCCACTCAGAAGATTACCAGTCAGAGCTATGGCTAAAGGTTTGGAAGGGGGCAGACCTTTGGCGCACATAAAGGACCAGATGGAATTCTGTCACCGGGATGACATTCAGGCTGCCTCTACAAGAGGCATTTAAAGCTCTTTCAAGGCGCATTAAAAAATTTACCTCTACAAGAACGGAGCGCAAATCGGGCGTAGAGGCGCTTTAAACATCCGATTATGCGCATTATCGAATGCGCGTTAAACCGCGAGTTTTAATTTGCGGCAGGAGTTAAAGCGCCTTACCGCTGTGTAAACATGCGATTCTCCGCATGTCAACAGTTTAAAGCGTGTTTCGGTCCTCCAGTAATGCGCTTCGCCGCCTCTCGTACAGAGGTATTACGCGTAAATGCGCTTCTGTGAATATGCGCATAATCGCCTAACCAGGCGTAAAGCCGAATTCTTGTAGATGAGGCCTCAGATTCTTAAGAGAGATGCGTAAACATCCCAACACTTGACCCTAAAAGCACTGAGTGGTTGAAGCGCTGACAAAAGTTTTGTGGATGCCTGAACTGCCCCATCACTGCCACCTCCATTGCCTTTTCCAACTTGAATCAGCTCACCTTGGACCTAGGGGGATATGGGGGCAGCAGCAAAGGGCATTCTAGAAGCCCTGGTAGAGTGTGCCTTTGTTCCAAAGATGGGGCTGGGACTACGAGGCATGAAAAGCATGCTATTTCCTCTGGGAGGATTTCTTCCCAGTAGAAATGAGGAAACTAGTATAAATTTTGTGGCACAGAACTGCTCCATGGGTTTCCAGAGTGCCACTTGTCTCTTTCCACACCCCAAAATAAGTAATTGGGCATTTGGGGCATGGGAACAGAGGCAGCAGTGGTGACAGGCAGTTGTGGGATTGAGATCATATGGTGGCAATGGTTTAGTGGAACCAGGGCTCATAGGGATGCAGCTCCGACACCTTTTGATGAGCTGGGATGCTTAGGTCATCTGCCACTCCCCTCAGAATTCCCTCATCCCTCTGAAATTTGCTGCAATCCTCACAATAGCTGGGGGGGGGGATGAATTAATGCCATGTACTTTAGGGTGGCCTGGCCTTGAATGGGCAGTGAAGATCCTTTAGCTTTACAAAAGACCTGCTCCTAAATGAACATCCATAGAACTAGTTCCTTGGTATGGATCAACACAGGTGCCTGCAGTTTTGAACTCTCCTTGGAGGGTATAGCTACTGGGACTATCATCTTGAGCATCAGCATTTTAACATTTACCACTACAGTGCTGTTCACCATTCCAATATCTCTTGGGTGTTGCTCCGATTACAATACTCTTTCAGAAGTGTTATTAAAATCCTGCTGGAAGAAAAAATGTAAACATAACAACCCTAGATGGTCTGGATAGTGTGAGTTAATCATCCCATTCAACTCATTTAGAATGATCCTTAGAAGCAGCTATATACACCAGTTACTGGGGGGATGCTGTTGCACCTGTGTCCTACTTATGGGTTCCTGGCTGACAGCTGGTTGGGCACTGTGGGAAAAGAGCACTGGAGTAGATGGGCCCTTGGTCTGATCCAGCATGGTTGCTCTTATGTTCTTATATACTCCCAGTCAAGTATTATTTTTTTAGGATTAATTCTGCAGAAATGTAATTAGAAGATTGGGGGGGTGCAGGGGATTATGGTAACATAAAAAGAAGTGGTCCCATGTTGGCAAGTATTTTTGATGATGATGATGATGATGCCATCAGTGTACATAGCTCTTTACAGAGTACAAGAGGACAGATCCGTACCCTGAATAATTTACAATCTAAAATTTGAAATGGGGGTGGTGGCACTATGAATGGACAAATCTGTCAATTTCAGTTTCTCACCAGTTCTCATTTTTCTGTTCTGTTTATGCATCTATTTTTGAATGAAAATCTATATTGTGCACATTTTTCCTAATATACACATTTTTGCAAGCCATTTTACATAATATGATGCATTTTTGTATACTTTTTTCACTAATATACACATTTTTGTGCACATTTCCCCCTATTATACCCATTTTGTATGCATCTTTTTAATTCAGAGCTTCAGCTATGGAGTGGTATATAAATGCAATAAATAAATAAATAATAGTAGTAGTAGTAGCAAATGCCAAAGAATAAGTGTTTCAGTTTGAGTGTTCGTTCTGAAATGTGAATGAAGTGGAAGCAGAATGCAGTTGCTTCAAGTGAGTAAGGGTGCCTCTACACGAGAGGTTTAAAGCTCTTTCAAGTCTCATCAAAATTTTTACCTCTACAAGAGCGGAGTGCAAATCGGGGGTAGAGGCGCGTTTTCTCTCCGATTATGTGCATTATCGAATGCGCATTAAATAGCGAGTTTTCCTGCTCTGCGGCCATTATAGCGCATTTTGACCATGTAAACAAGCGATTCTCTGCATTTCAGCCACTTTAAAGTGCGTTTCAAACAACCAGTCGGGCCACCAGTTATGCGCTTAACCGCCTCCCGCGTACAGTCATTATCGTAACAGTGATTGTGAGAAGATGCGCATAATCGGACAAGCAGGCGCCAAACCGAATTCTTGTAAGGGAGCCTTACACTGGATATCATTTCAAAATAATAATCCTGCAGTTGTAGAATTGTGCTCCTGAATAATTGCAGAATTGTACAACAGTTAGACTAACTTCTAGTTTGCTTTCTGACTGCAGGACCATATCCTTTAATTTCAATGTTTGTTTTAATTTCTTGTGACATTCTACAAATGTCAAATGCACCTCTAGGAGCCCTGAAGAATCATGGCTTCCAATACTTATGGGTTCTCCAATCCAGTAAACATTTCCATTGAAACAGAGCCCCAACTATCTGGGGAGGAATTAGCACACAGGCATGTTCCATAAGCATCTCTGCTAAAAAAAAGAAAAGAAAAGAAAAAAAGAACAGTGGAATCACTCCAAATGGCCTGGAATCCAAAAATGCTAGAATACCATCATTATCTAAAGTGTAGTGTGGGGGAGAATCCCCACACACACACCTATTCACTCCTCCTTTCAAAAAATGAGAAATGTGCTAACTTCTTATAAGTAACGAACAGTGGAGACACTGAAACACCTGGTGTTTTGCAATCTAACCACACACAACCATTTGGTAACAATACATATGTTATGACACCACTGTAAACTATTCCCATTATGTTCATTAAAAATATGCAACTTATCTTTTTAGAATTTTTTTTTGGGGGGGGTGATGTCAGCTCTTGACATCTTCTAATCTGCCTTGAAGCCTCAGGACAGGCCAAGGTCTTAATTAATTAATTAAATTCCTTAAAGATTTTCTGTGGTGCATATCCAACATCGATCCTGTCCCATGTAAACTCTGTGAATCCGGAAAGCCTCATTTTGAATAGGGTGACCATATCTGGGAGACCAAAAAGAGGACAAGCTGGAAGGGTGGGCGGGAAAGCAGCTTTCTTGGGCCTCTGGAAAGTGCGTCATTCCCCCTGCCTCCTTAAAGGCCTCAATTGGAGCAGAGGACGGGAAAGTGTGGCAATCCTGCCTCCACTGCTCCAATCGGGGCCTTTTCTATAATGTCTGGGAATGATACACTTTCCCCTTTAAGGCTGTGATTGGAGCAATGGGAGGGAAATGACCCGCCTCCAGAAAGCACATCATTCCCTCCCACCATGCTAACTGCAGCCTTAAAGGGGAAAGCATGTCTTTCCAGGACATTGTAGAAAATTACCGAAAATCCCCCGACACCCAGGATAGAACAAAAACCAGGACAAATCCGGGGAAATCCTGACAGTTGGTCACCCTAATTTTGAATAATTTGGGGGTTGCATGAAATGACCAATTGCAGTGCTGGCTCAAGGATTTTGGGGGTTCTCAGGTACAGCACTCATGGTGGGGGGCCCTAACCCAGAACAGGTGGGACAGACAAACTGATAACTCTCATAAACTGCATCCAATCTTCTTGGATACTCTGCACAAAGTGGAAATCATTGTACTCAGGGCAGTGGGCCCTTTGGTGGTCTTGAGGCCCTGGCACTCCTGGAGCTGGCCCTCCCAGTTGTAAAAAAGATGAACAAACATGATAATAGTGACCAGATGCAAAGAAGGACAAGATTTCTGTATTTTATTTATTTGTTTATTTGCCATCCAAACTTATAAATCAAGCACCATCAAACTTTGTTCTTCTTTATTTACAACATGCTTAATATCTTGTAGGCATCAAATGTAATTTAGAAATCTCAGGAAAACTGTGCAAAAGGGCAAAACTGTTTTATTCACAGATTTTGTTAATGGTGGATCCTCCTCCTCCTCCTCCTCCTCCTCAGCCCTTTTCAAAGACAATCAAATAGCTCGTTCATTTCCACCCATCTGCTAAAAGATATGTAGAGCGGAAAGCAACATGAGCCTTGTGTTTAAACAGAGGTAGGAGGGAAATAAAAGTGCAGTTGTGAATTTTGAGGCAGGAAATATGACAAAAATTAGCCAGAATGAGCACAGCTGACAATGTGATTTCAGTTTTTTTGCTCAAATTAGCAAGGTCAAATGCATGATTATGTGCCAAAACCGGAAAAGTTCAGCATCCGACAACATTTCTGTTAGAAGCAGTCTGATCAATTGGGGCAATGGGGTGCCCCCTACCTTCCTTTGTGTTTGTATCTTTTTCCTTTTGCTGCAGGAACCCAGCAAGACCAGTAAACATGGCCTTCATGTCTTCCACTTCTCTAGACAGACAGGTGGGATCTTCCTTTTCTCCATCTCAATGCACTAGGGAAGGGTGGGGGTAGAGAGAAGGATCGTTGGCATGTAAGCAAGTTTTCACCTGAAGACTGGGGGCTTCACCACACCAGGCTGAAATTCTGTATTCTTACTGGGGCTTTCTGCTTCTGGTTCCTTTGTGGGATTACAATGGGCTTCTTTGTATGGTGAACACATGATCTGAATTGAAAACTTCCTTTCTCAGCAATGTTCCACGTGATCTGAATTGAAAAGTTCTTTCTCAGCAATGTTCTGTTTATTTTCATTATACAGTTCCATGTAGTGGCTGTATTATGGAGCACGCCTGTCATTACACACTGCCAATATCTTGTGTTAACGTTTGTTATATCTGCAATTTTTTTTAAAGTGGCATAAAGCTCAAAAAGTGCAGGAGATGCTCTGAAGGTTGACAACATCTTGTAAAGTACCTGCAAACGTCCGTGAGTGACCAATCAGAACCGTGCATTAAAAACCTCGTGTGGAGTCATTAAGAGAAACTAAATACTTTTCATTATGACATGGAGTGCATTTTTTAAGGGATGGGAGCAACAATAGCTGCAACAGCAGCTAATTTAGCAAGTACAAAAACTGTGCCAGATGAAAGTTGATATTTATAAAATATTTTGAAGAGTTCATGGTAAAGATGCTAACTTCCTCTCTTCCATTCTTCTCTCTACAAATAAAATCAAGCATGTACCATTTGAGATACCAGTGATATTGCTTCTCAGGAAGAAAACAAAGTGATTAGCTGTGAATGTGACTTCAAATTCTAGACTTTGAAGTCCACTGACACATGTTGACGAACACCCATTCTGTGCACAATGTCCCAGATGCTCATTTGGGGGTATGTTCACTTTTCAAATTAAGTATTAAGGGTGGAATGAGAGAGACATACAGCATCCATCATAAAAATGCCTCAGGAACACTTAGAATGGCCATCTGGCTACCTTCACATAATTCACCTAGTTGTGATGCTAATTCCCATGATGAGAGCAGCACTATTCTGAGTGACCACCATCTTGGAAATTCTGTGATCAGTGCTGGAGGTGGTGATGGTTACTTGAAAAAGGAAGTAACTGGAAGAAGTATGTTCATGTATAGACAAACAATGCAGAGATACTGGTTCACATCAAAAGTGCACATGAGCCCATTTGCCTCCACATGAACCCATTGGCCCTCAAAGTACTCACATGACAGCTGCTTCACTCTGAACCTCTCTCAAGAACTTAATGATAATTGTGGGGGTGACAGTTCAATTATTATTCACTTATAGCAGGGGTGCATGTCCTTTTTTGGACCCAAGGGCCACATCTGATGATGGCAAGAGGTATATACATGCATGCCCACACATGCACACAAACATGTACACAGTGTACACTGATGCAGGGGGTGTTTTAAACCTTGCCCCCATTCCAGCAATCCTGCACAAGATTGCTGGAGTGGTGGGGAGGCTGCTTCAGCGCCCCCTACAGGCATTGCTGCTTCGAGGCCACCATTGGTGATGCAGAAGCAACAATATTGGCTGCTTCAGGGTTTCTGAGGGTGGGGAGAGAAGGTAGCCTCCTCCCCTCCCAGAGGCCCCCATAGCTATGGAGGCTGTACAAACTGCCACCCATGGGTCACAGGTTGTCCACCCCTGACTTATAAGCAAACATATAGGAATTGTGCAGCTAGCCAAAACCCATAGGGGCAAGACAGGCAAAGGCATTCTGTAAGGGAGGACAAAGGATAGCTGTTAGGTGAGGAGTTTTGACTGACAGAAGCAAATAATAATGCACAGCACCCCTGCTCACAAGATCCTCACATGGTTCTATTTCTTCACTGTAAAGTAATATCCCTTTTCAACTGAAAACACTGAATTGAAAATAAGCAGTGTTCCCTTCACTGCATGCCATGTAAAGTAGCTATGAGCCAGGCCTTGCCGGGTAGGCACCGAGTAGCATTACAAAATGGACAGGCTTTGCTTTCCCTCGATATGTGACGTATCACCACAGAAGGAGCCCAGCATGAGGCCTGCTGTTATCTTTGCAATCCGTTCTCATGCTCCAGAAAGCATTGCCCCGATCAGCTACGTAAAACCAAGCAGGAAATGCTTAAACACAGCCCTGCAAATCTTATCCAGTTTTTCTACTATGGGCAAACAGAAGAATGATAGGGTGCAGCTCAGCTACCATTCTTCAGTTCAGTTCAGCTGGCACTCAGTGTCATGGCACAAAGATTTACATGTTTCCCATGTTGAAGCCCCTCCTCCTCCTCCTCTTCTTCTTAGAATTGAAGGCTCATTATTACACACGCACACACACACATACACACACACACACACGATAAACAATGAATTTCTACACTTCCTCCTAGGAACAGCTTAATGCAGTGCAAGATGTGAACAGAGCAAAAGAGAGAGAGAAATACCCCTCCTCTTCACTCTATTCACATCTATGCAAGGAAAGGAATTGCCACTGGACGAAGCACTGAGGAGGAGGAAACTGAACCATCTCCCCAATTGGGTACAAGGTTAGGTCAGGGAGAAAAAACTATCAGAAAATAAACCTCCATTTGTTCATGTATCCAATCCAGAAACGAGGTGATGCGACTGTAGACCCCTGGTTTATTTTCTTCCGCACAGCCCACTCCAAAGCTGGTTGTTCCAACCAGCTTCCAAGTATTCAGATCTTCGCATACCAACGGTCCCCCGCTATCTCCCTGAAAGAGATGCAAGAACAACACTTTTGTCTGTATCTCAGAAGGAAACAGTAGGAAGCGTGGCTCAGAATATTTGAGCGCGCACAAATTTAACACACAATGGTTTGAAAAGTCATTACTTGAACAATGCGGAAAGCTGGCTACACTTTCATTGGAACACACGATGAGTGTAATGATTCACTGAGCAAATATAAGCATTTTTGGCTGGGGCATGCTGGGAATTTTAGGACTTTTACCTCTCTAAACCTGCATAGGATTGCACCCTTAACTTACTAGGCAAACATAAATGAACAGAGATTGGAAGGAACCTGCTATTTACCATTTAGCCTTCCCCAACTTGGTGCCCTCCAGATATTTTAGACTTCAGTTCCCATCAGCCCCATTCAGTATGTCCAGTGATCAGGAATGCTGGGAGCTGTAGTCTGAAGCATCATGAAGGCAACAGGTTGGGGAAGGCTGATCTACTCGGATTGGCCACAGCTCTCCAGAATCTCAGATAAAGACCTTCCCACCACTTGCTACCTGATCCTTTTTGCTGGAGATGTAGGGGATTGAACCTGGGACCTTCTGCATGAAAAGCATGAGCTCCACCAATAAGCTATGGCCCCTTCCCATCCTGGTGATCCCTTTGATATCTTCCTTACCTTTTCTCCAGCCAGCCATTCTTTCTGAGACTTTGTTTCATAATATCATTTCTTTAGCATCATTTAAATTTGCATGTATATACTTATTTTTTACCACAGGTTGATGTGGCTAGAAAACTCTACAAGCTGCCACAGCCTAAGATGGTAATGAGAATACGTCACCAGCCATAATGTATTGGATAGAGATACAGGGTAATATTCAACACTGTTGCTCTGGTATTGACAATCTGTTGTGCCAGCGGGAACCACCGCTAGTGCTTCCAAAAGGAAACCCAGTAATGAGCTGGACATGTCAGCAGAGCTCCCTTTTGCAATCCCCTCTGATCTGCCTTGTTCTGGCTTCAGGATCTGCTAGCGTCCCACTGTGCTAACACTGCATCCCACTAGAGTGTGGGTAGCACTGGATACTGCCCGAGGTACAGATTTTCTGGAAAATGGCATGTATCTGGGTCCTCTTAATATACCATTAATTGACAATGTGTTTTAAACAATTATGGTTAAGAAATGCCTCTACCTGACAGGAGTCTATGCCTCCCTTTAAATACCCTGCACAGAGCATTGATGAAGCTACAATTCCTCCATAGACCTCTTTGTGGTTGCACACTTTGTTAGAAATCAAACGGACACTGGCATAATTCATGATGTTTGAAGTATCCCCTGTATTCAAAAGAGAAGGTAAATTCTCCACTTCAGTGGTAACAAAGGTATGGCTTCTTAAAAGGTATTAGATAGATAGATAGATAGATAGATGGATGGATGGATGGATGGATGGATGGATGGATGGATGGATGGATGGATAGATATGACAGTGTCTTAAGGAAATTTCCCATATTTTCATGTATGTTTATTAATGCCACCTAACCAATGATGGATTTAAATCACTTTTAGAAGCAACCAAACAATTTGTTCCATCCAATATCTTTTAATTTATTTATTTATGGCACAACCCTATACATGTTTAGACACAAAAAAGTCATCCAACTCCCAGCATTCCTGAGAGTTGTAGGAGTTTTTCCTGTTTCAACATGCATAGGATTGCACTTTAAGAAGGAATTCCCCAATACAACCAGATTGTCTTCAAGAATATTTACAGCTTACTGTGTAGAAATGTTTGTAATACTTCAGTCTCTCAAGTAAATCTTTGAGTCCCAAACTTGGGATTCCACCTTCCCCCAATTTGATGGGTATAAAGGGGTGGCTCCGTACCCAGTGCTGCAATTAGTATCTATCCACAATTGTATTTCTGTATTCTGATCAGTCTGGAACCTTTCTATGCATAAAACAATATTTATTGTGTCTTGAGTTAAATTTTTACACACAGCAAATTTGCAGTTAGCAAAAAAAAAAAAAGGAAAAAAAAGGCAATGTTAGTTTCAAACATTAAAATACTCACCTCCTTCTTCTGTAGCTCCCCATCCTGATATCCAACACATTTTCCCTTGCGGAAAACGTTCTCCAAAATTAGGAAGGCAAATTGGCTCTATAAGACCTGGGTAAAGAGAAATACCTGCTCTCCAAACTAGCAGAGTTCCATCATTCATAATTATGAGGGCAACGTGTATTTTATTTCTTTGTTACATATATACATTACTTTTCCTTCAAAGAGCTCAGAGCAGCTTAAATATGGTTCCTAGGTGGCTTGCTATATAAGTCCATTCCAGACTAACTTGACTTCAGCAGCAATGCTGCATCACACATCATGATTCACTTCATCTATGTTGTAAAGCACTTGTGATGGTGAAGCCTCTGGCACTGATTGTCTTAGGTCCCCTCTACAAGATTTCGGTTTGATGCCCAGTTGGCCGATTATGCGCATCTTCTTCCAATCGCTTTTACGCCTAATCCCTATACACGGGAGGCGGAGAAGCACATTACCGGTTGTATGAAACGCACTTTAAAGTTGTTTATATGCAGAGAATCGCATGCTTACATGGTGATAAGGCACTTTAACTCCCACGGTAAATTAAAACTCGCTATTTAACGCGCATTCGATAATGCGCATAATCGGACAGAAAAAGCGCCTCAACCCCCAATTTGCGCTCCGTTCATGTGGAGGTAAAATCGGTAATGCACTTTGAAAGAGCTTTAAATCGCTCTTGTAGAGGCACCCTTAGATGGTATGATGGCTTGGAATATTCAATTTGCTCAGGAACATAATAGTGTTCAGTCCAGTTTTGATGAGAGAAGGGAAAGCTGTCAGTTTGCCTGAGGTTAGAACATCACAGAAGGGCAAGCTGAGGACTGGGAAGAGGTCTTTGGAGTTAGGAAAGCTAAAGGACAAGAGGAAAGGAGGCTGAAGGAAGGATGCAGAGTAGGCCATGGACTGAGACAGAGAAATCGGAAAGCTGGTAACTGGAGAATGATGTCTGAGGGCAACATACAAAACAGAGAACTCAAGCCAAAGTAAGGAGGGGTTATTAACAGAGAGAACTCTGAATAATCTTCACAGCACTTAAAATCAGGGACTTTGTTTTATAGGTGAAGGTAGCGAGAAGTGCTAGAGAAGTTGGTCAAGCAATAGGCTGGCCAAAAGAAATGGGAAGAAGTAGTCAATGATCTGAACAGCAAGGATCTGAAAAACAATGGGTGGTGGTGATGTGGGTTGAAGAAAAAAGAAGCCACAGAGAACAGAAAACGTGGGCTGTGCACTATTAGCAGGAAGGCAAGTGAGGAGGACTGGAGACTGTAGGCCAGGGAGCCCAGGGGGCATGGGGTTGCCAGCTGAAAGCTCTGGTCTAGGCCCCAATGAAGATAGCTTTAAGAGTTAGACAGATGGGGAATTGTGTCATTTGTAGCTTCTACCGCTACCTCAGCATTGTGGCCAATGCACGCTAAGGAAGCAACAAGGAGCGGGGGAGGGGAGCTTCATATCTTATTTAACTATAAACTTTTTTAGTTATAAACTTCTAGGGTTCCCATAGTATATAGGGCAGTATCCAATACTGCCAGTCTGCTTATGCTATGGAGGTATCACCAACGTAAGTGACTTCTAGAGGTACACTAATAGGGTAAGCTAAACTATACTGCCCTAGAAAAAGCACTTAGAATCAAAACTTACAATTTCAATGTGTGCATTGAAGTTTGCATTTCTCTCATTTTCTGAGTCAAGTCATTCTCATTACCACTAAATGGCACTCCAAAATATAGGGTGGGGTCTAGAGATGCACAAGTAGGGTACCCTCATGAAGTGTGCCTTTACTGTCTTATCCTTTCCATGAATGTTCTTTGTATTTCCTGAAAAGTTTCTATTGAGGATTGGGGGATCCTCCAGAACAGCTTAGGGTGTGATTCAGTGGCTACACCTGGAGGAGGGAATCTGAAACTGGAGACCCTCTTCCCTTGCACAAGGATAAGTAGGACAAATTCAGGGAAGATAGGTCTGTAGATGGCTCTTGGTTATTTTGGTCATATAGAGCATCCCAGTCCAGTGTCTGAATACCAGTTGCTGCAGAACAAGACTGAAAAAGGAACATTGCCTTATTACCTACTTCTGGACTTCCCATAGGCAGCTGGTTGGTCTCTGGGGGAAGCAAACAGCTGGATGAGATGGACTTTGGTCTGAGCCAACTGGACACTTTTTTCTTTTACTTACAAATAGAAATTGAGTACTCCTCCATGGATCAAATATAATTGCTTTGAAAGACTAGATGTGGTTCATGAGCCACCAGTTGGTCATTCTTCATTTAGGGAACCAGATACATTCTTATGTATACCCAACCCCCATGGTCTAACCAGGCTTCTGCAGATAGCAATGCTCTCTTCCCCTGGACCCATTGCCTCTCCCTCAAAAACTGGTCATTTGGTGGTTTCCCATCTTTTACAAGTCCCCCCCCCCCGCTGCAGTTTAAAAGACTGAAATTCCTCTCCTAGAACTTATTTACTGGCAGTAAGAGCTTTAAGCTAAATATGCTCATATCTTTGGTATTTGGGCCCACTCTTCAGCCCCACTCACCATTAGAATGTAACCCCCGAAATTGAATTCAGCACTCTGGCTCAAAGAAGTTCTACAACCCTAATATGGATGATAGGGTGACTTCAGGATCAGCACAGTGGCTTGGAGATCCCTCCAAAAAAACAATGTGTTGCCAACATGCCAAACCAGGGGGCTGCCTATATGGAGGCGGGTTACCACCGCAATAAGCAAAACCCTGTAGCTAATCCTGATGCAGCGGCGAAAGCTCAGGGTGCCAAGCAGCTGGGCCCACCCCCTGCCCTCTGCCCAGGCCCACCCTATCTCTGAGTGGACAGGGATCAATCAGGGGACACCATCCGCCCAGCCACACCTCTGTATAGAGAGGTTAGATAGCGGAAGGGCCGTGTCCACTTCATTCCATCCTGAAAAGTCCCCAACTTTTAAAATGCGGAGCTCCTCTGGAAAGCTCCGCAATGGCTTCGAGATGTCTGCTGCATCATATAATTGACACAGCACCACCGCATAGCCACCTCGGGGCTTCCAGAATGTATAGACTGCCCCATGGAGAAAGTCAGTTGCTGCGTGTACTTGTTCATATTGTTGGATCATGAACTCCTCTGTACATGACATTAGGTTTGGTTCTTGGTTCAGGTATATCACAGATTTAGATCTTTCATTATTAGTGACAGCAAACATCAATTCTAACTTTAAACATAGAACCCAAAGAAATAAGAAAGTAATGGTAGGATATTCAAAATTACCATTTAGTGCAAGTGGATTAGCCAGCTTAATCAACGCTATATCATTCCTCATTGTTTTAGGTTTATAATTTTTATGGTATATAATTTTGTCCACTAAGTATGGATTAACAGAGTTTTCTTCCAGTATTACAAAACCTACTTGCACACTCCAAGCTGTAGGCAAGTACAAACTGAAACAAAGACATTAGGAGAAATAATTAGTACCTTTCAACTTTGAAGATTCTCTGTCAAACCCCTATGACACATTTTAGACCTGGATGCAAAATCAATTGTGGCACAAGATGTAATTTCCAATGATAACACAGTCTCATAATCATAATAGCTTGCTATGATATTTTTACACTCAAAAGTGTTCAGCTGTGGTTAGTCTCAGGTCTAGAACCAATATTGCTAGAATCCCATTTGTAACTAAGAACTCAATATTGGATTTCAGCTTGCCTGTTTTTTAAAAAAGGTTATCCTGCTAACAATGGGGCATCCAAATTGGTTATTAATAATAATGTAATCCAATGGAGGCTGATGTCTCCAATTTCAACGGGGCTGTGAATCCACTCTGGATTTCAGTCAGAACCAGCCAGAACTCTAATGGAGCAATCCAAGGTGCTGAACCTATTTTGGCGATATGATTAATCACCTTGGGTGATTAATCATGATAATGAGGGACAAAACGGAAATGAATGTGTCAGTAGTGTTCATCTCAATAGACCCTGAGTGAAAGCCATGTATGTTGATACAGCCAGGCTTATAAAAACATAGCAAACTAGATGGGACACTTACTCATAAACACAGTGAGCTGCTGTGACAATCCACCAGGGGGTGATGACGGATCCACCACACAAATGATATCCTTGAAACTGAAGGCTGGCTTGCCATGGCCACTGCTGGGGCAGTGATGCATTTCCACCAACTATACGTGAGGAATACCTGGACCTAGTGCCGCATGCTGCCAAAATGGGAAAGTAGAATAATTGGGATAAGGCTGTTGCTATCAATTGAATCTTATCTGGGTGAGGTATATATATGCCTGTCAAAAACCAATCCTTGAATCTAAGTACAAGTATCCATTCCTTGACTGAACTGACAGAAAATACTTCACCTTTGAACCTGGTGAAGAATCCCAAGACATGTGCCAGCATTCCCTGTTAATTAGGGATGTGTATCGTATCGTTAAAATGTACGATAACGATACGATAAGGTCGTTATCATGCATGTGTTTAACAATGACGATACGATAGACAAACCTATGATAATCATCGGAGACGATAATTTTCGGGCGATTTTATCGTTTTATCGGACTGCCATATAAATAATACCTATAACTTCTGTATTTTAAAAGTTAGAGGCTTGAAACTTGATCACAGTGCTTATGGGGTATGCCTATGTATGTGTATGAAATTTGAGATCAATCCCTCCAAACCTCAATTTTATATGATTTTTTAAAAGATTGTTTCCGTTCTGACAGGTCTGAATGACAGCTCGCCATGTGCGTTCATTCAGACCTGTCAGAATGGAAACGATATTTTAAAAAATTATATAAAATCAAGGGTTGGAGGGATCAATCTCAAATTTCATACACATACTTAGGCATACCCCATAAGCACTGTGACCAAGTTTCAAGCCTCTAACTTCTAAAATACAGAAGTTATATGCATTTTTAAATTTAAAAATAGGGCTGCAAAAATATCATTTTTTTCACGTTCACCTACGATATGAATGAAGATGATATTTTTTTTGGTCCGAAATGCCGATAACGATAAACGATGATTTTTTTGGCATGTACACTCCTACTGTTAATATTCCCTTTCCTAATATTGTATTTACAGAAGGAAGCTCTTTCAGAGAATTGCAGCCATAACAAACATGTGAATGTTTGGAGCACAACCCACCAGGATGTTCTCCTGCATAGGACCCATGGAAATTATTTGGCACAACCATGTCTTGACTTGTGCAGCTCCCATTCAGTTTGCAGAGCTTATGCAGAGGAATTTCTCTGTGTCCTTAGACTTCAGCTTTCATATTCTTGCCCAACCCTTGTGGAAAAACTGGGGCAAGATCTACACTACTGCTTTGTAACAGTTTATAACAGTCTTTACAACTGTTGGGGCCCATGACACATTCCATACACCATTTTCAAACCACTTTCAAAGTGTTATATCCTGCTTGGTATAGATCTGGTCCCAAATTCTGCTTCATTTCCCAAAGCACTTACCCAGACATTTTAAGACAATCACATTGCCTGAGGCACACTCTTCTCTGAAATGAAAAAGAGATAGACTTTAAAGCATATTTCATCACACCTTCCCCACCCTCTGATACAAACTTTTTTCCTTTACCAGTCAAGCACTTTCAAATTAAAGTGAAGTTCAGTCTGTAAACCTAACAAAAGATTATTAGCCCAATATGCCAGCATAATCTTCATGTATATCAATATGAGGCCTAATTTTTTAACTCATGCATTCAGCATTAGTTTAGGTATGGTCTCTCATTTTCTCATTTTTCCAATCATAAGTTCAGTTCACCCCGAACATTCAAAATTTGTTTTTAAAGTTCACATGAATTTTTAACGCATTTTTGGTGTGCGTGTCTCCTAATACATGCATTTGGCATTTCTCCTAATACATACATTTCCCCCCCCACCCAGCAATTTCCCTAATTTAATGCATTTTTGAACTTAGAATATAATGCATTTTGTTCACTAAAACATACATTTTTTGTATGCATTTTCTGATTTGGGAAAATCATTGCAAAATTCAGAGAATGTGCAACTTCTGAAGCGTAACTGGGTTCAAAAGTGTGAAATCAGGTAAGTTTGCATTAAAATATGAACAGACTGAATGTCTACCCCATCCATACATTAACTGTACCTTTCCATGCATAAGGGGGCCCCACCTTGGCCAAAAAGGGGCCCATTCCTCCTTCCCTTCCTGTCCTTTAACTGGGCATGAATCATTCTGAGAGCTCCAAAATATGCTTGGCCATTACTCCCAACAGGAGAACTTCCCTTATGTAGGTCCAGTGGCCCTGCTTCTTAGGGTGGCCATAGAGGGTCATCCTTTATTTGAAGAGTGGCCTGCCCAAGTCCAGTTTCCAAGATAAAATGCCCTAAGGAAGGGGTGCAGGAGCCTTGAAGTTGCCCATCCACTGAGCAGGCAGGAACGTAGGTCACAGGTCACCTGGTCCCAGTCTTCCCGCTAGGGTGAAATGCACTATATTTCTATTTAAATTATAATAATTGTTTCTAAATATGCATTGATATTCATAAATTAGCACATGAAATTTTTGTATGTAAATCGGTGTCCTTTTTTGTCCTCTTTTTTGGTGATGCCTGATTAGGCACCATGCTGCTCCTTCCAAGGGACTCCAGAACATGATTTTTTTTTTCTGTGCATGATCCTAGGGAGACACAAGGCACCTTGAATTGCCTAGAAAAGTTGTATACAGTCTTCCTATAATCGCCAGGTACATGTTGGTATGCTCAGCACTACTTGTGCCCTGCTAAGGCCTGATGGTGAAGAGCAAGATGGAGGAAAGAATGGGTCATGCCTTTTATGTCAGGATGGGGTTTTATTTTGCTTGTGATGAAAAGGCAACTGAGATAAATACACATTTTTCTTGTGTTTTTGCCAGGACATCTTAAATCTTTTTCCTAAATGAACATGACTGCTTTTGCCATTAGAGAAAGAGCAAGGAAGCAACTCAAGAATTTAAGCTGTCCTTCACAACAGCATGAAATGATGCTTGATGTATGCAGATAGATAACCTTAGACTCTGCTGTTAGACTCTACTGGTTCCTGGGAACATTCCACGAGAGAGCATTCTGTTCCATTTATGAGTCCATTTATACTTTCTGTTGGATATATGATTTGCATATCTGTCTGTAGTTAAGCATCTCAAACATACCGCACGTAGGTAGCATTCTGTGGAGATGTCAACTGATCAGCGGATAACCAGTGGTTTGCAGTAACAAAATACCTCTGAAATTTATCTTCAATGGCAGCCACAGGGAAGTCAGCTGAACTCTCAAAACTGTAAATGATAAGAATTGGCTCACAAACTCTAATGCACTCATAGTGTTTATCTGTCACATTTATAGCCTACCTGATTCGCAAACTTTAGACAGAATACTATAAAGTATTCATCAAAGTACTACTTGAATTGCCCAGAGAGCTTTAACTATTGGGCGGTATAGAAATGTAATAACTAACTAACTAACTAAATATACTATTAAAGAAAACAGCTGATGCATCAGGAAATCAACCAACTAAACCACATACTTGAATTCCCACTGCAACCATGGGTTTGGTTTCTGGCTGGGTGATTTTTTTTGTTAGATAGACTGCTGGTTTGTAGCCCAAAATTGTTTGATATTCCCTTAATTGGGAACTACTGGTTAGGAGATCATTGGGAATCCCTTTCTGTTTCTGAATGGCTACCAGAGCTTGTCACCCCACAGCCAAGAAGATAGGCAGGTGTCTGTGCATGTGAGTATTGCCCTGCATATTGTTAAAACAAACAAACAAACAGACACTCTATGAGTGTCTCTACATTAAGGGAAATTCTGTTGTTTACCCGGAGCTTTTGTGCTTCCTTGTTTTGGTGAAATTGTTATGGGCTGAATTACATGGGAGGAGAGGAGCGACAATGTGTTTGAAGTGAATCTTCATTGAGTTCTATTGAGACTGTGCCATCTAATGGCAGAAGATCCTCCTGTTTTCCAACTATTACCTCTTTAAAAGTTGTTTCTTTTATCCCAGAATTTCTGGAGGATTCAGCGGGCAATAAATTGCTTGTTCAGAGGAGCCCTTGATCTTGGGCTGGCGCTACCACTAGAATGAAGTGGTTGCCTCAGGCAGCAGATTTTGGATGTCTTGAAAGGACAGCAGATTGTTACGTTGTTATTAATGTATTTTATTGCAAATCATCCAATTCTTTGTAATAAAAGCTTGTAGAATTTTCTGCCTCTTGTGACAAAATAATTTGGCTGGCCTTGGGTATGCACCATGATTTGGATGAATGGGTGGGGGCGCCATTTGCTGATCAGCCTCAGGCAGCAAAATGTCTTGGGTGACCCTGCCTATCCGGTGCTGTACTATGTCAAAAGCAGCAGACAGATCACATCAACCTGACAGTTTCTTGGAAAAGTTCCACTAATGCGATTAATATTTTTGGAGACTTTACTGACTAAAAGGTTATTATAGTCAATATAAAACAAAAACCTCAGCACTTTATGCAAAAAACAAAACAAACAAACAAACAACACCCCAACTCAGTGGCTAGCAGTTTCATTGTATTTCTGGAAGTCAGACGTAAATGAGAGGGACTTTCCTTTATAGTAACAATTTGACTTAAGTTACAAAGCCTTTAAAAAAAAACAACTGGAGGCCTTTAATTTCCATTGCCAGTTAGCAATATTCCTACACAGTACCTTGAGAAACCTAAGTATTTACATGTAACACTCCCATAGTTGTCTTTCCAGTCATCGGAACACACAGTCCTCCAGATTCCAAAACTGAATACCTGCAGCACAGCCAACTTGCCACTCAGTCTGACTGTAGGAAGCAAAAAAGGAAGCAAAAAAGAGAGAAGCAGCAAATAGCTTCAATTATGAACATTTTTGGACCTAGAAATTTCTTTCCATGTCCCACCACATTAAAAAAAAAAAAAGTAATTAGCCATCTTTCAGGTTGCCCTCCCAAGGCAACTAAATTCTAGTAACAGTAAACCTCACCTTCCTCCTCCCCCCCTCCTCCCCAATACAATAATTAGGCAGCAAACATTCATAAAACGACAGACCCAAGCCATAAAACTTTACTAGGAACCTAGACCATAAGTGCAGCTACAGAGCAAAACAGTCCAGTAAACCATAGTCAGGGGAAGGCCAGAGGAAACAAGAAGGACTTCAGGGCCTTCCTAAAAGTCTGCAATGATCAGATCCATGATGGCAAGTCATGCCACTGTGGGAAAGACTCTCTCTCTCTCTCTCTCTCTCTCTCTCTCTCTCATGTACTTGCCCATCTCACTGCCCTCAAAGGTGGGCAAGTGAGATGGATCTCTCTTCTTAAAGTGCAGGCAGGCTGATATGGGTGAAGGTGATCCTTCAAGTAATTTTGTCCCTAACTGTTTAAGGCTTTAAAGGTCAAAATCAGCATCTTAAACTGGGCTTTGAAACATAATGGTAACCAATGTAGAGTGACCTGATAAAATCCAGGTCAGGGCTCATGTAACTTTAACAGTTGTAGAGGAAAGGGAATTTCAGCCAGTGTCATTTGTATGCAATTAGTTCCTGGTGAAATTCCCTCTTCATCACAACAGTTAAAGGTGCATGCAGTATACTAGAATGACCATATACAAAAGAAGGCAGGGCCCCTGCAACTTTAACTGTTGTGATGAAGAGGAAATTTCACCAGGAACTAATTGCATACAAATGACACTGGCTGAAATTCCCTTTTCTCTACAACTGTTAAAGTTACAGGAGCCCTGACCTGGATTTTATCTGGTCACCCTAAACCAATGCAGCTGGCACAGTGTAGGCATTATATGAACTGGCCATCTCACTACCACCACCACTCGGGAAGCTGCATTCTGCAGCTGAAGTTTCCAGACAACCTTCAAAGGCAGCACCATCTCCAGCACATTACAGTAATCCCACCTGGACATCACTGATGCATGAATAACCAAGTCCAGGTCTGCCTTCTCTAGATAGGGCCATAGCTGGCATACCATTCTAAGCTGATAAAACAGACTTCCCCAGGTAGCACAGAGTCCAGGAGGACTCCCAGACTATGTATTTGGTCTTTTATGGGGAGTGCAACCCCCTCTAAGACCACCTGTAAACCTCCATAGCTTCCTTATCCTCATCCCAAAACAGCCTCCAGACACTGGGGCTGCCTCTACAAGAGGCATTTAAAGCTCTTTCAAGGCGCATTAAAATTTTTACCTCTACAAGAACGGAGCGCAAATTGGGCGTAGAGGCGCGTTTTCTCTCCGATTATGTGCATTATTGAATGCGCGTTAAATAGCGAGTTTTATTTTGCTTCTGCCGTTAAAGCGCATTTTGACTATGTGAACAAGCGATTCTTCGCATTAACTACTTGTAAAGCGCATTTGAAACAACCGGTAAGGTCACCTGTTGAGTGCTCAATTACCTCCTGCATACAAGCATTTACGATAAAGCGCTTCAGCGATTATGCGCATAATCGGCTAACCAGGCGTCAAATGGAATCCATCTGGTTCAAGAGTTCCACAGCCTGGGACGTGTAGATGGAAATGAGAGAAAGAGCAGAGTATCATCCTCATACTGATGTCACTTCAGCCTAAATCTCTTGATGACTTCCCCCAGCAGTTTCATGTAGATGTTTAAAAGCAAGGGGGACAAGATAGAACCTTATGGCACCCCACAGGCTAATGATAATGGAGTGGAACAGAAGTCCCCCAGAACCACCTTTTAAGACCATTATTCCAGGAAGGACCAGAACCACTTTAACATTGTGCCTCCTAACCCCAAGTTAGATAGATGATCTAGAAGGATCCCATGGTTGATGGCATCGAAAGCTGATGAAAGGTCCAGAAGACCCAATAGGGTTGCACTCCTTCTGACCATTCCCCAGCATGTCTTCAACCAGGACAACAAAGCTGTTTCCTTCCCATAACCAGGTCTGACATCTGATTGAAATGGATCAAAATAATAAGTATGATCCACCACTGTAAGGCCACCACCACCTGCTCCAGCATCTTGCCCGACAATGGCACATTTGGCACTAGGCGGTAGTTATCTAAAACCACAGGAACTAAATTTTGTATCTTCAACAAAGTCCTCACACTGCTTCCTTCAAAGCTATAGGGACCTCACCATCCTTCAAGAAGGGAATGACCACCTCGAAGGTTGAGCTCAGCTATGAGAGATTTCACAAGCCAGGATGGACAAGGATCTAAAGAGCATGCAGTTGGCCTCAGTCCTTCAAGCAGTTTGTCCACATCTTCACGTTGTGCAAGCTGAAAGGTATCCATAACATAACTAGAGTGTACTACCATCACAGACTGTTATGAAAACAATGGCATCCAAGTCATCACGGCTATAAGCAACCTTATCTGCAAAATGTCCAGCAAATTGCTCACAGAGGGCCATTGAGGATTTGTATTCTAGAGCCTACCCAAGATCCTAGAGATCTCCACTAGATGACACTGAGCAGATGCAATGGTGGTGGTGAAGTACATTTTCTTTGCCACCCTCAACGCCACAGAATAAGATTGCAAATGGATTCTTGCCTGTGTTTAATTGTATTTCTTATGAGTCGTAACTTTCTGTATGTACATGCAAAAAATTAATGTAGTGAGCAATGGTAGGGAATTGTTTGTTTTGGAATATTGAACAGACTTTTCCCAACAGAGTGTGGGTATCCTTTTTAGCAGAAATATCGAAACTCGGTTTTGAAGGGAAGTAGCATGTATCATCTATAAAAATAAAAGCGGATGTGTGTCTGTTCATTTGTCAGTACAATCCTGCCAAGACTGTGAAACATAGAAACCTGAAACTTGGGAGTGCAGACTAACGGTGTTTTAATTCATTTTAATTCATTTAAATGTGTCCATGGGGTTGAAGCCTGCATTAACACCTTCAGCCACTAGGGGCAGACTTCCCGAACCAGTGCACAGCTTTGTAGCCCATACAGTTTGAAGGCAGGGGAGATTTGTAGGTCAAGAGACGGAAGTATATGCTTTCTCCCCTCCACACTTGCTATGGGACAGCCCCCCTCAAGGGAATGGAGTGGACAGACCCTTAGGGAGCTATAGGAGTGCAGCAAAGCAGGGGCTGTGCCAGGGGTGCCAGCAGGCTAGACCTAAGGCCTATTCCAATCCGAGTCCATTTGCTAGTTCATAGTAAAAGCAAGTTACCGCATCTATACTCATCCTCTCCATCTTTGCAGTTGAAGACACCATCACACCTCGCTGTTTGATCAATACATTTAAAGGACGATCTGCACTGAAATCCCCCACTGCAGTTGAAGTAAACTGGCAGAATGGAAGAAAGCACCCCATTAAGACAGCAGATTCTTGCTTTGTATTCCATGTGTGCGAGCGTGTATGAGAGAAAGAAAGACAGCACAACAATGCCTGAATGAAAGCACTGGGTTGTTTGAGAGGCAATCTGTCCGATGTTACACAATGGGGAGAATCCAATGGGGCTGAGTGAGTTGCACATGCAGCCCCCACAGTTTGCACAATTTAGCTCCTAAAATGAGCAGAAATGCTTGTTTCTGGATGGAGGCAGGTCAGCAGAGCTCACAAAAGGGAGCTCCACTTAGGAAGTGCCACTGGAGGCTGGTGGCCCCGTTGTCAGTGGGCCAGTGAATCCACTCCAGGTTTCAGTCTGAACCAATCGGACCTCTATCCAAGAGTTATGACTGGTTTTGGCTGAAACCTGGAGTGGATTCACCATCCCACTGACATCAGAGCCACCAGCCTCCACTGGGAAGCACTAAATCTCCCTAGCGTAAGCAGGGGATTGCGCTTGTGCAATGGAATTGGTTGGGCAGGAAAAAAATACAGCGGGGCATAAATTCCCCTTTGGATACTGCCCAGTGCTGTCAAACCTACTCATTCGAAAGATATTTCAAACAAATTGCCCATGCAGGGTGCTGGTAACCCAGATCAGAACATGGGGGGAAGGGGGGCTTTAGACCTTTGGTTCTGCTGTGGGAAAGTAATTGGTACCAATGCAAACTTTCAACCCACTACAAATAACAGGTATGACGGAGGAATTCTGATTAGTGCCATGGTGAAGGCTCCACACCATGGTCCAATCCAGCATCTGCTGCCCACCTCCCTGCCCCCTGTTACCCATTTGTTTAACAAAAATTACCTATTCTAACTATGTGTTTGGCCTTCAGTTAGTCAGTTAGTCCGTGGACTAGTTCAGACAACACAACAGCCCATTGTGGGTTAATTAATCCTCAAAGGTTCATGCCATCCACCATTATGAATATGCCACTCCCAACCAGGTCTTGCTGTGGCTTGTCATGTCATGTGAACACCGCCAGGAAAAGTTATTCAAGGGCTAAACAACAAGAACACATGCTGGATCAGACCGAAGGTCCATCTAGTTCAGCACTCTGTTCACACAGTGGCCAATCAGCTGTCGACCAGGGACCAACAAAGCAGGACATGGTGCAACAGCACCCTCGCAAGCATGTTCCCCAGCAATTGGTGCACACAGGCTTACTGCCTCGGATACTGGAGGTAGCCCATAGCCGCCAGGGCTAGTAGCCATTGCTAGCCTTTTCCTCCAGGAATTTATCCAACCCCCTTATAAAGCCATCCAAATTTGTGGCCATCTCTAAATCTTGTTGTAGTTAATTCCATAATTTAACTATGTGCTATGTGAAGAAGTACTTCCTTTTATTTGTCCTGAATCTCCCACCAATCAGCTTCAGGAGATGACCCTGGGTTTTAGTATTTTGAGTGAGGGAGAAAAATGTCTCCCTTTCCACATTCTCCACATCATGAATAATTTTGTATACCTCTGTTATGTCTCCCCTTAGCCTCCTTTATTCCAAGCTAAACAATCCCAGCTGCCATACACTGGGTTAACAGTTTGATTGAGCTGTCCACCACAACCCCAAGTTCTCTTTCTTGTTAGGTCACTGCCAGCTCAGATCCCATCAGGTTATAGTTGAAGATTGGGTGGTTTTTTTTGCCCCAACATGCATCGTCTATTCTTGCTTATATTGAACCGCATCTGCTATTTGGATGTCCACTTTCCCCCTTTGGAGCTCTTCACAATCCCTTTGTGTTTTAACAACCTTAAATAAGTTGGTGTCATCGGCAAACTTGGCCACTTCACTGCTCACTCTTAATTCCAGATCATTTATGAACAAGTTGAAAAGAATTGGTCCGAATACCGATTCCTGTGGACCCCACTATTTACTTCCCTCCATTGGGAGAATTTACCATTTATTCCTATTCTTTGCTTTCTGTTTTTTAACCCGTTACTGATCCATAAGAGGACCTCTTCTCTTATTCCATGACTGCTAAGTTTGTTCAGGAGACTTTGGTGAGGGACTTTATCAAAAGCCTTTTGGAAGTCCAAGTAAATAATGTCCACTGGATCACCCCTGTCTACATGTTTGTTGACACTCTTAAAGAATCATAGAAGATTAGCAAGACAGGACCTGCTTTGCATAATCCTAGAACAGGATCATGGGTTATGTGAGGGTTATTTAACACTTGAATAACCATCACTAACCAGGTTCACACATCAAGCCACAGCAACTCCAGTGAGGTCTGCCTATTCATAATGGCAGATGGCACACACCATGGCCCCTTGAGGGTTAATTTACCCACAATGGGCTACCATGTCATCCAAACCAGGTCAGTCAGTCAGTCACTCCATATCAGCAAAACGACTTAGGGCTTGTCTGGAATATGGGAAACAATAAACTTCAGAGATTTTCAATGCTCCCCACATGCTCTCTAATCCAAATCCCATCATATTGAAAGGCTCATGTGAACAGGAAGACTCAGTTCATTCGCCTTTTCTCCACCCAGAAATGGTGATAAATGAGATGCTAAATACTACAAGTGTACTCAAAGTACTAGTAGTAGCAGTACTGTTTGTTAATTTTGACAATCAGATAGGTGGGTTGAGAATGTGAAAGAATTAATTTGTGGAGAGAAAAGTATTTTGTTAAGGCACAGTAATTGCTTCACCACATCCCTGGTCTGAAACTATAACTCCACATTCCATGCCATCTTAAAACCACTGACACCATTTTGCAATGGTGCAATTAATGTGGGTTTTATTTTGTGACCAGGGAATTTGGATAAATCAGCAACAGAATCAAATGAGTTCAGATTTTTATGAATCCAATTGCTGATTCCACAATAGACTGGCTTTTCCCCAAGTCCCACAGATTCTGTGGGCTTGCAAACTGTGGTTTGTTGTTGTTGTTGCTGTTGTTTGTTTGTTTACTTTCCAGTTCTTCCAATTAGTGGTCCTGATGATGCCAGGAGAAGGTGAACTGATGCCTGACCCTCAGGGCGCACACACTTGACATATGTCCAGAGGTCTGCATGTGCTATCAGCCTGCTCCCAAAGGCCTTTTATATTTCACACTGGCAGCTGGAAGTCCATACAAGTACACTGGAAGCAGTCATGAGAGCTGTGCCTCATGGGATATGCTTCAGTGGCATTTATTCTATTGATTATGCCATTGATCTTATCAAATACTTGTCTCCCAACAAGAGGTCTAATTTTAAGAAACATACATACACACACACCAGTGACAATAATTCAATATGCAACCTCTGGTAGCAGGTTAATCCTATTCTCAGCAGGAGACTCATGAAAAATGCAAACTGTAGAATGGCTAATTGAGAACCTAATAAATAAGTTACTGATACTCACCACCCAGGCCAATGGCAACTGCTATGATTACGGTGAGTAATAAGGCAAGGATAAGGGGAAGCAGCCTTAGTGGAATTAAAGCATGGCACTGAGGTGTTGGGATCTGTACTGGAAATCAAACAGAAAAGTGAGAAAATGACCACCTCTGAAAAATGCATAGAGCATAGGACTTTGCTCTAAAAACATGCTATTAAAGCAATACTGGCCTCGCTCCTTCCTTGAAATGGCCCGATATGATCACTTTCAAACTGTGGAACACTGCACGCCCTCCCCCAAGAACTACATTGGCCCCCACTCTCTTGGCTTATGGAAAAGGTGTGAAGCCACATCTTTTCAATTTAGCTATTTAAATCATGTAGTTTTTAATGTTTTCATGCATTACTATTTTTAATGTTCTTGGGGGGTATCATGGCTCTGGGTTGGCACTGCTCCCCTCTCAAACCCAGCACTTTCCCTCCCTTGGGGTGGAGTTGAGAAGGGACCGGAGCCACCCCCACTCCAAAGGCAACCAATCGCAGGTTACCTTCCACCAGGCACCACCTGGCCATGCCTCCACTGCGACTCCAGAGCAAGGTGGGGGGCTGTCTTGATGCCATCTTGTGCATCCTCACCTCGCTCTGGAGAAAAAATCAGTGTAAATCCCTGACTTTTTTTTCTCTGTAGCTTTAGTGTAAAGCCCCGGGGTGGGTGCGCAATTGCAGCCGCATTGTATAATTGACACTGCACCACCGGGCACCCACCCTGGGGCTTTCTGAGCGTTTAGACAGCCGATTGTTTTTTAAAATTGTTTTATGGTTGTATTGCTTTAAATTGTTGAACACCACCTTGATGGCTTTTTAGTAAATAAGGCAGTATAAATGTTAATAATAAAAAATAAAAATAAATATATGCCAAGGCAGTCCTGAAGAATAAATGACAAGACAGTTATTTCCTAATAGTACCTCATTGTTGTCCTAATATTTCCACATCCATTTCTCTTAATTGGATGCCAGGGGCAGTATTCAATCGTAGTCCTACATAAACTTCAATGGGTCTACTCTATGTACCATTGGATACTGCCCCAGTTTTCCAGCTTGCATTCAGTTGGGGCAGAACTTTATTCCATTCCTTGTATTTTCTAGGCTTGTGTTGATGCTACCCTTTTCATCGCCTTCCTAAGTAATCTTCTTCCATAAACTCCCCTCACAAATATACTTGTATTGTAGATAGGGCTGCCATTGGAAATTGTAAGTGTTGAATTTGGGGGTAGAGTGTTGAAGGTTAGGCTATCCAGAAATTTCTAATAACCATGCCAAAATCCATATTTACTCTGAAAGGTCTGAGAGCTGTACCAAAATCCACATTTCTAGACTGAACCCAAGGCAGTTTGATGTTCAAGATTCCTTTCTCACCACTATATTCCTTTATTCTGTATTCTTGCAATATTTTCATGAAAACTTCACTTTCACCACCATTCAGAGTTAGAACAGAAGGCTCTTGAATAATTATGGACTGTCATTCACTTGTATCATCAGTCTTTTTCATGACCTGTTGTCTGTGATTCACATAGGTGCCATTCAGGTGAGGTAGTAGTACTGCTATTTCCTTTCATTTCATTTTTATTTTATTTTATTTTACAACTTAACAACCAAGAATCCCATGTGTCGCACTTTCAACAAATAGGCATGCATGACAATGATGTGATATTTTCATAGTTTTGAGATGACAAATTTCATGGTGCAATGCAACTTTGACACATGTGCAATAACATCCAGGGTCCAGATGTATTAGGCCCCCTCCACAAGAATGCGCCTTTGCGCCTGGTTCCGCGATTATGCGCATTATCGCGGAGGCGCATTTACTCACAATCCCTCTGCACGGGAGGCGGCGAGAAGCGGCGAAGCGCATTAAAAGATGCCCAAAAAGCGCTCTCCAGGTAGTTAATGCGCATAATCGCTTGTTCACACAGCGAAAATGCGCTTTAACGGCCGGAGCAAAATAAAAGTCGCTATTTAACGCGCGTTCGAAAATGCGCATTATCGGGGAGATAACGCGCCTGTACGCCCGTTTTGCGCTCCGCTCGTGTGTAGGTAAAATTTATAATGAGCCTTCAAGGCTCATTAAACGCCCCGTGTGGAGGAGGCCTTAAACAACAAAGCAATAAACAATGGGAAATGCTCAATGTATCCCAAAAATTTCAAACAATGCCTGAATTTTCCTTCCAAAAATCTATTGCTTGGATTCAGAAAAGCAGATCTGGTGATGACATTCTACTGATCTTTAAGAACACACAAACTGCTTTTTAGCACTATCCAAGTGGATTTCCCAAGTGGTCACTCTTACAGGATCCCAGAAGACATGCAAGACAAACAAAAATCCCTAAATGTTGACGGGCAATTTTGGGGACTTTTCTCCAACTTCCGTATGGACTTGTGAAATAATCTCCAGTTTTCTGTGCCTTAAACCAACCCAGTCCAAAATATACCAAAAACCAGAAATTGGGGGGGGGGGGAAATTGGCAACAGAGTAGAAAAAAATATACCAGTACACAATGCATAAAGAAGGTATAATGCAGTGAATATTTTCTCTGCAGTAAAGGGACTAAAAGGAGGGATGGAGACACAGGGCCCATACATATTTTGCATCCAAGAACTATGGATTCCCTTACCATTTTCATTTTCACTGGGGTCTATTTTTGCCTGCTGTATGCAGAAAAGCCTTTTGCAGAAAAAGTACAGCTCCGAACCTGGCAATTCTTCTTCTGTAACAGAGACAATTTCAACAGATCCAGGACTGGAGTCTGTTTCAAGGACCTGAATCAGCAAAACACACACACACACACACACACACACACACGGAGAAAGAATAAGATATTGCATGTTCAGCCCAATGGAGTTATCTCCTACCTCAAAATAGGACGCTCCAAAGTACCTTCTCCACAGTAAAGGCAGAACTCGTGCTCAATCAGCTGCTCCAGCAAAATTTATTGTGAGTCAACTATCAAAGACTAATTGAATAGATGTTTGCATTTATTGCATTTATCTGTACATGATCAACACAGGAGTACAGTAGTATGGTAGCAAGAGGACATAGATTTGCATAATATTTGCATGTGCTAATTTATATTTATAAATGCAAATTTAGAAATAATTATTACAATTTAAGTAGAAATACAGTACATCTCATCGTAATGGGGAAGACTGTGACCAGGTGATTTGTGTGCCTGCTCAGTCTGCTGTCCAGGAGCTCCCTCTTGATAGGTCACTTCAAGTCCCTGTGCTCCTTCTTAGGGTTTTTTATATTTAAATCAGACTTGGAAAGGGCAGCCCTTCAAACAGAGGATGGTCCTTATAAAACAGGGCACATGGCCACCTGACAACTCATTCTAATGGGCATGTCTAGGTTGGGAGAGAAGCCTGCCAACACAATATCATTACCCTGCCCTCCGATGCATCTTCATTTAGGCCTGTTAGAACATGTGAAATAGGTATTAGCTTGTGGCTGCTGTCTATATGTAGAGTGCCCTTCCCCTTCGAATGTCTATCTGCAATGACCTCTCCTATCTCCGGCTGTATGGGAAAGAGCTTTTGGGTCAGAGGTTAGTCTTCATAACTGGAAGTGTACCACACTATTTCAGAAGTTAAGCACTAGGCTTTTCCATTCTGCCATCAACATTTTTGGTGTGCATTATGCTATGAAAATAAACCTAGAACACTCCCATGAGGGGAAAAAACCAAATTAACATCAAAACCAGCTTGATTGTATCAAAAATTAGACTGCAAGTTTTGGAATATGTCCCTTTAGGGTTGATTTTTGAACCATAGGTGAGCACAAATCTCCATTCCTACAGGTGCAAATCACAAATAAACACATTGAGATTAATATGTGGCTACGTTTCTCTAGTCATATACTCAAAACCAGGATTCATTCTGGTAAAACCAGTCCAGAACAATCCATTTCAGATTTTGACATTCAAGGAGCACCATTCATTATGTGTGCTGAGAAAGTAGGGATGTGCACTGACCCCCCGGATCGGATCGGATAGCGGATCGGAATCGGACCTGGGGGGTCGGATCGGATCCAATCCGACCAACCTCCGATCCGATCCGATCCGATGAGGTCCGATCCGGATCGGACACCATTTTGAATGCTTTTTCCCATAGCCAAGTATTGTTTTACAAAAATGCCTATAACTTTTTCATTTGTAAAGATAGAAGGATGACACTTGGGCATTGTAGACTGGATAGGGATAGTTATCTGTGAGAAATTTCAGAAAGGTTGGTGCATGCATTTTGTGGCAATTAATTTTTTAATAAATACCCAGGAATGCCTATAACTTTGTCATTTTTAATGTTACACACATGAAACTTTGCCACATTGTAGGTGGTACCTTGGGACCTAAGTGTGTGAAATTTCAGAAACATAGGTGCTTGCCTTGTGTGGCAATTAATTTTAGAAAAATGGGTAGTAGTGGGGTAAATACAGTTATGCCTCCCATTTTTTTATTTTTAAAGATACAAACAGGAAACTTGGGCACATTACAGGTAACACTTGGCTTGATATGTGTGTGAAATTTCAGAAAGCTAGGTGCTTGCCTTGTGTGGCAATTAATTTTTGAAACAATGTGGAAAGAAACACCTATAACTTTGTTATTTTAAAGTTACATACATGAAACTTTGCCACATTGTAGGTGGTACCAATGGCTGCCATTGCAGTAGAACATTTGCTTTGACAAACAAGCTTTAATTTGTCCACCAAAACCAAACCTCTCATCAAGGAATCCCTGCTAAGCTTCTAGAGAAGTGATACACTTAGGGAGATTTAGACTCTGGATGTAATGGTCTATTAGGGTGGCCAGATGGTGTACAGTACAGAAGACAGTCCTCTGTTTGAAGGCATCCTCTATATGAAAGACTGGGCAGTCCAAGTCAGGTTAAAGATAAAGAACCATAAGAAAGGAGAGTGGGGGTCTTGAGGTTACCCACAAACAGTGACCACCTGCTCAGCAAATTGAGCAAGGCACACAGATCACCTGGTCACAACCTTCCCCGCTATGGAGAGATGTATTGCATTTCAATTTAAATTATAGTAATTATTTCTAATTGTTCATCTATAGATATAAATTAGCACATACAATTTTTGAACAACCCTTTTGTCCACTTTTGCTCTCTTTTATCCACTTTTTTGAGTATTTCACAACCCCCTCTTTTGGCAGTGTGTATCTGGCCACCATTAAATTGGTTTTACAGGGGCTTCCTCTTTTGATGACAATGGGCAGTGGAAGCTGGTGGCTCCAATGTCAATGGGACGGTGAATCAGCTCCGGGTTTCCAGGGTGGCGAATCAGCTCCTTTAGAGTTCTGACTGAAACCCAGAGCAGATTCACCACCACTGATATCAGAGCCACCAGCCACCATTGGTAATACATATTGCCTCATTTGCTTCAAAATGTGCTAAGCCAGCCCTGCTGCTTTTAAGGGTTTTCCCTTGCTCATTCGGCTGAGTGGGCCCCTAGACTTCTCCCCCAAAGCCCAGCGCTGATAGCACCACTATTCAGAGAGCCCCATTGTTCTTAGTTGAAAGTCAACTGATCTATCTAGAATGTAGTTTAAGGATTGCACCAACAGGGCACAATCCAGCAGGAACAACTCATGTACATGTGCTGTCGAAATGAAAGCGCTCTTTCATATAGATAGCCCAGAATCAGAATGGATGAAGCATGTCAAAACTTTGCCTTTTGCCCCTACCAAGTTACTCACCAGGTGAGATCAAGGAAAAACCTGGCCCTCTCATGGTAGCTGCCCATGTTTCCTGAGGGCAGCATTGCTTATCTGTTGAGAATCAATGAATCTAAAAGAATCAGCTTCCCAAAGCATGGCATGTGGCAGAGGAACAGACGAGAAATGGTTTTTTTTTTAAAAAAAAAAACACTTCCCCAGGTTAAACTTACCCCTTCCTGTGAAGCCATTGTTATCAGCCAAGCTGCTTTCGCTTTGCATTATAAAAGTTAGCCAGCTAGAAATCCCGCAGTCTGCTCTGCAAATATTTTCATTGAGCTATCCAAAATTGCTGGCTGAATCATTGTGGTAGAGGACATTATGACTGGCGTCAGTGTAATTCAACCTGTCCAAAGATATCAGGTTGCTGAGGATGGCATCACTCCAAAAGCCAAGGAGGCAGCAATCTTTTTAATTAACTGTAATCAGGAAAAGGAGCATGGAAGTATTTGCAAACTTAATCAGCAATGCCATATGTAGAGCAAAATTGTAATAAAGCCACATAGTCTATGTGTAAGAAAAGTAGAGTGAGGTGTGTGATTGTTGTTACTATTGTTAATTGACTTTACAATGTTGTTGTATAAAATATTTATAAATACAATAGAAAAGAAGATCTCTGGAAACTGTGACAGATGTATGTTAGCCTTTTCTTTTAGGCAAAACACATGAAACAGGTGACTTGGTTGGGCAGGTTGTCTTCATTAAAGAATTATGCCTGGGGAATAGGAAATAGCATCTTAAAATATGATTCCTAGGTAAAATGACATCTCAATAACACAGAAGAGGTGCACTTCCTGAAATACAGACAAAATAGCAATTGGGAGTTATTTCATCTGAAAGAATGCAAAAAGAGAGCGAGAGAGAGAAACTAGTTTTCAATGATGAAAATGTATTGAAACCTAAAATATATGTGCCAGGTGAGACTCTCTGGTGAGGGCATTCTACAGATTTGTTTGTTTGTTTGTTAGATTTGTATACTGCCCAATAAGCAAATGCCCTCAGGCCAGTTTACAATCATAAGACCAAACAACAACAGCAATGAAATAAACAAAACAAAATACAACAATAAAAATATCAAAATAATACAATATTAAATATTAAAGATATTGAAAAGTATTAAATCACTGAGGGTGGGATACCACTACTGAAAACACCCTCTCTATAGTAGACATCCATTTCATCTCATTTGGTGAAGGCACCTGGAGAAAGGACTCAAAAGATGACCTTAGGGTCTGGGTAGGTATATATAGGAGGAGATGCTCCTTCAGATAAACTTTGGTCCTTTAGACACCAGGCGCAAACCTAGCTCTTTAGAAAGAGCTTTGGGCCTATACATGAAATCAATGGAGTTTACCTCAAAATAAACATGCATGATATTATGGTGTTAATCTCCTTCGTTTTTCTATACGATGATTTTTAGGTTCTGTGACATGGCATTTTTAAAAAAAAAATCAAATGGTTGCTACTTTTGAAATGCTTTATTTAATTTTAATTTGAGTATTGTTTAATGGCTTTGCAATTTATTGTTCGATTTTTGTTTTTGTGAGCTACTTTGTTTCTGGTTTTGTGGAAAGCAGTATATGGGCACACACACACACACACACACACACACACACACGAATAGAAACAAAAAAAAAACCTATGACTCTCCCACTAGGCCCCTAAATAGACATCCTACATGAACATATCCTTCATGCTGAGTCAGGACTGCTATGGGGTAAAATAATTACTACCTGGGAGACGCTGTTATAATTAGCTGATAGGCAATGTGGACAATTCATCTGCCATTCACACTGGATCCACCATGTGCAGGTACGTTCTTTTTCTTTTTGAGTTGCATTCTCTTTCTCTCTCTTCCTCCCTTTCAGCCTGCCTACAGTAATAATTCTAAGAACCACAGCATGCTGTAAAAACAGGATATCAGCTTGTGTCAAAAAGATCGAAGGAGGTTTTGAGGTTTTGATTTTTATCTTAGCAGACTCAGACTCTCCCTTCTTTCTCTACACATTTGTCTACACACATTGGTAGAAGAGATGGCGGCACCTGAGGTACAGCTCTATACAAAGGTCTTGAACAAGAATAAAAACAGAAGCACCCAGTCTTTACTGGAGCCTCTCTTAGCCTCTGGATTCTCTGTACATACAGCGTGAGTACCTCTGTTATTACGTTGTCACAAAATCCCTCTTCCATCTGTTTATAAGAATGTAGACACTAAAGAACCATGTGGGGCGATCAACTCTTCATTTGTAGCACAGTATCTCCTTTGGAATCACAGAAAGTTTAGGTATTCTTGGATTTCACAAAGGACTTATGGCTTTGCTGGTGATTTTCAGTCAAACCTGTTATAGGAAATTATTTAGCATCCTTTTAAAGCCCAGAAACGACATATTTGATTGAAGTAAACCTGAACCAAGCATTGCACCTACTTCTTGTTTCAGTTTTACCATGGCTAAAATCCTGGAAGAGACAAAGATTTTGGGGGAGCATGAAACTCTAGTTATATTTGGCAAATGCATTATGGAATACATGGATTCTGAATTTTAGGAGTTCTTATTGTACGATGATGATGATGTATGTAGTGCCGAAATCAAAATGCTGTACAAGAAGTTTTAAAAGATAGGCCCTGCCCATAGGTTCACAACAATCAAACTAAGACCCCCTCTAGATGGATTCGGTTTGACGCCTGGTTAGCCGATTATGCGCATAATCGCTGAAGCGCTTTATCGTTAATGCTTGTACGCAAAAGGTAATTGAGTGCACAACTGGTGGCCTTACTGGTTGTTTGAAATGCGCTTTACAAGTAGTTAATGCAGAGAATCGCTTGTTCATATAGGCAAAATGCACTTTAACGGCCGGAGGAAAATAAAAGTCGCTATTTAAGACGCATTCGATAATGCGCATAATCAGAGAGATAAAGCGCCTCAACTCCCGATTTACGCTCTGCTCTTGTAGAGGTAAAAATTTTAATGAGACTTCAAAGAGCTTTAAATGTCTCGTGTAGAGGCAGCCTAATTTAAATAAGGCTTATTCTCTGCTGCCAGAGGGCAAAACTAGATCTAATGGGTTTAAACTACAGGAGAGTAGATTTCATTTGAACTTTAGGAGAATCTTCCTAATAGTAAATACAGCAATGGAACTAATTACCTAGGGATCTGTGTCATCTCTCCCTTGCTGGACATCTTCAAGTAGAGGCTGGCCAGACATCTGTTGTGGATACTCCACCTCTGGATTTCTTACACTGAACAAGGGTTGGACTAGATGGCCTACAAAATCTCCAACACCATCATTCTAATGGTTCTTCGTTCCACTTTTTTCCTTTTAGTGACCAGTTGCTACCATTTTGAGTGAGGACTGGAGATGGCTTTCAAACAAGTGGAAGGAGAAATATTTTTGGTAGTGTTGAGAATGAAAAGCAGGAGAAGGTACAGGTCAACATGTTAATGACAACAGTGGTCAAGTGATCCATATAAGCCTGTGTTACCAACCTGAGAGAAAGTTGAAATGGGTCAGGCAGGGGAATTTGCCCTTGGAAACGTTAAAGGGAGCATAACAGAGAACTAACCTGCTGATGGTACCCATCCAATTTGGTTCCAAAATTATGGCTCCAAAATGAGACTTCAATTAAGCAGATAGCTTGAATTAAATGCCAAGTTCCTTTCTTTCTTTCTCTTTCTTAAAAGCACTCAAGGTAGCTTTTAGTTTAAAATAATGGCTTTCATTTTAAAATTAGTGATACAAAAAGGGGGAAAGGAATGGAAAAGGAAGAGGAAAATAAACAAATTCAGTTATAGTTCTTTCATAATGTTACGAATTCAGGATTTTTTTCTGTTCTCTGTTGATTTTGTATCTGGGATTTTGGTAGCTCTGCATATTTGCCATGAGAAAGAAACTACATGAGCGCGTGTGCTTTTATGTTGGTAAGTAATACATAAGGCATTCAACCAGGAAACATAAAATAGCATTGCCACCTTTTTGATGATCCTGTTCTGGTGTCTTTAACATGGAAATGGCATGTGGAAATGGCGCAGGTAAAATATTTCCTGCCATGAAGATAAAGTGATAGGGAAAGCATCACCTGATTAATTTATGTATGTGAAGCAGCTTTACAAGGCAAAAGGGAAGTTTGTAATGTTATTAAGTATGTGCACTTAATGTACTTCAACATATATTGAAGGGCTTTCTCAGTGGCTGCTCCCAGGCTCTGGAACTCCTTGCCAAGGCAGGCCCAGCTAGTCCTGTCTTTGATTAACTTCTGCTGGCAGGCAAAGACTTTTAGAATGTTTTAAGGATGTTTTTAGGATGTTTAGGATGTTTTAATGCAGTTTTAATAATATGTGTTATGTTTTAATCAGTTTTATGTATTTTATCATGTTGTTGTTCCCCGCCTCGATCCAGACGGAGAGGCGGGTAAGAAATAAATTGTTATTGTTATTATTATTTTTATTATTATTTCAAGTGACCTTTGGCCCATTAGCTGACTTGTAAATGTGTTATAATTGGTTTGAACTGTTTTTTTTAAAAGAACATTTTAATTGCCTTGTTTTGTGTTCTATTGCTTTTTAATTACTATATATTACCCTGTTTTTATGTTTTATTGCCTTGTTTTTATTAGGGATGTGCACTGGATCGGACCCGATCCACGATCCGAGTCCGGTCCAGTGGGAAATCGGATAAATTATCCGATTTCCGATCCCGCAGCTGGATCGGCCGATCCAATCCGAACCGGTCCGAAAAAGCTCCGAACCGGTTCGGCGGATCGGCGGATCGGCGGGCGCCCACTGGCGCCCACCGCCGCTTCCATTGGCGGGCGCCAGCGGGCGCCCGCCGATGAAAGTGGACAGCGGGGGGGGAGGAGGGGGGCACTTACCTTCTCGGCCCAGTGGCTCCCGTCCGGCGCCGGCGCCTACTACTACTAGCAGGCTCCGCGGCCTGCTCTAGGGTGGTGCGCCGGGTGATGTCATCACCCGGCGCGCTACTCTAGAGCAGGCCGCGGAGCCTGCTGGTAGTAGTAGGCGCCGGCGCCGGACGGGAGCCACCGGGCCGGGAAGGTAAGGAGGGGGTGCGTGGAGGGGAGGAGGGGGCGCGCGGAGGGGGGAGGGGGGAGGGGGGCCCTTACCTGCCCGGCCCGGCGGCTCCCGTCCGGCGCCGGCGCCTACTACTCCCAGCAGGCTCCGCGGCCTGCTCTAGGGTGGCGCGCCGGGTGATGTCATCACCCGGCGCGCTACTCTAGAGCAGGCCGCGGAGCCTGCTGGAAGTAGTAGGCGCCAGCGCCGGACGGGAGCCGCCGGGCCGGGAAGGTAAGGAGGGGGTGCGTGGAGGGGAGGAGGGGGCGCGCGGAGGGGGGAGGGGGGAGGGGGGCCCTTACCTGCCCGGCCCGGCGGCTCCCGTCCGGCGCCGGCGCCTACTACTCCCAGCAGGCTCCGCGGCCTGCTCTAGGGTGGCGCGCCGGGTGATGTCATCACCCGGCGCGCTACTCTAGAGCAGGCCGCGGAGCCTGCTGGAAGTAGTAGGCGCCGGCGCCGGACGGGAGCCGCCGGGCCGGGAAGGTAAGGAGGGGGTGCGTGGAGGGGAGGAGGGGGCGCGCGGAGGGGGGAGGGGGGAGGGGGGCCCTTACCTGCCCGGCCCGGCGGCTCCCGTCCGGCGCCGGCGCCTACTACTCCCAGCAGGCTCCGCGGCCTGCTCTAGGGTGGCGCGCCGGGTGATGTCATCACCCGGCGCGCTACTCTAGAGCAGGCCGCGGAGCCTGCTGGAAGTAGTAGGCGCCGGCGCCGGACGGGAGCCGCCGGGCCGGGAAGGTAAGGAGGGGGTGCGTGGAGGGGAGGAGGGGGCGCGCGGAGGGGGGAGGGGGGAGGGGGGCCCTTACCTGCCCGGCCCGGCGGCTCCCGTCCGGCGCCGGCGCCTACTACTCCCAGCAGGCTCCGCGGCCTGCTCCAGGGTGGCGCGCCGGGTGATGTCACACAACCACTGTACAGTCAGCTTCTCAGTAGACAAAGGTTACACAGCCCTAACCTTTCTACCACTGCATTGTCCATTTTGGTTCATCATGGCTATTCTGGAATTTATTGAATCCAGTGGTTCTATGGGCCTGGTAGGGCCAGATTAAAATAATTGATCAGTTAATCAATTAAAACCCCTGTCGTGCAATCTTATGTTCCTTGCAAAGGGGTCTTTGGGGCCATAGGATACTGTAGACTTCCCCCTCCATGTGCGGAGAGGTAGGTCATCCTTGTATAGGAGTGGAACTTTCCAGTACTGCAGCTGCCCTGCTGTCTGTGGGGCTGAAAACATGACTGTTTGGGGGCAGGATGATAAGACCTTTCATTCCCCTCAACAGAGCTAGAAACCACAACCATCCATTAGCTGGTGTAGTAAATTCTCTTCCATTAGAGGCAAGGGAAGAGGAGAGAAAAAGAATACACAAGACCACCACCTTTTCCATTTTCTGCTCTGTCTAACAGAAGCCAGAAGCAGTTAAGAAGTGGTGATTCCTCTGCTCCAGAGTTCCCTGCTCCACCACCTTAAGATTTCTTTTACAGGTTGAGAACTCATCCTACTTGAATAGCGAAAAAAGCTAACAACTTCTTAAAATGCAGCATAGGCATTTTCAGGAGGAGACTCTAAATTTAATTAGTGTGGTGAGCTGTTAAGTTGAGAAAACATCCCCGCTGCTGAATACTAAAAAAAGAAGGCACATTCTGTCTCAATGCGATTTTGGTTTTCTTTTCTCAGTGCGAGTTTATTGTACTTTCCGTAGGCTAAAAGCTATGGCAGCTACTGGACAAAAGACAGTAGAAGAAGCAGCAAAGTGGTGAGTATGTGCAAGCTGTACTTCCAAACAACCTGAATTAGAATGTTATCAGACGAGCGTTTTATCACGTGCCCGTTACTGCCCACTCATGGTTTCTCGCATGTCCTTTAGATGACACCGTCTGCCTCCCTCCTGTGCACCTCCCACTCCTTCTGGCCTTCGTTCCATCACAAAATTCACCCGGGTAAATCCAATTTGTAAAAAAACAAAATGTTCCACCATTTCTTGCTGTGTGCAGAAAAAGCCACCCGATAAAAGTACCCACTGAATGGGCCACACAGTCATTGTTTACTTCCTCTTTCTTCCCCTGTGTGAAGAAAGAGGAAGTATTGTGGGATAGAAGTGGGGAGAAAAGCTGACGGTAAGGAAACACGATTTCCCCTGTCTGATGGCACTCTTAGAAGCACTCTTAGTTGGTGTGTGTTTTTATGATCACTAAATTTGACCACATAGGGATTGATGCAACAAGATCACAGGAAACTTATATATATCCAGTGTTGTATTCATAGGTTTTGGAGTGCGGGTGCTCATCATGACCGTCTCTATAGCAACACCCCCAAGGAGAGCCCCAAAATGCTGGCAGCAGTGTCGATCCATATCTCTGTGTGTATCTGTGTACATTCACATCTTTGCACCTGAAAGAGCAGCAAAATATAGCACAATACTCAATATATTAGGATGAGTTAACAGTCATACAATAGCAAGCTGGCAAAGAGCAGTGTAGTGGTTAACATGTTGGGCTTGGGCTGGAAAGACCTGTGATTGTTTGAGAAAGAGAAAGAGAGAGATACAACATGTCCCCAAACAGCATCAGAGCACCAGCTCAAGATTTTCCAGGAGTTCCTTTTCCAAGCACCAGGAAGAAACATTTGATCTCCAGGTCAACAAACAAATTCCAGAAGTCTTTACCTCCATTAGGAGCAGGTCTTTTGTACAGCTAATAACTCATAATTGCCCATACAAGATCAACTCAACCCAAAATATTTTTCAATACAACAGACGTAGCACACACCAATATATTGTTGCTGGGAAAATCCATTTCTCCTCCAACTACTGTGAGGATAGCAATTACACTGAGAGGGAACAGGAAAGACTGATGGGGCATGGTAGATGATATCTTGTCTCTGCAAATCAAAAAGTCCTGGTGCTTTGACCCTGCAAGCCTCGGCTCCACTACACCACTGAATATATCTTCAAGCAACATCATGAGAAAGTGTGATGGAATATTAGATTGAGTAGCTAATGGTAGGTCAATTAGTGCATGGATTTGTTACCTCTTCACCATTTGCCAACCACATCTGTGATCCTTCAAGAGGAACAAATGGCTGTAAAGATATGGGGGCAAAGAGCTAGATATGAGCCAAGAAGGTCCCCTCTACAAGATTTCACTTTGACGCCCGGTTGCCCAATTATGCGCATATATGGATAAGCGCATTTACTCCTAATACCTATTCACAAGAGGTGATGAAGCGCATTACGGGCTGTATGAAATGCGCTTTAAAGTTGTTTACATGCGGAGAATCGCATATTTACATAGCCATAAGGTGCTTTAACTCCCGCGGTAAATTTTAAGTCGCTATTTAACGCGCATTCGATAATGTGAATAATCGGAGGTAAAAAGCGCCTCAACCCCCAATTTGCACTCCACTCTTGTAGAGGTAAAATCTGTAATGCGCCTTGAAAGAGCTTTAAATCATTCTTGCAGAGGCACCCGAAGCCACTGTTGGTCATTGCTCCCCATCACATTTTTAATTCATGAATTAAGCACCATCCACGTACATTTGAAAAGGGAGAAGGTCTTTTCAGTGGCCGCACACAGGCTTTGGAACTCCCTCCAGAAGAAAGCTTGTATGGCCCCATAATGCCTCCCCATAGGATGGTCAACACTTTCCTTTCTAGGAAGGCTTTGGGGTCACAAATGATTGCTTCCTTTTTGAAGTGGTATTATTGCTGTGGTTATATTATTTTTTTATGGTGGCTGTATTTTTTAAAATCTTTTTCTTCTCTGCTGTTTCACAGAATAATCCTCCATTGTATCCAGAGCCCTGTTGGCTCATACCAGCCAGGGGAGGAGGAATGTGTGTGTGAGAGGGAGGGAGGGCTTTTGAGGTTTTTTTAATCATCCTCACTGAAAGCAATAGGGGGAAGTTAGCTAAGGCCGTTTTTACGCTGGCCTTGTTTTGTGGGATTGCCTCTGGGTGGTCCCTGTGAGGACTCCCAGGGGCAGGGGGGTCACGGGTTTCCCCCGGAATAAGGGATCCCAGGGGAAACCCAATTCTTCCTGCAGTCCCGGAAATGTCCCGAGATCACAGGAGGTGTGGGCAGCCGTCCTGGTGCTTGCTGACTCACAAGTAAGCAGGCACCAGAAATGGGCACGGAGCTACGTAGCACAGCTCCGTGTCCATCAAGGGAGCAGGGAAGCAAGTCTGCCATCCCCAGGATGGCGGAGGGGGTGGGGCCCCAATTTTGGGGGGTAATTTTTTTAAAAAAAATGCTTACATTTCCGTTGGAGCACAACGTATGCTCTTCACGGATCAAGGAACAAAAAAAATGGCGGGCACGACTTGCGATGGCCCAGGAGGAAGCCTGGTTGTTGCACTCTAATGTGTATTAGAGTGACGATCCTGGAAGCAGGTACTTCCAGAACCTTCCTCCCTCCCTCCCTTTACACCTGTATGGTGTAGAAAAGCCCTGAGTCTGCTCCAGGCTGGCAGAGCTGAGGGGCACCATTCAGGCCCCTCTTGGAGGAATGGACGGGTTTTGGATCCATCAAATCCAAAATCAATTCTGCCTCAACCCTGGAACACTCTGTTTTAAGGTCTATTGCCAGCAGTAGATTTACACCCACATAACTTTATATAGGAAAGTAAATGATGCCTCCAGCAAGGACAGCCTTGATAGAGGGGTTCCACCCTTATCCTAAGCCATGCTGGATGGCCATAGATATTCTACCTGTGTTTTATTACTGATTTGTTGTGTTTATTGCTGGTGTCAAATTATTTTAAATTTGTGATGTTATGGTTTAATTGCGTTGCTAGCCACCTTGGGCCTGTTGAGGAAAGGCTGGGTAAAATTGGTTTAAATACATAGATAAATGGTGATGCTTTACAGCAGGGGTGTTGAAACTCAGAGGCTAAAGAAGGGTGGCAGCGGAATAAAATATATAAATAAATAAATAAACCTCAGACCAAATCTGAAACTGTCCCTCCAGGGTTCCCAGGGTGGGTGCACCCCCTTTTCCCCGAGGGTCTTGCTACTCTTCAAGGACCACAGCAGTGCGGCTTAAATACAGGGCCCTCTCAGCAGGCTCGATTGGCCCCCTTATCTCTCCCCCAAAGAAGACTGGCAGCAGCAACGACAGAGACCAATGTTAGGTCCTCTTCCCCAGCCTCCCTGGTGTCCTGGCTGCTAGTGGAGGGAGGACAGAGAGAAGCATCGGGTAGCAGGGAACAATGGCTAAAATCCAACATAGGTCCTACTTAAAGTAGACCCATTGAAATGAATGGCATGTCTACTGTAAGGCCCATTCATTTCAATGGGTCTACTCTAAGGACTTATGTTCGCATTTACACAATATGCACAAAGGCAGTTATGCATACTTTGGCTATGCAGTTGCAGGAAGAACTGAGATGTAGTAGACATGCTTTTCTCCTTCCAAGGCTACAAGGGCTGCATAAACTCATTTACTACATAATGTGGAAATTCACCCTTAGTTCAGGCCACTGTGTTGTTGTTGCTGCACCTTGGTTATTGAATTCAGGCTCTACGCTTGTGTTGGCTAGGCTGACCAGATGAAAAGGAGGACAGGGCTCCTGTATCTTTAACAGTTGCAGAGAAAAGGCAATTTCAGCCGGCATCATTTGTATGCAATTCGTCCCTGGTGAAATTCCCTCTTCATTACAACAGTTAAAGCTGCAGGGGCCCTGCCCTCTTGTGTATCTGGTCACTCTAGTATAGTGCCTGCAACTTCAACTGTTGTGATGAAGAGGGAATTTCACCAGGTACTAATTGCATACAAATGACACTGGCTGAAATTCCCTTTTCTCTGCAACTGTTAAAGATACAGGAGCCCTGTCCTCCTTTTCATATGGTCAGCCTAGTGTTGGCCACTTAACCGGCATATTGTTTTATATAGTTCTATGGAGGGTTGTTCAACATCGCCTGCTGCATGTGTTTTTTTCCCCTTAGGACTAGGCCAAGGAAAGAGAAGGAGCTTGGTGTCTGAAGTCTGACTTGGACTTAAAGCAGGAGTGAGCCATTTCAAGGAGTAGGGGGTCACATTGTCCACCCCCACACCCACCAGGGGCTATACATCACCACCCTGCCGTTGAATATAACACCGAAATGCAGCAGCAGGGCAGCAGAAAAATTGGGCTGTTTTAAAGCAACGTTGTGGTTTGCCACCACACCACCAAATTTTGGTGGCAAACCACCAAACTTTGTGCTTTTAAAAAGAGGCTTCCCTCCACCACCACTGCTGCACTGCTGGATTTTGTTGGCACAGTGGCGGGAACAGTGTGTGTGGGGGGCATTAATCCACTGTGCCCAAATACAACACACAGGAACCACGTTCCTTTTCCCAGTTGTCTGAAAGATATCCTTGCCTGTTCATTTCAGACATTGACCCACTGGCTCCTTGCCTGCTTCCAGTAGTGGTTGTGGATGTCCCTGCAACCCTGGCTGTTCTGCAAAAAGCCTGCCTTGGGTTTACAGATCTCCTGAAACTGACTCAAAATAGGAAAGTACATCAAGTAGCCTTCCCCAGTGTGTTGCCCTCCATATGTATTGGACTTTAAATTGGAGCCACTTCGGAGCACAGTCTTTGCAACAAGACTTCCAGCTCTAATCCCGTTATACCATCACAGCACTTTGGCCAGAATGACTGAAGAACTCTTGCACCATTTTGTATCTTGATATGCGCTCTCTCTGTCTCTGTCTCTCTCTCTTGTCAATTGTAGGTTACATTCTCACTGCAATGATCCTTCTTTGGACGATCCAATTCCTCAGGAATACGCCCTCTATTTGTGCCCGACGGGCACTTTAAATGACATACTGATGGAGTTCTGGAGAGAAAGCAAACATCATTGCGGAAAAAACAAAGCCCATGATGTTTTCCCACACATCACGCTTTCTGAATTCTTTACGGTAAGCTTGACTTTTACTGTGCACAGAAATGACATCACAGCTTCTTTGCATTTTACTCTCCAAAGAGTACTATGCATCCTGGTCTCTTTTGTTGTCGATGTCTCACCTAGATGTGTAAAACTTACACAATGGCTGAATTCGGACAACACGATAGTCAATGGTGGGGTAATAATCAACTTTACAGTTGTTCATCTAGGGGGTACTCCCCACACAACATGGTAATAAATAATCAACTGTGGTGTGGATTAGGATCAGCACTGAGTTGACTATGGCAGCATTCGGACGACATGATAGTCAATACAACTGACAATTGTTCCCCCCCCCCCAGTTGCTTATTGTGTCGTCCAAATTCAGCCTATGGCTGTGTTCAGACATCATGATAGGCCATGATGGGTTAATAAGCTGTGCAAATTGGCTTATTTTTGAAATAGTCCACAATCCCCCACCACAAAAATGGCCTAATAAGCTTCTGTGAGTTGTATAGAAAAGGGAATTTCGGCAGGTGTATATATTTCACTTGGTGAAATTCCCTCTTCATCACAACAGTTAAAGCTGCAGGAGCTATACTAGAGTGATCAGATACAAAAGAGGGCAGGGCTCTTGCAGCTTTAACTGTTGTGATAAAGAGGGAATTTCACCAAGTGCTGCATGCATGCAAATGACATCTGCTGAAATTCCCTTTTCTATACAACTGTTAAAAATACAGGAGCTCTGTCCTGCTTTTCATATGGTCACCCTAATTTAACACACCATGGGTTATCGTGTCATCCGAACCCAGTCAGTGCTCAATTTGAGCCAAGGGTGAATGTCAGAAGCTGTTTTCAGTGTTTGCCATTTTTCATCTGTCCCAGCACTTTGTTGTTTGCCCTATCTCATCATCTTAAATGTTAAGACTGACAATATATGAAATGTACTAGTTATGCATCAGCCTGAAGCAGCAGGGTTCTGTAACTCATGAATTTTCTTTCAGTGTGAAGACCAAAAGGTAGATGGCTTATATGAAGCATTAAAGAGAGCTGGGGACCATTTTTCCAGTTGCTTCCCATCGATCATCTCCCTATCACTACATTCCTCCACCACCTACATCGGGTTCTTCGTTAGCGATGGCCCGGCAAATATCATCAAATCGTTTGCTACAGCTTTTGCCACAGAGGCTATGTTATTAGCAGGTAACAAGGGTGGCAAGCTGGAAGTCCACTATCAGAGCGAGTTTTTGGGCCAGTTCTGACAATATGCTAAGCCACGGATAGGCCGCTAACCCCTTTGTAGCAAATGGTTAGTGAGTGTGTTTAAACTGTGGTTATGTAACCACCGTGGATAGAAATGGTTCACACGACACACTAAGCCATCATGTTTAGCTCAAAATGCTTAACCACTGTGGCTTAGCATAGCATGTCTGAACAGTTTTTTTTCCCTTTTTCAAAGCTCAGAGGAGCAGGCATGTGAAGCTGAGAAACTGCCGTCTCTGCTTCACTGTCAGGAAAAGCCCTACATCAGCCTTACCCAACCGAGTGCACTCCAGATTAGGGTGACCAGATAAAATCCACGTCAGGGGTCATGTAACTTTAACAGTTGTGGAGAAAAGGGAATTTCAGCCAGTGACATTTGTATGCAATTAGTTCCTGGTGAAATTCCCTCTTCATCACAACAGTTAAAGTTGCAGGGGCCCTGCCTTCCTTTGTATATGTCACTCTAGTATAGTGCATGCACATTTAACTGTTGTGATGAAGAGCGAATATCACCAGGAACTAATTGCATACAAATGACACTGGCTGAAATTCCCTTTTCTCTACAACTGTTAAAAGTTACATGAGCCCTGACCTGGATTTTATCTGATCAGCCTACTCCAGATGTGCTGGACCACAACTTCTATAATTTCCAGCCAACATGGTCATGCTGGCTGGGTATGATGGGAGTTGCAGTCCAACACACCTGAATGGCCATGCTGGCTGGGTATGATGGGAGTTGCAGTCCAACGCATCTAAATGGCCATGCTGGCTGGGAATGATGGGAGTTGCAATCCAACACACCTGAATGGCCATGCTGTCTGGGAATGATGGGCGTTGCAGTCCCAGACACCTGAATGGCCATGCTGGCTGGGAATGATGGGAGTTGCAGTCCAGGACACCTGAGTAGCCATGCTGGCTGGGAATGATAGGAATTGCAGTCCAGGACACCTGAATGGCAATGCTGGCTGGGAATTATAGGAGTTTCAGTCCAACACATCTGGAGGGCTTCAGGTTGGGGAAGGCCATACATGCATATATATGCATCTGCCCTTTCTGTAACAAACTGAATCAGCAGCCCCTTCTTTGTGAGCAGGCCTTGTCAACACATCAAGGCCTGCACATGAGTCCTAGAGCTACTGAGGCTGCTGTCTTATAACACTTACCAAGCAGTATGTCCCACTGAATTTTGTGGGACTTAATTCTGAGTAGAAATTCATAGGGTTAAGCTGAGAATGACAAAAACCATACAACAATTGGTAGAATACAACTCTGGGAATAATCTAGCGATAATTAATCTCATCTTGGAATCCTGTTTGATGGGCATTTTATTTGTTAGATTGCTGTGTGAAACCTTCAACCAAGCAACTCCATCTTACAATGGCCAACAAATTTTATCCTCACCATCAAAAGACTTTGGAGCAACTGGCCAAATCCATCAATCCTAAACAAAGCTGCCAGTGGATGGCGACTCTGTATTCCAGAGACATGCGCTTCGTGAATTACCAGGTACATGCATAACTAGACAGCCTAGCTCTTTCAACATTAGAAAACATTTCTGTGGCTGTGTAGTAATTTAGTTATCAAGTACTTCCTTTTATGATATGCTTTTGGGAATACATCACTTTATTTGCAGTTCCCCAGAATGAATGATACCTTTTTTTTTTTTTGGTTTGGGTTTGCAACAATCTAATATGAAAAGTCATTTTGCATTTTGCATCTTTAGGGGAGCCCCCAATTGCTCGTGCAGATTTCAAAGTTTCCATAGTTTTCATAACAATGTTGAGGGCAATATTTCTCAGTTTTCTGACAGATGTAGCACCCTTGGTCTATCTAGCCCAGTATTGTTGACACTGATTGGCTACAGCTTTCCAGGGTTTCAGGCAGGAATATTTCCAGCCCTACCTGGAGATGCCAGGAATTGAACCTGGGGTCTTCTACATGCAAAGTATGTGCTCTATCAGTGAGCCACAGTCCTTCAGTAAATCTGAAATCTGAAAAGGGCTTGGGTTTCAAGGATAGTATAACCAATGTAGTAGTGAGCTACCTGTTTGGCTCTCATTGATGGACAACGTTGTAATAATAGACACTATTTATGAAGGTGCGCCACATTCACACAATCAAATGGTCCCACAGCAACTGCAGTTATCACAGGAACAACCCAGCCTGCAAGCTTCCCTTCTGCTGAGCACTAAGATTTCTCCTGCTACAAGTTCAGTTGGAATGCTTTGGCTGTGGTCAGAGCACATCTCCTCCATGTTCAGTAAGTTCTATTGAAATCAATGAGGCTTAGTTACATATTAAGTCATGACAACATGCTTAATGATGATGTATTGTGGTTAGAAATGGGGGAGTTATTCATTTCACATTTTAATATGGACTTCTTGGTTTTATTTACACTTCGTTTCTTTTAAAATGTATTTTTAATTTGTTTTTATTATTTTATTCTATTTGTTCACCACTCTGAAATTCTTGAATGGGAGCAGTGTATAAATATTGTAAATAAATAAAACAAATTTTACATTTCTGAAGCAATATGGAAACTGAAACTTGGGCCCTTTCTACACCATAGGGGTGTAGAGGGCTGGAGGGAGGGTGATCCCGGAAGTAGCTGCTTCCGGGATCGTCGCCCTAATACAGACCATTTGTGCAATGACCAGGGCTCTTCCTAGGCTGTTGCACTGTCATGGCCGCCATTTTTTTAAAAAAGAAACATTTGAGAAGAGTGCACGAGCTCTCCAGCGAAACAGTAAGTTTTTTTAAACAAACACTACCCAAAATTGCCCCCTCCCCCCTGCCATCCTGAGGATGGCAAAATGGATGTCCCCTTGATGGGGGACGGAGCCGTGCAGTGCTCCTCCATGCCCATTGGTTCTGCTGGGCTTACTCGCGCGGAAACTCGGAAGCACCCAGGACAGGCGGCCATATATTCCGCAGTCCCAGGAACTTCCCAGGACTGTGGAAAAATTGGGATTTCTCAGATTTCTGTTATCCCTGGAAAATCCCACGACCAACTCCCACCCCACCCCCGGGAGTCCCTGTGCGTCATTTGGACTCACAGGGACCAGCTGGGGGTCATCCCAGGCAAAACGCCTGGTGTGGAAAGGGCCTTGGTTAAGTTCTGAAAGTTGTATGTCTCCGAATTTTGCAATGGAGTTCTTCAATCAAAAATTGCATACAGAAATGCATATATTAGGGGGAAATGCACCCAAAATGTGTATATTAGAGAAAATAACTTTTAAAATGTATTATATTAGGACAATTTTTGTGTGTGTGTGTGCATGTGTGCCAAAATTGCATAGAAGGATTGTGCACAAAATGCATGCAAATTTTCATGTGAGCTTTAAAAAAAAGTTCACAGAGTTTGGGATAAGCCAAATTTAAGATTGAAAAAATTCTCAAACTTTGGAACAAGCAAACTTAAGGCTGAAAAATGAGAAACTGCGAGAAACCAACATTGACAGATTCATCCATCACTAACTGTGGCAGGGTGACTAGATCGCCAGGGGTTTCCCGGTCCTAACTGGGAAAACTGGGGCGATCCGGGCCGACCAGGCCCTGGGGGCAAACCTCCGTGGAAACGGTCGGCTCAATCTGGAGCGCTCCCCCTCCTCCCTGTTCAAACCACCGCTGCGCCAAGCCCCTCGCGGGCGACACTCACCTGGGCTCATGTTGCTCGCTCGCGCCGCCGCCGCTGCTGCTGCCCCTCATCGCCTCGCAGGAGGAAGTGAGGGTGCCCAGCTCAGGTGTCCCATCGTCCCCTCCCCAAACCAGCCCTAGAGCTGGCGCGCTTGGGGCGGCGCTGAGGAAACTTCCCCCTGGGCGGGCGAGGCAGACTGTCACCCCTCCTCGGCACACTTCCTCCAGCCCCTCCCCCGGGCGATCCGGGGCTTCTTCTAGGCCAGAGCGACGGCGCAGGACTAGAAACTGCTCAGCTCGGCCTGGAGGAAGCGCCGTCGCTCAATCTTAGAAGAAGCCCCGGATCGCCCGGGGGAGGAGCTGGAGGAAGTGTGCCGAGGAGTCTGCCTCGCCCGCCCAGGGGGAAGTTTCCTCAGCGCCACCCCAAGTGAGCCGGCTCCAGGGCTGGTTTGGGGGGGGGGGACGATGGAACACCTGAGCTTGGCGCCCTCACTTCCTCCTGCGAAGCTATGCGGGGCAGCAGCAGCAGCTGCAGCACGAGCGAGCGACATGAGCCCAGGTGAGTGTCGCCCGCGAGGGTCTTGGCGCGCGGTGCTTTGAACAAGGAGGAGGGGGAGCGAGCGAGCGCTGGGGTGGAAGCTTTTTGCTCCTTGGGCAGCCTGATGCCCCTCTCTAAAAGATGGTGTAGGGCTCCAGATACCATCATCCCCAAGGATGATGGGGGTTGTAGTCCACCAACTGGGGCTGGGGATGATGGGACTTGAAGTCCCAACACAATCTTGTGGGCACTACACACCCCCTTTGGGTGGCCATTTTGGACCTGGATTTTGGTTTCCAAAATCTGGTCACCCTAAACTGAGGTCTCACTTATATGTCCATTGTTTGACAAACTATCAGTGTAAACAGATGCCAGGAACATTTCCACTTGTTCCTGGATTGGCAAAAATATAATTTTCTCTTTTTAAAAACATTGGTTTCCTCTTAGGTTTTGAGGGCCTTGTTCCAGTATAAGCCTCAGAACATTGATGAACTGATGATGAATGCTGGAGATCTTATATATGTCAACCGAACACAACAAAGTGAAGTTTGTGATGGCTGGGTGATTGGTATCTCCCACCGAACTGGGTGCCAGGGATTTCTTCCTGAAAATTACACAGAAAAAGCCAATGAGTCAGATACCTGGGTGAAGCACAGGTTAGTGGCACTTGGCTTCAGATTTCTTCATGTGATATGTGCGCAATTTGTTATTTGATATTGTTCTCCATTAGTACAGTAAAAGGAGAGCAGAGTTGTTGTGACAAATAGTATGTTTGCACCTCCAGCCCTGCAAGGTAGGAAAGGCTGCAGGACATCCTTTGTCTGTACCCCTCAGAGGTAGCCCACCATCACATGTGTATTTAATTTTAAGGTTTAAGCTTAATGTAATATTTAATCTTAGTTCCTAAACTTAATATAATATTTAATCCAGACTTTTACTCGTATGGAGAAAGATAGGACCCTTTCCCAGAACTAGGAGCATGGACTAGGAGTATGGACTAGGCAAAAGAACTAAATTGACTCCAGTTTCCAGTTGAGTATATTTATTCAAGAACCAAGCAGATAGATGTTCAGAAATGCTTTTAAAATAAAATGAAACATCAAATGCTTTTAAAATAAATGAAACATCAAACTAGCTAACTCAAATTTAATTCTCAGGTTCATAAGACTAATTCAGCAAAGTGGTTTACAGGTGGGAGAGGGGATGACGTCCACCTGGGGCTTCTAGCATGGCTTAGACTTGCCTTCTCTCTTTGCCAGCCAACTGGAGACAAAGGAAGATCTCAGGAGAAATGTATTTCTATGGGAGCTTAGCAGCTCTCAGAGAAATTCAAATTGACCAATCAGCAGGCTGAGAGGGTCGTTGGTGGGACTGAGAGAAAGGCCTCCCCAGAAGATCTCAGAGCATAGGCAGTCTCATATGGGAGAAAACGGCCTTTCAGATAACCTAGACACGAGCTGTATAGGGCTTTATAGGTGATAATCAGCACTTTGAATTTTGCCCGAAAACAGACCAGAAGCCAGTGGAGCTGTTGTAAGAGGGGAGTTGTGTGCTCCCTATAACCAGCCCAGTCAACAATCTGGCTGCAGCTCTTTGAACCAGCTGAAGTTTCCAAACACTCTTTAAAGGCAGCCCCACATAGAGCATGTTACAGTAATCCAAATGGGATGTAACTAGGGCCCTATGTACACCACGGGCGTGTAGAGGGCCCAGCGTGAGCAAACAAGGAAGTAGCTCAAACCGCATGACAAATGCGATGGCCCGGGCTTCTCCTGGGCTATTGCAAGTCGCGGCGGCCATTTTCTTTAGATGATCCACAGAGAGTGCATGAGTGCTCCTCCGCAAATGTAAGTATTTTTTTAAAAAAAACGTCATGCGTGATCGCACCCCCCTTTCCCCCACCATCCTGGGGATGGTGATTTTAGTTCCCCCCCCCAATCCTGATGGCCTCGGAGCCGCGCGGTGCAGCTCTGTGGCCATCGGTGCAGCTGTGCTTACTTGTGAGTAAGTGCGGCTGCACCACGGTGGGCGGCCACATTCTTCTGCTGTCCTGGGAACTTCCCAGGACCGCGGAAGAATCAGGATTTTTCTGGTTCCTGAAAATCAGGAAAAATCCCGTGCCCCCCCTCCCCGGTACTCCCTGTGTGCGTCATGCAGACTCACAGGGAGCAGCCGGGGTCCATCCCAAGCATTTTGGCTGGTGTGGAAGGAGCCTAAGGCATGTGTCACCGTGGCCAGGTCCAACATCTTAAGGAACGGGCACAACTGGCACACAAGCTTTAACTATGCAAATGCACTCTTGGCCACCAATGAAACCTGGGCATCCAGGCTCAGGGCTGAATCCAGAAGTACACCCAAACTGTGAACCTGTGTCTTCAGAGAGAATTAACCCCATCCAGCACAATTCCTTGATTTGCGTTTCGACTGACCCTGTCTTGTCTAGATTAAGTTTCATTTTGTTTACCCCTATCCAGATCTATAGCTGCCTGGACATCTTCTTTGTTCAGAAACATGTCCTAGTGGGGTGGGGGTGAGAGTTGGATTCATCACAGTTGTACTAACCTTCAGTTGAAGTAATGAAAGCAAGACTATGAGAAACATCTTGATCACTCTATAATGAGCAATGTAGGTATTCTGCTATTCTGCTTAAGTTCAGAAAAAGCACATTTGTCATTCTTAGGACCACTATGCTCACATCTTCTTTAAAAGGATCTTTGACTCATCAAGGGGCTACCTCTTCTGTCACATAGTGTGGACCTTGTGTTTGGTTTCAAGACGAAGTATGAACTTGGATTTTCTCACTGTTTTCTTTTTCCTCTCTGTCACTGATATCTGACTTTCCCTTGCAGAGAATATATTTTCACTCTAGCTTCAGGACTGCCTCCTAAAAATCAAACTGAACCCTGCCTGAAACTAAAAAACTCAAACCCATCGCCAAGGAATGTAGCCAAAACATTTGCTCATCAGGTAACTGGATTTTGAATAACTTGCTGTATGATGTACTAGTGTAAGAGCCTATCTACACAGTACCTTGGAACATTTTAAATAGTATTTTAAAACGTTCCAAATAGGTGCATTCTAAAACGTCTTAGGCCACATTACTGAGTACTCACGTTACAGGAGAACAGTCTTCAGTCTTTAAAGCAGTGTGTTCTGCCCTGTCTTTCTCTTTCGTTTTTTCAGTGAGTTTAGGGCAAGGCATTGTGGGCTCTGTAGTTCACTCGCCCACTTTCTCCTTAGTTCCCCTTTCATTCCCTAGCTTTTAATGAGTACAGTGCTAAGTATTGTGGGTGTTGTAGTTCACTCGCCCACTTCCTCCTTAGCCCCTCTTTCTTCCCCACCAATCAATGGCTAAGCATTTGGGCACTGGTAAACGAAGCACTGCCCCCACAAATCACAAACGGAAAGGAAGGACACTACTTAAAACAATTTATTAAAAGTAAAAACCGTTGCATATAGCTGAAGTGAGTTTTAAAAAACCTCGGGTATACAATGTTCAAGGGAGTGCGTCATGTGGCCCAAAGAGTTTTCGTAACCCTTATAAAACGTTACAAAGCTAGTGTGTAGATCAGCTCTAAAAGCCACTATAGAAAACAGGTTTATGCAGAAGTAAATTTGCATAGTTTGAGGGTTTTACTTCTTGATTTGTAGATTAAAAGGCAATATTATCAGAAGTGCCAAAGGATTAGCAATCCTATTTTCAGAAGTAAATCAATGTCCAAAACCTTACCATTCACCATGGTGAGTGAGGCTGATGGAGGTTAGAGTCCAAAACATCTGGAGGGCATCAAGTTGGAGGAGCCTATCCAAGTCAGTGTTCTTTTATTGTAATTATCATAAAAGTAAGCAGCCAGAAAAATAAGGAAGAACCCTGCATTAGTAAAATCTCAGCTATATCCATCATGTCTAGCTGTATATCAAATCTTAGACATGATAGCTAGATGATCCATGTTCAGTTGCCAGATGCTGGGACCAAACTGTTACACCACACTGTATTTGTGAGCTCCTTAGAGGCATCTGGCCAATGTCTGCTGAAGACAAAACGTGATTCTAGATAGACTTAGTTCTGATTTAGTAAGGCAATTCGTACATTCTTTCTATCACTAGAACTTGTATCATCGTCACTGTGATGTGTGTCAGTGTCTGCTGGCTTGATGCACTAATATAAAACTTATTAGAGTACTTGTCTGTAGACATCATGTCACTGTAGCGCTCATGTAAATAACACTTCTGCTCATTTACACTTCTGATTAAATATTTCTGTTATTTAATAAGCAGAGTAGTAATGCAATTTCTTCCAGCTGTTTGGGAAAATGACAACTCGAAGAGGTCTGTTAGTGATTCGCCATGGTGAAAGGATTGATCAAGTGTTTGGGAAGTCTTGGCTACAGCAGTGTTTTGGTGCAGATGGTAAGTAGAAGTTTGAGGATTTGATACAGCAGGTTTGACCTAAAGCAATGTATCATGTTAACAGTAATAAACAAAACAAAGACAATTAGCCCACCTGCTCCCTCCAGAATCCATTAAGAATGGAAATGATCTCCCCATGAGTTCCAAGGTTTGCAGTGAGTTTGCAATGGCATCACCATGAGTTAATAAAGCACCACTGGAGGGATGTGCATTTCATTTATGTATTTATTATTTCTTAGATGTATTCGTTGCCCCACAGCTAACAGCTCTCAGGGTGACGTATGATAATACACACACACACATCGAGAAACACCGATAAAAATAAAAATAAAAACAGCGTAATGAAACAATCAATTAAAACAACGATCAATTGCTAACATAGTGTGTGTGTGAATTCAATGAAAAAATGTGAAGAAATGGGGTGGGAGTAATTGAGATTGTAGTATTAGTAGGAGCAGCATTCTAAGGTCATCTAGGCCATAATTACCACAAACAAAATTAAAAGAAATATGAATTAGATTTTCCCAGAAGAATGCTTTGACATTCATGCTAGTAATGCATTTTGTTTTGTTTCAGGAAAATATTATCGAGCAGATCTAAATTTCCCCTCTAGTCTTCCGAACCGAAAAGATAGCATCAAGGATTATGAATGTGACCCTCCTTTATCATGCTGTGGTATATTCCAATCTAGACTAATTGGTAAGCTACTTAGTATATTAATCAGTGGTTGAAGAGGCAGAAAGAAGGGTTTTAAACTCTCAGAGAGTACTCTCTGGTCATGTCTACATGATGGATTTATCTTGGGGTCGTCCCTAGCTCGTCCCTGTGCATCCACATGACACACAGGGGATCCCGGAGACAACTGGGGATGACCCCTGGATAACCCTGGGAAACCTGAAACCAGGGATATTCCGGTTTTTTCGCCGTCCCAGGAACTGAAATGGGCATGGAGCTGCGTGGGGTGGCTCTGTGCCCATGGGGGGGAAAGCAATTTCAACATGCCCAGGATGGCGGGGGTGGGTGGGCACGCAGGGGGGGTTCTTTACCTTTTCCGCCATGCGAGGGCTCCTCTGTTGCTTAAATAAAATGGTGGGCACAATGTCCTTTTCCTTCCGGGACATCATGCTTCCATTTAGAAGCTGGGGGATGATCCCGGAAGCAGGTAAGTCTGGGATCACCCTCTCTCCCTCTACACCCTTAGCTGTACAAAGGACCTCTGTGTCTTCTCCCTCATAACACACATGCACTATTGCTACCTGTCTATTGCATGGGATCCACAGCCAGTCCAAGATATTTTGTAGTGTGTGAAGGACAAGATGGTGTCAACCTATAGAAGCCAACTGGACTGACAGCTGAATCTTGCTTCAACACTGGCATTGGTACAGCATCCTCCACTGTGCCTGAGGGAAGCAGGCTCACATAGGAGGTGCAAAGCAGACTATGAAGCACACATAGCTCTGTCCTCCAGCACTTAATTCTTGCTCCTCAATATCTGCTGCCCGAGACAGCTGCCTTACTCTGCTTAACAGTAGTGCCAGCCCTGATTAGGATCCATATACCTTCCTGCATTGCATTATCTAGGTTATGGGGACATCACATGTCCCTGGCTCTTGAACTAGAACCGTTGATTTGTCCTTAGGTATGGCAATGGCATGGTGAGAGGCAGTACAAGGCTAAGAATAGATGTGACATCAGATAGTTATGGCCTATTGCTTTATCTAGCAGCCCCAGTTAATGCAGATATAGATGCTCCCCTCCAGCTGGTTTGATAAAGGCCAAGTCAGTGTCAAACAGAACATCTATCCTCCATGAAATGATTGTGGAAGGGCCCACCAATCTGGCATGTATTACCAAGAGTAGGCTGGATAATGCTAGGACACTTTGTTGGTCTCATCTTGATCCCAGCCTGGTACTTCATGATACCCCAGCTTCAGGAGGTGGGGGAAGGGAGGAGAGTTTGATCCTATCTACAGCAAAGCCATCTGTTGTTATAGGCATGTAGTCCGTGGAAGGTTGTGAGTCTCCAGGGGTAAAATGGGATTCTGTTGGTGTGCTGTCCAACTTATTCCACATGGACTTCCTGGCTGAGCTTGCAGAGATGGCCTCAGGGTTGGTGTTGACATTTCGCTGTTTATTGATGTTGGGGTACTTCAGTACTCATGCTGATGCATCCTGTCAGGTGTGTCTAAGAACCTTTGCTGAACAGGATCTTGGCCATGGGGAAGGGCATTGCTAGATATAATATAGCACTATATTAAGTGCTGTGTGGAACCTCCATTTTAATTCCGCTTCCAGCTAAAGAGGAAGAGATGGGTGAACCTGTCAATATAGTTTTCTCTCCCATTTGAATTGTTTCCCTCCTAAATATGAAGAACTTTGCTGGTTTGGGTAAATTCTGATCAAAATGAACTGACATGAACTTCTCACCCATATCTACTAGCTAAATTGACTAGGTACAGCTATCCCCTGAATGGAGAGGACTATGATGCACCTGCCTGCCATATAGTTAAAGATGGTTGAATACACAGGGATTCAAACCTAGCTTTTTAAGAGCAAAGTACTCAAAGCCCTGAGCCTGGATAGATGAATTTGTCAAGTTCAGTTCCTTCCACATCCAGATGTTTTGATCACAAATTCTTTTTGTCCTGAATATGGAGAACATTGCGAATTTGGTAACTGAAATGAAATTAATTTCTCACCCATCCCTAGAAAAAGCATAATCTCAGCAGCCCTAAAAGGCTCTAGTGTGGAAGTGACCCTAGTAGAAAGAACAATACCACAGATATCATAATTTCATTTCATTTTCATGTTGCATATGAATTGGTATGAATGCATTTTCCCACTACCAGGTGAAGCCCTGCTAGAGAACCAAGTGTTGGTTAGCTGTGTATACTCTTCTCCAGCGCTGCGTTGTATTCAAACTGCTCAGCATGTGTTGGAAGGTAGGTGAGCCGTTCTGACATGAGCAATATTTTGAATCAATCACTGCTGAAGTGATCTGTAGCTTGCCAGCATTTGCCCTCAAACATGTTTTTTAGGGGTGGGGGAAGGTTCTTGCTGCTCCAGGCTAAGGAAGCTTTCATTGGTGTTGCTATGGATACCCTTTTGTTTCTTACAAGTGGGACTGGTCACAAATGAGGCAGCGTGGAGTTCAGGGCTGCCTCTGCAAGAGAGGTTTAAAGCTCTTTCAAGGCGCTTTAAAAAATTTACCTCTACAAGAACGGAGTGCAAATCGGGCGTAGAGGCGAGTTATCTCTCCGATTATGCGCATTATCGAATGCGCGTTAAACAGCGAGTTTTATTTTGCTCCGGCTGTTAAAGCACATTTTGACTGTGTGAACAAGCGCTTATGCGCATTAACTACTTGTAAAGCGCATTTTGGTCCTCCGTTAATGCACCTCGCCACCTCTCGCCACCTCTCGTGCAGAGGTATTAGGCGTAAATGCACTTCAACGATTATGCACATAATCGCCTAACCGGGCGCAAAAGCGAATCCTTGTAGAGGGGACCCAGGATTCCAGACACTAGGGCTGGCATCATGGCTGGAGAGCTGCCAAGGATCTACACCCCAGCAGAGGCCCACTAACAAGACCCCCCTGGACTTAGTCCTCCTCTTCACCATTGCAACCTGCTTGTTCACCGGCCCAGACAACAGCAGCGGAGAAAAGGGGGAGCAATAGGTGCCACTGCCTACTTGCTCACTGGCTCTCCGCCTGTCAAGCAAGCAAGTGGCAGCAATGAGGAGGAGGAGCAGCAGCGAGAACAATGGTGACAATGGGGGTGAGAAGATAGACTCACTGAGGGAGGGGACCCACGGAGGGTGCCTTGCCCAAGGGCCCTCAGAAACCTGGAGCCTGTACTGGTCCATTCCATTTCCTGTCCCCAGTTTTCTGTTTTATTCTCCAGAAGTCAGTCAGCATTCTGTGCCCAGGGAGCATGTGTTGAATTTGCAGGCATAGTAGCCCCTTCTGCAGGTAGGAGCAGCAAGAATTGTGCTAGGTGTCTTTTAAAGTTGACGTAGGGGGTGGGCAGAACCGATCTTGCCACCTCTGCCTCTCCTCCCAGAAATGGCCTTAACAACACAATGAGATTCGCCATATTCCTGTATCTTCCTTGATGGTGTAGATGAGACTTCAGATTTCATGTTCTGTAGCACATGAGCTCACTATAACTCTGTGTGTGTGTGTGTGTGTGTGTGTGTGTGTGTGTGTGTGTGTGTGTGTGTTTATGTGTGTGTGTGTGTGTATGTACACATACACACACGACAAAGAGCACAGAAGCAGATCCAGTTTGGACATCATGACAATGTAGGATTTTGTTGTGAGCAAGGCTGCTAGTGAATGCTGCCCAGTTGTTCCTGCTGCAACTGGTTGTTTAGTGTGTGAACTAGGAACTCTGGCTTGCTGGGGGAGTGACAAGTTAGACTTGGAACCCTGAGTGAAACCTTGTTTCCAACTCTAGGCTGTTTCTCCTCTGACAAGCCAGAGTCACTGGTTCACATACATCACAAAAGAACCCAGGGGTGGAGCATTTTAACAAACAAACAAATCTGGGTTGTCATAATATCCAAATTTGATGATAGAGTCAGACAGGTACTATGCTATTACTGAGAGATACATGAATCTACACATATTTAACTCTGAACTTGAATCTAATGTGCCTGGAGCCTTGGTGGATGTGGGGTTGAAGGGAAGTGACTTACCTAATAACTCACGAACATTCGAGATGGACACAAACAAGGAACCAACAGAAAATGTAAATACGAATCAGGATGTAAGAGATTGGCTTTTAGGAAAGGGTTTAAAGGAACAGATTGGTCTGTATTGGAATAAAGTGACACAAGCAAAATACAGCCACCAGCAACTCCATCACTTTTTCAGCATTGCTGGTCCTAGGAGCATCTGCTTGCAAAAGAATACTGCTGACTTGTTACATTAACGTCCCATCCAAAAGCACAGTGATTGGAGTGTCCTAGGAAAGCCTTGCAAGTGTCATACCTAAATATGATTTCCTTTATGAAAACATCTGCTTTGATCAATGCAGGGCTTCAGCTGGAACAAAAAGTTAAGATTCGTATAGAACCTGGACTCTTTGAATGGACGAAATGGGAGACAAACTCAACTGTCCCCTCTTTTATGACACAGAGAGAACTGGCTGAGCTCAGCTACAGCGTAGATACCACATACAAGTAAGTGCTACAGTTATAGTGTGTTACTCGAATTGTGTCTAAATGTTATGGTTAGTGACTTCCAGAGATAAACACTTAGATTCCTTCCCTTTATGGCAAACTGAATTAACAGGATGAACCACTGTCCATGTGGTAAGCATGTCATTATCCGTACAACTTGCTGAATATTACTTGTAAAGACTGACACATCATTAGCACTTGTAGTAACCATTTACTTGAATCAAGAATTAGATAAATGCACTGAAAGCCAACTTCCAAGATATCCAGCCCAAACCTATCTGCTCTAGTAGTAATGGTAGCTGCTGCAGCATCCTGGGACAGGCAGACCTAACAGAACTGCACATCTGTACTTCACTTGCCTCTACAAGCACGGAGATCCCCTTGCTTAAGTTTAGCATTCCCCAGTCTGTTGCCCTCCAGATCTTTTGGACTACATTGGCCAGGCTGGCTAGGGCCAATGGGAGTTGAAGTGCAAAACATCTACAGAGCTGCAGGTTGAGGAAGACTGCTTTAGTCTATTGCTAGCACAAACCTGAGCTGGTACCAGAAGCTAAGAGCCCACCACCTGGTGTTGACTATTAGGATTAAGTTCAAGGAGTTGGTGACTAGCCTGTCACTTGCTTTTAACTAATTGAAAACCAATTGTCAGTGGTCAAAGATCACTGGAAGACTCTTGCCCTTTTTGATTGATTGATTGATTGATTGATTGATTTGATCTGATTTGATTTATACCCCTGCCTTTCTACCAAAAAATGGCACTCAACATGGCTTTCAGGCATAATTAAAATGGATTACAACAATAAAATACATTAAAATACAATAAAAAATAACAATTACAAAAAACACACACCACCCAACCCAACAGACCCACTTACAGGCCAAAGGCCTTGAATAAAGTGGTCTTTGCCTGCCAGCAGAAGAACAACATAAAGGGAACGAAACTAGCCACCCTTGGAAGGGAGTTCCACAGCCTGGTGTCCTGGTGATGTGCTTTCTGAAGGCCACTGTAGGAAACATGATGCTACATTGGATGGACTTTTAATCTGATCCACCAGCACTCTTCTTATGTTCTTAAGTCCTGTGTGAAGTTTTTCTGTGCCACTTGCTCAGTGTAATGGAGCACATGCTTTGCATGCAGAAGGTCTCAGGTTTGCTCTCCGGCTTCTCCAGGTAAGGCAAGGAAAAGAATCCTGCTTGGAGAGCCATTGCTAGTCAGTATTCTAGGCTGACCATATGAAAAGGAGGACAGGGCTCCTGTAACTTTAACAGTTGTAGAGAAAAGGGAATTTCAGCCAGTGTCATTTGTATGCAATTAGTTCCTGGTGAAATTCCCTCTTCATCACAAGAGTTAAAGTTGCAGGGGCCCTGCCTTCTTTTGTATCTGGTCACTCTAGTATAGTGCCTGCAACTTTAACTCTTGTGATGAAGAGGGAATTTCACCAGGAACTAATTGCATACAAATGACACTGGCTGAAATTCCCTTTTCTCTACAACTGTTAAAGTTACAGTAGCCCTGTCCTCCTTTTCATATGGTCAGCCTCAGTATTGATAATACTGGGCTAGATGGACCAATGATCTGACTCAGTATAAGGCAACTTCCTATGATCGACTTGAGAGATATCTTCCTCATAATACAGCAGGGCCAAGGGCTGATGCAAGTGTCTGATTGGCCCAAGGGGAGGACAATATGCATTGCTGAATTAAGAGGGCAGGATCTTCTTGGGTTGGTGCTAAGAGCCCCAAGATCAATCCTATGTTGAGCGCGTAGAGCAGGGCTGAGGAATAGACTCTTCCAGGGGGTGGGGGTGGAATACTATCCCTTTGTATAGATTAGAGAGCAGATGGAAGTTAAGAATTCAGTCTTGTTCCATTGCAGCCATTGTTATTGCTTCTCTCTTTTTTTGGTAGAGACTGTTTGTTCTCTTTCTCTTGACTACATATTGGGTGCATTCAAAATGGTTTTAAAAGGTGCATTTTAAAATGGACGACTGAAATAGCACTATCAGCGTGGACAATAATATAATGTTGTCATGTCATCTATGGTTAGTGGCAAGATGTATGAAATGCACTCGAGTTTTAAAAGAAATACATAAGGAACAGCAGTTTGGGGTTGAGCGAGCACTGGTAGTGTGGTGAGAGAGAGAAAAGGGGGGGGGGAGTTAAAACCAAAGCGGCTCTGGTCCTACATTTCATACACTTTCAGATCATCAATAACTCCTTCATTTATACGCTAATTCTAATTGCATTCATTAGAAGCGTAAAGTATTTGAATGTTTTGCACAAAAATAACTATTATTCCACTCAGTCAGCCACCATGGTTTGTTTTCTGTTTCCTTCGCCTCTGTGGTAATGTAGCTTTGTGGAACAGTCTCTAAAAGTTTGCAAAACCACAAATGGAACAGGAAGCAATAACAGGAGCTTAATTGATTGTAGTCATGTACCTTGTTCTAGCAGGGGGTGGGGTTGCACCAGGAGCAGACTTTTGGTAAAACCCATTCAAGACCAAGCAATGTACTTTGCTCTTGGAGTCCTGTTGTACAATATCCAGCCCAAAACACAAACACACACACACACACACGGAAATTCATTTACCCCCACCAGCTATTGTGGGGATTGCAACTAAGTTCAGAGGGAACAGGGGATTCTGAGGGGGTGGCAGATGGTGTCAGCACCCATGGTAATAAAAAAAAAATGCCAGTGCTGCACCCTGTGGCCCTGGCTCAGCTACGCCACTGCTGTTTCAGCAGAGAGAAACGTTTGTTTGTTTTACATTTTATCCAAAGCAATTTTCTAACTATGTTGCCGTTTTTAGTGTTACCCACAGAAATCCAAACACCTCCTATAGTTTTGGTCACCCTTCTGCCACCTGGCACCCTGGTGGACTAGAGTTTCCACCACCCTGGGTGGATAGTTCTAGTCCAACATGTCTGGGGGGCATGGGGAAGGCTGGTTTAGGTGAACTCTGGGATAACAAAACCATGCTATCCCTGGGAAATGATGTGAGAAGATTCCAAATGGACCGTGCTGAGAGGAAAACCATTTGGTATTTGTCCCCAGCATCAGATACTTGGAGGTCGAATTACATGTGATGTAAAATGAGTCTTTGCATTTAATATGTAGGCTTTTAAAATGCATTCTTTTTTTTTTTTGCATTTGGATCCCTCCTGCAATCCTGAAGAAAATCCCTTTCCTGAAGGTGATATTTGCATTAGGAGGAAATCCTCATATGTCATCAATGGCAGATTTCCCACCAAAGCAATTCCCAGCTTTGGAGAAGGGATATTCCTCATGACTGCAGTAGGGGAGGAAAGGTTACATTTCGTTTCCATCCCTGCCTGTTGCAATCCCAATAATTATAACGCACACATACCGCATGCTACTTGCGGATTTTTAAAAAACCTGCACGTTAAATGCAAAAACACATTTAATGTCACATCAGTTTGCCCCCCTAGAGGTATATGGGCTGTGATAGTGGAGGCTGGAGGCTCCTATTTCAGTGGGGCAGTGACGCTGTTCTAGGTTTCAATCAAAACCACTCAGAACTCTAAAGGAAGTCTAGTGCTGATCTCTATCCCAAAATGGGTTCAACATTTTGATAGCTCCTTTAGAGTTCTGACTGGTTCTGACTGAAACCCAAAGCAGATTCACTGCTCCACTGAAATAGAAGCCACCAGCTTCCACTGGCTGTGAATGCAGAGGTTCCTTTTTATTTTTTAAACTCTTCTGGCTAATCGCCCTTAGTGGACCAACCTTTCCTACAACTGTGTAACCCTTTTCAGATGCCAGGTGTATCGTTAGTCATCTCCATATTTTACGGCCATTGATTCTCCCAGTGGAAGTACAAGGGGCAAAGAAGAAAAAAACAGTTAATAGGGTGACCAGATCGCCCGGGGTTTCCCGGTCCTAACCGGGAAACCTGGGGCGATCCGGGCCAACCAGGGGGCAGCGGGGGCAAACCGGGGCTGCGGGGGTCACGCGGCGGTGAGCGGCGGTAGACCCGGTAAGTCTGGGCTGAGTTTTGGTGGGGATGGGTGGCTTGGTGGTGGGGTTTCAGGTGGGGGGAACCCCCCTGCTGGGGCATCCACTTCCCTCCGGTGTTCGAATCTACTGAGAAACAGGCTTCACGGCTACTGAGAAACAGGTTTCGTGATGACCCGGCGTTCTACTGAGGGACAGGCCTCGAAGCCTGTTTCTCAGTAGATTCGAGCACCGGAGGGAAGTGGCTGCCCCTGCAGGTAAAGAGCACGAGGCAGGAGGCGGGAGGGCCCCCCCACTTACCTGCTGGGGCAGCCGCTTCCCTCCGGTGCTCAAATGTACTGAGAAACAGGCTTTGCAGCCTGTCCCTCAGTAGCGCGCCAGGTGATGACGTCATCATCTGGCGTTCTACTGAGGGACAGGCCACAAAACCTGTTTCTCAGTAGATTCGAGCACCGGAGGGAAGCGGCTGCCCCTGCAGGTAAGGAGCGGGAGGCGGGAGGACCCCCCCACACACACACTTACCTGCTGGGGCGGCCGCTTCCCTCCGGTGCTCAAATGTACTGAGAAACAGGCTTTGCGGCCTGTCCCTCAGTAGCGCGCCGGGTGATGACGTCATCACCCATCGTTCTACTTATGGACAGGCCGCGAAGCCTGTTTCTCAGTAGATTCGAGCACTGGAGGGAAGCGGCTGCCCCTGCAGGTAAGGAGTGCGAGGCAGGAGGGCCCCCCACTTACCTGTTGGGGCGGCCGCTTCCCTCCGGTGCTCGAATCTACTGAGAAACAGGCTTCGCGGCCTGTTCCCCATTTACCGGCCTTGGTAGGAAACAAATGCTCAGCATTAGGGAGCGTCAACAAATTCCTTGTCGGGTGGCTAAAGCAGCCACCGACAAGGAATTTGTTGACGCTCCCTAACACTGAGCACTTGTTTCCTGCCGAGGCCGGGGAGCAGCGCGGGCATTTTAAAGCAGGCTCTTCTTCTTTCTCCTGCTGGGAGCCCAGGAACAGGGCAAGAAGGGTGAGGGGGCTGCAGGGAGTCATGCGGCGGTGGCGGAGATCGGCGGTGGCAGCGGAGGACCCGGTAGGTCTGAGCTGGGTTTTGGGGGGGGGTTGGGGGGGGGGTTTCGGATGGGGGGTGGCGGGGGTGTCTGCTTGTTGGCCGCATGGCGGGCAGCCTTTTTAATTTTTTTATTTTATTTTATGTTTTGGGGGGGGGGGTCTGCTTTGGTGGGGTGGCCATTTTGGACCGGGATTTTGCTTTCCAAAATCTGGTCACCCTAGTTCAGTGTCATGGGAAAATCCTAAACTTCTCTTCCCAGGAAAGTGCTATATAACTTCTATGACACTTTCATGTTGCAAAACAATTTCCAGCTCTTGATGACTAATCCTTTCTACATCAGCGCATACAATTCCAGTTTTACATCAGAGGAATTGGCACTGGAAGATGGTGATCCCAATTCATCAATTTCTTGGTTGTGTAGGAGCTGTGATACATAAATGGAGCTTCCTTCCTTACGATGGCCCAGTCATTTACTTCAGTGGATGAAGCAGCTCTGCATGTACAAAAGAATACAAGCAGATGCTGCCCCCTCCATTGAATCCCATTTGTACAAGGAGCTCCATGTGGAGCTCTAAGGATAAGTTTTCCCAAGGCTACCAAGCAGGATCAGAGATGGAGCAGGGATTGACATTCACATGATTCAGATTTAATGGTTGCTGTAATCCAACATACATAACCAAGCAATTGTTTCATTGACAGATGTACTTTTCCTCTTTCTTCCCCGATTCCATCCGAAGGCTATGAGGACTATATTAACAGATGCTCTGCGACTATAAAACAGATTGTTGGCTCCTGTGCAACCGAAGGTAACTCTGTGGTAATTCTTGATTTCATTACCTTGTATCTTTAGTGAGCAGAATCAGAAGCAAAGATTTGCCATATGAACTACTCCTATATAGCTGTTAAAATAGAGATCTAGAATCTACATAGGTCTGAATGCACTCAGCCATCATCTAGGGCAATTCACACCCAGTACTTTAATATACCATTATAAGAAGCTACATTTCTAACAATAGGCACCATCCTGGTTGTTGGCCATGGCTCATCTCTGGATTCCTTCACTCGGCCATTATTGGGTCTCCCAGCCAGGGAGAGCAGTGACTTTGCCCAGTCTGTTCGGAAGGTAAGACATTATGTGCTACTATAAATCGGTTATTTGGGTTTGTTTCCCCGTTTTGTGTGTCTCCAAAAATTAAGATTTGTTAGTCCCTGCTCTCCATTCATACAATTCATGTATGTATTCACGGTTAAGAACACGGAAAGCTGCCTTGTACTAAGTCAGACAATTTGTCTGTCCAGCAACAGATCCCTTGGATTTCAGGCAGAGCTCTTTCTTTCTCATCATGTCTTACCTGATCCTTTTAATTGGGGATGCCAGGAATCAAACCTGGTACCTTTAGCATCCAAAGCAGGGCTAGTGAATGCCTTTCAGCCCTAGGGACAGATTCCATTTTGGAGAAGCTCTCAGGGGTCTCATTACAAAAGGAGGTGGGGCCAAAGGCAAAATAGGCAGGGCCAAAATATCAAAATATTCTGCCACTGACTAAGCCTTACAGGAGGCATCTCAAGCTTTTAGAATTGGGGGGGGGACTGCACAAAAGCCTGGAAACTGCCAAATTATTGGTGGTTGGGTGAAAGGGGTGAGGGCAGGGGCAGGGGCAGATTGGAACCCCAGGTGGGCCAAATTTGGCCCATGGGCCTGAGGTTCATCACCTCTGATCCAAAGGACATGCTCTACCCCTGAGCTATGGTCCTTCCTTTACTCCAGAAAAAGGCCTAGAAGCAAAAGCATTTGGCTGGCATCATCTTTAATGCTATTGAAAAAGCATTTGAAGAAAGGAACCCACAGCATAGTTATCAGACCCCACGACCTATTTCTGCTACTACCAGAGCCTTCTCGCATATGCCCGTCCTTTCAAAAGTCTCAAGTGCCTTGTCCCTAACTTTCTTGGATAATGAAAACTATTCCATTATTTCATGGTGTTGGCCTCCATGGGGTAGAAGCTTTCTTTCTTGCTGCAAACGTTTTGAGTAGCCCTAACAAGACCTTCCTGAAATATTCTCTGTTTTACTAGATACCTTCACTGGGCATGTGTTTCTGCGAAGAGCTTAAAGAGGAGAAAAAATGGCAAATGATTAACCCACCAGTCAAGATGTTAACCCATGGAGCAAACTCTGCATTTAATTGGAAGCGCACCCTTCTGGAGAATTAAGCAATAGTCATTCATCCTCATGGATTTATATTTTTCTCATTCAACAGAATCTCATGGTTAGCCCAAAAGCCTGCCCTACAGTCTGTTTCTTGGCTACAACAACCATATGATGGAACTCAGGAACTGGCAGAGAGAGAGAGAGAGAGAGAGAGAGAGAGAGAGAGAGAGAGACTTTGTACCACCTTTGCTTGAAATTCTAAATTTTCAGATTAAAAAGAAAAATCTTCCCAAAGAAAGAAATGCAACCCAGAAATAAAATCTGCACACTTCACTATTAACTTTCTTCTCAATAAATAGGAGTGGAGTTGATGCAGACTGCTGTTTACATCGTGTTTCTGGCTCCTACCAAATAACTGCAGCATTAATGAGATACAGGAATTGTGAAATGCCTTGCAGCACACTTTAAGAAACAAGGACATGTTTATTGTTTTTCTGTTGCAAAAAATGTGTTGCTGATAAAATCAAGCTCACTTTTCAGCTCATTATCTGCTGGAGATTTCCTGAGATAACATTCATTTGATAAAACTAATTGAGATTACTACTTTAGCTCCTGTCCTCACTTGATCCTAAGATAAAATATTACGCACATGAATCTGCTCGCACATTCTCACTTACATACAGACACAGAGGGGTTTTGCACACACAAAGTTCCATCTCGTCCTAGTCTTTCCTTTTCCTGCACCATCTCAACTATGAATAGAAGGGTTTCTAGGCAGCTCTAGGTAACAGACCCTTCAGCGAATAGTGTGGGTTGGTCCAGGTGTATAGGATGGAGTGGAAACAGATGGTTATTTTTAGGAGAATTTATTATTTTATTTACTTAAAGCATTTTATCTTACTCTTCAGCCAAAAAAAGGCTTCCTACATGCTTACAATCAAAAAGACACAAAACGAAAGGAAGACGAGATGGGGAGGGAAGAGGAAAAAAGTTCAGGGAAAGGAGAAGCCTGATGGACCTGATCTTTCAGCAAAGCTGATGGAATGGCCCACTCCCATCTCCCTCTGCTGCAGCCTAGTGGAATGGCTGCTGCCTGCTGATAGCTGAGGTTGGGAATGCCCAACGAAGTTAAAATAAGATATGCAAGTGCCATTGATGTACATATTTCTTTCATCCATTATTGTTGCTGGTCAAATTGTAAATTCTTGCAATGGAGGGACGTAAACAGCAGGGGACCACAAGAATGTGTATTGGGACCAGTGCTTTTTAACTTGTTCGTAAATGAGCAATGAGGTGGGAAACATTTAGGGTGATGTGAACCATAAGAGATTGTGAAGAGCTCCAGAAGGATCCCACCAAACAGGGAGAAAGAGCATCAAAATGCCAAATGTGGTTCAATGTAAGCAAGTATAAAACGAAGCACTTTGAGACAAAAAAAAATCCCAATTCCGCATATACGTTGATGGGACACAAGCTGGAAGTGGGTTACTGGCAAAGAGCTTTCCCCTTTACTCTGTTCTGCTACGTGTCTTCATCCAAGTCTACTCTGTACTGCCTGCAATGGATGTACCATGTGCCTCCCTGGGCCCTTTCTCCCAATAAAACATTGATCTTCGGTGGGCTTCTACAATCATGTTCTTCCCCAGGAAAAGCTCTTGAAGCAGTATCTTGTTGGTACTATATATTCACTTCCAGATATGGCCTGTGGAAAGCCAATTATAGCCTGATTGTAATCAGGATTTGGGCCACATTATTAGAAGCCATGGGCTACTCCAATGTGGAAGGTGGAAATGAAGAGGACAATTGATGTGGTTCATAGTCCTGAAGCACAATGAAAGCTGGCAGGTGATTTTATTGACTGTGGAATGATTAGGCCAAAGATGATACCAGATGGATGGCTCCCAGAGTTATCAATCAAAAGACACTATGCAGATATGCCATCTTTCCCTCCCTAATGGATTTTGTGTGTGTCTGGGAAGGAAAAAAAAAGATGGAAGCAATGGGAAAACGTGGAGGGGTTACGAAAGGAACAATGTTGTATGTATCCCTTTCCCCTAAAATTCTATGTTGGAGGCAGGGTGATTGCACAATAAAAGCCTCCTCTGAAAACACCTCAATATACAGTGTAGGTTTGAAAACTGTTTCCTAATTTTTATATGCAAGAATGCTTGTTCAGCAATCTAGGCTGACATCTAGTGGAGCAAACTAAAAATGCAACCGCCTAAAATATCTGTTTTGAAAACTTCATTTGCAATAACACAGAATTCGGGCCGTCTTCACACAATACAGCCCCAAAACACAAGTTTCCTCATACCATGGTACTTGCTGTAGGGGGTGCAATCTATTGCCAGCTTTCTGGAGCATGTCTTATATCCCAACATGTGTTTTTTTTAAAAAAGATGTTTGTATTGACAATACAATTTACTCAGAAGTAAACACAAGCACCGTGTCTCCTCACAAATGAGCAGGCCTAAATCACACAGCATCACTTTCAAATGGCATTCCAAACACCAAGCCTCTGCATGACTATTCACAAGTAAACATGACCTGCATGTTTACACAATAAGAAGGCAGAGCAAGTATCGGCATATCTAAGCAGTAATAAGCAGGGCAAGCCTCAGAAGTAAGAATCATTCAGCAACTTCCTCTCCAGACCCCACCCACTCTTTCTCCCCCAGGGAAAAGCTTTTATCTCCAATCAGAGCTATTCCCAGCCTGAAAAGGGACACAGCCTGAAAAAGCAGCCTGTGAGTAGATCAGCTGGCCAACAGGGAGAAGTGGGTGGGGTGCTGCTGACTTTGTGGGTCACACTGGAAACATCTGAGGGCCACATGTGGCCCACAGGCAGTGCACCCTGTACTATACAATCTGATTTTAGTCATACTTAGATTACTTAAATCCCATCTATTTCAATGGGTCTACTCTATATGACTGCCTATGTCTGGATTGAACCAATCATGTTTTTAGTATGGATAGTAAACATTTCTGATAAAGCAGTATATGAACTAGTACTTTATTTCTGAGTAATGTACTACAGATGATGGGGCACTTCCAAAGGGAAATGGTATATGTTATTAATGGGAGAATAAGGAAAATTTTAATATTTATTGATTGGTTGGCATCTAAGGGCTTGGACATGTCCAATGGGCCTTTTGGCTTTCTCCCTTTAAGCAATACACACACACACATGTATGTGCAATATTATAAACTACTTTTCAAATGGTCCTCAATTTAAAAAGATGGTTGCCATACCATAAGGGGGACTGCTACTCAAGGAAGACAAGCCTAAAGTTATTAAGTCACAGTCCCCAATGCTGCATAGTAAACTGTCTTTTGAAAGCCAGGGAAAATGTGAAAGGTTCTTGTTATAGTCCGATCAAGAGGTGAAATTTACCCTTTTTTGACCAATTGTTTTGCTTGTTTAGAAGTTTAATAACCTACTAGCTTCCTGTTTAGAATATTCTGCAGAAATGTTAGATAATGTAGATGCTTGGTTTTGTATAAATGTGTTTATAGTATGTATTATATTTCCTTTTATGTCTTGTAATAAAGAGGGAAATGTGAAAAGTAGTTTATAGTATGGGATGTGGGTGGGAAGAATATACAGAACTAGGAAAATAGGAAGCTGCCATCTAGCCCAAAATTGGTCCATCCAGCCCAGTACTGTCAACACTGACTGGCAATGGCTCTTCAGGGTTTCAGGCAGAAGTTTTTCCAGCCCTTCCTGGAGATGCCGGGGATCGAGAAACATGTCCTCTACCACTGAGCTATGGCTAGACATGAGGTGCTTTGGAACCATGCCTTTATGTGTTAGAATTAAATTTGAAATAAAAACCAGACATAAAATGTTTTGATATAGGCTATATGCCCCAGTGTTATAAGGGCTATTAACCCCTCTATCTCCCCACACTGAGTAGATGAACAGCTCTGGGGCCACTGATGTGTAAACAGAGTTTAGCATCCACTCTTTCCATCCCAAGAAGAGCAAACATTGAATATGTGGTCAGCACTGTCACAATTGACCATTCTGATTATCCATTTATGTACTCCTGGCTACCGGGTATCATTTGCCTCCAGCTTCACAGCAGGTTTTTGTACTCCTGGTGGGGAAGATCTGAAAGTGGAAAATGTATTCCCTATGGGTGATCAACTCTACTGGGCCATGGCAATGATCTTGAAAGGTCAAGCATAACATTTTGCTGAGACATTTATATCAGAACAAATTGCTGTTTGTCTGAGAAGGCATCTGTTTAGATCATCCAATGCTGGGGAAAGATTCACAGTACAACTGCAGTGAGGACATTAAGATCTTTTGCAAAGCTCTCACCCATTTACTTAACTTCTCATGATTTACTGCAGGGTTCTCAAACTTTTTACCATGATTTACTGCAGGGTTCTCAAACTTTTTACCTTTGGCATTTTGACAGAGCTGACAATGGCCAAGTGTCCACAAGTCACAAAATGGTAGTACAGGGGTGGAGCCACTCATAAAATGGGGCAGATGGAGGCTGCATTTGGCATTATCAGCAGGCAATTACTAATATAATTGTATTTTGTTATCTATTTCCTCTTCAGAAATAGCTAAATTCTTTGCCACAGTGATTTTCTTGTAGCAGGGAATTCAGCTGTCCTCAAGTTAAGTACACGTATTGGCTCTTGAGGGATCATGACTTTGCTAATTCAGTGGCTCTAAGTGGAGGGCTTTTAATTTTATATTGTTTTTCTCCATCCCTCACATGCCTCTCGAAGCAGCCCTATCATTTCTTCACCCCTTCTCTTTTAACACTTAACTTGTACCCCAGAGGTCCCCAACCTTTTTGGGACAATGGGCACATTTGGAAATGTGAGTGTTGTGAATGCTGTAGCAAAATGGATGCCATGGGGGGATTGCTTATTCTGCCAAGGTGGGCATGGCTGGTCACAAAGTAATTTGTCCAAGAACCTAAGTGAAAGGCATAGCTGAGGTCTGAGCTTCAAACCCCAAAACTACTCCTTTGAACACAAATACAGCCCATGTTCGTGAGCTCTAGAGCTGCGCCAACATTTCTCAAGAGGTATATTTCTGGGAAAATTTCTCATTTTATTTTCCTATGCTGCTGCCCCAAAGAGACCACTGTGCAGAATTTTCTCCAATTATTCTCAATTATTTGTTTACTTTGGCTGCCGGTTACCTCCACAATGCCCCAGGATGTGGAGGTTATAAAATGGTGGCCAAGCTGCCGAAACAAATGCTGCTGCACAAAAAAACAAAAGTTGTGTGTGTGTGTGTGTGTTTATGGAGAGAAAATATGCTACTGCCACTGCTAATGGTGAGCCCCATCCCTGAGAAACTATTGGAGAATTTCTCTTCCCCCTGGAGAAATTTGGTGAAATGTAAGCCTCCTGGTTGATCATTTATACATCTGAAGGGACAGCTAACAGTATGTGCATGTATACTAAGCTATAACAAATACATACATGCTCAATCAGAAAGTCCTGTTCTACTGAAGATAGTACTGCTGAATATGGTAACACAAATGCCACCTGGAGGCAAGTTCTTTAATATGCATGTTCTCTTGTTCACACTCCTCGCATTCATTTGAGCTCACTAGAGCTGTGTACAAATGGCTTTTTGAAATTCTCCACCCTATCTGTGGGTAAATGACTTATGGAATGAAGTCATTTTCAACTCATAGTTTACTTTCCTGGCCAGTTTCAATAAAACATAATTAACACTACCCACAGTTTTTAGTTCAGATGAACTGACTATCTGTGGTTACATGAAAATGGAAGCAAAACCTTCCTACCTCCTCCTTGTGGCTGTGCTGGAGGAACAGGGGTGGGGGGTGGGGAAACACAGTCAGGCTCATTCCCATAATATTATGGTTTAGCATTATGCCTGAATGCAGCCGTATATGTGTGAAAATATGAATGTTGCTAACATGGGACAGGACACGAAAGAGAATCATTTTAAGTCAAAAATACATTCTAGCCAATGCAAGTTTTACCTTTCCGTTACAGATACTGATAAAAAAATTGCATTTTAGTATGTAAAAATGGCCTGAGGTTAGCAAGACTGGGTTACATTCTGCATAACAGGGTTTTGGTTTTTTTGAGGCATGGAAATCATAAATTCAGATACAACCAACCTTAAATCCTATGCCAGGCATTCATTACAATGTCCTTATTCAAAATAGCTTGACAGATGTTTGAATTTAGAAAGAACAGAAAGAGTAGAGGCAGGAGTGAGTGATGATGGGGCGAAGCAGACCTTTGCCTATTGCCTCAGGCAGCAATGAGGCTTAAGCTGCCCTTTGAAACATGAAACAAGTGATTCAGATGATAGGCTAAAGCAGTGAAGGCTAGTGGGGCCCATTTTGATGGGGCTGTAAATCCATTCTGAGTTTTCGTTAGAACCAGCCAGAACTCTAAAGGAGCTATATCCTAGGTTCAGCACCTCAGATAGCTCCTTTAGAGTGCTGGTTGCTTGACTAAAACCCAGAATGGATTCACAGCCCCACCAAAATTGGAGCCACCAGCCTCCAACAAACTGAAAAGAAAAGAAAGAAAGCTTGGTTATGGACCCACCAAAATTAACCACTTTTAAGTCCCATTGATTTCAGTGGGAGAGTTAAACATATGCTTAAATTGTCAAAATTAATGGAACTTAAAGGTGCTTAACCTGGACTAGACTTTAAATTTTATTTTTGTCATTCCTTTCCCTTAATCTTGAGGCTCAGCTTCCTTTGCGTCTTCCTCTTTTTCTTCTCCCATCGCTGCAGCTGTGGGGAAAAAATAAAATAAAACAGAATAGTACACAAAAATAGTATCTTTTTTAAAATGTCTGGCATGTCAGCTTGATACTATGTGAACGTGGAATTTAGAAACAATCACTGCATAAAAACACTTAAGCTAAAATCAAACACGGGCAAGGGTAAAAGCAGAAAAAAGGAAGAATGGAGAAAATGAGGGTTGCAATGCTGTTATAATTTCAGTAAAAACTTGTGAACGGCTCACAATGTTGGGGAGACTTTGTTGCGAAATAAAATGGGTTATCAAGAATTGTTTTGAAGACAAAGGTTGAGGAGGCACTGCAGATATTGGTTGGATCCAGACATCGTCATACTTAAGGGAGACCAATTGAAAACAATGGGACTTAAGTTAGTCATGAATAACTTATCTGATTGATTTCAATGACTCATTCGAAGTATAAATAAGTCTGGATCCAACCTATAGCCTGAAAGGGAGTTAGAAAGCAGGCAATAAGGAAAAAGAGATGAAGCTAACAGTTTTAAAATGATTCTATTTTATCCAACTGTAGTGCAAATTTACTTTTGCACTGAATACAAAGGCTTTGCAGGATGCCATGTACTAACACAGTAGCCCTGCATCTGGAAGCTTACTCATGACCAGCGATGTAGAGGAGCTAGAGCTTTCGGTGTCAAAGTGACAGGAATGTTTAATTAGCAACAATGATGTCATCTGCCACACCTCCTCAGATTTTCCCCATCCACTTTGAATTTAGCTGCAATCCTCACAGTAGTTGGGGGGGATGGATTTTCTCAGTAAACCCTGCTCTAATGCAAAGTATTTCAGGACTGCTTGTTCAAGGGACCAACAATTGCTCGCTCAGTCACCCTTGATCCCCTTGATCATCTTTACCTGCTTCTTCTTCCTCCTCATTTTCTTTCGGTGATGATGTTACTTCGGCGGACTCTGCTACCTCTGCAGGTGCTTCCGCAGTTTCCGCAGGAGCTTCAGCAACAGTCTCACCTCCAGCTGATATGGAGGATGGGGAGATTTTTGGGGAAAAGCGAAAGCATATTTTTCAGTATTTGAAAATGCCTTCATTCTAGCTGCATGTGTCATAAACATCCATTGCCATGTCCCTAAAAATGGTGCACAGGAGTTATCTTTTTTTGCCCCCACGCCTGAAAGTTCCAGTCACCTATGGGAGCCAATGAATCTCTGGATCTCTCCCTCTACAAAGACAATTATGCACAACATTTCAAATGGGGTGGGGGGGGCATATCCCCCACCTGCTACTATTGGGTCCAGTTTTATTGGGGAAATCCTATACAGTGTAAGATTATAAAATATATTCAGTCTTGCGAAACCTTGATCTGCCAAATACATGATACCCATTGAATGTGGATTGCACCCACAGTCACAGTACAAACCTGAAGCTGTCGCTTCCTCATTTGATGGAGACTGTACAGTTACTACAGGGGCTGATTCTGGAGGAGGTGGTTCTTCAGGGGTCCAAAGTATCAGGTTAGTAATTTTTGTTGCTTTCCATTTTGGAATAACTGGTACTAAAACTTCTTCCTCCTCTTCTTCTTCTACTTTTTCCTAAAGATTAGTTGAATATTCATTCATTTATTCATTCATTCATATGTACCACAATACATATTTGTGATAGATAACACACACTCACACTCACACACACACACACACCATACTGCATGCTCCTTTGCAACCCTCAAAATACACATACCTTTGTTAATTCTCATTTGGATTACTGCAACATGATCTATGTGGGGCTGCCTTTGAAAACTGTTTGGAAACTTCGTCTGGTTCAGAATGCTGCAGCCAGACTGTTGTCTGGGGCAAGTTAAACGGAGATAGTCGCTATGCCCGTGCCACGCATTGAGTTCATATGACACGGCAACCTACAATGCAGCATGGGTAATTAGGGTAATCCTGCTCACGCAACTGGCACACACAGGAACGGAGGAAACAACAACCCGGTCAAGGTGTAGTGTTGGAGAACAGAGCTGTGTTATGTAGCCTGCCCTGCAACCCCTAACCTCTCCTGCTGCCCTCGGGTGCAGTGGAGGACACAGTCCATTCACCAATGTTAAAGATTCAACAACCAGGGGGTGTCTATATGATGCAGCTTTGTAGCCAATTCCCTCAAAACGCTGTAGCATTGCTGCTGCAAAGCAGAACCAATATAGATGGCAGGAAGGAGTGCGGCCTATCCGGCTGGAAAACCACAGTGCTAACAGCCATTCAGCTCATCAAGCCCGCCTCCTGTCCTGCAATCCTGCGCTAACCCTGGATGGGGCTTGGATCTGCCTCCACCAGTGCCCACTGGGCTTAACCCAAACCAAGGCCGCCAGCATCAGACAAAGAAACAATGCAGTGACCTCACTGCAACAACAAAAATCGGGGGGGGGGGGACACTGTGAAAAAGTGCAGTTTCGGGATTAAAAGCCCATCATGGCTGCATCATATAAACAACGGCACACCACTGCACAGCCACTATGGGGTTAATAGAGTGTATAGGCACACACACACACACACACACCAGTATGGGTGGCTTTGGTACATGGAATAGGAGGAGGATGTCATCTCGTTCTTCACCTCAGCCTGCAAAATATTTTGGACCAGTCTTAGAAGGACTGTGTTCTCCCTTATAAGCATGTCTGGATGTTGTGTTGCTCCAGAGAAGCCCTTCGCTCTGTCCCACCAGCATCTGATGTGCGTATGAAAACAACTCAAGAAGCTGCCTTTTCATTGGCTATGCCCAGACTTTGGAATTCTTTACTGAGGGAGATTTGTTTACCCCTCTCATTGATGGAAGCCTTCCTCCAACAGGCAAGTCCCTTTTTCTTTGAACAGGGGCTTGGTTTATTAGGCATGTTTGTTTTGCTTTGCTCTGTGTTTTCACTTGTATTTCTGGTTCAATTATGTTTTAATTCTGTTTTTAATTGGCTGTCATTTTTTATCTGGTCTTATCTGAGTTTATTGCAATACTGCATACCTTTTTGTGGATTAGGTTTTTTTTTATCATGGATTTTATTGTTGTTAATTACCCTGGACATTTTTCAAGGAAGGCAGAATATAAATGTAACAAACAAATAAATATCTAAATAAACTACATTCAGTGATCCAGAAGCATAGTGATTCAGAAAGAATCTTGACCCAGCTTTTCTTCTAGAAGTATTTACCATAAAATCTGCCTGTTCTTTAAGATCTCCATGAGAGCCCCTGCTCCAGGTGCCACCCTCTTCAGTAGTGCTTGAAGACCTGGCACCCTGGTGATGGAATACCGCCCCCTAAAAACACTTGGATAGTGCCCACTGCGCTAGGTGCCAGCAACAGTATACTTCTAATGTCTTAGCTGTTTTCCTCTATTGGATTGCAAATGGTAGGTTGGTTTCAAATATCTTTTATCTAGGTAAAGAGTTAATGTTATTGTAAGCTTCTACATATCTGAAACCATGGTTTGATTTTGTTCAACAAACCCACAATTAAAGAAACCACAGGTCCATGGGTTCAGTTGGAACTGTGGTTAGTTTATCAGCAGAAGCAAAAGCTTCCAATCACCTCCTTGTGGCATTGCAAGAGGAGGGTTGGGGGGTAGGCATGAGTCAGGGGCACGTGCAGGCTCATGCATGACACACAAAAGCATGATCTCGCATTACGTCCAAACCGGCCCTTAATGTTTTCAGTATCCCTGTTGATAAAATATTGGACATAATACTTCATTCATAAAGACAGCATGGACTATAATAGCGCAGATATGGGTTTCAATGCAATTGTGCCCTTCTGTGGGTGCAACCTGTCCCTTCCAGAAATGAGTGTTTCCGCTCGTTTCAGGGCTTCTCCCCAGAATTGCTACATCGCAACCACAAGCAGTAGGGGCATGTGCGCACCCCACTGCCAGCGGGCCTGGACTGCCTACGGAAGGGCACAATTGGATACTGCCCCTTGAGTCAAAAGTATTATAAACATTTTCCTTTATGGACCAGCAATATTTAGGTATGCTATTGGTCACCACCCAGCCTGCCCAACTTGTCTTTTTCCCCAGCAAAGTATCCACTCCGTTGTAGTATCCCTGAAATCCACTATAACCTAGCAATCCATCCACTCGGGTCTCAGGCCACTATCTGGAAAATCTGGGGAATGACTAGTGATTTTCCCCACCATCACGTATTGCAAAAATAGTTCTATTATTAATAAAAATTATACCAAGCTACTCAAGAGGCTACAAAGAGATTGCAAAAATAACTACTTCTATGTTTAAAAAGTATACAATATCAACTAATGCTTCATAGGAGTTCTTTCTTTTCCAGAATTCCTTTCTAACATGTCACACGCAAGCAAGCCATGCAGAAACACTCCATTTCAAAGCCAGAGAGCACCTCTGTTGTACTAGGTTCCATGAAGATAAAGGCTTCAATGACTGGTTGCTTCTCATAGTTCTGAACATAAGGCAGTTTTTTGCTGCCTCTCCTCTTGCTTTTGGTTTGCATGAGCTAAGCAAGTTGCGAAAAGGAATCAAAGTGAACGATAAATACCACTATACAAGCATTTAAAAGCCCCATTTGCAATGGGGGGAAAGTACAAATTTGTTGAAAAGAACAGAACTTGCATTCATGGAATAAATGGAGGCTTGCAGCACAAGAATCACAAAAGAGTAAAATAATTTGAAAAAAGAATAGGATATGGCACAGTTTCTAAAAATATACCATATGCTTTGTCACTGGTTGATGATTTCCATAGCTTTGAACAGAAGACACTTATTTGCTGCCTCTTCTGCAAAGCAGATATATAGGAGCCGTGGAGGGGAGGGGGTGACACTGGATAGTTAACTGGAAATTTTGAATCCAACAACATTAGCAATTTTGCATGCTAGGTATGCAGAGTATACTAACTTTTTAAAAAGAAACTAAGATTCAAATTTGAGTTGTGGATTTTAAAGGCGTTATTTCTTAAATCACTTTTTTTTAAAATAGTGATGTCCTTTCCTTGAAAACAAAATACTACGTTTATATAGCTGACATGAAGAAGGAGGTTCCCATGCTGAAGGGTAAGCATTCACAGCATCCTCTGAACGAAGGGCTAGTCCAGCTATACATTTGCCACAGATTAATTTTGTGCTGTTGCTGATCTAAGGCAGAAACCGTCAGGACGTTCTCCTGTACAGTCGTCCCCACTGAAATAAATGGGAGCAGCAAAAGTATGCTAGTATAGATTGCACCCTTAGCCAGCAGCTGACTTGCAACAAAACTGAAACGAGGTCAGAAAAATATTCTGAGAATGTTTGATATTAAATATCACAGCTCATATCTAATATACTATTTTGAGCTTAGAAATTCATGTATGAAGTTACCCTTGAATGCCTACATACTCCGTTCACAGCACCACTCAAGTTGTAGATAGGGTGTTGGAAAAGCACAACGGCAAAGGCTTGGAAGTCTAACTCCCTGTACCATTATACATCTTAATGCCACCACTAGGGGGTGGCAAGGTCATAGGAAAACAGAGCAGGGAAAAGAAGAAGTGAGTCCTATGAGGAATCCTCTATCCATTTTTTATTTTGCCTTTTGCAAAAAGATCAGCATGGATTTAGGGCCAGGTATTGCTACAACAAGAATGGAGAATCAAGCGCACCTTCTCACCTTGTGAAATGCAGGTCAGATGACTGAATTCACACTAGCATTGTTATTCATGAAAAAGTGGTTATTCTTGCATTTTAATGAAAAGGAAAGTACATACCTTTTAACAAGATTGATTGTTTCAATCACCTGTTAGCTACAAGATGTAACAAGAACCAAGTGAGCTAAAATAATAAATACAATCTTGGGCTTTCTAGTTGTTAGCATTATTTACATTATAGCATTTACCTCGTGACAATATTCCCCGTGTTGTTCACATCCAATATCAAATATATACTTCCCAGGACCAAGCGGCTGTATGAGAAAAGGAAAAAAACACACAATAATGTTCTGACAATATCAAACCCTAAAGACACAACATATCCCTCAAATTGTGTTATACTCTAGCATCTCCAAAGATGGCATCTTTCAATAATAATAATAATAATAATAATAATGATTTATTTCTTACCCGCCTCTCCGTCTAGATCGAGGCGGGGAACAACAACATGATAAAATACATAAAACTAATTAAAACATGACAAATATTATTAAAACTGCATTAAAACATCCTAAAACATCCTAAAAACATTCTAAAAACATTCTAAAAATTACACTGAATATGCCTGCCGGAAGAGAACAGTCTTTATAGCTTTCTTAAATTCTAAAAGACTGTTAAGTTTACGAGTCTCCTCCGGCAGGTCATTCCACAGTCTGGGAGCGGCAGAAGAGAAGGTCCTCTGGGTAACAGTTGTCAGCCTAGTCTTGGCTGACAGCAGTAAGTTCTTCCCAGAGGACCTGAGCGTGCGGGGCGGATTGTACGGGAGAAGGCGATCCCGCAGGTAACCTGGACCCAAACCATGTAGGGCTTTAAAGGTAATGACCAACACTTTATACTTCGCCCGGAAACTAATTGGCAGCCAGTGGAGCGATTTTAAAGCTGGCGTAATATGGTCACTCCTAGATGTACCGGTGACCAACCTGGCTGCCATATTTTGAACTAGTTGAAGTTTCCGGACTAGGCACAAAGGTAGCCCTCTGTACAGCGCATTGCAGAAGTCAAGCCTCGAAGTTACCAGCGCGTGCACTACCATCTTTAGGTCTTCCAACTCTAGGAAGGGGCGCAGCTGGGGTATCAGCCGAAGCTGATAGTAGGCACTCCTGGCCGTCGCATCTATCTGGGCTGTCATTTGGAGCGACGGATCCAGGAGCACCCCCAAGCTGCGAACACAGTCTTTCAGGGGGAGTGTAACCCCATCCAGAACCGGTTGACACAACATATCCCTCAAATTGTGTTATACTCTAGCATCTCCAAAGATGGCATCTTTCAACAATGCCCTTCTGCAATCTACATAGGAAAAACAGGCCAGTCTGTACTACACACAAACACACACAAAGTATCAGAAACAGCAATATCCAGAAACCAGTGGGAGAATATTTTAATCTCCTAGGAGACTTTGTTGCTGACCTGAAAGTAATCATTTGAATGTAAGCTTTAACATAATTGTCACAGACTGTATTTTTTGCATTGCATTTCCATCTGACCCCGACTCTTAACGTTTTCTCCCTTTATACTCATGTGCAGCTGCAAACTGAAGATAACACGTCATGTGTTTGATGAAATGGATTCTAGTCCCCAAAGCTTATGCCATAGTAAATTTGTAAATTCTTTCAAGTTAGTCTTACTTGTTGTTGCTGTGACTGTTATGAAATGTATACACCAGGGGTCCTCAATGCAGTGCCTACAGGACCAATAAAGGCACCCACAAAGCTCTCCACTACCTGCCTCTTCAATTGAAAATGTTAGGGTGCCATGTTCTCCTTCCTATTCCTGGACCTGCTGCTGATCAGCTGTTTAGTAGGCAGGAAGAGAAGGACAGAGTTTTTTCCTTGCCCTACTCAATCTTCTTCTGTCCCCTTAGACCTTTCCCTTTTGCTCTCTCTCTGGGCTTTACCGTACGAGGCTAAAATCCCGTATCCTTGCCAGGGCTTCTGCTTCGGGATTCTCTGCGGGAATAAAATCAGCTCCTTTACACAGTCAGACATATGCTTTTTTCGGGGAATACTTTCTACCTGTTTCATTTTACAGCAACTAGGTGGTGCTGTGGTTAGAGCGCAACTTCAGAATTTCATGAGAAAGAATTGCATTTTGAAGTCTTCTTATTGAGGTTTCCCCAATCTTTTTGAGAGATAAAGCTCAAAAAGCTCAGGAGACGCCCTAGAGGTTGATGACGTAGTGTAAAGGACCCACAAACTTCCAAGAGCAATCAATCATGTGCATGCAATAAAAGCCTCATGTAATTAAGCCCTCTATCTTTCCACTCCCAGCCCCTAACCTTGTTATTTCTCTTCACCCACCCCCTTTCATTGCTATTTCTCTTCCCTCCCTATCCTTCTTCTTTCTCTTCCTAGCCCTAACCTTGCTCTTTTTCTCCCACTAAACCTTTATCTTGCTGTTTCTCTTTCTTCCCAGCTTTTAGCATCACTCTTTCTTTCCCCTCTACCCTTCTATTTCCCCCTTCCTCCCAGCCTCTTGCCTTGCTATTTCTCCCCTCATCCCCAGCTCTTTTGACAAGCCAGGACTCCACAGCAGGTATTATGTGTCTAGCCACATCCTCCATGGAACCCATTTTGTGATGGTGCCCACAGCAGTTTCTCAAATTCCCAAATGGGCCCACTGGTCCAAATAGCTTGAGAACACCATCTACCAAAATAAAACACACATTCTCAGGCTAATCAAAACCTCCTGAGAAACGTCGTATGGACAGGTAGAACTGCTCCCACACTAAAGTGAAAGAAAAGCACTTGCTCACATGAGACTCTGGGTGAACACTGGAGATCCTCTGTACACAAGGAGCTACCGAACTAACATCAGGACTATCATATATTGGAAGGGGGGGATTGGATACAAAATAAGCTGAAGAGGTGACACTGTACTCTCAATTAAGAATTAAATAACGAAAAATCCCTTCTAAGACATTCTGAGATCACTACTAGTTCTAACATACATACATTTTTATTCACAAATTTCCCCTGGAATCTATGGTTTAGGTGAAGAAGTTCAGCAGATCCTTCTTGTTGTCCATTTGCCCAAGTGCCAACATATTTAGAGCCAGTTAGTGCATAGAAATAGGTACCTTGCCCATGCCTATGGAGAGACAAAGAGCAGCTTCACATTAAACAGGTAGAAAACCCTAATCTTGATTCTGAGCACTAGAGCTGTCTCCCCCACATTGTCTCAGGATGCACTGATATAAATCAAAGCAATTTAAATAATCAATTTAAACTAATTATTAAATTGATTTCTAAGAATAATATGGTTTAAATCATAGATTTAAATTAAGGCTGCAATCCAGTACTCACTTACCTGTGAGTAAGCCCCATTGAAGTCAATGAGACTTACTTCCAAGTAGACATGTATAGGATTTCACTGTTCATTTCCCATTTTTAATTCCATGTATTTCCTGAATAAGAATGCAGGCTAACTGGTTGATTCAACAGTTAATGCACACTGCTTTTCAACTAAATAGAGCCATGGGTTATTTACTGATTTAGTCTGTACTTGAGAGCAGTTGAGACATGGAATGTTAGGATGAAATTCAAGGGAAGGAAAATGGTGGGCAGGAGGGATAGAAGAAATTTGCCTGGTCAAGTGCCTAAGCTTAGGGTTGGTAGGAAGGGGTGGGGGAAATAAATGCCATGAGGTAAAAAAAACCCAACCTCCCATTCCTATGGACTTTTTCCACTTTCCAGAACCACCCCTCCCCCCCCCCCCCCCCCACTACATGGCAACACAATACTCAGGTTCAGGACTGGCAGCAGCCCAAAACCTAGGTTCACAGAATAATAGAATAGTTCTCTCCCTCCGTGTAATTGGAGCTCGTTACAGAAGCAGAAGTGATGTAGCTTCAGAGCCAACAGTAAGGGAACATGATTTCCCCCACCCACCCACCCACCCACCCGGTCTGACGGAGCTCTATATTGCACAGCAAGGGAAGATCTTGTAGTGAGTAGAGAAAAAAGTGTCCTTTCCCCTTCCCATCTGAGAGGTCTAAATAGCACTGCAAGGGTCCTGACTGAGGCTGGCTGGAGCCCTCAAAGAAAGTTGTCCTAAAGGTTGGAGACACAGTGCAACATTTTGTTTCAAATCCCATTGCAGCCTCTTCCCAATTGCTGCCCTCCAGATGTGTGACTGCAACTTCCACCATCCCCAGCTAGCCCAACCAGTGGAGGTTCTGGATTATGGGAGTTGCAGTCCAACGCATCTGGAGGGCACCAGGTTGAAGAAGGCTGCACTAGTATTTACAATTAATCAATAATCATTAAAAAAGAAGCCTGAAACTGCAGTGAAGCAAACCTGCAATGATTGAACCAGTCTCCAGTATATGTGTCTCCATTTACATAGTAGTAAACTCCGTTTCCATGTCTTTGGTCCTCCACCCAGTCTCCTGCAATGAACATAATAGAAAGATAATAGAAAAACACTCACACGTGTTATGGGGGGGGGGGGGGAGTCCTGATCACGTGGAATGTCCACATATGTACAGCTGCGAGTAAAGTGCCCCTAAAGTTGCACTAAACAGATCAACAGAGTGGAGCCAGTGGCACATGTGACATCAGGGGCTGATGCAAAGAGGATTGTATTTATCTAGCTATAGTAGCAACCTATGCGCAGCCAATGGTTCTTGCTCTGCCTATCTGTCATGGTAATCCCATAATGGGAGGTGCCATAGTTCAGTGGAAGAGCACCTATATAAGGTATAAGGTCCATGTTTAATCCCAGCATCTCTAGTTAAAGGATTTCATGTACAGGACTGGAAATGGCCTCTGCATCAATCCTCAGAGAGAAAAGTGGAAGTCAGAATATACAGTGGAGACTGGTGGCTCCAATTTAGGTGGGACTGTGATTCTATTCTGTATTTTAATCAGAACCAGCTAGAACTCTAAAGGAGCTATCCAAAGTGCTGAACCCTATTCCCAAAATGGCCAGGTTCAATCACAGGGGGAAAAGAAGCCCTCATAGCTTCTCCCCCTGCTCCTGCCATGTGCAAGCTGGTTGTTTACATAATTACTCACCCATGCCAACCCATGCTGTTACACAAACAAGGAGCAAGCGCAGTGGGGTGAGGGGAGAAGCCTCAATGCCTTTGTTCACCCTCCATGATCATGCAAATCCAGTCTCTAAGATCCTGATCCAAGTTAGGAACATAGGAAGCTTCCTTATACTGAGTCATATAGCCCAGCACTGTTGACTCTGATAGTAGCGGCTCTCCAGGGTTTAGGGCACGAATTTTTCCAGCCCTACTTTGAGATCCCAAGGCTCTAACTTGGAACCTTCTACACGTAGAGCAGGTGTTCTACCACTGAACTATGGCCCTTCCCCATTTATGTGCTATATGAGCGAGAAGGAAAGAGACCCCTTTCCTTCCAGGTAGGCGTGGAACTCTTTAGCCGAGTTCCCCCAAGCCCACCTCCCTATCCCAAGGCCAAGTAGCCCCAAGCCAGCCATTAGAAATAATCACACAAGTTAAGGACTGAAGCAATTTATTGAGATCCTAACGTCTAACCACGAAGACACCAGTCAGTCTAATAAGCCGTTAAAATGCTAGCCGGAAAAGGAAGGGAGGGGGAGTGGGGAGGGGGGGTACGATGAGGTTTGAGGTAGAAGTTAGCAGCAGTAAAACAATAAAACAATAAAACAGTTTAACCCATACTAAATCACACCCAAAGGGTGACAAGCCTTTCCCTTGAACGTGCCAGACCTGAAAACAATAAAACTATCTATTCCCCAGCATCACCTTGCTGAATAGGGATCCCTCCTTCCACGCACCGGTCCAGGAGAAGATGGCTTCCACACAGTGAGTATTCCCTTTATCCCTTTTTGGGCTAGCTGGTACCATGACCAGCCAAAACCAATCCTTGACCATCCCACTCATGCCACCAGCCCCCCCCCTGCTAACGGCCGTTTCCCACAGCTGAAGTTCTTGCAGCTCCCTTCCAATTAACTCTGACCTTGAAGCGTGAGAGGGCCAGGTGTGGGTGTTGGGAACCAGCAGCTTGAAGTCTTGTAACATTTCACCTTAGAATTCTCCCCCTCCCACTCCAAGGCCCCAGTCCTGCAAGGTAGGCCAACGCTGGCCATTCCAGCCAGACTGTAGCCTTTCTGGCCCCTTTCTTCATAATGAGTTCTACCCTTTCAGAAAACTAGAAGTGATCACACTGAGTTATAAGGCAGGAATGCTGGGACTGGATTTATTTTCTCTCCATTTTTCACTCTCCCAACAAAAGTTGATTGGTATGTTTTACAGATTTTGAGCAGCTGCCTTGGGGAGGGAACCAGACGTGCAATTCCTCATCTAGCTAGAGACATACATACTTCTGTATGTACTGCTCCCATAAACATACTAACTAGATCAAGGTGTATTTCTCTCGCTTTTATACAAAATCTTCAATCATTTCTTCTCTGAAGTCTGTGGTGTGGCAAGTAAGGAAGGAAAGTGAAGACTTAATCATCTTTTTGTTTGTTGAATCAAATAACTGCTCTCAATCTATTGTTCCCTACCATTAATTCTATCATTAATTCACACACAGGGACACATTTGCACAGGTTTCACTAGCCATCAGAATCTTCACAATTAAATCTGAACAAAGAAACTCCAATTTACCTTCATATTTGGATCCATCAGGATAAATAAAGATGCCATGGCCATGTTTTTTGTTGTCAAAGTATTCTCCTGTATAGCGTGCACCATTTTTAAATCTGTACAGTCCCTGAAACATAGATATTGTACAGAGTTCTTGTTCAATCTCAGGATTGTTTGATTACAGTGCCTATATTAGAAAAATAGCCGACATATGCAAACAAGTAGGATCTGCCACAAAATGTTGCAAGGTCAACTGCTCTTGTTCAGACTTCCACTTACTCTATTCCATTCCATTCCACCCTCCCCAGTTTTCCATTTTTCTCCCCAACAGTCAATCAGTATTCAGTGCTTACTGAATATGCTCAGTCTTCATTGGACCATTTCACCCATCCCCCAAAAGTTATTTTGTACTCCTGTAAACTTTGGGGTTTCTCAAAGCCTGCTGATACTACTACTACTAATATATTTATTTATTTAATACCCGCCTCTCCCTTTGGATCGAGGCAGGGAACAACATTAGTACAACAATACAATAAAAATCAAATACATGACATTAATTAAAAGAGCATATAAAACCAATACAATATTAAAATAACAGTCAGGACATCTTAAATTCTTAGGTTTAAAATTCATCTGGGTAAGCCTGCCAGAAGAGACTAGTCTTTATAGCTGTCTTAAACTTGGAGAGAGTGTTAAGTTGGCGAATCTCCTCCTGCAGGCCATTCCATTGTCTGGGGGTGACAAAAGAAAAGGTCCTCTGAGTAAAAGTTGTCAGCTTAGTTTTGGCTGACTGAGGCTGCCTCTACAAGAGAGGTTTAAAGCTCTTTCAAGGCGCTTTAAAAAATTTACCTCTACAAGAACGGAGTGCAAATCGGGCGTAGAGGTGCGTTATCTCTCCGATTATGTGCATTATCGAATGCGCGTTAAACAGCGAGTTTTATTTTGCTCTGTCCGTTAAAGCGCATTTTGACTATGTGAACAAGCGCTTATGCGCATTAACGACTTGTAAAGCGCATTTTGGTCATCCCTTAATGTGCTTCGCCGCCTCTCGTGCAGAGGTATTAGGCGTAAAAGCGCTTTAGTGATTATGCGCATAATCGCCTAACCAGGCGCAAAAGCGAATCCTTGTAGAGGGGACCTGAAGTAAGTTCTCCCCAGAGAACCTGAGTGTGTGGGGTGGATTGTACAGGAGAAGGTGATCCCACAGGTAACCTGGACCCAGACCATGTAGGGCTTTAAAGGTAAATGATACCTCCATCTTGTGCATGGATGGTACTATTTTGGCCACATAAGGACTGGCACTCAGAGACTGAGTTTGCCATTGGCAAATGAGCAAATCCTTTTCAAAATGGATCTTACCTGCCCACTTCTTTTACCATTTGCATATTGTCCTTCATAGGTATCACCATTGGGTAATCTGGCCTTCCCATGGCCATGCCGTTCACCAGCTTCATTGCGTTCTCCTTCATATTCCTACTCAAATGGGAACAAAGAGTTAGTATTCCACCAAAACAGAGAAGCTAAAGTGATATGTCTGCTTATAAACAAACATTAAAATGTTTTAAAAGTAAATTGTATTTCAAGTAAATTTTGATTATAAACATAGGAACCATTGAGCCGTCTAGTTCAGTCAGTGTGACTATAATAAACTCTTTTTGATGCCAGGTGAAGACCTTTTTATTTGCCCAGTACTTTAACAGTTTATCGTCTTACTCTTTTAATGTTGCTGTTTTACATCTGTATTTTCAATCTGTATAAACCTCTGCATTGCTGCTCAGTTTTATCCTGCTTATGCCTTTATATTGTACTTTTATATTGTGTTTTTATACTGTTGTTTGTTTTATACCTTGAATTATATTTGATGGTTTTAATTTTTGTGAACCTCCCAGAGAGAAATGCAATAAATAAATAAATAAATTTGGTGGTCTTTTAGGTGCCAGAAGAGTCTTTCTTGTTTTTGCTGCAACAGAGTTCATTCAGCTACCCCTCTGGAAGAATACTACCAATGGCTTTGAATGTAAAGCATGTTCTACCACTGAGTTGTGGCCTCAGACCAATATGAATATAGACTGTAAGTTATTATATATTTCAAATATTTCTTTCCTAGCCAATTTTATCCATGTCAGAAGTAAGTCGTATTAAGTTCAATGGAACTTATTTACAGATAAGTGTTGCACAGAATTGCAGCTTGTAGGGCTCTCAAGTATAGTGTCACTTTCTTTTTTGTTTTAACGTACATAATTTTCAGATAATATTATACAGGAACTTCTCTCAGTGTAGTGTTCAATAAAATTATATTTAGTTGTCTTCTTGTCATGCAATTATTGGGCCATACTGGCTGAGAATGATGGGAGTTGCGGTTCAATACAGCTGGAGGGCACCAGGATGGAGAAGGCTGATATAAATTGTGCAAATTAAACAATTGCATAAAGCTACTTTGCATCCATACAAGTATTTCTAAAAAAAATGAGGTAAGATACTACAGCAGCCTTCCTCAACCTGATGCCCTCCAGATGTTCCAAACTTCAACTCCCAGCATTCCTGAGCAATGGCAATGCTGGCTGGGACTAATGGGTTTTGAAGTCCAAAACACCTACAGATGCACCAGGCTGCACTAGAGAATACTTAGGGTGCCTCTACAAGAGCGATTTAAAGCTCTTTCAAGGTGCATTAAAATGTTTACCTCTACAAGAGCAGAGCGCAAATCGGGGATTGAGGCGCGTTTTCTCTCTGATTATGCGCATTATCGAATGCGCGTTAAATAGCGAGTTTTTTTCTCCGAACCCCTCTAGATGGATTCCGTTTGACGCCTGTTCCTCCGATTATGCGCATCTTTTCGGAAGCGTTTTATCGTAAATGCTTGTATGCAGGAGTTAATTGAGCACTCAACAGGTGACCTTACCGGTTGTTTCAAATGTGCTTTACAAGTAGTTAATGCGGAGAATCGCTTGTTCACATAGTCAAAATGCGCTTTAACGGCCGGAGCAAAATAAAACTCGCTATTTAACGCGCATTTGATAATGCGCATAATCGGAGAGAAAACGCGCCTCTACGCCCGATTTGCGCTCCGTTCTTGTAGAGGTAAAATTTTTAATGAGCCTTGAAAGAGCTTTAAATGCCTCTTGTAAAGGCAGCCTCCACGGCCATTAAAGCGCATTTTGACTATGTAAACAAGCGATTCTCTGCATTTCAACCACTTTAAAGCACTTTTCATTCTGCCGGTTTTGCGCTTCACCACATGTCGTTTACAGAAATTAGGTGTAAAAGCGATTGCGAGAAAATGCGCATAATCGGAGAACCAGGTGTCAAACCGAATTCTTGTAGAGGATAAAATAATCTGTATCAAACTCTTGAGGATTAATAGTTACACATAAACGTTCACTTTAATATTTGCCTTGTGGCGACTGGTGTTTTATTTTTTACCAAAACATTTCTATCATCATGCGAAAGTGCATTAATCAGTCAGCAAAAACCGCTTTCTTCATCAGTTTCTCCACCACAGTGGATGTTTACTCAGATGACTTTTACTCAGAAGTCAGTCCCACTGTAATCAATGGGGCTTACTGTACAGTAAATGTGTTTCGAATATCTGGCTCAGTCTTACACATATATCCCCCCAACCATTTTCTCTCGCCTGCTCTTTCCCTCTCTCCTACATTCCCCCGCGCCGCCTCGCACTGACCCCCAAATCGGTCTCTGCCTCCTCTTCGATCTCTTCTGAGCCAAGATCCGACATGTTTCATCCAGGCCCTGTCACTATGGAAACGGCGTCATGGTCGGACCCCGCCCCTTCACCGGCTTGCTACCAGAGCGATTCTCCAGGAGCGTGATCACCATAGCAACCGTGGTTTGAGCCCTCGTGGCCAATTCGGCAGGGAAGCTGGCGCCTGTTCCGCCTCCCCTCTTTCACCATTGCCCGCCCCACATTCTGCCTCTCGGCCCTTGTTGCCTCCGGGATTGGTCTGCTGTGTGGCAGGCTGGCAGGCAGGGAGGCAGGGCATAACATTTGTCGGGAGTTTGTGGGTGGTGCCTTTGGCTTTCTTTGCGAGTTTTCTTGCAAGATTCTTTAAGGCTGCACCACAGGCAAAAAAACAAGGGGTGCAGCATTTCCCAGGATGGGGATGAAATGACAGGGAAAGGTGTACTTCTTGAATCTCTACATCAGTCTTTCCCAACCCAGTGCCCTCCAGATGTTTGGACTTCAACTCCCATCAGCCCCAACCAGCATGGCCAATGGTCAGGAATTCGCACCCCGCACTTCCTGATTCATAGCAGTGTTATGCTGCATAGTCATTTGGTTCACTCAGAAATACGACCCACTGAGTGTAATGACTTACTCCTAAGTAAGTGTGCACAGGATTGCAGCCTTAGCTACTACTAGATGCGCCTGCTTCCTCATTAGCAGCTGGAATAAAACTCTGTGTTTTTTCCGTTTTCTGTTTTATTTATTATTGAAGTTGTATCCTGCTTTTTCCCCTCCAAAGCACCTAAAGGGTGTACATGATCCTCCTCCTGTCCATGTAATCTTCACAACAACTGGCCCAAAGTCACCCAGATTCATGACCAAGTGGAGACTTGAACCGAGATCTCCCAATACCCAGTCCAATGCTCTAACCATTACACCAAGTGTGGTGTAATATGGGAAAGTAGTTCAAGATTAATAAGTGAGGAAAGGGTGAAAAATCCTATGATTTAGTGTATGTGTTTAGTTTATTATGTTTGTAATTAAGATAAAACAAAGGTAAGCACTTCAGAAATTCAGTGCTCCTGATCCAATCCAAGTAATGTTATCTATTGACAGAATTTAAAACAACTATTTAAAACAATTTCACTTCCTGTTTAGATTATAAAATTTACCAGAGGGACAGAAAAGGGATTTTGGAACTGGAAAGTTTAAAGGAACAATAAAAAAGAACTATATATACATTTGTCCAGAAAATAGAAAGGGGGCTGTTGAAACCAGAACTTGTAAGTGCTTTATTTTACACCTGGCAGCCACCCAGAACTGAAACAGAGGTTTTATATGAGGATGCAAGGGCTGACCCATAATTTATCAGGCTATGTTTCAGTGTTACAGATTACAGTGCCAGGCAACTAAGGAAGGCTGTACTTTTAAAATGCATACCGGCAGTAATTCAACAGGTTCAGCTTTCCCCACTGCTGTAGAATGCTATATCTGTTGAATTTCTGTCTGTCATATCTTTTGCAGGTATAGGAGCCCTTTTCCCAAAAATACTTTGAATCCTACCTGATTTAACTTTGGTCCCCTCCACAAGGATTTGCTTTTGCGCCCGGTTAGGCGATTATGCGCATCATCGCTGAAGCGCATTTACACCTAATACCTCTGCACGAGAGGCGGCGAGAGGCGGCGAAGCGCATTAACGGATGTCCAAAATGTGCTTTCCAAGTAGTTAATGCGCATAAGCGCTTGTTCACATAGGCAAAATGCGCTTTAACGGCCGCAGCAAAATAAAACTCGCGATTTAACGCGCATTTGATAATGCGCATAATCAGAGAGATAACGCGCCTCAACACCCGATTTGCGCTCCGTTCTTGTAGAGGTAAAATTTTTAAAGCGCCTTGAAAGAGCTTTAAACCTCTCTTGTAGAGGCAGCCTTTGAGAGTAGAGGACACTCTGATTTCTAATGCAGCAACGAAAGAGACCCTCTAACCTAACCTTGTCTGCTTTGAGTTTTTACACCTATGTATTTCCACAAATTTGGCCCTGTTCATGAAGACTGCAGCACTGAGGTCATGTTAAAAAAACTATTAAGACTGTTGCAGCCCCTTGGCTTTTCTAGAAAGGAAGCTGGCCTTCTCTGTGGTGGATATAGAAGAGCCCCTAAATTGTTAAGTTAACTGACATTTTAAAGGATCAGCCAGGAACTCCATAATATCTCCTTCCTTTAACATTTCAAATACATCATCAATCAAAATGCCTTATATTCCCAAGTGTAAAATTCTTCAACTTGGTTCTCAGATTGCACTCTGTAACCCCTAATCTTTGCTCTAAAAAATAAATCCTTAGTCTCCAGAGAAATGTAAACTCAGTACATGATTTCAGAGCAAACCAAATAAATCGCTATTTTGTATCAAAAAGCATTTAAACACAACACACTGTATACATTGGTATGTGATGGATTTTAGAAATACAACCAGAGTACTTTCCATTTGGGATTTGCTAGTTGTTGTTGTTGACATCTACAGTCTTAGATTTTACCTTTATGGTTATTTCTTTGAGATGTAAATAAATCTTGTTTATCTGTATGACAGATAAGTGTAAAAGACTCATTTTCTTGTCTTTTATACTCATCTGCTTTTAACAGCAGATTAAAACTAGTTCTTGGAGCATCAAATTAAATTGTGCTTTTAGTATTTCAGGACTCATATGAGCCTCTTTTAAATGCTTCAATCATATCGATTTTTAACCTTTATTATATCTAGCTAGATTTGCCTTTCTCCTGCTCTTTCTTCATAGTCATCTTTCTTGTTCCATCTTCGTGTGCTCTCTTCAAAAGATGGCTGTGGCACTGCTGGTTCAACCCCCCTTAAAACAGCTACAACCAGCCAGATGAAGACTACTGGATCAGAAGGTGAAAGCACATGGCAAACTAGATTATGTGAATTGGCTGCCACAGGCACTAATCATTGTAATGGGCATAACACATTGGATTTATTTACATATTCATTCTGTGCTGGGAAAGAATGGGAAGACTGAAAAAGGAACTTGAGAAGCTGTTGTCTCAATTTATTTATTTAAAGCATTTTTACCACACTCTTCAGTCACTCTAGGAGCCTTACAAAAAATCAGAAATAAGACAGTCCCTGCCCATATGATGACAATATAAAATACATGTCACATAGGAAAAGGGCTTGGAGGGGAGGGGAGGGGAAGGGAAGGGAATCAACATCATGCAATAGATGTTTACAATGCAGGAGTAAGTTCCATTGGGTTTAATGGGACTTTACACTGGAGTAAGTTCCATTGGGTTTATTGGTAAGTGGGAGCACAGATACTGAGGAGTAAGTCCCTCGAAATCAGTGGGACTTACTTCTGAGTAAACATGGTTAGGATTGCACTGTAATTTACAAAGTTCAGAAGGTAATTTAGCAAATTGTAGAGCTGGATCTAATAATTTTAGGTGCTGCTGCTGCTTCTCTCTCTTGTGGCCTCAGTGATGACAGTTGGTAGCTAGAGAGGTTGGGCTCTAAGTCAGTCAAGTGTTCCTTAGAGACAAATCCAAGAAAGTTGGGCCTTCTTCAAAGTGTTGCCTTTCCACTAGGGTGACCAGATAAAATCTATACTATACTAGAGTGACCATATACACTATTCATTAAACAAAAAACCAACGGTTTACAAAAACAATGTTAAGGCTCTACAGATTCCAACCAAGCACCAAAAAGCAGGGAAATTGGGAGTTAACGCCACAACCTCCCTAAGGAGGCAGAAAGTGCAAGTGAAATTCTCATTCTCCCAAAGCAGATAAACCTTGAGGACAGGGTGGAGAATATGATATGCAGAGGTGACTGTGGGGTTGTGGAAAACTGATCACGAACAATTAAGGCAATCTACTTCTCTTTTTGTGTTTAGAGCAGCCCTTCCCCAACCTGGTGCCCTCCAAAGGTGTTGGACTACAACTCCCATCATTGCAAGTCAGTATGTCCCATGGTAGAGCCTTAACATTGTTTTTGTAAACCGTAGGGTTTTTGTTTAATGAATTTCATGGCTTTGTGTAACGGATGACTGGATATTGTACAGTTGACAACCAAGCCAGTGTCAGCCAGGATGTTACACCATCTTGACATCCAATATAAAATCAAAGGTAGTGTTATGTGTTGAACTCACTTTTAAAATGAATAAATCAACCAAAATGCTTGCATCTCCCTCAGTTTTAAAGATAAAGAGATGAAACCTGGCATCATGGTAGCTTTTAAATAGGGATATAGCTATGTCAAGTTTGAAGCAGATCCGTTCATGCCTTGATTTTTAAGAATTTTTTAAAGTTCAAACAGAAATCTCTTTGGGGTCTAGGACCTTGAGCAGTACAAGTTTAAAAAATGAAATTAAAGATAAAGAGATGAAACTTGGCACCATGGTAGCTCTGAGGTAGGGATTTAGCCATGCCAAGTTGGAAGCAGATCCGTTCATCCCTTGATTTTTAGGAATTTTTAAAACTTCAATTTATTTTTTTAAATTAACTAAAATGTTTACACTTGCATGGTAGTTCTTAAGTAGGGATTGAGCCATGCCAAATTGGAAGCAGATCTGTTTATGCCTTGAGTTTTAGGAATTTTTAAAACTTTAAACACAATACTCTTTGGGGTCTAGGGCCTTGAGCAGTACATTAAAAAAAAAAGAAATTAAAGATGAAGAGATGAAACTTGGCACCATGGTACCTCTTAAGTAAGGCTTTAGCCATGCCAAGTTGGAAGCAGATTGGTTCATGCCTTGAATTTTAGGAAATTTTTTGAAGTCAAACTTTTAAAAAAAATATCCTAAAAATCAAGGCACGAACCGATCTGCTTCCAACTTGTCATGGCTCAATTCTAGGGTGACTACTAGGGTGTGGCCTAGTGGCTAAAGTGTTGGACTGGGAGCTGGGAGATGCGGGTTCTACTCCCCACTCGGCCATGGAAACTCATTGGGTGACTTTGGGCCAGTCGCAGATTCTCAGCGCAACCCACCTCACAGGGTTGCTGTTGTGAGGATAAAATGGAGAGGAGGAGGATTATGTATGCCGCCTTGGGTTTCTTGGAGGAAAAAAGGCGAAATATAAATGCAATAATAAATAAAAATAAAAAATTGTCAGGATTTCTCCAGATTTCTCCTGGTTTTTGTTCTATCCTCGGTGTCAGGGGGGATTTTATGCAATAGTCTATAATGACCTGGAATTACACACTTTCCCCTTTAAGGCCACCATTAGTGTGGCAGGAGGGAATGACCTGCTTTCTGGAGGTGTGTCATTCTCTCCCACTGCTCCAATCAAGGCCTTAAAAAGGAAAAACGTGTCATTCCCAGGTATTATAGAAAAGGGCCTGATTGGAGCAGTGAGGTGGGGTGAGAATGACATGCTTTCCCCTCCTCCGCTCCAATTGGGGACTTTAAGGTGGCCCCAGAAAGCCATTTTCCTGCCCCCCCACTAGGTGTCCTCTTTTTTGGTTTCCCAAATAAGGTCACTCTACTCAGTTCTTGCACAGGCTGTATTTCCATCCCTAGATATTTACTCAAAAGTAAGACCCATTGAATTTCCTTGGTTCTTGAAAAGCAACACACTTGCTTTTAGATTTGCCAGTCTCAGCATTCTATGTTTGCTATGAATGTCTGCTCTGTCTGCCCTATAGTTTCCTGCAAGGCCCAGCCAGGGGAAGCCAGTAAATTAAACCCAGGGGTGGAGGGTGGGATTCCCTTAAGTTCATCTGACAGCTGGTGCTATAGAACATGGACCTTCCAGGAGTGTTGAGGCTGGATTTCTGGCAGACCCAGCCAGGCAACTTTATGGCCTGTTAGTCCCTCCATCTCGTAGCCCGCAGAGCACCTGCCTCATAAGGCAAATGGCCACATGAGAACTGTTATTATGGCCTGCTACTATGTTTATCTTTAGTAGTCTGTGGTCCAGATCTCTTCAGAAGGAGGAATAGTGTTATGTTGTAGGGGTCAGTCTAAATTATCTCCAGGGGTCCCTTACTCAGTGCCTCTGATAGCAAAGAGATTGAGGATTTTCCCCAACTCTGTTACTCTTGAAGTTACTAGGCCTGTTGAAAATAGATTTTATAACATGAGCATGAAAACAATGAATACTGTTTTAACTTGTTAAACCAATGAAAACATGCCACACAAGAAGTCTTAAGATATGAATAGTTTATAAAGAAAAGTAAATGCAAAAGAACATCAGATACAGAAGTGAAATCTGAAACATTACTATTAGTAGTAGTAGTAGTAGTAGTAGTCTGCCTTTTGCCCAATGCTGGGCCTCAGGGCAGCCTTACAAAACTAAAACATATACAGCTAAAACCTATACATAAAAATATACAAAAGTTAAAAATATAATTAAATACTTTTCAATATTAAAGTGTTTAAAACATTTTAAATACATAATTTAAAAGTCAAAGGTATAGACAGAGGTCCAGATTATTTGCCAAAGGCCTGCTGGAACAAAAAAGGGGTTGTCTGCCTCCAAAAACACATCCAGGAGGTAGCCAGTGTAGACTGCAAGGATTAGAAAGAAAATGCATGTGTACACTATGCAAAATACACGACAGTTTAACTGTTTCTAAACTTCATTAGAAAAACAGGGTGACTAGGCCGAAACCAACGTTGCAGGCCCAGAAGCACTTTGAAAGGTTTCAGCGTTGTACTTAAAACTTAACACCTGCCCAAACTAATTAAATGAAGAGTTTGAAGCTTTCAACTTTATAGCAGTATGGACCAAACTCTTAGAAAAGAGGGAAGGAGCACACTGTGTGTGTTTGGGTGGGGATGGATAGAAAGGGATGTATAGCCACCTATTCCCAGGAGAGATCTGAAAACCAGGTTATCATGGATCCAAAGGAACCACACCCTGCTTCACCAGTGAGCAAAAGAGCAAACTGGCCTTATGAAGATAGTCCTAAATGCTCTCAGAGCCAAAGGAAAGCATGTTCCAGAAGACAAACTCTTCTTCTTCACTCAAAAGGTCTGTGCTATAGAATTTCACCCACCCACCCCCAACATTCTAAGGCAGGAGGGAGGGGGGAGAGCGATGCTACTGAGCGTGCCTCTCACTATGAGGGAAGATGGCCTCCTCATTGACTTGAATGAGAGGTAAAAATAGTCAACCGAAGGGAATTTTAAAAAAACGAAAAGCTTTCCACCAACTACAGTGAAGGAGGAAGAAGATCCCACCACTGGATTAATTAATAAGGCTCTAGAAATTATGCAAATCGTGAGCACAAAACTCGCAAACCCAAAGTCATTTGACAAAAGCAGGGAAGACAGGTTTGTGTTCCTTTTCTACCTTAAACTACTCTCCTTCCCTCAATCTTTCACCAATCTTCTTGAAATTTTCAGGTAATGTAAAACAAACATTTCTTTCTGGCACCTGTAAATTTCAGAAAGATTGGTAAAACATTTTCAATTTTATGGCTGTTAGAATGACTCCCCCTCAATTATCACTTTAATATGGCGGAATGTGTTTTTTACTGACGGCCCTTAACAATGGAGGCACGACTGTGCCTCCATTAATACTAGAGTGACCATATACAAAAGAAGCCAGGGCCCCTGCAACTTTAACTGTTGTGATGAAGAGGGAATATCACCAGGAACTAACTGCATACAAATGACACTGGCTGAAATTCCCTTTTCTCTACAACTGTTAAAGTTACATGAGCCCTGACCTGGATTTTATCTGGTCACCCTACTTTCCACCCTATCTAAGTACTTTCTTGCTCACTCCCTTTGGTGGTGCCCACCAGTTTTCTTTCCATGGCATTTTTGATGGCTTTACCTTTTCTACATTCTAGCGGTTTCTACTTTCTTGCATTCCATTCTATTGTGTCTGCCTGCATGTCATTCTCAGTTTGGAAGGCTGGCCCATCTCAGGCTTGCAAATAACTGAGATGTTTGTGTTGATGCTAAACCCTTTGGTGGGGATTTAGTAGAGATTACCACCTATTTCACAACAAGTGCATTAAATACATTTTCTTCCAGGAAATGGTATTACGGTTTTGCATGACTTAACTGTTAGGGCTGTTCAGGGTGCAGTCAATCATATGACTATTCACAGTTAACAATCATTGTCTATTTTGGGAAACAGGTGTACACACCCTTTTTTGTGGGGGAGATGTCAGCACAGGCATTAGAATGTGTTCCTCAGAGAAACATTTATCCTCTAGAAAAACAACAGCAAAGACTCTTATGGCTCCTAAAGTCTAAAAAAATGCATTATGGCATAAGCTATTAACAGTGAGGTCAGAAGGAAATGACCTGCAGAAAGTAGAGACAGTGACAATTATGTGATTAATAGTGACCATTATTAAATTATTAATGCAATTGTCACCACTGTCTATACTTTCTGCATTTCATATCCCTCTGACATCACTGTTAACAATTCCTCCCCACACTATCACCATGTGTGTAATATACCTGTAACTCAGGTTAACACTTTGTGCATCTGATGAAGTTGACTGTAGTCCAAGGAAGTTTATGCAATAATACATGTGTTACTCTTTAGAGTGCTGCAAGACTTTTTGTTGGTTTTGCTGCAAGAAGACAACACAGCACTCCTTTGGAAATGGTTGTTTGTATGTTCGTCTGCCTTTCCTCCAGGAGCCCAACGTGGCATACATGATCATCCGACTCCCTATTGTATCCTTGCAACAAACATGTGAGGTAGGTTAGGCTGAGAGTCAGTGTTTGGCCCAAAGCCACCTAGCAGGGCTGGCCCTACCATTAGGCAGAGTGAGGCAGATGTCTCAGACAGCTGATACTTGGAAGTGGCAGCAAAGTGTTGAAGAACAGAGTGGTGGGGCATGTGGCCTGTCCTGTGCTCCCTAAGCTAGTATGCTGTCTTCAAGTGCAGTAGAGGATGTTGTCTCATCATCAACGTTGAAGAAATTTTCAACTGCTAGTCCAGTCAGCTTTTGTACCTGGAATGGGAGAGGGTATCATTGCATTCTTTGACTCTCGGGCAGCAAAACATATTGATACTTTTTGGAAGACTTTCCTATATCAGAAATACATTTGCAACTTTAAAAGGGAGAAGAAGACATTATTAAATACTCCTAAGCTGCAATTCTGTGCACAGTTACATAGGAGTAAGCCCCATTGAACCCAATGGAACATATTTTTCAGTAAACATGCATAGGATTATGCTGTTAGATGTATAAGGGGTTGTTAGTGATCAAAGGTATAGTTAAGCATCTTGGAGACAAAACTTATATGAACAATGCACAATCTTGAGATGCCTTTGCATGGCCCCTGGCCAGCAGAAACTAATTAGAATCACAGATATATATAATATCCAGATATTGTATGGTTGTTGAAAAGAAACTAACACAAAAGAGGTGAATGGGGGTACTCCCAAACACACTGATATGATCCATGAGGAATAAGAGGATCAAGAGCCAAATTCCATTTTGGAGACGCTCTCAGGTGCTGCATTCCAGTAGTGGATGGGGCCAAAGGCACAAAGTAACTGGGTAGCCAGCAAAAGGGGTGGGGCCAAAATACTAAAAATACCAGCATATTTTAATTTAAAGCTCTTGCTGCTTCTCCACCTGGTGCTTATATCATCTGATCGAGATTGATTACTCAGGAAAGTTTGTGGGTCTTTTGCAGGACATAGTCAACCTCCAGGGCCCCACCCACAGTTTATGATCTTTATCCTGCCATTGTAAAGTGCAGTGAAAGTCCCAATTTGTCTCTAGGAAGTGCTTATGAAGCTCTACTTCCTGTGTACTTCTGTAATAGCGCTGTAACAGCAGCACCATGTAGTGGCTGTAAAATGAAACAGAACGTACAGAGAACTTGCCAAAAAAGACAAACGGCCGGTATCAGCACATGTAAGGAGCTGATCTTAATCCCACAAAGAATCTGGAAACAGAACTCCTAAATTGCAGGATAAAAGGCCTGGTGTGGTGAAGTCCTAAGCCTTAGGAGAGGCATTTCAACCTTTTAGAACAGGGAAAAAACTGCACAAACGCTAGGAAATGACTTCACAATGGATAATTGGGGGGGAAAGGAGTGAGGCAAGCACTAGACTTTTCTCCTTTGTTTAAAGCTCAGTAGCTCCCAAAGCATGTACATCATATACACACACCATGCTCATCATTTAATATTCACCTGCGCGTTATTTAATATGATACGGCCTGTGGTTCACTGCTGGGAGCTATTTCACTGAAAGTAGCGGGTGCTTCTGTGCTACTTTCTTATATGGATCATGCAACTATTTATGTATTTCAATTTTTGTGATTTCTAAATCATAAACACATTTGCGGGGATTTTCCAAGGGCTGGCTCTCATTTTTTATATGACATAGCAATGTCCAAATACAAATTGCCAACTAATTACAGCATGTTCACGTGGATTTATGTGAATTGTTAATCCTGTGAAATTAAAATATGCAAATTGTCTGCAGCATTTGGTTCACACTGTATTTCTGATCTGACTTTCAGGACTAAACCAGTTGTCCATTCCTGGTATAATATATCCACATCAAAAATAGATTGAAAAGATAGGAAGAGCTTTGTCTGACTGCAATGATAATTACCAATGACTCATTTGCATGGAAATAAAATGTTGAGTCAGGTTGAATTACATTCTATGTATTTTGAGAATAAACAATACCAGAATGCTTTTGGGTGGTAGCAGAAAAGAGCAACAACCGGATTTGAATAGATAATGTTTGCTATGTGAGCTTTTAGCTCATTTGTTTTTATTTAAACTAAGAGGGAGACCTAAAATTAAAAAGCAGTATGTTAATAAATAAGAGCTTGTGTCTGGGAGTATAGCAGCCAAGAACACGACCTATAATTTAGAAGTGCCTGGTTCAAATCTCAGCTAATATTGCTTGTTGTTGGCAAAGTAGATCTGTTTGCTGTGCAGCTATAATTGGATATAACAACAATGCCGTTCATTGCAGAATGCCATTCATTATAGAATTGTATCAGGGATTACTGAATCAATGGTAAAGCATATTACCCATCATTTTAAAAAAGATGATGATTCATTGCCATAAATTAGAGGACATATTTTGTGTTTTGATAATAGCAAGTTTATTCATTGTTGTTGTTACATGCTTGTAAAAAAGAAAAACAGAAGATTCTCATTTCATGCGGTTTTTCTGTGTTGGTGTATGCAGCTACACAAAAGCAAGAAAATATAAAAAGTTGTTGCCCCCCCCCCCCTTTCCTCCCACTTCCAAGCACAAACAATTAGACTTTTGGTCAGATTAGTATAGATTTGTTCTGAAGAACCATTCCTTCTCTGCCTAATTTATTGGCCAGCATATCTAAAATGGTGCTGAGAGGAAATTAAGTAATGTGAACCAAAAAGTGTGATGGAGCTCCAATTCCCCCCCCCCCCCAAGAACCAGGGAGGCATTTCAGCTATAATATACTATATCCCCTTCTTCACTAATAGTGAACTCATTCTCTGAGTGTGGGCCCCTATGTAACCAACAAGGACTGCTGAAAAGAGGGAGGTTTAAACAGGCTTGGGGGAACCCCAAGGTTTGCAAAACTACAAAAACAATGTGTGTGGGGTGCGGGGGGGGGGGTGTTAATCCTGCATGAGGAAACCAGCCCTGAAGTTAGTGGGCAAAGCATTTATCAATAAAGTTGCTCTCTGTTTAGCTTTAATTGGCGACGCCGATTCCTCTTAGCATTGCATCTTCCTGTTTGAGAAAAGCTGCTCCTGTTGGACCTCTACCTGCCAACGCAGCTATTTATTTATTCGACACAGCTTGGATCAGAAAAGGGAAGATCCTATGAGCTGCCGCCGATAGAACCGTTTATACGAGTAACTCTGCTTCTAAGCAAATACTTTTTATTATTAAATAAGTAAGAAAAAGAAGCAAGGCTTCGCTCCTCCCCCCCCCCCCTCTCTCTCTGACGGAAGTTTTGACATTTGCCGCCTCAAACCATGCCTCAGAGCGCCCTTTTTCGTCAGAGCAAAAAAGAAAAAATGAGGAAGCCCCGACAAGCGGAACAGGTTCCTCTGCCTCTGCCCCTCTTCTCGTCGAACTCAAGGACCGGCTCGGCTTGAATGAAACCAAGCGAAACCGCGCCTAAACCAGGAAGTCGCCGCTGCCAGGAAACGGCGGCTTCTCTTTGGTGCGCCCAGAGCTATTAACTGAAGGGAGAACTCCGCCGCCAGCGTCATCCTTTCAGGTAGGATTGGACCCTCCGTGCCTCGCCCGCGCGCCCGAATTTCAGCCTCCGAGAAGGAGCCCTGAGAGCAGGGGGGAAGGCGGGAGGTTTGGGGACAGGGGGGCTCGGATAGGTGTTTCCCTCGTCGTGGCCAAAAACGAGCCTCTGACCGAGGGACGCTGTCTGAGGGGAAAGTGCTGCGGGTTCCCTTCGGAGATGCACCTGCTGCTGACTGCGGCTGCTTGGCAACAGTGCCAGCAAACGGCTCCTTGAGCAATGGAGCGTCCGCTTGATGGGCATAAGTGTGGGGGGTGCATTCATTCTGTGTGTATGTATATTTATATGCGTGTGTATATGTGTGTGTGCATATTCGTTTGTTGCTTTGTTGTCACTATTTTCTATCAGTCAGTTACGCACGCACAGCCCCCTTCCTTACACCCGTCTTCGGAGGGGGTCGCATTACAGTTGAGGGCAGGACCGAAGGCAAAATGGGCTGGGCCAAAATATCAGACTTTGGTCCCCTCTACAAGGATTCGCTTTTGCGCCCGGTTAGGCGATTATGCGCACAATCGCTGAAGCGCATTTACACCTAATCCCTCTCGACGAGAGGCAACGAGAGGCGGCGAAGCGCATTAACGGATGACCAAAATGCGCTTTATAAATAGTTAATGCGCATAAGCGCTTGTTCACATAGTCAAAATGCGCTTTAACGGCCGGAGCAAAATAAAACTCGCTGTTTAACGCGCATTTGATAATGCACATAATCGGAGAGATAACGCGCCTCTACGCCCGATTTGCGCTCCGTTCTTGTAGAGGTAAAAAATTTTAAGCGCCTTGAAAGAGCTTTAAACCTCTCTTGTAGAGGCAGCCTGTGTTAGTTTAAAGCTCTTACTGTCAGTAACTATGCCTTAGAAAGAGGCATTGCAACCTTTTAGCCTGGAGAAAACTGCACAAAAGCCAGGAAACTGCCAAAGGATAGGTGACTGTAGGAAAGGGGGTGAGGCCAGGGCAAGGGGCGTAGCCTTCTAGGGAACCCCAGAGGGCCTGCTTGGGACACCCGGAGGGCCAGAGGTTCTGCATCCATGTCTTAGGGCAAATATCACTGAACACTGTTTCGTCTCTAAGGCTGCAGTCTAATACACACTTACCTGGGAGTAGTTCTGAGCAGACATGCATAAGATTGTACCATAAGGCTGCAGTCCTATAACCACTTACTTGGGAGTAGGTCCCACTGAATTTAATGGGATTTACTGTAGAGTAGGCATGTATAGGATTGTGCTGTTAAGCTCCTTAAGCCATCTTGTTCATTGGGCTGTTTAAAAATATTGCTTTTGATAGAATTATCGTCTCTTTCAGTGTACTCTTATGAGTGAAGAAATGTAAATTCCATATTTGTGGAATTCCCTTCCAAAGGAAGCTCACCTGGTGCCTTCATTGCTACCAGGCAATTATTATTCCCCCCCCCCCCAATGTTTACAGATTGATTGTATGGCTGCTTTTATTGCTTCCTTGTACTGTTTATCTTGTATAGCTAGCATCATAAATTATTTGTTATGTAAAAGCTCAGGAATATAATTTTTAAAATAAATGAATGTGCCATTTTAGTGAGGTGGTCTGTGTGAGTTAGTGGATGTTGGGATTCCATTAGAGAGCAGCACACTGTCAATACACTTTTGTGTGATTTGAGATACAGGAAGTTAGTTCCAAGTAGCCCAAAATATTTCTTTACCAGCTAACAGCATAGTGCAGGTTGTATGCATATGGAACTTTGCAAATCAATAGGAAACACTCTCTAGCACAGTCCAGATGAAGGGGGCAAATCCCACTGAAGTCAATTCATGATAAAAAATTGCATAGTTCTGTCTAGGACCAGAAGGCCATTAAACTTGATTATCTTCCCTAAGCATCTTTACTATACAAGCTAGACTGAACCATATCACCAATGGCATTATTCCTCATGCACTTCATATAGTATTACAGGCATCCGCAGTAGCATTCTTCAAAGATAACACAATCTCTCGGCCAAACTTTATTCTCATGAAGACCTGGGCTGAATGCAGCTGTGTCAGTTCCTCACAATGAAAGGAATATAAGAGTTGTGTTTTTATTCTATCTGGGCAGTGGAGGCTGGTGGCTCTGATGCCAGTGAGGCAGTAAATCTGCTCCAGGTTTCAGTCAGAACTCTAAAGGCAAGAGCTCCTACCAAGACCTTCTCTGTTAACATCAGAGAAGGTTCCATAGTTCATTTTTGTTGCAACCCTATGCACAGTTACTTGGAAGTAAGCTCCATTGAACTCAGTGGGCATATATTTATATTAAGAAGTACATGATTAGGCTGCAGGAATGACATTCAATCTGGAATGAGTCACTTGTAATATTGGCTATGCCAGACCATAACAGATGAGGAACAGATTTTTAAAAATCCAATATATTTTCTAGCCTTAAAATGTTCAACATCCCCTTTAAACATGTTTATGATTAGAAAATATATTGGAGTTTTAAAAATGTCCCCCCCCCCCCATATTTCAGAAAATTGTGGAAGAAACTTAAAACACTGTGACTGATTCAGATCCATATGTTAGAGGAACAAAACTTTGGTCAGAGATCCAACTAAAGACAAAGCTGAAATTGGTTTTTAATCCTTCCAAGTCTTACTCAACAGAGCAACTAAGGACCAACTTAATCCTTGTCTTTAGCTGGATCTCTAACCAAAGTTTTGTTTCCCCAACATGGATGGATCCCATGGTGCTTTACCTTATTGTAATAGAAACAACAATTAGTAACATGGGTGATACTTTTTGGATAAGTTATTCTCTTATAAACTGCATTTCTGGTAAATTGCAGCTTCTCTCCTGCCTGCTTTTTCTGATTTACCAAGAAAATTGTCTAGCTCTGTGGCCCATTTCTGACCAAGCATTAACTTTCAAAATCTTTTCAGCTGCTTCTTCTATTGCATGTCCCTTGTTTTTCTGTGTAATTAAAAAAATACACAAGCTAATCAGCTTCAAATCATATTATGAAATGCAGGGAAAGTGTGCTGTACAAGTTATGGATTCTGTTCAGACAACACGCTAAGCCATGGTTAGGCCACACTAACCCTTTTGCAGCAAATAGTTAGTGAGTGTGTTTAAACTGTGGTTATGTAGCCACCATGTTTAGGAGTGGTTCACATGAACCACTATGGCTTAGTGTATCATCTGAACAGGGTCATGGTGTGCTTGTGTAGCACCATTTGGGGTAACTACATCTTTTCTGGCAAAGCTCCCATGCCTTTACAAGCTACAGATGGGCAAACATTCAACAGGTTAAACTTTTATAGTCACCCATTTTCATGTTGAGACAACTATAACTATTGAATTTCTGCCAATCACTCAGCTATTAAGGGCACAGGAGTCATGTCAGTACAGGTGTTTTCCTTGTCCCAAGAAAGTTAGCGCCATGCTCTCTCGTTCTCTCTGTCTCTTGAAATACCAAAAAAAAAAAAAAAACCAGCACTTTGAAAGCATGTATTATTTTTGCATTTCTACCATTGAGTTAGCATGTGATCTATTACACATTTAGCTGTTACTTGGCATGGTTTAAAGTAATGCACACAATGGTGAAAATGTATATAGCTTAAATTGCTAGAAGAATTTGGCAGCAGGTTTGCAGCCCTCAGATACTGGCTTAAAGGGAGTTAGGTGGACCCACTACTACCCTGAGGAAGTTGGTGTTGGGTGGCTGGACATCCAAAGCAAGTGTGCATGTTGCTTGGAGAAACTGGGATCCAGAATTCACCAGATGTAGGCTGACCATATGAAAAGGAGGACAGAGCTCCTGTCAGTGTCATTTGTATGCAATTAGTTCCTGGTGAAATTCCCTCATCATCACAACAGTTAAAGTTGCAGGGGCCCTGCCTTCTTTTGGATATGGTCACTCTAGTATAGTGCCTGCACCTTTAACTGTTGTGATGAAGTGGGAATTTCACCAGGAACTAATTGCATACAAATGATACTGGCTGAAATTCCCCTTTCTCTACAACTGTTAAAGTTACATGAGCCCTGTCCTCCTTTTCATATGGTCAGCCTAACCAGATGCCAAGGTGGACTCCGCTAGGGCACTTTTCTTCTGGTCTGATTAAGCAGCAGGTACCCTTGATATATATGTAGCTATTGATTGAATAATGGAAAGTTAGTTGTATATTTCTAATATTTAAAATATATTCAGATGATTTTATTTGACAACTTTCTCCTTCAAATTATTTTTTCATTGATCTTTTTGAACTTTTTTCTTATATTAGCATAATAATGATAATATCTAAGAAATGCTTTGTTTTCTAAGGATTCATAATCTTTGCATTAAAGTTCTTGCTTCAGATTTAATTTACTTACAATGTATGTCTTTATCAGACATGTACTGGAGCTGAGAAATTTTGTTACTGCTTTATTAGTAACTTTTAAACACTATTTTTGAAAGATATGCACTTGGGAGAAAGAATAACTACTCATAGCATTATTCGATGACATCAAGGAAGAAATGTAAAGGACATTGGCCAGCGTGACATTTTGTTTACTGAAAACGTGGAGCAAGTCTCTGAAGCACTCAAATAACTAAAATTTGAAACTGGTACTGAAGTAAATGGCTGAGCTTCCACCTGGGATTCGTTTGATCACATCATTTACAAGAGACCAGTGGTAAGTTATATCGTATTGCTTGAAAGGAACATTCAGCCTGATCTGGAGTTGACCTCCAAGATTGCACAAAGATGCACATTGTTAAAACATGTATTTCCTCTATGTTTAGCCTTGCATTATACTATACTTCTTACCACTATAATGCTAAAGTTTGGGAATGGGAGACTTCGTATGTAGGTGCCTCTACAAGAGTGATTTAAAGCTCTTTCAAGGCGCATTAAAAATTTGACCTCTACAAGAGCGGAGTGCAAATCGGGGGTTGAGGCGCTTTTTCTCTCCGATTATGCGCATTATCGAATGCACGTTAAATAGCGAGTTTTAATTTACCGCGGCCGTTAAAGCGCCTTATGACCATGTAAACAAGCGATTCTCCGCATTAAACACCTCTAAAGCGCGTTTCATACAACCGGTAAGGCCACCAGTTATGCACTTAACCGCTTCTCGCATATAGTGATTTGCCGTAAAAGCGTTTGCGAGAAGATGCGCATAATCGGACAACCAAGCGTCAAACAGAATTCTTGTAGAGGGGACCCATGATGGTAAAACAAACCTCAAACCTTCGGTCCATGGTTTGTTCAGTGTGATGTGCAAACCTGGACCTCTGGCTTGTCTCTCTCCTGACAAACTGATAAATAATCCATGGTTTGTTTCGAAGTTATTTCTCTGGTTTGTCAGGGGAGAAGCCAGCAAGAGGTCTGGGTTCCCATGTATGTTTAGCCTGTCCTGCTTGCAGTGATTGGGCAACATGCATGAGCATGCTACTAGTACATAGCACTGACACTTTTGAATAGCAGGGATGCTGATGTCAGTTGCCTCTCAGAATTTCCTGTTCCTTCTGAGCTTAGCTGCTGTCCTCACAGTAGCTAGTGGGAAATTAATTTTCCTAGCAACAGTATATTGTTCCCTGTTCTACTGCAAAGTATTTTGGGATAGCGTGTTCTTGAATGGGCAATAAAGACCCATTAGCTTTACAGAAGACCTGCTCCTAGTGGAGATGAGAACTATTAGAACTTGCTTGTTGATATAGATCAACACAGCTGCCTGCATTTTCGCACTTTCCTTGAGGATGTGGCTATGGGGACTATCATGATGAGCGACTGCACTTCAAAATTTATCACTATACCACTGCTCATACACAATAAGCCAGAGTTCCTCACACTTATCATGATGTGTCAACTTATCAATGAATATCTCTGCTTTACACTGCATTGTGAAGTGTGAGTTTGAAAGAATTCCCCCCTCCTGTAGATATTTCTTCATGCCTATAATCGTATACAGTGATACTTCTAACTAGTATTGCAGTACAACTGTAGGGCATTATCCACTAATTCTTTGCACTGACATGTTCCCCACATCCCACCCCATTGAATAGGATTTCCAACTGACTAGCAGGAAACTGGCTTGTTTTTATGCCTTTAACAGGTTCATGTGCAAAAATCATCAGGAAGAGCTTCTGCAGCATGGAAATTAGCTGGTGATGATATTTATATCTGGTCATACAGCTACAGAACCTAATTGGAAAATTGGCCATCCTAGCTAGGTTCTGGATATCACACAGCCCAGAGGCCATGCATTGATTATCAGCAATGCCTGGGAGCTGTTCTGATGCTTTCAACCAGTCCATCAGCTTGGTGGATCCCATTTATGCCTAAAGTTTGCCAAAGCGTAGCTGCCTGAGTTGGGGGAGTTTGTCAATGTAGCACTTTTATAGGTCACCCACTAATTCAGAAGTGGGAAACCTGTGGCCCTCTAGATATTGTTGGACTCCAACTCAAGTTAGCCCCACCCAGCATTACTAATTGCCAGGGATCACAGGAGTTAGCATCCAACAACATCTAGAGGGCCATAGGCTCCCCTGCCCTGCCCTAACTAATGGTAAATATCCTTCTTTGCTGTTGATTTTGGAAATGACGACAAAGCTGTTTCCTCAAACAATTTCAATAAGCTTATCACTGATAGAGCATTTTGAGGATTGGGCAATAAATTGGAAATCACTTAACCTATTTTACTTAATGTTTCACTCTTGTTTGATTAGCCTCAACATCCACGTTTAGAATGAAAATAAATAAGAAAAATAAGAGCTTTGGCTATGGGGCGGTATATAAATGTAATTAATAATAATAATAATAATAATAATAATAATTGAACAGCCTAAAATGATTGCAGCAAGTATACATTAGGCAAATAAAATAGCTGCAAATCATGGAATGTTTGTTCTGTTACAGGTACCGGGCTTTCACATTTGTCCTGACTTTTATGCTGTATGTTAGTTTCCACTTATCAAGGAAACCAATAAGTATAGTTAAGGTAAGCAACAAGGAAATAACTTTCTAATACATCCTGCTGATGTCAAACAAGGAAGTAGTTATTTTATGTACTTTTTATAAAAGTGTTACTGCTGTACACATTACAGTGCAATGCAGCAATAAAACTGGGCCTGTGGTAGAGTAATAAAACCTAATAAACTTGTTTGTAATGAGCTATGACTAAAATTCTACAAAGAGCTTCAGTGTTGTGTATACTTCCGTATGCCGCATTGGCAAGATATACATAACCTGGTAATATGTATGGAAGAGACCATGCACACAAAGACAAATAAAATGTCGCTTTAAGTGGACCAAACTGAAAATAAGCATGTACTGAGATAGGCCTCAAATTTTGCCCTCCAGTTTTATCACAATGAGGCAGGTGAGCACACTCTCACTAAGACTGTAATGGTATGCCAAGGCTGCAGTTTCAATCAGTAGCAAACAACTCTGTTTGGATCTAATTCATGTTGCATTCCTTTCTTTGCTCAACCACATTCTTTTTATATGCCAACTAGTTAGAAATGCTTTGCCATCTGTCAGATTTATTTTGTTATGTACATTTATATCTGCCTCTTCCTCTAAATTGCTCAGAGTGGCATTCATTGTTCATTCTTCTCTCTTTCCCATGTTATCTTCATAACAACCCTGTGAGGTAGGATTCGCTGAGAGAATTACTGGCCCATGGTCAGCCAGTGAACATCATGGCAGAGTGGGGATTTAAATTTGAGTCTCCCTACTTCTAGTGAAATTCTCTAACCTGGTCTTTCCTAACCTCTGGTACCCATTTATTGTTGGACTGCAACTCCCATTATCCTTGATCACTTGTCTGTTCACTGGGGATAATAGCAGCTATAGTCCAACAGTATCTGGAAATCCAAATTTAGGAAAGGAAGTTCTATCTACTACTCCAAAGTGTGGTTCTCCACACCTTCCACACCCAGCAAATAAAACCACCCGAACTGTTCATGATAACCAGATATGAAAGGAGGGGGATGTCTATACATGGCCAAATCCCTGTGGTAGCTGTAAATCTGCTCTGCATCAGTTATATGACACTGCCACAGATATGCAGCCACACGATGCTTTCTTGGGAAGCTGCGCTTTAAAAAAGTCAGTGACTTACCCATTTTTTTCCGGTGGGAGCGAGGTCTGTACTGCTCTTCCATCGTCTGACCTCACTCCGGGGCCGATCCAGGGGATGGTCCTGGTGGAAGGCGACCGGCGATTGGTCGCTGGAAACCAGGAAGAGGGCGAGGGGTGACTCTGTTACCAGGATGGCCACCGGAAACCCTGCACTTCCTCCTTAGCATCGGAGTTACCCAATGCCACCCTGGGTAAGGAAAATCATGGGGTTTGGGGGGAAGGTGACACCAACTCGGCGTTATGAAGACAGCTACACAAGAACACACATGCCAAACATCCAAAGTGAGGTTCATAGACCATAATATATAGCCATCTAACCATTAAAATATTTCTGTACCTTTTTGTTTAAAGATACTCTTCACTCAATTTATAGTATCAGTCAGTTAACATAGGGAACAAGAATACAAGGATCACTTTGACAATTGAAAACACGCACGCACACACACACACACACACTCACACCAGTCATCAGCAAAAAATACAGACTCCATGCCTTCTATAGATCAGTGTGCTTAATAGCCATTGAAATTGATGGCACACATTAACTAAAGCCACATAGTTGTTCTTAGTCTCACTAAAATGAAATTTCAGTTGGATTAGGGTCAATATCTTGTCATAGAGGAGAAAAGGATTATAATGATCTCTGCATAAATTCCCCCTTCCACATGTAGCCCTCTTAAAGTCACATTTTCTGTGATTATATATTCCTGCTTCATATTATATAGCGAACTGGCTTAAGGCATACTGTAATAATTTATGTATATTCTGCAAATGTTCTCTTTGTACCTTAGAGACAAATAAGCCCTCATGGAAATTTGCAGTTTCTTAAACAAAACTGCATTTTTTGAAAGTGCATGTCAAGGTAGCTTAAATTGAGGCTGTTATTCATAATTTACAAGATAGAAAGAAAACATGACTAGTACAAATCCATGGACAGCAAGTTAATTCTTGAAATCATGCTAAATAAAAGATAGGTCACTTGGTTTGATGCGTTAAGAAGTTTTATTGAATATTTTTGTCATTTTCGTTTAGGGAGAATTGCATAAGCACTGCATTGAGCATAACACTGACAAAGAATATGACATCCATATTCGGATTGTTAAAAAGTTATCTAATGAGTCTCGCTGTGGTTGGGAGCCGTTTGGTGAGTATTATGGACATCAAATAAATTGAATAAAATACTATCTCCAAAATAGAATAAATTCTACAGAAAAACTTTATCATCTTTTGTCCTGCAATATTGTTCAAAAGCGTGTACTCGTAGAGACTGGTCTTAAGATCAATAAGAAAAGTTTTCAAACATGGAGCTTAAATCAGCATTTTTTCAAATCTTTTTGTATCATGAATGTACGTTGGCTACATGGTTGTTTAATTGATTGTTAGCTGCCTTGAAGTCTTTTGAAGAAAGGGAGGACAAAAGTTTTGAATACAAAATTATGCATTCATTTTTCTTTCCCTTTCCCATCTTGCATTAACAGCGTTTATACATGGCACAAATAGTACCAGGGTGCAAGGTGGGTGAGCATCCAAGATGAACACAAAAAGCACAGAGAAAACCAACGTTAACCCTTACAAGATGTTTTGTCTTCTATTTTAAGGCCTAGAATAATGCTGGAGATTATAATCCTTTAGTATAAAATATTTTTTAGGTTGCCTACTTGAAATGTTACAGAAGTAGTGCACTACAGAAATATAATCTGATTAAGTAAAGTTTGTCAAGGTGCAAACTATTTTTATACCTTCTAGAAGCCCTCGTTGAAGCTCCACCAAGAACGAGTGACCTGGTTTGCATGTTCAAAACAGCCCACCATAGGTTGTTTAAGCCCATGATGGGCTGCAGCACATGTGGGATTTGCATATTCAATGCCCAATCACAACTTGCCATATTGTGCAAACCCAGGGACCAGGGGTTATGTGACGGTTGTTTAACCCTCACATAACCCATTGTACCTACATTTGCACAACATGATAAGATGCAATCAGGAACCGAATATGCAAAATAGCTGCATGCATACACTGCAGCCCACCATAGTTTAAATAAACCACAGTGGGTTGTTCGATCATATGTACTATCCCAATATATATTCTGTATTAAATAGTTAATGACTATTTTTCAAGCCCTAAATAATTCAGTCCCATAAATTGTTACAAACATGTATTCCTAGATAAGAGCAACTACAAACAGTTGTTGGGAGCCCTGGATTATTCATTTCTATGTGCTTATGCCGTTGGAATGTATCTGAGGTAAAATATTTTTTATTGTGTTCATAATCCTGCTTCATGGTTTCAAATTGTAGGGGCGGGATTATTGAAGAGAGACTGTATACACTCTAGGGTATAGGGTAGCCCCCCTTTTTGGGCTCATGGGCACATTCACAATTTTTTCTACGATTTCCTCTTACCTTGCCCCCCCTTACCTGGATTCCCTCTTTTCTTGCCGCCCCCTTACCTGGATTCTTTCTTTTGTTACCACCCCCACCTTACCTAGAGTCCCTTGTTTCTTGCTGCCCCCTTACCTGGATTCCCTCCTCCTCGCCTCCCTCCTCGGGGTTTCTTTTCCTTTCCTGCTTTTAGGATGTTTTTAGGATGTTTTTAGGATGTTTTAATGCAGTTTTAATGTGTGTCATGTTTTAATCAGTTTTATGTATTTTATGATATTGTTGTTCCCCGCCTCGATCCAAACGGAGAGGCGGGTAAGAAATAAATTATTATTATTATTATTATTATTATTATTATTATTATTATTATTATCCTACCATGACCACCCCCTGCTGCCACCTGTCACCACGCTATTCCTCCTCCCCATCTCGGGTTTGCCTTTTTCTACTTCTCACCCCCCCCACACACACACACACTACCACAGCTTCTTCACCCCCAACCCACTGGCCATAATATGTCGAATTTTAATGTCATATCTTTATATTTTAAAGATGATGTCAATAAGGCTTTGTTCAATATGCATTCAATATTAATCTCTCTTTCTCTCTCGCTTTAATTCAAAGTGGCATAATAGGGGAGCGTTTGCCTATTCGATATTATCTCACAGGAGGGATGTTTGCCAGTGGAATCTTTACTGCAATGTTTGGATTTGGCTATTTCTATAATATACACAACTTGTGGTTCTACATTGTGGCTCAGGTGGGCATGCCTGTGCTTCTTTTCTAATTTATTCTTTAGAATTCTCAAATATGGCACAAGAACTTGGCCTCCTACAGCTAACTAAAGGTGCATTTAGCCCAGCATTAAGAACATAAGAACAGCCATGCTGAATCAGACCTAAGGCCTATCTAATCTAATGGAATGTGACACACACATGCTTTACTTATCCAGTTTCTAGAATCCATTTTCAAAACCAGGTCCAGATCCAAGGAACTAAAGGGCAAAAGCTGTCCTCTGCCCCTGTTGTCCCAAATCACACGATTCCAGTCAGGGAATGGAATAAACTGAAATATAACCCATAGCGGAAGACACTACGTAGCCAAAAAGGGTCTCCCAGGTACTTTCAGTCCTACAGTTTAATAGGGAAAAACTTTCATGATTGGGGAAAGGTTCACCACCTATCACTGATAAAGTAGACCAAATGATGCCGTAGAAATCGAAGGGACTTCAAGAGGCAAAACTTTGGAAAATTTTCCTCTGCATTTAGCATTTTAGCATTCTAGGGTTTTTTTTTAGCTCTCCAGTTATAAATCTGCATTTTAAATTTCAGTATCGCTGCTAGGTTTTATTCTGGTTGTACTTTTATATTGCAGTTTTAATCTTTTCTATTTTCTATTTTATTGTATTATGCTGAATTTGTGGTTTTAATTTTTGTGGTATAGCAATGTAACAAATCAATAGTTAATGTCCTAGGGATTTCAAACCCTACTCTAGCATATTTAGTCAGAGTTGAACTAGGGATGGGAATGATTACTGGTTTAATTTATGTCAGGATGGCAAATTATTGGGGAAGAATAAACCAGTTGTTGGAAACCAGACTACCCAGGTTGTGTCTAGAGGAACAGAGAATAAGCAATCTAGGTATTTCATGGTTGCAGAAATTCTCCAAATAAGTTCCAAATTTTGGTTTCTCCTAACAGTCTTTAAACCCGTGGGGAAATGTTATTAGAAACAGCTTTAAACAAAGAGTCTTGGATGTTGACGCACAGTCTGATATAGCTTCCCTTACACCCTCTAGAATAGCTAGGTGGTTGGAAGGAACCAAACGTCAGCATCAATGTGAAGGGTATCTCTTATTCCCCATGCCAATGGAATATTGAAGGGCTTTCACTTGATTGCACTTGAAACAAATAGACTGTATGATGAACTCTGGCAGATTTCATGGTGTACCAGTCCAAGAGAGACTGTGCATTTGTGGGAAACCAGCTTTGGAAGATCTGACACGTTATATCCTTGACTGTCAATTATACACTTACATTAGAGCCCATTATTTATATCCCTTTTTAAAGAAAATGAAATTTTGGGATGTAAAGAAATTGGGATTTCTGCTGCAAGGAACTAACCAATATGTGGTTTGGAGGGTTGCTTGTTTTGTAGTGAAGGCCGCTAGATTTGGGAGAGGTATGTAAAGTCCATTGCTGTAAATTGTCAGGGAGATTCTGAAATATGAGAAATGCATTTTGATGCAAGTTTGTAATGTTATGTATTTTATAAGTAAAGCTTATTTTAGGATGATGTTTTAATCTCAAATTAGTGACTGATTTTAAGCAGCAGTATATGTTTTAACCTTAATTATTTTAATAACTAATTCTAATTGGTGATCACTGTATTACAGACTCATATAATCTTTGTTTCTCAGTTGTGGCTGCTATGGTCTAAGGACTAATGCAAGAAATATTATTGATATTGCTTGATATTGATAGTTAATATCTGTTCTAAGATGCTAATGAACATTGATTGAAATTAAACATTCCTAAGTGTCCACCCATTAATAAGTCTAGGAAGGACAAAACTTCTTTTTTTGTACCTCTCTAAATTATGCTGGTAACGGAGCCGAGGAAGTTGCTCTAGAGCATTCCAGGATATTTAAGAGTAAGTGGATGACCATTAGCCATATGTGATATTCAAGACTGGAAAGTTGGGTGTTTCTCGGTAATAGACAAAAAATACATAACAGTTATGAATGACTGAGCTTTACAAGCTTCATGGTCTCCCAAATGGAGTTGGGTACTTTTAAAATAGCAGCTAATCATGTCAAAGAAATACAGAATGAGCATTTGTGCTTTGATGAAGGAAATATAAACCTTAAGTGTGGTATGAGATGGATACTTTGGATCAGACTACATTCCATGGATTCTACACCAACTGTTTGCCTCTGCAATTGCCTCTGTTATTGTTATATTCCTTTACCATCTATCTGTTGAGATTCTGTCCCCCATGATTACCAGTCATGCATAACTCAATGTATCCCTTAACACTAATTGCTCTGGCCCTTTTTTACTTCAGCTCAGTCCAGCCTCAGTTGTTAGGTAGCCAGAGGATAAACTTAAAATTGCAAGTGGTATATCTTTCAGTTACATAGGAAACACCAAGTTCTTCAGGCTTCCAAAAGGTTCAGGAAGATCAAATTGTGGCAAAGGAGAAATGGTCCTCAGTAATACAGGACTGACTGAGAAGAACTGAAATCTATCTGATATATTCTATCTGCAAGTTAAATGAAAAAGGCTTTGTACTTTGTTTATTTATTTATTGGTTTACAGCATGTATATACCTCACCACATCTAAACAGACTCCAGAGTGGTGAACACAAGATAAAAGAATAAAACACTGCATTAAAAATATGCTATTTCAAAAAACAGAATTCCAGTAAAAACAAAAACAAAACATGGCTGGTCAGTCAAGGAAAGCTTCCCGAAATGAAGATGTTTTCAGGAGGTGCTGAAAACAACACAAGGTTGGCACCTGCCTGACCTCCAGAAGCAGAGAGTTCCATAGAAAGGAGGCCATCACACTAAAGACTCTTCTCTGTATGGACTCTAATCAGGCCAGGTCCTTGTGGAACCACCAGGAGCATGCATTCTGATGACCTTAGTGACTGGTCAGGTTGATAAGGGAAGGAATTCTCTCAAGTAGTTTGGTCACAAGTTGTTTAAAGCTTCATGTACTCGTAGCAAAAGCCTGGTAGTGCATAAGCAGCCAGAAGCCAGAACATTATTTTTTCTGATAAGTTTAACACAAGTTTGAAAATTACATTTAATGTTGGCTTGTTGTGTAGCATAGCAGTGAAATACTTGAGTTGTTTGAAGATAACTATTGCCATTTTTAAAATATTTCAGGTGGCTAATGGATTTGTACAAACTACCGGCTGGCCCAGTGTGGTTACTTGCATTGGCAACTGGTTTGGAAAAGGAAGGTAAATTGTGTCTAAACTTTCTGTCCTGGGCAGAGGTGGGGAACATTTGATCAGAGTACCACATTACTAACACTTAATGTCCTATTCTGCCTTGTCAAGTATGCACGCTTACTCATACTCAGATGTTTTTAATAATGTATTTGTTTTTATCTGTTTTAATGGTTTATCTATTTTACGATTGTTATATTTATATTTATTGTTGTTCCCCGCCTCGATCAGGATGGAGAGGCGGGTTAGAAATAAAATAAAAAATAAAATAAATACAGGGTTTGTTTTTCTGTAGATTTTTGCCATTTAATGTTCCTTATTAGGAAAGTAATAAAGACACTAAAATATTACTTGTTTTGTGGTTCTTAAGAAAAAAAAAATGTGAAGTCTTAGTGAGTGCATTTTTTCACACTAGCATAACTGCATATTCCAGGCACAACCTCCCGGATATTAAAGCACTCAGCTGAGAGTGTAGAAAATGTATTGAGAAAAGGCCTCCTTAGGTTTAGGCAGCAATACATATCCTACAGTTTGTACAGGCCATGTGTCTGTCCTGCCTGCCATTTGGCTTTCTTTGGGATCAGTGCAAGTTGAAGAATTTTGCACTGCTGGATTAGTAGCAGGTCTAGTCCTACCATTAAGGAAAGCAAGGCAGCCGCCTCAGGCAGCAGCTGTTACTGCCCTCCATCATGACCATTTTCTAAAGCTGGTGCCTCAATAGTGACAATGCTTAGTTGTTTCTGGACTGGTCAGGGCTGTCTGTGTGTCTCACCTAGTTGTCTTTTCCCAGTGTGCCATGGACACTGCCATTGAGGAAATCCCCAGATTGAGCTAATATCTAGGCAGAGAGGCTGGCAGCCCAGACCATCTACTCCACTAGGCATTGCACTTACAGCTGCATTGCTCTGTTTTATGTGATTCACACTGGCGTCATTGCTGCAGCATTTGTTTGAGCAGGTGCCAGGCAGAGCAGTGAAAAAGCAGCAATGAGTGGTTAGGGGACAGAGGTAAGTGTGCCACCCAGCCAGCCTTGCATCCCCTAACCTAGCCTGCTATCCTTGGGTGCAGTGGAGGACACTGACCCATCATTGTTGAAGTAAAAGGCAACTGTCAGTCTGATTGGCTTCTGTACACAGAGGGGGATTTTCTTGTCCTTCACCTCAGGCAGCAAAAAGTACCTCAGGAGTACTAAAACAACACACTAGAACCCAGCACTAAATCTACCTAGGTATGCCTAGAATTTGAAAATTTAAATGCAGTATTGTCTTTTCTGCTTAAGGGTAATGTGGACGAGAATATTAACAGACTGTTTTTCTTTTTTTGTTTGTTGCAGAAGAGGATTGATAATGGGATTGTGGAACTCACATACCTCTGTAGGGAATATTTTAGGATCCTTAATAGCTGGCTATTGGGTATCTACTTGCTGGGGTCTGTCTTTTGTGGTACCTGGCATTATAATATCTTTAATGGGTATAGTCTGCTTCCTGTTTCTTGTTGAACGTAAGTGTCTGTTTTTAATTGAACTTATGCAAAGCTAAATATATTCTCAGTTGTGATAAACGTGATTGACCAACACGTGTTTGTTCATAGCTACACACAAAAACCTCTCTGGACTCTATCTGTAAAACAGCCTTAGCGTATTACATTTGCAGAATGTGCAAAAAAGGTGCAGAGTGAGAATCCATGGCAGATGGCAAAAGGGCTTGTGAATGGACATGTGAATCTGCAACCTTCTTTCCCTCTTCAAGTTTGATTGCAGGTCTAAACAACCAAATTGTAAACCACCTGGATATTTTGTACATGGCATGCAAATATTTTCAAATAAACAAACAAAGCTGTCGGGTGGGTTTAAGTGACACAATGCAAATCCTAAATTCAGGCTGAAGCATACCTATTTCATGGGAATAAGCATTTTTAGTTATTGCCTATGAACAGCATTTTGGAAAATAAATCATATGTACTTCCATGAACTGTATTTTCTCTTTTATTTCAGATCCTAAGGATGTAAACTGTACATGTACATCATCCAATGTAAGTAAAGACTGTAATTGCATTTTCTGCACTTTCTGTTTCACAATACTAGTTTACAACCAACATTTTCAAGGGGGGAAGGAGAAAAACAGATGGTTCAGAGGAAAGGCTGCCACTTCACTGGCTGCCGGTTAGTTTCCGGGCACTTCACTTCACTGGCTGCCGGTTAGTTTCCGGGCAAAGTATAAAGTGTTGGTTATTACCTTTAAAGCCCTACATGGTTTGGGCCCAGGCTACCTACGGGATCGCCTTCTCCCGTACAATCCGCCCCGCACTCTTAGGTCCTCTGGGAAGAACGTACTCAAGCCAGCCAGAACTAGGCTGGCGAGTGTTACCCAGAGGACCTTCTTTTCTATGGCTCCCAGACTGTGGAATGGTCTGCCGGAGGAGGTTAGACAAATTGACAGTCTTCATGAATTCAAGAGAGTCATGAAGACTGTTCTCTTCCGGCAGGCCTATCCGGATGAATTTTAAATGTTTTAATTATGTGTTTCTCTTGTTTAAATTTTTTTAACTTTGTCATGCTTGTATTGCATTGTGTTCCCCGCCTCGATCCGTAGGGAGAGGCGGGTTATAAATAATAATAATAATAATTATTATTATTATTATTTCCCCTCTTCTTATTTTTACTTGAACAACCAACTTGAGCATGGGTTCTGTGCAATTCAAAGGTTTTCACACCACACTGCAAACATGGATATGCCTTAATAAAGGCATTTGAGCCAAAATTGAGGGGGAGGCGTTGTCACTTTTCATGAAACAGTTCCCTCCAACATACAAACAAATGGTCAAAATGTTTGCCTTGGCAGCACTGTTATGCAGAGGGCCAGCCCAAAACATTCCATTGCCTGAGGTGGGCTAGCAAATGGTGCTACTGCTGCCTCCCTCTTCCTCCACCTGCTGCACTGGCCTGCTAGCTTCCTCCAATTTTAGCTGTGGCAGCAGTGCAGGCAGGCATTCCTGCCAACTCTCCAAGGCCATCTTTCTCCACCATGCCTTACTCTTAGGAAGGATCCTACCTTATGATACAGGATCCTTCCTCAGAGCAAGGCATTAGGACAATGAGGAAAAATAACCCTGCAACACCAGTGGCTTTGTTGCAGTGGAAAAAATTCTATTTACTGTTTAACACAAAGCTGTTAAACTCCCAGGCTCTCTCTAGGGCCATCTTGAACCTCACAGCACTGTCCTGAGGAAGGACCCATCCTTCCTGGTATTCGGAAGATGCAAACTGTGGCGTGTTTTAGGCATCTCTTAAAGACCCATCTCTTTATCCAAACTCTTCCTAGAATGATTGTGCTGCCCACTTAGTCTGCTTATTAACTACTGTGCTTTTAGATTGGATTGAAATATTTTAAACATTTTAACTTATGAGTTTTTGTATTTACTGTGATATATTAATCTCAGTTTCTGTAAACTGCTTAGAGATATGATGTTATAAACAGTGTATAAATCGTCATTATCATCAGTGTAAAAAGGCTTTAAGTCTAATTTTGAGAATGTTTATTCAGAAGTCCCATTGACTTTAATGAGGCTTGCTTCTAGGTAGGATTGTGATCTTGTTTTTCTTAACTCTTATAAAAATATCTTTCAGAATTCACAAAGTTACACGAATGGGTCCAATAGATTCAGTATTCAAAAACCAAAATTAAGCACTATGAAAAACACATCAAAGGTAAAGAAAAATGTTTCCATAATTAGATTTTTTTCAAAGCTTCAGTATGAAAGCAAATTACCTAAATACTATAGAAGGAAGTATTGTTATGTGAAGAAGTATGTGTTTAAGGAGCAATTCTGTCGCCCTTGAGGGGCCATAGGATAGTTCAGATTCCCTGATCAAAGGTCAGAGACAGACAAAGGGTGATGAATATAGAAATTTGTTCAACAAAGTAAACTTTCTAAAACCAGTTTAACTTCTTGAATGGTTAGATAGTAATTGAAGTGGCATCAGAATTTGAACCCTGGAGAGTGTTGATAAATTGTCTGTGACAATGCTGATGATGTTCACTTGGGTTTTCCTCAACCCAGATAATATGGCCTACTGTCCAGTTACTGTGGTTTCCTTCTTAACAATATGCACTTCTTGGAATGGGAATAATTCTATTAATGTCTGGAGGAAAAAAATGTCTCCTCTTGGATGGGTTAGGTTTCTTATTGGGACTCTTCTTCTTGGTGCTAATAAAATGATGCTGTAAATGCCTGAATAATGACTGAATAAATATTAAATTTTATCAGGCCACACATGTCATGTGAACATTTGCTCTCTGTGCAGGTAATGCAATTTCATAAAGTTTATGGCATAAACGAATATAAATTGCCTCAGTTATTGCGGTTTCAAAAAGATAAATAGCATATAGTTCCAGTTAATATTTTAAAAATCCCAAATTGCTTTCCTTTTTACAGTACTTTAAATTATTTGAATTGCTTGGTTTTATAATGGAATTGTATATCTTCTTGCATTCATTGAGTTTGACGGTGTTTTTTGTAGGATCCAGAGATGCATTGTCTGCTCCCTGACAATGACAGTTACACAAAACCACTGAATCATACCAATGGATTATGCGAGAGACTTGAAAATGGAAAGTCTGCTATAAGTTTCATTGGAGCTTTGCAGATACCTGTGAGTATGTCACCTTTATCAAATCTGGATTTTGACTTGGCTTGTACTTGTAGAAGATGAATGTACCAGTGATAATAGCTTTTAGTATGTCAGCTTCTCCAGCGACAGTAGCTTTAACTATGGATAAATAACACTAAGTCCCCAATAGGAGGTGTTTATCATCACAAGGGTTTGAAGTTATTGAGTGTCATCACACAGGGGGGAAATCGCATTTCCTTACTTTCGCTTCTCTGCTCCTGCTTTTGTCCCTCATTACTTCCTCATCTTCCCTGAGTGGAAAAAGGAAGTTAACAAAGACCACATGGCCCATTCAGAGGCTGTTTTTATTGTGCCGCTTTTCCTGCACACAGCAGGAGTTTGCAGCACATTCCGTGTTTTTTTTAAAGGCGGATTAAAGGGGGGGTCTATTTTGTTATGGAAAAATGAGTGGGAGGCGCACGAGAGGCATGCGGGAGGTGGCTGTTATCTAAAGGACGTGCACACATCCGTAAGGCAGTAGCAAGTGTGCAATAAAATGCACATCTGATGAACCTCATTGTCACTGGTTCTGTGCAACAGTTTGCTCCACCTCAGTGCTGATCCTGCTGGTATGTTTCAGGTTAAAAGTGATCAACACTGAAATTGACACATTTGGCTTGGCAAATAATGGATAAAGCCAACTTCCAGAAGCAGCATTAGTGCTAAGAAGTAATAATTCAGGGTTTCACGAGTCATATTTCTTGGGGCTATTAAGCAGTCTCCTTGCTGCCCTGGGAGAGGCCATTTTTGGCCCAATGTATCCGTCCTTGCCTCCCAACTGTTCATTACCAAATTGCAGGAATAAGCAAATTGTGTAGCTCACCTGTGCTGCACACACGCTCACAGAAACAGGCATTCCAGAGACGGTTACCCTACCAAGTCAGTGCTGAAGTTGAATTCCAGTACTGGACTGAGAAAACAAACTGTCCTTTTGCACAGTTCTAGGTGTTTTATGCCTAATCTATGAGCAGCTGTCTCTGCATAGCAATTGATAGAATAAGACCATTATATAATAATATAATAGAAGGAGGAATGACTCCGCCATCGTGGGATCAGTCCTTGGTTATTTTAATACAGAAGCCAGGTAAGGATTTGACGGATCCAGCATCATATAGACCAATATCTTTAATAACCCAGGATGCAAAAATATTTACAGCAATAATGGCAAAAAGAATGGGTACATTTATTTTTAAATATATCAAAAAAGATCAATGTGGATTTATCTTCGGTAGGAAAATGCCTAATTTAATTGGGAGAGTTATAAATATAATTAATATTATTAAAAAAAGGAATTTAAAAGCAGGATTATTAGCATTGGATATATTCAAAGCCTTTGATTGCGTGGAGTGGCCAGCGTTAAAAATTATATTAAAAACATTTGGGTTTGGACATAAATTTATGGGAGTGATTAACCAGCTGTATAAAAATAATAAAGCGGAAATAATGGTTAATGATGGGTTAAAGCAACAAATTACACTAGCTCGAGGAACTAGGCAAGGATGTCCACTTTCACCGATCTTATTTGCAATAGTGATAGAAATTTTAGCAAATGTAATAAGGGAAGATGGAAGATTAAAGGGGATAGGAAGAAACCACAAGATTAAAGTGAATATGTTTGCGGATGATACATTATTAACACTAGAAGATCCCCTAGAAAGTGGGGAGATGATTCAGAAGCATTTGAGAGAATTTGGGGAAATTACGGGATTACAAGTTAACTGGGGGAAGTCAGAAATGATGTTGTATAATTATAACAAGGAAGAGATGGAGAAATGTAAAGCTAAGTTAGGATTAAGGCATAAAAATATAATACGATATTTAGGAGTTAATATAGATAAAGAATTAGGAAGAATAGAGGAACTTAACTTTGTAAGGTTAAGAAAAGAGGTAGGGGAGAAATTACAGATATATAGAAAATTAAAACATTCCTGGTTTGGTAGAATAGCGGTTATTAAAATGAAGATTTTACCTAAGGTTAATTTTTTGTTCAGAATATTACCGATTAGAATTTCAGTAGCGGAGATTAAAAGTTGGCAAAATATGATTAATGCTTATTGTAATGGGGATAAAAGAGCTAGGATAAATAAAGGGTTATGGTATAAGGCTCAAAAGAAAGGAGGTTTAGGACTTCCGAATATTAAGAATTATTATATTGCTAATCAGTTAAGATATATTATTAATGGTATTTTAGGGGAGGAAGATTTGGAATGGTTGGAACCGCAAACAGCAGAGATAGATTGTAAATTGGGAAATATATTCTTTACTAAAATGCAAAAGAAAGAATTGAAGGTACTGGACAACCCATTGTTGGAAAATATATTAGAGATCTGGGAGAAGTTCAGAGGGAAGTTGATACCAGGAGACTCTCCAATCACCCCAGTTGTAGTAGTGGGAAACTTCCCAAGGGTATGAAAAGCAGAGATAGAAGCAAGACTGAAAGATCAAGATATAATTAAGCTAAGGAATTGGATGGAAAAGATGAAGGATAGTGAGCATATTAAAGAGTTGTTTAAAGGACAAAAGATAGCATGGTTCAAATGTTTACAATTGGGAAAATGGACTCAGGAATGGAGGTTGAAAAATAAGAAATGTAGAAATAATACTAAATTTGAAGATTTAATTGAACTAAAAGGAAAAAAAGAAGAAGCTGGAGCTAAGAAAGGGCTGATTAGTGAGATATATAAAATATTGATAGAGGAGGAATTTCAGGACTCACTAATGTTATAAAAGAGATTTGGGAAGAAGACGTAAAGGGTAAAATTAATGATGATAACTGGGAGAGGATATGGAAAGTAAGAATGTTAAAGTTGCTGTCGATTAGAATTAAGGAGAATTACTATAAGACAGTTTGGAGATGGTATCTAACACCTGTAAGATTTCACCAGATTGATAAAAAAGTGTCTAAGAATTGTTGGAGGGGATGTCAGGAGGTTGGGACCTATTTTCATATGTGGTGGAGCTGTGAACATGTACAAAAATTTGGGGAAAGGGTTTTTAAAGAAATAAGTGATATAATTGGAAGTAAATTGGAATTAAACCCAAAGTTAGCTCTACTAGCAATATGGGATAGTGAGAATGAGCATATAACTAACAGAGAATTGGTAAACAACCTCCTGGCACCGGTTAGAATAATCATTGCTAAAAATTGGAAAGGGCAAGGAAGCTACACAATAGAAGTTTGGTATAAAGAAATTTGGGATATGGCCTTGAATGATATGTTGACATGTAAAATGAAAATAAAGAGGGGAATGTCCAATAAGAGTGATTTTGGAGAAATATGGAGTCCCTTTTTGGAATATGTTTTAAGATCGGGAAAGGGACAAACACCTTCAAAAGAATCGTTAAAATTTTGGAAGGAGGAAGAATGATCATGAGAAGGTCTCGGGGGGGGTGCACGGGGGGATTGTTGAGGGTTGTAGTTTGTTTTATATTGTGTATGTTTTATATTGTGTATGTTTATTGTGTTGAAATTAATAAAAATTATTTTAAAAAAAAAGAAAAAAGAATAAGACCATTATATGTGACATAGGGATTATTTGCTTGTACTAAAATTACCCCAATGCAAACAAGCTACAAAGCATGTTTGGTAGTTTGTTTCTTAATTTTGTTTTCCGTTTCCCAAATTAATTTTGTTTTCCATTCTTTGTAGGGAGTTATAGAATTCTCTCTTTGTCTGTTATTTGCCAAACTGGTCAGCTACACTTTTCTTTTTTGGCTTCCATTATACATCACAAATGTAGGTAAGGATCTGTGTTGGCTTCAAGAATTGTGTAAGGGTGGCCTAAATAATAAATCTATACTACAATTCAGGGTTGACAAAAGAGAGAGTACGATATTAATGATTTTTTCTGATACTATATTTTAAAAAGACTTTCACACTAATAATTTTAGTTCCGGGTAGTAATGAGCAAATTTCCCTTGGCTCAATTTATAAATAGGTTTGGTTAATTGAACTATTTTCCTTATTAATTTGAAAAACAACTTGGTTATGTCCAAATCAAATTATGAGCTCTTTCTGGATTGGGTCACACTCATGATGACATCATCAGGATCAGAGTGAGTTCCAAATTGCTCTCCCAATACCTCCTTATGTGGTGGTTGTAGCAGCAGCAGGTAGATTCCTCCCTTCGTTGTTGGCAAATCTGGATCACTACTAGGGTAATTATCCCATGGTGTCTGATTATTTTTGTTGGTATAGCAGCACCCCATATATTTCATGGATGAAAGGAGGAACCTGGCTCCTGCTACTATAGCCAGGTAACGGGAGGGAGAGATTGCTGGGGTGGAGGACTGAGTGAATAGGGGATGAATGGAAAGGAATTCTTCTCCAGATTGAGCCAGAGAATAAGTGTGGGGTTGAAATGACTGCTTTGGATTAGAGGTATGCATTATGAGTTGCCAAGGTTAATGTTCCAAACCAGAGAGTTGTAAACTTTGGTGAAATCAGTAGTGCTGGGAACTAGCTACAAAGTAGGCCTCTTTAATTTTCAAAAACAATATGCTAAGAAAACTAATACAATACGTCATGAAAAAATGTCAAATTCTATAGTATATTGTAGTGAGGTTGGCATTAGCCTGCACTGTAGTATTTGGAAGACAATTCCATGTCCTAATAATTACATTTTATTTATTTTTAGTAACATTCAGATACCACCTTATTTGCTAAAAAGCCATCAATACATGATATTTGTGTCTACGGAGTTTAGATTTACAGTTAAAAGTTTTACCAGTGAGTTTATTAGCTGAGGAAGAATATTAAATCTTGTAAAGTGAGGTATGCTTTCTGCAATCTAGTTTTGGGGATTTTCAGCTTTACTGAGTAGAAGAATAAAGTGGCAATATGTGTTGAGAGGAGAGACTATTACGTAGTATAGATGCTTGCTGAAATCTGAAGCTACCCACACATTGTTTAATTTAAGGTCTACCTCAGCCCCACAAATGTGTAAAGTAGGATAGGGATGCACTTGCATTTTCCTCTTCTACTACATTTCAAATTCCCAGCCACAGCTAGTACTTAATAGGGCCCTGATCATACATCTCTATTTACAGGCAGATGCTATAACATATACTAGAACCAACCTACCCGTTTTACCTGTTAGGCTACACAAAACTAACATTTCCAGTAAGGTTTGGGTGGCCAAATTATTTTCACATTCAGAACAATAGAATAATAAGTATTGCAGCATGGTGGCAGTCAGATATGGTCTGCAGTGTTGACCATATGGGGGTTTTCTATGTTGTTCATTAGCTGGGAGTGTTTCTCTGCTCTTGCAGGCTAGAGGCACAGGAGGCATGATTTTGTTGACAAATCCCAGAGGGTTGGCGTTGTTCCCCTTGTAGCAGAAACCATTGGCCTTATGGCACCTTAAAGACTCTTGCACATTGCAACATACATTTCCATGGACTAGAGCCTATTTACAAACTTTTTTTCCTCTGTACCCATCTATCTATGTAGATACCTGCCAACTGAGGATAATATTTATATTTGTTAATCTTTAAGGAGCCACAAGGCATACCACTGTTGCAGTCTACAAGAAGCTGATCCTGTCTTGCCCCACCACCTCTTAGCTAATAGCAACACTAGGAAAGAGCTGGACACATTTTCCCGGAGCATCATTTGCCCAGTCTTCAAAGCATGGGGTATTCATTATTCAAATCTTTGTAAACCACCCAGAGAGCTTCGGCTACGGGGTGGTATAGAAATGTTAATAACAATAATAACAATAACAACAACAATAAAGTAGCAGGAGATCCTAATCATGGATCTCCCACACCACATTGGGCTTGGTCCTGAGTAGCTCAGAACAGATGTCTATTATTATGTGATTAAATATATAGCCTTAAGCTTTAGTGCTGACAAGCTGACTTATTAATAAATATATATCCTTCCTGTTTTCCATCATGGAAGTCAAGGCAGCATATTTGAATTCCTAGGTAGTCTCCCATCCAGGCACTGACTTAGACACAGACCTGCTTAGCTTCACCTGTCTTGTTTTAATCTGTGTTTTCAAACCATGTCCTGTAGTAACAGTGGATTTAAAGATGATATCCTGAGTGTAATTATAAGAGGCTTTCTATGGTAGGAAAGAGGTGCTGTAAGTACCCTCATGATTTTGCTAAGCCTTTAAGAATGCTAAATGTTGAATATATGTAATATAATAGCACTACCTCAATCTGAGTAAATCGCCTAATGGCAAATTATGATTCACTTGTATTCTAGAAGAACTACATAGAAGCTGATTCCCAGGGAGAGCAACTCAACTTGTGTTTTAATGTAGCCCTCATTCTAGAGAGTAGAATGTATAATCCATTATTTGTGGCTAGGTATTCAAACTTAAAAGAACAATACTGTATTAGGGAGGAAATAAAAATATATACAGAATAGGACACAATGCAGGATCTTTTCTTTTATTCATATATCATTTCATGATATATGAGGCTTTATATCCCTTTATATTAATAATGGATATATGGTACAAGACAGTATGGGCAAGAATTCATTATTCCAAAATGATTAATTGCATCCAATAACTTAATTCTTCCTTATTTGAGGAAATTGGGTTGGAGGAAGATAATTTACACATTACTGTTCAAATTATTGTTTTCTTGAGTCAGTTTCATGGCATCTGGAAATACCTATACTATTCCTGGTATACTTTTATTTTTCTGACAGAACACCTTGATGCCAAAAAAGCAGGTGATCTTTCCACATTATTTGATGTTGGAGGAATCTTTGGTGAGTTTGCAACTGTAGATCTCTATTATATTAAAACCTGCACATATGGAATCTACATATTTTAAAATTGATGTGATATTCTTAAATTCAGTCTCAGAGGCAGGAGCTATAGAGAAAACAGGGTGGGAGCTCATCATACAGGCTCAGCTGCTGATCCTAGGGAGCAAGAATATAAAGATGATGGCTTTAGTGGACTATTGGGGCAAAGGACAGTTCCTGGAGATGTTGAAGGAGTAGTAGTGATTAAATTCAGTAACAGCTTCGATGTGGGCAGAAACGAAAAGTAGAAGTCAAGGGGTTAGATTCTTGGAGGTTGAGTAGAGACAAAAGAATTCAAGGAGTGTTAGAGATGCAACAAGGAAAAAGGTAGGGGTGGAATAAGCAAGAACACCATCTTTGTCATGTTCAGTTTGAGGTATTGGCAGGAAATCTTGTGTGAAATTGTAACTGGCAGGTAGAAATTGCAGTTGGACACATCATAGGAAAATGGATTTGAGAGCAGAAGTGGTAGCAGAAGTCACTAGAAAAACAAGTTTATTCAAAGAAAGAGCTCTGCTGTTTCAGATCAGAGTTCCTATCAAACCTAGCATCCTGCTTCCTACTGTGACCAACCAGATACCTTTGAGAGGCCCACAGGCTGTTGGGGATAGGATATGGAGAAGACAGCAAAGACATCTCTTAATAATGTATTTTTCTTCATCCCTTAATTTGTGGATTGAATAATGATGGTTGGCAAAGACAGACGTTTTGTACATTATCTATCCCAGTTTGACCAATTACAGTGCATAAATCAATGGGGATAGTACTATTGCTAGGTTTGTGGCTGGTATATATAAAGTGCATCTTAAAAGAAAGTTATATGACTTATATCTAGGGAAATGTGGTATCTAATGCAGTTGTTAATATGTAAAGAACTGTCTGATGTCCAGTTCCTCTCTTTTCTGCAGGTGGAATTTTGGCAGGTATAATATCAGACCGACTGAAAAAAAGGGCTACAACTTGTGGCATGATGCTATTGATCGCTGCACCCACAGTAAGATCTGCTATAATTATTGTAGTGTTAAAATAAAATTGTCAGTGGCTCTTTGTTCTGCCAGTAGGTGCTGGTTTAATGCTATGGTGATGCATTTTTATGTTCTGATGTTATAACTGTTTAAGTTAAGCCTTTTTTATCTAAAAGATAAAACACACACATACACATGCACATCCTAAGATAATGAGAAATGAAAGTCGCATTAACTAATATGAAAATGATGAAATCCTAGAGCTGACCTTGCTATTTACAAACTGCAGCAGGTAACTCCTTCCTATCACCAATGCCTGTAGATCCCAGAATGCAAATTAATGCTGATTTATTGATTTATATTTAGCAAAGACTGATAGCTAGTCTTATTATTGGAAGTGTAGAGTTACATGATGGTTTGAGCTAACTGGTGATGTTTCTGTCCAACTTAGCTATATGTATTCTCTGCCATCAGTAAAATGGGCTCTGAAGCTACAGTAGGTGAGTTCTCAATTTTCTTGCAATTTTGTTTACCTTTAATATGGATTGATTTAAATATTGCAGTGGGAATTTGGGATTGTTCTGAATGATTCCCTGGTGATTCCTTCCAACTCTGATTCCTGATTCTATGGGCAGGTTCACATGTCACGTGGCTCTGTAGCTGATCCCGGTGAACCACGATAAAATCACTCCTGAATTTGGATAACACAATAACCCACCTTGGGTATGAACAACCTTACAACAAGCCAGGGGTACTCAGCATGGTTTTTTCACAAATAAGCCACCTTCAGAGGACGCACCAGGTTCGGACGATGCAACAACCCACCAGGGCTGGCTGCTCATGGGGTGTTGTCATGTCGTGCGAACCCAGTCAATCAGTGTGGATTGCCCTGAGGCAAGATTTCTTAAAATCTGACAAAAAATGTTGATAACAGTATCATGCAGGCGTGAGAATAGGAGACAATTATGTCAACCCACAATTTGCTCCTCCACTTCTGCTACCTCTGCTGATTTATCTTGAACCCCTTTCATTTCTTATTTGCAAGGCTGCAGTAAGCTAAAATTCTGTTTAAGTCAGTTCAATTCATGTCAAATGAGGATAAGGATGCCAGCCCTCTCTGTTGTATACTTTCTTCCATGCCTATGTCTTCAATATATGCCAGGAATCGTCTACTGGTTTTCTGTTGCTTGACGAACCATTTTTTTTACCTTATTAGGTATTTTGGAAAACATTGTTTATAATCTCATTGCTGTTTGTTTTTAATAAATACACATTGAATAATAGATCACACACAGTGTATTGTTGGAGTCTGCATGAATTCTGAAAATCTGATAGTTTTTCTCATATAATTTCAAGTTATGCTGCTCATCTGTGGAGCTCTTGTAAATGGCCCTTATGCATTGATCACAACAGCTGTCTCAGCTGACTTGGTGAGTGCTTTTCTGTTCTATATTTACCCCTTAGTTTCCGTAAGTTATTAGTCATTTCCTCTTTGATAAGAACAAGAGCACATGAAAGGGAGGTGGACAAACTTGTAGAGAAGGATAGAATCCAGGGAAAAGTGCAACCTCCCTCCCTCCACCATCCATTATCTGTGAAGGTTGAATGCCTCCTGCAAGAGGATCTTAGCTTAACCCACAACTGAGTTTGTGAAGATGTCCCCAAGTATTCCTACTTTCCCAATCTGGTTTGGGAACAAAGAGGGTCAGGAAAGGTTGCTGCGGTTGCTGCCTTGTCCTAACGTTAATTCCTGTGTGTGGATTTAGGAAGGGTTCAGAGAAGATGAACCTCTGGGTGCCTCCACAAGAGAGGTTTAATGCTCTTTGAAGGCTCATTATAAATTTTACCTCCACACCAGCGGAGCGCAAAACGGGCGTAGAGGCGCATTATCTCCCGGATTATGCGCATTATCGAATGCGCGTTAAATAGCGACTTTTATTTTGCTCCGGGCGTTAAAGCGCATTTTCGCCGTGTGAACAAGCGATTATGCGCATTAACTTCTTGTAAAGCGCTTTTTGGACATCAATTAATGCGCTTCGCCGCCTCCCGTGCAGAGGGATTAGGAGTAAATGCGCCTCCGCGATAATGCGCATAATCCCCGAACCGGGCGCAAAAGCGCATCCTTGTGGAGGGGGCCTCTGCTAAATCTTCCTCTTCTGAAGTCAGTGTTACATAAGTACCCTGATCCACAGATCTTCACGTGCTCAGCAACTGTGCATAAGAATCGTGGCACCTGTGAAACAGGTTATTAGTATTAATGGGACCACAAGGTGGAGGAATATCAGAAGTGAGGTCCAAGTTCAAAAAGTTGAGATAAATTGTTGTAATGTCTAGTTTAGTTCATGTACCTTAAAGCAGCCTTCCCCCAACCTGGTGCTTCTTGTAAGAACTACTTACAAAAAAAAGCATTGTATTACATTTCAGGTTCAGGAAACAGACTTTTAAAAGGTTTTCACAAAATTTTCAACTGGATTTCCCCCAATCCATTTGGATTGTAGAAATTACAATGTACGATAGATTCATTTCAGTGAGGACATTGCAATATAGATACTGAATGTGTCTAGCTAAATCTTAAGTGGCATTTTTTTCAACATCTTTTCAAGCAGGGGAAGAAAGGTGTGGAGTATAAAGGAGAAAATATCGCTAATTGTCCCATTCTCTGTGTTAAATAATTAAGGACTCAATATTTTGTCGTTAAAGGGTACCCATAAAAGTCTTAAGGGAAATGCAAGAGCACTCTCCACTGTTACAGCCATCATTGATGGCACAGGTTCCGTAGGTGAGTGATCATTCTCAATATAGCTTCCTTAAAAACAAGACTGAAAGGTTCAATAGCACTCTCTAGATTTCGCAGACTTGCCTGTGCTGACTGAAAATCTATGTCAATCTTGGTCAATCATCCTCAGTTGTTTTTCACTGGTGGTAAGAGAGAATGAGAAGATAAAAGCCCACTGAAACTACCATAGCAGTACAGTCTGGTTGTGTGAAGAGGGCCTCCATGTGTACAATCTGCACTTGGTAATTTGCCTCACACAGCTTGGAATCTTTGGAGGATCCTTCTAGTCACCATTCTTGTATCTTTCTGACCCTCCCCATGCCTAATGATGCCTACAGTCTACATGGCAGGGATAGGTCATGTGTCGCCTATTGGCATCAATGCACCCTCTGGACATCTTTCTTGGTGCCCACCAAGATGCCCAGTCCCTCCTACTTTTTTTAATTAACACACTTTCTTACCAGCAGTTGGGATTGTTGTGAAATAAGTTCTGTTGGTGCTGAGAACTCTTTGTTCAAAGGAGTTGTTTAGTGTGTTGGAGCTCAGGCCTTGGAGTCAGTCTTTTGGGCAGGTTAAAGGGTAAGTAACCTTCCCAAAAGACTCCCGTGCCAGCCATTTTGTGGCCATGTGCAGGATAGTTTCCCAAATTGCTAAATATGTCCACAGCCCAAAAGGTTGCCTACACATGCTAGACGGGATGCTTTACCATTGTGGTTGGAGGGAGAGTTCTTTCATTTTGCAAGGGGGATATTCCTTGGTATAGTGGCCTAGTTTCCAGTCTCTTCTTGAGTGCTTTCTTTTTGTTATTATTTTTTTGGACCTGTGCCTTTTACCATAGATCCCTTGTACATTAAGGCACTTGGCGCTCCTGTGACATGTCTGGGTCTTTTGGAGAGTCTTTGCTCCCATTCTTTATGGTGGAATCCCAGATGGAGTGTCAGTGCTAAATTGAATTAGACGTGGGTGTAGATCAAGATCAGGGTTGACCCTCCAGATGTTTTAGCTTACAACTCCCATCAGCTCTCATCTTTGGCTATTCTAGCTAGGGCTGATGGGAATTGTAGGCCAAAACAGTTGGGGGACTCAAGAATTATTAAATCCACCTTCAAATACTACATGGCTGGGTTCTAGGCTGACCGTATAAAAAGGAGGACAGGGCTCCTGTAACTTTAACAGTTGTAGAGAAAAGGGAATTTCAGCCAGTGTCATTTGTATGCAATTAGTTCCTGGTGATATTCCCTCTTCATCACAACAGTTAAAGTTGCAGGCACTATACTAGAGTGACCATATACAAAAGAAGGCAGGGCCCCTGCAACTTTAACAGTTGTGATGAAGAGGGAATTTCACCAGGAACTAATTGCATACAAATGACACTGGCTGAAATTCCCTTTTCTCTACAACTGTTAAAGTTACATGAGCCCTGTCCTCCTTTTCATATGGTCAGACTACTGGGTTCCAAACTTCAAGAATAGAGGCCTTTTCCTTCCATTATAATGTGTGGAGTGGGTAGGTAGGATGCTTTCTATAGCGCTTGATACTGCTGATTGGAATTTTCCATCAGGTGACCAGCATGGCTATTGTATCCATATATGGGTTACTTTTGAAGTGCTGCAGGCTTATACTTCCCAGCACTAATTCACCAATGCCTTGTCGACATCAACATCCCGTCAGGAGTAATATTTATGATTTTGCAATACAATGGTGACATCCATAAAATTCCTCAAATATGTTACCTGTGTTGAATTTTCAGTAAAGTATCAAGCATTATGCAGCCCATTAGATGTACCAATTCTTGCATTGTGTTGCTTTAATATGTGTGCACTCTCTTTTAGGTGCTGCTCTGGGGCCTTTGTTAGCAGGTCTCCTCTCTCCCTCTGGTTGGAACAATGTCTTTTATATGCTGATGATAGCAGATGCCTGTGCCTTATTAGTAAGTCAAAGTATGCCATAGTACCATATTTCTATGCTCCATTGGCTCATTTGTTAAAATGTGGACTTCGGTTTAATAAGTTATCTGTGTCGGGTTGAAAGCATAAAGTTCCACAGTATGGGACTGTTGCAGCCAAATGGAACATTTTGAAATACGCCAGGGTAATTGCATTTTAGTTTCTGCACAGTGAATTTTCATTGGAGGGATTTTAACAAGTATACTGCATAGAAAAATCACATCTGTCTAAATGGGTTTCACTATTAGTTCTCATTAAAATTCTTTGTGTATTAGCTAGCAGTACTATGCAAAAACAATTCGATAAAAGAACCAAAAGGTGCCTTTTTTCTCTTCCCCAAACGGCATCACAGATACTACTACTACAGTGCTAAAATCTAGCACCTTAATGCTCTATAGTAGCCTTCCCCTACCTGATGCCCTCTAGGACTACACCTCCCATCAGCCAGCACAGAGTGTATTCCAGTGATTCATATCATGGAGATTCTTTGCTCTCCATTGTCGATTCAGCTCTTAATTTTACTCTTACTGGGTTTACTGAAATAGATGTGATAATCTTGAGAGTAGTTATTGTGATTTTCCCTGCTCTATGCAGAAGGAGATTGTCCTTGCTTTGAAAATTCATGGGGAGAATGGGAGCTCTGGTTTTCACTTGTGAAACTTAAACTGTTTTTGATGATCTCTTATGCTATTTATATAAATTTCTGATTGTTGCTAATACAAAAGAGAAAGTGGGAAAGAGGCACTTGCAATGCGAAGTAGTTGCCTGACCAATTTGATTGGGATTCAACCAAATCCAAAGCACACCCCTAACATATATTGTCACTGAAATATGTAGTTGTTGATAGTGGAGAATGATTCATATTTAGGGTCCACTCTCAAAAACCTTAGGTTAATATAGTACTACTGACTTTGGTGAAAACTGTCCTGAGATGAAATCTTAAAGAAGAGTAGGAAAACTGCCAATTTGCTTTCAGTGTTTTTGTGTGGGCAGTTTTTCTTACCCCAAAGGGCACAGGGCATATGGTGGTGGATCAGGGGCCGCATGATGGTGATGATAGCATCCCTCTCACCCCTCCCCACTCATACACATGCAGGCATACACACAACCTTCCCCCTCACCCCACGTTCTCAAACAGAAACACACACACACTCTACATACACACTACCTTCCCCCTCTCTCACACACATGCTCGTGTTCTGCCCCCTCCCCCCCACACACTGACAAACACACATACACACATTCTCCCACTTCCCCCCACCTCATCTTAGTGTGCAGGGATGGGGAGTTTAAATCCCCTGCTCCAATGTCCTGAGATCCCATCATACATCCCCCTTCCCAATCTGATTAGAAGATGGTGTGCAGGGATAACTGTCCCTGCACGCTTGGCTCCCCATCCCAATTACGTTCCAGACTACCTACGAAACAGCTGTTTATTGGGCTGGCCATAGCACAATTTTGGTAGGCAGGAAAGCACACAGGCATAACTTCCTCCGTGTGGTTCCCTGGCTATCACTGAGCTCCATCACACCCAATTTTTCCCCCTGGTTTGCCTCCGCGTTTTTTTTTTTACCTCTGATACAAAGCGCATCAAGCTTATGATCCCTTTCACCTGAATAGCTGCTCTTTTGCTCCTTCGCTCGTTTGCTCTTCCGCTCCACCCCTCCCCTTCTCTTTCTCCCTCCATTCTGTTCCTGGGAGACGAGTACTTCAACCAGACCGCCTTTCTGCCGGGCAGAAATGGAATTACTCTTTAGTCTGGCTCTTTGGGGGCATCAAGGGAGTACAATCCTGTCTCTGCAGAGATTCGGGCATTGTATGATTTTAAAAAATGCCTTCGAGACTGGGATGCAAGGTTTGGGTTTTATATTGAAGCTTAGAGCCCACTGCTGGGAGAGATTGCTTTTCCCTGCCAGGATCTGATGCCATCCATTCAAGCCAACAGCAAGACTCATGTCACCCACACATTTTCCTTTGTAAGGAAAACTACACGGAGGCTTAAGAGCGCATCAAATGCGCTTAGGGAAAATAATCCAATCTTTTAGCGTTCTAGGAAAAAACAGAAAAGGCTGGGGAAGTGGTGGGGTGTCAGCAAGACAGGCACGGCATCATGTGAGTACTGTCCTGCAAATCTGCACACCAGGCATGGCGAGGGTGCACTAAATCGCTGTTGTGATGGAGCTCATTATCACAGCTGTTTAGCAGGCTGGTGAGGCCATGATTTTAATGGGGAGGACAGTGTGTGGAAAGGGTTATTTCCATGGACCTCCTCGCCATCAAAATCACATCCTACCAAACAGAGCACCTGCATCAAGCTGAAGCCAAGGCCGACTACATGCGCTCTTCAGCTTGCTCACCTGTGGTCTACATCTTTAAGGAAGCTGCAGGAATGGAGTACAATTGTTCATATGAGGGTAAGATGTATAATCCAGTTTGTATAGCCAAGCCTCAATGTTACATAAGGGCTGCATCACACATTAGCCCCCCCAAATCCTTGGGAACGGACTGTTCCCTGAAAAGCTTTCACTCTATATTTCCCTACCCTTTTTGTACAATTACTTTGGTGCCATATTTTATTTTTCACCAGCTGCCATCTTTTCCCAGATCAGATCATGTAAAAATACAATTATATCATTATGCCAATTTATAGTCAGAGGTTCCTGCCGTTACAAAGCCAGTTCAGAGGAAGCATTGTCCTTATTCTGAATGAGTGAACACTTCTATCCCTGTCCTGCATCCAAGCCTTGAAATTACAGAGAAGAAGGTGGTTTTCAGGGTGCATAAAAAAACTTTGCTGTAGATGACAGTCTTCCTGTTTTTCTTAAGTACCGTCTTTATTATTGAAAGTTATTGCAGTAAAAGTAGACTGATTATTCAGGAACATATGCATAGTGGATTATTTTAGTGCTGAGAATGAACTATCATCACAGGGATTAAACTAGTAGCTTGTGGAAATGGCAGTGGTGCACTTTCAGAGTGGTATAAATGATAACCCAGCCAGTTTCCCATCAGACGTAGACTCCCTCTGCTGGAATATTAAGCATTCTGCAGCTACATTTTTTGTTATCTGTGGTATAGTTTATGCTTACATATGGTCTTAGAGTTAATACTGTGTGTAGTTCATTAAATCACATATTTGTGGCTAGTGGCTTAATATGTATAGGCGTTAGAAATTAATCTACTAGCTGTCAAAAATCGATTTTGTGTCCAGCAGTGCACGAAATGGACAATTTAAATTAGGGGATTGCAAACCCTTTGTTCGCCACATTTTTCATATAAAGCTTTACCCAACGTGAGCCCTGGCCCTCTTAGAAAGTGGAAATCTGCCACTAATTCCTGAAGTACACCGTACCCAAATAAGCTGGCTTCCATTTCTTGTTACAACTGCTTTGCATACACACGTGCACTTTTATTAAGATTCCAGGAGCATTCACTTCCTCTGACCTGCCCTCTCTTCTTTCTAGTTTCTCATGGGCTACCAGGTACGCAAGTGCCTCGTTTTATGACACTATAATGATTTAAATGAAGTGTTAATGTCAGTGGTCATTTTTGTTCTTACCTCTTGGCATGTAACTTTTTTTTTAATTTGTACAGTTCTTACTCCGCCTTATACGAAAGGAACTTCAATGTAGTCTGGACCAGACGCTGTAAGTTCTTGTTTAACTTCCTGTTTATTTATTTTTATCCAACATGTCTGTCTGTCTGTCTCTCTCTCTCGTTTTCTATGTTTGGATTTCTGCACTATTTAAGAGCTTCTAAGTAATTTCTCTTACAAAAATGCTTGAAAATGCTTTTAATTTTTTTTAGAAAAGTATGTTTGATATTCACATAAATGAGTCCAAATACATTTTACCTTTGTTTCTTTCGCTTTCATCTTTGTTTACACAGTACGTGCAAACTCCAAATTTTTGGAGTAAGCTTTTTGGAGTATGTGTAAGCTTTTTAGCCTGTGATACAATGGTGGTCCTCTTCCAATTTCTAAACTTCTGTGTGGCATGCTTCTTTGGCAGTAGGAATTGTTATGGCAAAAAGCTCCTTCTACTAACAACAAAGAAAAAGTAAACATAGCCATATTTGAACATAAGAAAAATCCAAATCCATATTAGTGTAAAGATCCCCCAAATGTGAAAGCTTTATAAAACTTACACATTTTCGCAACCTTTTGGGTGGCTTGATAAACATATTACACTAATACGAATTCAGAGAAGAGTTTCTGCTATGCACACTGGATCACTGCTTGGAGTTTATGTACAATTTATAGACATGTGAAATTAAAATGGAACTGGCCCATGACCATGTCTGAGGCTGCAGCTGGTGCAATGCACACTAGACTGATTCATGACAGGAATAGGCTGTAGGGAGTGCATTAAACCAGTGCTGTACTACACTACACTGAGTTCCTATTGCCTTTCAACCACAATTCAAGATGCTGGTTATAACCAATTGCACCCTTAAGCAGTTTTGCCCCTGGATAAATTAGGATGTGTGTTCAGCTACCAGGTTCGAAGAACAATGGGAGTGACTTTCTGCTTAGTACTGCTGTGAACCCAATCCAGTGTAGTAGTGTGATAACAGGATATTTTCCAGAAGCTATTGTACTTTACCTTTTAGTTACCCAAGTTTTTAATGGCCAGCAATGAGTTTAGAGATGTCTTGGCCATGTTAACTATTGTTGATTTCATTTACATATATTTTAAATATAAATAAAACCAATGATAGCTAATTTTGTACAGTTAAAAGAACTGTTTCCTGTTTGAGCTATTCTGGGACATCAATCTTTAAAACTAAAATGCAGATGAAGGTGAGAGGCTTACTACTTTGTCATTAGCAATTACTATCTCTTAATAAGTATCAATTCTTGTTCCTTGCTTACTGATACTTTTCATTCTTTCGTAGGTTTAAAGAACACTGAATTTCTTGCAAGGAGTAAACTCTTTTTGTGTGATTTTAAGATAATTATTTCAAAGACTTTGACTGTGATCCAGAATACCTAGTTATCCCCTTGAGAAGGAGGCCCCTCTGCTAAAAGTAACGTCTGAGAAGGAGAACAAAGGACTCCATCTTGCACATGTTTGTCTGGATCCTGGTCTTTATGGAAATATTCTTTTGCATTTGAGTTAGATTTCCTGAAATGGTTTGCACAATTATGGGAAGGAGGCTTAGAAATGCATTGCTTTTTCTCCCCCTCCCCCGACTTTATTTTGCACGTATGCCAATATCTCAGGAAGGTGAGTGCCCTCAAAGAAAGCAGCTACTATATATTTTATAGTAGAACTGAGCCAAAGAAAATGTGCCTTGATATTCATTCTGTCTGTAAATGTTATGCTATATCGTTGGTTTCATTATTTTTTTAATAGAATGCCAACAGTCCTGAGGAGAAGACACTAAGAAACCTAATTAACTTTGGGTATTTGTTTGCAATGTGCTAAGAAGAATTAGCAAAATATTGAGCAAAGTGTCCTACATACCATGTCTGTTCTTGCTAGGAATGACTGTTGTTGAATATGTGCTACTTGCTCTGTTATTTTTTAAAAAAACAACAACAGGTTGTCTCCAAAATCCTGCATTAATGACTAATTTATCACACCACACAATCACAAAGATAACATCGTGGATGTAGTAGGTTGGAACCTGCAGTGCTATGTCCATATGGTAGTTATACTGCAATTGTCCAGTCCCCTGCTTATGGAGCTAGTCCATAAGTAGGGACTGGAAAACAGCATTCAAACCCATTGTTGTCTACTTAGTAAGGCTGCAACATCTCTAACCCACTGAATTTCTGGTATTGGTCAAGTGATACTGATTGAAAACAAGGCTCAACAATTAATCAAGTTATGGCAGATGTTTACTTGTATGGCTATTTTTAATTATTTTGAGGCCTTTATAAACTTTGGCCACCACTAAAGTTGCCTGTTGAATTGTTGGTGCCCAGCAGCTGATTAATTTGAAGAATAAAGATTAGCCCCCTGATCAGCCACTCCAGAATGTTCACACTAAATGTGTTAGCCGGGGCTTTCTCTTTCGTTTGGTTGATGTAGAACTGTTCCCAACATTGAAGTGAATGGTGAAGCTCCTGCTTTTGTGGTGCTCTGTGTTCATCAGAATCCCTCATAATTTTGAACCATGCAGTTTTCACTGAAGCCTTAGGATAGATTTCATACCGTTAACTGATGTTGATCCCTTGGTCCTGAATTCAGCGAAGTAGAGTGCCCTTATCACAAAGTGTGTCTTGTCAGGGAAACAATATTATTGCTCAAGACCTTAATCGTTCAATAGCTGAACATAGATATACTGTTGAGTATTTTCAGTGATGACAATTGGGGTATTCATAGTTGTACTGGAATATCTTCCACAGGGTAAAAGCGCCCTCAATGATCAGAAGCCCCTGAATTCAGACACTTCTGATCATCCAGTATAGGGCGGGAGAAGCAGCAAAGGAGATCTGCTCCTCCCCATCCTTCCACCTTGCATTTTTTGCTAGATGGGCTTTTTTTCTGCCCATCTAGCTATGGTGCTGTGGACAGGAAGGGAAGGAGTCAGGAGAGGCGTCAGGATATCTCATATTCTGGCCTCTCCAGTGTCCTCTGGCTATGAAAATGCCCCCTTTTCCCTCTGAGGTCGCTTTTCTGACCTCGGAGGGCAGCCAGTGTGGTTCATTCCATGCCAGCTGTGAGGGGGCAGGGGAGGTGGGTGGATCTCCAACACCTCCTTCCAAGGCCGAAACGCTGTCTCCAACCACAGATGGGGAATGTCCAGTATCCCTAAAAGCCTTAATTTGTATTGAAATTGCATATAAGAAAAATCTTTCCAAAAGCAGAGAAAAACATTTATGTATTTTCCCACAAAAGCAAGTGTTAACAGTTTTTCACAGTACACTTTCTTCCTATACTCTAAAATTCCATTTCAATGCATAGCTTACTTCCAGCCTGCAAATCCAGTTGCAGAACTTTTTTTCTTTAAAAAAGGAAAGATATATTATGAGAGAAGGTTTTAATAGTTTTGAATATGTATACCATTGATGTATACCGTATTTATTAAAGTTCAGTAACTTATATTTTTCCTGTCAGTTGGATTTTATTTAAAATAATTCACACTGAATTTGTAACACAACCCAGGGCCTTACATGAGAACACAACTTCCATTACCAGTTAGGGCAGCCAGAATTAGCACATGTTCCTACAATATTACATTTTATATCCTCATTTTCCTTCTACTAATGGCTGTTTTTTGGTTTAGAATAGGTACTCCGTGGTAGTGGTGTGTGTGTGTGTGTTTGTATGTAAGGAGAGAACTTCTTGACATTAAAAGGTCACCATTCCGTGTTGGTTCTCATGTTGTGAATTATCATTGCCTTTATATATCAGACTAAATTTGTGCATCCGTTTGCTTAGGGCCAAATTAGCTGTTATGCTGGCAATACATGAACAGTTGCCTATTTTTTTTCTTTTACTGAAAAGCAACAAAGTGAGGCTGCCAGTTTGAGTTGGTAAATGATGTGGAAAGGGATTTTTCACCTTCTTTCCTTCCCACTGTTTGTCTCCTGAAAATCTGTCTTCCCAAGCTGCTATTTTAGTAATATTTATTTATTATTACAATAATTTATATTCTGATGTTCAGGATACAAATCTTACCAAGATGGCTTACAAGTAATAGAAAAATTAAAAAATCAAATTAAAAACTATTAACAATTAAAAAAAACATTAGGTCAGTGGGTGGAAGATGGCCCTAGTGCAGGGTGGGGGTGGGGAGTCCTGATGGAACATGAGTGCGTGTCCTATGTTATCCTCATCTATCTTCTTCTCTCCCGAATCCTTCTCACAGGGCTTTTGATAGTAGATGGCCCTGAATGGAGTGGGGAGAGGAAAGTCCAGCTGGAGTAGGCCAAGGTCTTTTAAAGGAAATTTCTCCTATAGGAGGAATGATGCAGGGACCGTATATACTTTGCCCGGTAGACGGGAAAGCTGTTGGCGGCAAAGTGACTTGAGTGGGAAAATGGCAAAAGCTTTATAAAGCAGCCCTTCTTCTTTTCCCTACTACACTGCTTCTACACTGCTTCTGAGTCTGCTTTTTACCTTAAACAAATCCATACTTCTCCTCCCTCATATTCCATAGTAATATCTCTAAGAACAATCTAATCCCTGTACATGTATATCAATCCATTTCCCCACACAAGCGGACTTTTGTTTGAATACTCAGTACAATTTGTGATCGTTACTGCATTTATCCTTTTTATAGAAATCTGAACGGATTCTGAATGGCTCTTCTGTAATTCATAAGTAGCCACACTGGAGCAATACTAGTTTTATGCTTATAACTAAGCAAAAATTTAGTGCGAAGACCTGGCGTGTGAAAAAACGTGCATTTGGCCTCAGCTGCAGAGTCAAGGTAGCTGAAATATAAAAGGTCTGTAAGCCACATAGCCCACCAAATTTTTGCATAACTTAGCAGCTAATACATTGGTTAGCTCTCCCATGAAGAATGTCTCTATATAATAACACTGTTTGAAATAGTGTGTGCAATGTTAATAATTACATCATCTGCAACCTATTCAGTGAGCTCATGAGTGAGTGGCTATATAAACCCAGCGGTGAAATGATCTACATAGCTATATCTAAATCTGGTTTCTAAGACACCAGTGAAGAACGCCTGTTCTTCTTCAGCAGGACTATGTCCTTTGTAGATAAACTTACATAAAAAGGCAACATGGCTGAAACTAGGGTTGCGGAACTGGTGCCCTCCCTATTCTACACTTTTCACGTTCGGATAGCAAGACAAGCTAGATATGACTGTTTTACCCCAATTCTATAGAAAGAAAGGGGTGGGATCTGGTTGTAACAATGGTCCCCTCTACAAGGATTCGCTTTTGCACCTGGCGATTATGCGCATAATCGCTGAAGAGCATTTACGCCTAATACCTCTGCACGAGAGGCGGCGAGAGGCGGCGAAGCGCATTAACGGGTGACCAAAATGCGCTTTACAAGTAGTTAATGCGCATAAGCGCTTGTTCACATAGTCAAAATGCGCTTTAACGGCCGGAGCAAAATAAAACTCGCTGTTTAACACGCATTCGATAATGCACATAATCGGAGAGATAACACGCCTCTACGCCCGATTTGTGCTCTGTTCTTGTAGAGGTAAAAAAATTTAAGTGCCTTGAAAGAGCTTTAAACCTCTCTTGTAGAGGCAGCCAACAAAAGGGATACGATGGGCTGGTTTAGCATTTAGCATTGCATCCAAAAATGCTATTGCGTGTCTATGTTCTTTTGAACACTGGCAAAATATGGGAGATGAAACAATATACCTAATGTGTGCATGGGGTCCCTCTTTAAAATGGAGGGGTGATAGTTTACGGCTTTAAAAAGACTGTTTTTAAATCATCAAAAATCCCTGGTTAAAAAGAAATTCCTTTAAATTCCTTTAGAGAGCTTTGGCCATGGGGCAGTATAGAGATGTAATTAATAATAATTTTAAAATTCTGTCCCCTTTCCCTTTTCTGGTATTTACAAGCATTTTATTGCTTCTTCATTGTGGTCTCTGTGCATTACATATATGGGCTCTGCGGATGTACGGAACTCAGCCCATGTGTGTGAATGGCACAAATTACTACTCGAAGAACCGCAGTTACAGGTAAACAACCTGTTCATCTTAAACAGTTTGTCTTTTCTCCATCTTGGGTGTTGTTAACCTAGATTTTTTAAGGTAATTTGTAATAGACTCAACAAACAACGCAAGGCCTTGACAGTGATAGTTTAATCTATTCAAGTGACACAGCACCCCAGAATCATGCAGTATTTATTTCCATGGTCTCTCTTCGTATTCTGTCTGCTAACATAATCCAAATGCTATTCTTCATAGGGTATGGTCTGGTTGATAAATTCCAGCTGTGAAGCTTTAAGGTAAAAAAAGATTTTTTTCCCCACTAAAAGACTATGATTATGCTTCTTTATGATGGTATCAAGACAAATTTCTACTCCTTTTAAGGCAGCAGTGCAGTGGTAAATGCGCTAGCAGGTTCATTTCTGTCATGTTGAAATCCTCATCTGTTCTTCAGTTGGTTTGGAAAGTAGCTTCAGAGAAATGAGAAGAGAAAGCACTCTTATATGCAGGGTTTTTGTTTTTAGTTTTTAAAAGTAGCTGTTTGTATATTTTTATTTATATCTTTCCATGTCAATGCATAGATACAGAGGGCTATAAACAGTGGAGTTGGACATGTTATGAGAATGTCTCTCTACTAATAATAGATAACCCACCTTTGTAGGAAAATAACAGGTAAGTGAAAAGTGCCTCCCCCTTATTGGTGGTAAAGCCCAAACTGCCCCAGCCTGGGGCCAAGAATATTAGGCTTTTGCCATTATGGAAAAGAACAGGCCACTTTTTCAGAGCTTCCTTTGATGTCAGTTAGGAACATAGGAAGCTGCCTTATACTGTATCAGACCATTGGTCCATCTAGCCCAGTATTGTCGACACTGATTGGTAGCAGATTTTCCAGTATTTCAGGCAGGGTTTGTTCCTAGCCCTAACTGAAGATGCTGGGGATTGAACCCGAGACCTCCAGCATGCTCTACCATTGAGCTATGGCTCTTCCCTGGTTGCACTTCTTCAATCTGGTCAGAGGAACCACCCACTAGCAGATCTTCAAACTTTTTATCTGGATTGTCAATTTTGTTTTAGGCTAGAGCAGCTCTCATAGAAGTGATTTAAGGCTGGAGGCTGTATTTGCATATAACATTAACCATGGTTTATTATAACTGTGGTTTGTTGCATTAGCCATGAAGTACAGTGGCTTCTTTTCCCTAACTGGGCCTGTTTAGACAACATGCTAAGCCATGGTTAGGCTGCTAACCCTATTGCAGCAAATGGTAAGAGAGCATGTTTAAACCGTGGTTATGTAGCCACCATGGTTAGGAATGGTTCACATGACACGCTAAGTCATGGTTCACACAACACGCTATGCCATAAGATTTAGCTCAAAATGCTTAACCACCACAGCTTAGCATGTCGTCTGAACAGGGTCTTTCTGATTTGTTTCTCACTCATTTTGCCAGCCTTCAGAACAGTTTTGTTTTTAGGCTGTTCTTGAAGGTACTTCTGTTCCAGGGCAGACAGCAATGCAAACAAGCCAGGAACAATCGACAGTTCTGGGTTCAGACATCACAACAAGCCATGATTTAAACAAACCATGCTTCAAAAGCCAATAAAAAGCATGGCTTTTATTTTTGGTTTGTAGCTGATTAACAAAACATGGTTGGTTGGTTGGTTGGTTGGATGGTTGGTTTGTGGGGATGGATTCACACACAGCCACAAGCTAGATTTCAACAAACTACATTGTGACTTAGTGTTATGTGTGAACCAGGCCACTGACTCTTACATCTTTCCTTTTTCTGGCTTTCCAATATGTGGGTTGGGAGCTCAGTTGCTATCCCCATATTAGTTTCCAGAGTAGTACTTTCCCTAGGTTAATATTGTGTGTCAATGAAGTTTAAGTATTGGATAGCTGCTGTTTATTAACATTAAAGCTTCCTCCTTTATGTTTTAAAAAAGCACAGAAATGTACTGTCATAATGGTTGGCAACCATGTAGAAAGAAATAATGTGATTCTGAAATGTTACTGTACATTTTGATATGGAATTGCCTCATTTTCCTGGAGCACAGAAGAAAATACATAATTTTCTTTAAAAAGAACCATTTGCTTAACTGTCTCCTAATTTGAGGCTGAAAATTGTCGCCATCAGTTCAAAGTTTTCTGCCAAACAGGGTCAATCAACCTTTGGTTAATGGAGGCACTTTCGTTCCTCTATTTCTTGGCTGTCATATGTGAGTGATCTAGCAGCCCTTTCGACATGGTTCACTAAGGATTTTGCCTACTGGCAGCCTGTAAAAAGTTCCAGTTGTCTGTTAAGTCTTCCACTGCTTTCATAAAATAAGTCCAGACAATCTTTATAGATGGGATTTCCCAGAAACACAAGGCTAGTATGCCAAAATCCTGACCGTGTTCCCAGAGCTAGTCAGGATGTCTATTCTTTCACCTCAAATACGCCTGATCTATGTTGCACAAAGAGAACTCCAAATATCCAAATAATCTTGATTTAATTTAACTACAAGGAACATGACAGCATATTGTCATGGGCTGATGCAGAACACAACAGTACCCATTTGCCCCTCTAGCGTGGCCAGCCAGCCAGTATTTGGTCCAACTAATAAAACTATGTTCTATCAGGTAATCAGTATCAAGGGTCTGAAAAGCCTGTCAACTCTAGATTCTATAACCTGGCAGATTCTGCTCTGATTTCTTCTCACTACCTTCCAGATTTCTTCTTGACTCCACCAGAGCCCTGTCAATTTTATCCAGCCTCTGCCTGACTCATCAAATTTTTCCTTCCCCTGCCCAAGGACCCATTATTTTTGAAATTAAAAAGTGACTATCTTATGTCATGTCCTGTTTTATATAAAATTAATAATGACAACAAATTATATAGCATGGATATGTGGAAGTGGAAGGTGGGCCACATGCTCGGCCAGATCAGCAGAAAGGGATTGTCCAATCTGGTCCACAGACGATAAGAAGCAGTCATCACCGTCAGCGTCGTCATTGTTCTTGTTGTTTTTCCAGCATTGTTACCCTGCTCTTTAGTCAAAGATTAACAATAAGATTATTGTTATAATAATCCTGCCTGTCATGCCTTCCCCTGATGCTGAGATCTCAGGGGAAGAGTCTGATTCAGAAGCCTTTTCTACACCAGGCTGTTTGCCTGGGACAACCCCTGGCTGGTCTCTGTACGCCGATGGTGTGTATTAGGTACTTCCGGGATCGCCCTTCCTCCCTATGCGCCGATGGTGTGTATTAGGTACTTCTGGGATCGCCCTCCTTCCCTCTACACCCCTATGGTGTAGAAAGTGGGGTGTGCAACAGATTGGGTCCGATCCATGATCCGGACCTGATCCAGGGGAAATCGGATAAAATTATCCAAACCGATGCCCAGCACCTGGATCGGCCAATCCAGTATGATCTGATCCGAAAAGGACCCGATCTGGATCATGTTGGATCGGAGGATCAGACCCCCTCCCCCCACTTGCGCTCCTCACCTGCCCCAGCAGGTAAGGAGTGCAAATGCGGGGAGAGGGCTTAGCTGCCGGGGCCATCCGCAGCGGATGGCCCCAGCAAGTAACGAGCATGAGGGGGAGGAGGAGGCTTACCTGCTGGGGCCATCCGCTGCCGTGCGCGGGCACCTGCGGATGGCAGCGGACGGCCCCAGCAGGTAAGGAGGAGCACGAGGGGGGGCTTACCAGCCGGGGCCATCCACTGCCATCCACGGGTGCCAGTGGATGGCAGCAGATGGCCCCGGCAAGTAAAGAGCGTGAGGGGGAGGAGGGAGGGCCCCCCACTTACCTGCCGGGGCATCCGCTGCCTTCACCTGCTCGAATCTACTGAGAACTAGCCTAGTTCTCAGTAGATTCGAGCAGGTAAAGGCAGCGGACGCTCCGGCAGGTAATGAGGAGCACAGGGGGGGGCTTACCTGCCGGACCCGTCCACTGCCATCTGCTGCTGCCTGGGCGGCAGCGGATGGCAGCGGACGGGCCCGGCAGGTAAGGAGGAGGGAGGAGGCCCCACTTACCTGCAGGGCTGTCCACTGCTGTCCACTGGCGCCCACGGGCGCCAGTGAACGGCCCCAGCAAGTAAGGAGCGCGAAGGGGAGGAGGGGGCTTATCTGCCAGGGCTGTCCGCTAGCGCCCACGGGTACCAGCGGACGGCCCCGGCAGGTAAGAAGCGCGAGGGCAGGAGGGCCAGGGAGGAGAGAGGCCCCCACTCTCCCCACCACCACCGTTTTTTCCCCATAGACTTGCATTGGGGGGAAAGCTTTCTTTCCCCCAATGCAAATCTATGAGGAAAAATGGTGGCTGATCCAAAAATCAGACATCTGATTTTCGGATTGGGATCGGGTCCGATCCGATCCAGGTGGCTCCGATTTTGTTCTGATCTGATCCGGAACAAAATTGGAGGTCCCGATCCGATCTGGGGGGGTCCGTGCACATCCCTAGTAGAAAGGGCCAACAGTAGAAGAATCTGATTTAGGGCCTAGTCAAGGTTTGGATTGTCATCACGGTACTGTGGATTTGTCTCTGCCTGGTTTCACAGTAGATTGTGGTCGGGGAGGCAGCTATTCCTTCCCAACTACAGCCAGAGCTTGAGAAAAAGTGCCTGAGCTGCCCCAGCCTGAGGAACAGGAGGCAGAAGGGTCATACCCAAGGCTGCTTCCAGGCACACCGGCAACTGAAAAGGAGGGGGGGAAACAACCAGTCAGGTGAAGTTCTCGACTCCAGATTAAATGTTTCCCATAACAAGTGAGGAACTCCAGTTGCCCTGCATAAAAGCTGGTGCACAGACAAAAGAGGTTGTGGGTCCCAGACACCCCTTTGCTAGGACTGCACTTGAACCCTGAACTATTGCTTGCCTTGAATGCTGTGCTTTCGGGCCCTGTCTAGGATTATAACGCTGGACTTTAAGTTTGAATTTACCAGAGTATATTTGAATTTGGGTTCAGGAAGGATCCGTGGACTCTGGTGAGGTGCCTGCTGTAATAAAGAAGTTTGCTGTTTCTTTAACACGTGTTTGTTTGCTGATGTTGTGAGGAAGCCAGACCTGACATTGCCATCAGGCTTTTAATCTAAAAGACACAACACAAAAGGACAAATGATTGGGAGGAAGGAGGGGAGAGGGAAAGCAAAACTCAGATACCAGTTCTTTGTTTCAAAGTTCTTACAGGGTTTTTTTCTGGCAGGAAGGGGTGAAGAAAGCTCCCTGCAGCTGTCCCTCTCTGGTTGCTGTATGGGACCAGGTTGGTTTCCCACTTGCCATGATGTTTATCCTGGGAGGTAAAGGAAAATAACTGGGAATGGTGGTCTGATGAAGCTCATCAGTGAAAGATTATTACGGGAATCCAAACAAAATGGTAGCACTACCAGCAAAGATGGCAGTCATTATTGCCACTAGGGCCCTATCAACACAGCAGATTTAATTCAGAGCAAGAGCACATCAAGGTCATTTTGACAGACGATGCTGTCACCAATCCCCTAAGGGGTTGATGATGTTCAGTTCTATTCCACCTGCTTGTGAAGAAGGGGGCCAAGATGGCTACAGTCTGGCTAAGAGAGGCAGCGTTGGCCTACCTTGCAGGACTGGGGCCTCTTGGCTGGGAGAGGGAGAATTCTGATAATTAAATGTTATAAGACAGCGCTGCTGGATCCCAGCAACCACACTTATCTTGCGAAGGCCCAGACGGCAAGATCAACTTAATTGGAAGTGGGCAGCGAGAGTTTCAGCTGTGGGAAAGTGCCGCTCGAAGGGAGGGGGCTCTAAGAGTGAGCACGACGGCCAGGGATTGGTCTTGGCCGGTCACAGTACCAGCAGACCCGAAAAGGGATAAATGAGATAGCAACAGAGTGGAGGCCATCTTCTCCTGGACTGGGACGTGGACAGAGGGATCCCTGACCAGCGAGATGATGGCTGGGGATTAATTTTTTTTTTGTTTTAGCGTCTGGTTCTTTCCAGGGAAAGACTTGTCACCTTTGGGTGTGATTTAGAGTGGGTTAATTGGTTTATTGTGCTGCTAATCTCCACCTCAAACCGTATCCTACGGTCTGATTATGGTCTGATTGAAGCCATACATGGAATAGATTTTAGGATTTTAATAAACTGCTTCAGTCCTTAACGTGTGTGGTTATTTCTGTAGGCTGGCTTGGGGTCATTTGGCATTGGGTTAGGGAGGTGGACTAGGGGGAACTCAGGTGGTGAGTCTTAAACCTACCTTATAGGGAGGCGGGCTGAGTCCTGCTTTCCTTCACACTGCCCAATACCGAAGTATGGGGGGTTTCAAGTGCTATGTGGCCCGCGAAAGTGGTTTTTAGGTAATGTATACTCTGCTTTTCTTGCTTTGTATGCCCCTGATGGATCAAAGCAATTTCATGAAAATGCGCATATAATCAGAGAATGCTTCTCATTCCATTTCCCTTAGATTGATCACAGATGGTGTTATTTATCAGACCAGAGATTATTTTTAAGAAATTATCTAAAGAAAGAAGGAACACAAACAGATTTGATCAGAGGTCTTTTCAAGTCAGAATGCTTTACATTAAGTAAAGACTGGACACCAAATTGACCATCTTAATCCTGAGTGTTGCTGCATTCTAAAATGCCAAGATTTATATTTAGCTGTGGCTAAACACTCATCTATCCTTTCTTAAATGGAAGGAGCGAGCAATTGTGTGTGTGTGTGAAAATGGTCTTTGCATGGTCTGAGACAAAAGTGACTAGTTTAGTTTAAGCTATAGTTTAGTTTAAGCTATAGGAGCAAAGAAAATAAAGGCAGACAAGCCAAAGACTTTAATAAGGAAATGCTGGCACATCAGTGGACACTACAGCAGTAAGACAAGGCCCTGAGGAGAGATTGGCAAAGAAATACAGGAGAAAAAAGTATAATAGAAAAATGAAATTGGGGGAAAAGAAAAATGTGAGGATAAAATGAGAGACAAAGACACCATTCAGGCAGGGGGGAAATGGGTTTGATTTATATATACTTTAGTGTGTACTTTAGCAGAAAGGCTGGTCTGTGCTATGACACATCAGAGCATCCTGGAGTCATGTGCTCACAGGTCCTTCTTTCTGAAGTAAGCAGGTATGTTTGCATTTTAGTTCTTTTTGGTGTTTGGCTTGTTCCTGAAGCCCATAGCTCCTGTATAGACTTGAATAACACAGTGAGTTTAACACGTCATATTCTCTGCCAAAGAGTCCAGTTGACTTCACTTGAAACACCCCTGAGGCATGGTGTTTTAAGAAGCAAAACTGCAATAAATCATAATCTAGAAGAGAAGCGTACAACAGTATTATAATGAATTTCACAGCTGACATACGGTTGTTCAGTGAAGAAGAAAAATATACAGAACATCTCAGAGAGATCCAAATACTCTTGGAGAAAATAAGATTGGAGTCAGTGAGCAACGCAAAAAGGAAGTTCTATTTCTGGAGAAAATTAATCTGCTGCATTGAAGCTATTTGCAGGTTGTTGCTTTTTAGAGATGGGTGACTTATCCCCCAGCCTGAAAAGGATTGTTCCAGAAATAAATCAAGCTATTTGCTAAAAAGTAAAATCTGACTTCAAAAGTCTCCCAGATTCGCAAAACACCCGCTCTGCTAATGCCTGATCCACAACGTGCACTTCAGTGAATTGGTTAGGGTGTCCTTCCCCAACCTGATGCCCCCCAGTTGTGTTGTAATACAACTCCCATCATTCCCATTCATCATGGATTGTCATGCTGGCTGGGGATCATGGAAGTTGTACTTCAACACAACTGGAGGGTCCAAGGTTGAGATAGCCCAGTGGGGAATTATTCAGGAATTTGTCTCTGGCCCAGATTTTAATCTGAGTCAAAGAATAATTTTGGTGCTTTTGAAGCTTACATCTTCTTTGAAATAAGGATTATGAGCTTCCCAAGCTCGTATCTGGACCCAAGCTCAGCAAACTTCACCACCATCGCTAGCAGGTTTTTAAAATCACATACAGGCCTGGAGATTTTGGAACATTGGAATAGGATAATATCTATGTACTTTTAAGTTAAAATTTATTTGAGAAGCTATAAGGAAGCATACTGCTCCTTTTAGTAATTTATTACTAGGGGGTTGTCCCCAAATGGTCAAAATTATTTCATCCAAAAGGTTGCTAAGATGTATGTAGAAGAAAGGAAAATACCTGTCTGTGTATAGAGATGGACAGAAAGGTTTATGTCCATTTCACAGGTGTTCCCCTGTCAGGTTTCTCTGTGGATTTTTAAAGGAAAATTTCCTTTAAAATCTGCACAAACACAGTCATTTTTAAAATGCTTAAAACTTGTGGTCCAAGGTCTGCTTTTCTTGGTTCTCTTGGGCAGCGTGAGGAGCTGGGGTGTTGTTTCACAGTTACTTCATAGCTGGAGCAGCTAGCACACCTTGCACACCTGAAAATAGGGTTGCAATCCTCCTGGGAACAACAGGCCCTGAAAACATACTGTTACTCTCAGGGAGTTTATACAGAAAAAAAGCCATGGTTCCCCCTGTGGACCATGGGGGGCCACCATGTTACCCCCCCCCCCCAAAAAAAACAATCTGCCTAAGAGATATTGCACATTATCAGCTCCCACCACTCTCAGGAGGAGTCACAGCCATTTTTCTACCACATGCACTTGTACATCTGTTTAAAAGCAGGGGAGGAGAAAGTTAACCCTCAGATCATGAAATCTAGTAGGAATGCAGATTCCAAAGTGGATCCACATCCAATCTGCACATTTGTCTGACAGGTGTGAATCGGGTGAGTCCACTTTAGCATTTAAATTCAACAAATTCCTCCCCCATTCCTAATATGGATAGACAGATATGCCAAAAAAAATTAATCCTTGCATTCTACCTCCTTGATTTAGCTTGGAGGCTCAGCCTGACCTCATACTTTGCCTCACTTCATTTTCCAATGCCTTGGATGATAGTCCCATTGGTCAGAATGGGAACAAAAATAAACACTTATACATTTTTTACTGTTTTGAAAAACTCGATGAAATGGACAAGCTTCATCCCCTTCTAAGGGGATGAACTTGTCAAATTGCAAACGGACAGAGAGGTGCAGGGCTTTCTGTGCTAGGCACGTTTAAAGTTTGAGGCGTTTGTTTTTAAGAAGGGGATGCCCTACTTTCTCTGTTGTTTTGGAACATGTACTTAAAGTTTACATACAAGATAAAGTTCCCTTCAGAAATGGTGGGTGCAGTTCCCTGCAACATTGTTGTTCATTGCTGTGTTGTTTGTTGTGTGAATTGTGTAAATGTGTTCCACACATGCACATGGATGTGCACACGCACACAGTGTTAGAGTAGTTTTTGCTGCAAACTATCTGCCTGTAAAGCCCTCAGAGCTGCAGCACCCTACAGTTTCAGCTCAAACCAAGTGGGATCGTTTATGCATGATTTCTCCTGGGACTCCGTGCTGTTCTTCACAGCACCCTAATTGATCACACCTGTGGTGATGGTCAACATCTCAGTCTCATGATGAACATCTCTCCCAAAAGATAAGCTAAATTAAGTGGACAGCAGCCAACCTAATAAATCAAGAGACCCTCCCGCATTCCAAAGGCACACCATCTAGAGTTATAATCTGACCTTGAGGAACAGAATATCAAGCCAAGTAGTTTGAAGGCTTTTAACCCTTCAGGAGACCTCATTATGAAGATTCAGGCATGCAAGAAGCAATTGTAGCATGTCACATCTATCTCGATATTACAATAGCCTTTCGGTAGTTTTCCTCTACACCCCCGAAACTGTGTTTTAAAAGTGACGATTTACCCCGAGTTTTTAATTTGCTCTGAGGTCGCTACGTTGGTTTTGTGTCTGATGGCTTTGGTTCAGGTTATCCACAAGTGGGTGTAGCTCTGGGTACGTGCAGAAACAAAGGTTGGAGGCAGGTTTGACAAGCAGGATGGCCGCCGGGGCTGCAGTTTTTCCTGGCCGGAGAGCTCACGCTCCCTCCTGCTGCCTAGTTTTTTCCTTTTCACCTTGCAGCAGCGATGCTGCACAGTTTTGAGGGGACCACCTACCAACGTGATGCCGTATAGATGCCCCTCTGCTGTCCCTGAAAGAGCAGCAAAGGAGAAAGTGTTGAGGGTTAGGGTTAAATTGTGGGGACTCAGTGGAATTTCACATACCTGACTGGGGAGTTGGTGTTGACCATCCACTGAATTGGTGGCAGTGAGACCTTAGGCCATCTCCAGGTGGTGGTCTTGGAAGCTCTGAAGGCTACTGCTGCCACAAACATGGTGACAAAAAAGCAGTGAAATGAAAACTCTGGAACAGCTTCTGATAAATTCCTTCTACGCCTCCACCCCAAACCTCTGTAACTGGAAGTAAAAAAAGGAAAAGCCAGGTAACTGGAAGCTACAGCTATCAGTAATTCTCCAGCTGGGGCATGCAGGGAGTTGTGGGACTTTTTTCTGTGTAAACATGCATTAGGTTGTGTGCTTTACTTAGGTTTTTTGGGGGGAGGGGGAAACAGGTTCTTTCTAAGCTGTTTTTTCTTCTTCAAGTAAAAGTAGATAATAATACCATTCATAATTCTGCCCTGATGTACAAAGAAAGATTAAGTTCTGGTTAACAGTGCAATACTATTTATGTTTGCTCAGAAAATAAAGTCCCACTGAGTTCAATGGGGCCTATTCCCAGATAAGTGGGTATAGGATTGCAGCCATTCCTGCATTCAGCATATGAAAAACAAGGGGAGGCCTTCATTAGTAAGATTTTCTTGTTTAGTATAATGGTTTGTATCCAATAGTGGATTTGCCTTTGTGAACGTGATTCTGCTTATGGAAAACAAGGCACTAGATTTTCACTGATTGCATCCCCTATCCAGCTGTTTCTCCAGAACAGAATGGGATATGGCATCAAGGATTGCGGTAATAATGACTGGGAAAAAACTGGGTGTCCTAACTTGCATGAGTGGAAGCACTTTCTAGTAAGGCAAATCCACCATTGGATACAACCCAATTTATATCTAATTTACTACTTAACTTTGTTCTTGATCAACTGCTGGTTGGAAACTGTGTGAACAGAATGCTGGACTAGATGGACCCTTGGTCTGATCCAGCAGGGCTCTTCTTCATCATCTTGCTTAGATATTATTTATAGCTAATTACCCAATCCTACCCCTCTTTCTCACACCCTTACCTTCAGGTTGGGCTACTATGACATATATATTAAACTTGCCATTTAACACACACACACACACACACACACACACACACACACACACACACACGAGAGAGAGAGAGAGAGAGAGAGAGAGAGAGAGAGAGAGAGATTTTCAAGTTATAATTGTTGGGTGAAAAGAAAGGGAGGGCTTCTTTATTGTAATCTAAAAAAATGTATATTGCAATCTCTATGTATAGATTCTATTTTAAATGTGGTGTTAACCTGGCCCCTTGGGAAATAAATTTGGTGAAGTTTAAAGAAAAAACAACAATTGATGTCAGGTCACTCTGGGATCACTATGCAATTGTTATGAGCTACAGAAACCATTTTAAATTTTACCTCCCTGAAATATATACTATCTAATGGTTTACAATGTAAACCTTACGTGATGATTTAAGGCAGGGATGGCAAACTTTTTTGAGGTGGGGATTGAATTACCCCCACCCAGCCCTCTGTGAGCCAGATGACATGAGGGGGAGGAACAGAAGAGAAAGAAGAGAGATCCTCATTTTACAGGATATCTTTTTTTTTCAGATCTTGTCATCCCAAACAAGAGTACCATTTGTTCATGTTCACAAAGGGGAATCAGGGATTATGACAACAAGCTCTTATAACAAGCTCTTATGGCTCACAGGATCAGACCTTGAATACAGCAACTGCCCTGAATATTCAGCGTTAACAGGCTACTGATTTAAAATTATATAGGAATTGCCCACTATCAATCAACCAGACTTTGAGTTGGGAGGAAATACTACATTGACTTATTTCCACAGGACTTTCTCTCAAAACACTGATTAGAAGCAGTGGAGACCGGTGGCTCCAATGTCAGTGGGGTGGTGAATTCGCTCCAGGTTTCAGTCAGAACTCTAAAGGAGCTATCCAAGGTGCTTCTTTTAGAGTTCTGACTGCCCCACTGCCATCAGAGCTACCAAACTCTGCTGATAAGAAGTCAGGAAAACTAACCTACAGTTTGCAGCCTATACCCCATAGAGCAGAGGTGGGAAGCCTCAGGCCCATGAGCCAAATCTGGCTTTCCTGGATTCCAAATCCAGACCACTAGGCTTCCCCAGGGGGCATGCCACTTCCTCCTGCTCTAACCCCTTCCCTAACCCCTGATTGTTTGGTCATTTCCTTTCTTTGTTTTGTTTTTTATTTTTACCTCATTCTAAGACCTTGAAATGCTTAGATCTAGGGAATAGGAGCTTTAAAATGAAATATGCCGGTGTTTTGTATTTTGTTCATGTCCCTTTTGCCTTTGTCCCCCACCCACCACTGGAATCCAGCTCCCAAGAGCTTCCTCGAAATGTAATTTGGCCCTCGGCTGAAAGAGGTTCCACAACCTTGCCATAGAGTTAGACCCGGTCTTCAACTGGTGGGTCCAACTAAGATCAGTCCAGATGGGTCATAACAAAGTTGTTGCCACCATGTTGGGCATGGAGAAAATTGTGAAAATGGGTCCCATATTGTAGTTGGGGAGTCCGAGGTGGGTCTCGGGTCTGGACCAGTTGAAGACCACTGATGTAGACCATTGCAAACATTCAGCAGAAAGTTGTATGCTGCATGCTCTTCAGTTTTTCCAACCTAGATGTTTAAGACTTGGGTATCAGGATGTCATTCATTTTCTCCCCAGTAACCAGAACGCTTTTAGGACCCAGAACTAGAGCCACAAGAGAGAAATTCTGTTTTCTTAAAGCATTTTCTTAGAGTCTGTGGATGTCTGTTTTAGAACTGCAACCTTTTCTTCCTTTTGTTTTATATTTGTTTGTTTTGTACCATTAAAGACACTGCTTTAATTTGAATGAAGGTAAATTCAGCTCCTGCTATGCACTGCCTTTAAGGGAATAAAGGAAGAAGAAGTCAATTCAGCAACTCGTGCAGTTGGGAGATTGTCATACGCTAAAAATGTGTAGACAGGTTGCTAAAAGGATGGACGTTAAATTTTTACAATAACAATTATTGACGCTGACTGTAGATAATTTCCCGGGTGCTAAGTGGTATTTTGTCTTCTCTGTCAAAAGCAGCCAATCAAGCCCTACTTTGCAATACAGCATTGCACATTGATTGCCCGGAGGCTCTGTGCTCTGAAGCCAACCAGAGTTGCTATGGGAATCAAGAGGGCACTTGGAGACAGAATTTGGGGCTTGGCTCTTTCCCGTCCGTGGCTGCTGGAGTCACAGGAATGAAAGAAAGAAAAAAAGAAAGGAAGAAGGAAGAAGAAGAGGAAGAAAAAAATGGAAAGGAGGTGGCAGTGAAGCTCAGGGAAATGCATGCATGTCAGAGGAGGGACTGTTGTAGCTTGAGACTGTAGCATGGAGAAGAGCAAGGGCACTAATGCATCAGGCACTATTTAGGTTGGCTGGACCTTATTCCTGCTGTAGAGTTAATAATCTGCTGAAACTAAGATAAAAGTCTGGCTGTAGGACGTCTCCAGAAAGATGGGATCCAGTTCATCAACATACCAACCCAAGTGTGTTTATTTGGATATTGATGGAAGAATTCAGAAGGTACTCTTTCACTCCTTGTACATTTGCACCTGCCGTCTTTGTCCAATCACATTTGCATTCAACCAGACTGACTGTCCAGCTTCTTCTTTTTTCCTGTTTTCTTTTCTGTATCGTGAGCTGTAATTGCATCTTCATTCAGCTACAAATATTGCTGCCTTTTGTGAAGCAGTCTTGAAATGTGAATAGTTTCATTCCAGCACAATCTTCGGATGGCTTTTTTGTTCTTTTTTTTGGCAAATGCTTAAAGTAAATGGCAAGAGAACTCAGAGAGCAGGTTAATGGTCTCAAGATAGCAGAGATTTGGAATGGGTGTGTGAATTCGCATGCATTGTGTTGTGTGATTACTGTGTGTGCTACTGTAGATGGGACTGCAAAGTTACACAGGACATTGGAGGTTCTGTGCCAGGTTTTGTGTGAGCAGATCACACTGTAAATGCAAATGTTACTTATTTTTACAGATCCAGGCTAAGAAGGATAGGAAGATTTAGGTTTTGGGGTAGAAAAGTATTCCAAAATTATTCTGAATTATTTTCCAATAATGCCTACTGTTGGTACCTACAATGATTTTCAATATGCTGTGTGTGTGTGTGTGTGTTTGCATGAACACACACAGATAAACTTTTATCTTTCTTTCAATATGATTTTACTATGGGTGGCCTTGGCAATATGTAGATGTTAAGAAAGGAGAGAACTAAATCTGCAACCTAAATGAGAAAAATGACAGAGACTCGTTTATACACATGCTTGTTTCTGAGCTCATAATCTGCCCTTTATAGGTGGTCCAAATGTGACTGAAACCACCACCCCATTAGTTTCATTTTTGAGGTTTATATCCCAAGTCATTTTGTCACCCATGCACTTTTTGTCCTGTACGGAAATTGAGAATGGCAGGTTGTACATTCACCTCTTTCCTCTGGATATCAAATTAGCCTTGAGGACTACTAATCTTGTCCTGTCTTGCCTTAATACAGCCTGCAACTATGTCATCCTAAAGGATCAATCCTGTATATACACTTAACTGGGAGAAAGCCCAAAGAGCTCAGTGGTACTTACTTCTGAGAAGATGTGCCTAGGGCTACACTTCCGTGCTTACAAATAAAAATACATGAGCCCTTTTCTAACACCCTTGCTGTGTAATGGTAGTGGTTGAGAGTGGCCTTACTCTTGCTGTGGGGGTTGGAGCCAGGAGAAGAGCAAAACTTCCTGTCAGTGGCAGGGGATCACAGCAAAAATGACAAATGCCTTGCCATTTAAAATGGTAGAGATAGGGGTTGAAGGGACTGGTTCTCAAGCATTTGACATCTAACATGTTGTCATGATGTCATGCATTCCATACACATGCTACTGGTACAACTATGATTATGCATATTTTGAAAAGTGTTTGGAAGCTTCAGCTGGAGCAAAAATATGGCAACTAGACTTTTGGCTGGGTTCCATTCAGCAGAAGAAGATCCACGCTGGATCAGTCCAAAGCCTGTCTAATTCAGCATTCTGTTCATACAGTGGCCAACCAGCTGGCTGTGGGAAACCCACAAATAGGACTTGAGTGTAATAGGATCCTCTTGCCCTTGTTCCCCAGCCACTGGCGTACAAAGACATACTGCCTCCAATACTTGAGGTACTATATATAGCCATTTGGACTAGCAGCCAATGATAACCTTATCATCCATTACTTTGTCTAATGCCCTTGTAAAGGCATCTTGTGGTATTATTATTATTATTATTATTATTATTATTATTATTATTTACATTTATATACCGCCCCACAGCGGTATATAAATATATGCCACTAGTGATCTCTGGTTCTACACTGAATTTCACTGGCTTCCAGTCCATTTCCACATACCATAAGTTCTGGTTATTTCCCTTTAAAGCCCTATGCAGTTTGGTACAAGGATTACTTAACAGGTCCACCTTTCCCACATGATCCTGCCCATCCACTCTAATCTTCATCAGAGGCCCTGGCCCACATCCCATCATCCTTATAAGCCCAGTTGATGAGGATGCAAAACAGGACCTTTTCACTTGTTTGTGCATTGCCCTTCCCAAGGTGGTCCAGTTGACTAACTTTTTATTGGTATGTTTGCATATTGTTAAAGACCTTTTTGTTTCACTTTGCTTTTGTTTTTGTTTTGGTTTTCTTATCTTCTCCGCCCCCTCCTTCCCCAATGTGCAGTATGTTTGAAATTCATGATTTCATTCTTGTTGTGTTGTTTTAAAATGGTGCTTTGTGAGCCATTTTGAGGACCCCCTCAGGGCCCAAAGGCGGGATACAAATCTTTCACTCCATAAATATGAACATAAACGAATGCAATTGCTGTGGCCACAGGTGGGGAAATTGCATTCTCCCAGCAACATCAAGGTTTGCAGTGGAAATGGGATTTCTCTGTGATAGCAGTGTTATCTTGGGGGAGGTCATCTGGGTTCCCCACAAGACTGTGCATGTCTCAGGTGAAGTAAAGCAAAACAACAGCCTGGAAAGATCCTCAGGACCTTTGACCACATGACCATATGCCTTTAATACTTAGCATTTTTTCTTCTTCCTGCCTTAGTCAAACCATGCTCATCAGATAGGGGTAGTAAAGGAAGCCCACTGGGGGCAAGCTGGAGCTACACAGATAGGCAGAAAATAGCAAGCAGGGGAAACAGTAGCTGGCTGGCTGGCTGGCTGGCTGTGGAGGCTGTTGGCTTCAATGCCAGTGGAGCAGTGAATCTGCTCCGGGTTTCAGCCAGAACCAGTCAGAACTCTAAAGGAGCTTTCCAAGGTGCTTTTGCACCTTGGATAGCTCCATTACAGTTCTGACTGAAATCCAGAGTAGATTCAGTGTCCTACTGACATCTAAGCCATCAGCCTCCACTGACTGTAAGGCAGCTGGATGGGAATTCAGAGAGTTGTAGCCCAATACATCTAGAGGATGTTAGATTGGGGAAGGCTGCTCCAGGGGGCTGAAGGGAGAATGATGCATGATAAAGAATTTGCTGGCTTTGATCTGCAGAACCATGGATAGCTCCAGAGCAGACCACTGGCTCCACCCACCACCAGAGCTGAACCGATCCCCTTTTCTATTGGTATAAGCCTTGATATCTGGCTTAAGCTCCATGCTTCCTTGGTACAGAGGGAGTCCTCTGAGAAACTGCCCTCTGGCCTGGAGCACAAACTCCTTTGTTGCTCTGCAGTTTGTTGGTGAGACTTCTGGTGTCTCAAGAAATACATTGTGGGTGAACATGAAGTCCTATAAGCAGTTGGTGAGGCAGATCCTCAGGGAAGTCCAGCCGTCTGCTTGTATGGCCTGGGCTACCAGCTCCTTCGATTAGGTTGGAAAATGCTACTTCCTTCCTGGTCAGCTCCTCCTTAGATTGGGCTGCAGGTTCATGTATATTCTTATGCCCCATCTTCCAGGATTGTATCTAGGTTTATGTTGGGGGCTGGTGATTGAATTGCCCCCTCCTCTGAACTGGTGCTTGAACTAGCCCAGGACAGTCAGAGAAAGAAGCAGCTATTTCACATCTTCCTTTAACCCAGAGGTGAGCATCTTGTGACTCTGTGGATGTTGTTGCCTGCACCTCCCATTATCCCTCACCATTGGCTGTGCTGGCAAGGGTTGATGGGAGTGGCAGCTAAACCAAAACTTTTGAATCCTTTCCCATTTCAGAAAATGAATACTTGTGTAATGCATATAATTGTCACTTTTTGACCAAGATACACAAAGCTTCCAAAATTAGTGTATCAGCACCCACTCTAGCCTTTGGTCTTTGCATTGAAGGTAATATCTCTGGGACTATCAATTCCTTATCTCTAGTAGAAAGGGATATCTGAATTCTATTAAAGTGAATAACTTTGAAGTATTAAAATATCACAGACTTGTTTGAAACTCTGGACTCCATGCTTCCATATCCAAAATGCCATATCATTTGGCAGTCCTTCACACAACACTTTCTAAATAGATTTTCCCCCACCCTCCAAAGCTGCTGCAGTGAAAACACACATAAGAGCCTGATTTTGTCCCAAGATTATTCTCTAAAGAACACTCATAGGCTGAATTCGGATGACACAATAAGCAACTGGGGGGGGGGGGGAAACAATCGTCAATTGTATTGACTATCGTGCCGTCTGAATGCTGCCATAGTCAACACAGCGCTGATCCTAATCCACACCACAGTTGATTATTTATTACCATGTTGTGTGGGGAGTACCCCCTAGACGAACAACTGTAAAGTTGATTATTACCCCACCATTGACTATCGTGTTGTCCGAATTCAACCATATTAAGAACTTGGGAGAAGGACAGGTGCCTCAAAAGGCACTTCAAATTCTAACGCAACATCTTGCTGTATAGATGTTATCCATTTCATTTATCAGTGATGAAATTCTGTCTGGTGTTTGGGGAAGGGGGGATAGATTCTGTTTCATTTAGTCAGAGTTCAGTTAGGGGTAATGCAGGAAATTATTTTTCTCCATACATAAAGATATAATTAGATGAATTTGAACCTTCATCTTCCAAAGAATGTGGTTTCTGAAGAGAGCTCATTAAATGAATTCTAGACTGTCCTTTGACTTGACCCTGTAGTGAGGTAAAATCCTCTTTAGGCCATTAACCCATAAATTTGAAAGGATTCATTTCAAACCGCAAACCACAGTACTTAGATGCATTACAATGGACATGGGCATGCATAGGAGCTTATGTGCGGATTATAACTGAGTAATACTATATATAAATACAGTATGAATATATGAATGCATGGATCCAATTAGAGGATTGCTCTCTGGCCAACTACATAGTCCAGCTGACTCTGAAATGGAAATTGTTAAATTATACATTACAGTCATATAGACAAGCTTGGATACCTTGGATAGTTTTTGGAAAGCCAACATTAGAGGATGAGAATGTAACTGAGCGTGTTGGCCAACTATTGAAGGGTCAGTCTCTCTCTCTCTCTCTCTCTCTCTCTCTCTCTCTCTCTCTCTCAGGTGATGTGACTTTGGTACACCAGACAACCTTCTAACAATTTGTGTGGCAAAGAGCAGGCATAGTTTCCTTGTGCCACACCCATGGGAGTGTGGGTTGGATGGTGAGGAGAAAAGCATGCATGATAACACTCTCCCTCCCCCGCAAAAAATTCCAGTCCTCCATGAGGGTATTTAAAAAAGGGGGGGTCTCCATTGGAGTCAATGAAAACTTTTTCCCCTTTTGTTAACCATTCCCCCCTCCCCATGTGTGTGTGAAACTTGGGGGGGGGGGAATGGCTGGGGAGAATGGTTTAACCCCCATCTCAGAGGGCTGTGGTCCTGAGTCGAATCAGGGTCATGTATACTTACATGAAGGCAATAAAGCAATAATGCATAGCTACAATTTGCATGATTAGCTGAACATTTGTTTTGGCCCTTCACCTAACCATATTCAAGTGTTCCATAGGCCCAATTTAATTAAGACACAGGAAGGGATTGCAGGGACAAGCACACTACCTCCTTTTTCCCTGTGCCACTTTTCGCCTCACTCTCCATCTGCTGAAGTTGAAGTTCTGCAGCAGGGATCCCCTCTCTGGTTGTGAGGATTTCTCACGAGATTTTGCTATCCTGGAAAATCAGGGCTTTAAATCGTGCAAGAAGTCTCAACAGATATAAAGGGCTCCCTGCTGGAGACAGGTACCCTCAACGCATGGAAGGGATAAGAATGTCTGTGGTGGTGGAGGAGGAGGAATTACAGTGCTCGTGCGCTTTGCCTCCTTGTATGTCAATTAAAGCTATACCCAAAATACCTGAATAGGGCTTTTATGGTGTAGATGGTCCCCCTGAAAAGTAGTTGTTTGTGTAGTACCACATTCTACTTTGGGGGCAGACATGTGTGAAAGAGAGCAGGTAGCTTCTTTCCTTTTGGAATAGAAAAGATTTTTATTATTATTATTATCATTATTCTTATTATTATCTTTAAAAAATGAATCCTGCAGTTCATATCCTGAGGTGCTAATCAAAATGAGTTGAGTGTTTTATGGTGTTTACATAGGCCATTTGCAAAACTCCAGAGTCAGAGAAGACTAATAAACTTTTATTAAACTGGTAAGGTAGCATCAACATCTGTATGTCAATAAAATACTGTATCTATTATGCATCTTGGTTTTGCTTAGCTATCACCTTTTACTGCTTGGAAAAAGAGGAACATCTGTTAAATTTATTGTGTCTCTTAGTTTTGGTTTTAATTAACCAGGCTAACTATCTGACTTCCTTTTCTTCCAATTATATTGCCATATCTCACTTATCTTGCATTCATTCTGTACAATGATAATTGATTTCAAGGCTCAATGGCCCAGCACATTTTTGAAGTTCACTCTAAGTTCAACAGCAATAACATCAGATCTCCATTGATTGCATTCATCACCCATTAGCAGATTGGTAACATTCTGTGAGCCTGTCCTTTTGCTCTGACAATTCCTCACATGACTATTTGCTATGATCTTTTCTTCTGCTAAGATTTTAGGCAGATTTGAATTTCATTAATTTAAACAACAATAACATTGTTTTATTTCTGTCATTCTAGCTAGATAGGAATTCCAGAACAAATGCCCTTTGTCCAAAATTTATCTTTACTGGGGGGCAGAGATCACCCAGAAAGACATAGCCCAGAAAGATGGGACCTTATGAAAGGTGATAATAAATGAATGAAAAATGAAACCCTGGAGTACAAAATGACATTCTTACATTAGACATTTTAAAAATGGGCCATGAGCTGTTTTGAGATGAGGCTTTTATAACGCAAGTTACTCTGCCTCATTTATAGAATTTTATGGGGAGTCTAGATGTTATCTTCCACTCAAACCTCTGCCACATTTTCCACTGCTTTTTATGTCTTTTTCCTTACCTTATAGAAGGAAAGGTGGAATAGCTGCACCTGTAACCCAGAGCCTTTCTACACAAGGCATTTATTTTACTTATTTATTTATTTATTTATTCATTCACTCATGGTAGCTTTCAGGTGCTTTACACTTTGCAGGTATCATCCTCCTTGTACGTATCATCTCCCATGTTTTGGAACAGTTATAGTGTGTGTGTGTGTGTGTTTGTGTGTGTGTTTCCTAATGAGAAAAGTCTGACATTTCTGTGAATGATGGCATGAAGCCCTGGTGTTTTTGCAGAATTCCGCTATACCATAATGCCATCTAGTGGTTGTGTAATGCAAGAGATAGGATGGCAGAGAAAGAAAAAAATCAGGAAAAAAACATGTATAGGAGTTAATCCAACAAAGAATCTGGAAACAGAAGCCTCAGTAAAGCGGTGTGTTAAACACCTCATGTGGAAAAGCCCCAGAATAAAGGAAATACTACAGAAAGTTGACCAGTTGCTGAGCTTAAACTATGAAAGTAGCAGCACCTAGAAGTCCTCACTTTGCTTTGGGTACAGCTGCCCATAAAAAAACTGTTATTTTTTAAAAAAAACGTAGGAGCAGTAGGGCACCTCAGCAGGTGCCAAGAAAGGTGCCCACAGATGCCACATTGCCTACATTTATTGAGTGTAGCACCTTTATTCCCCGCTTCTCTCCTGTTGAAAACCAGCTATTTACTTTTTCAATCTACTTCCCCCCTCCACAGGGTTTCACATTGACGTATGCTTGAAATTTGTTGGGGATGGGAGTTGGAAGGAATGAACAATGTAGTACCCCAATATCTCTTTCTCCACATACAGCTCCATTGTGCTCTGTACAGGTGCTAGTTTGAGAGTTTACTTAAGGAGTTCCATTTTGTCTTGTTTATCTGTTATGGCAGGGGTGGGGAACGTCTTTCAGCCCAAGTGCTGGATTCCATTTTGGAGAAGCTCTCATAGAAGCATAGAATAGTAGAGTTGGAAGGGGCCTATAAGGCCATCGAGACCGACCCCCTGTTCAATGCAGGAATCCACCTCAAAGTATACCTGACAGATGGTTGTCCAGCTACCTCTTGAATGCCTCTAGTGTGGGAGAGTCCATGACCTCCCTAGGTAATTGGTTCCATTGTCGTATTGCTCTAACAATCAGGATGTTTTTTTTAATGTCCATCTCAGAGGTCACATTTCAGGGCCAGAGCCAAAGACAGAAAGAGCAGGGTAAAATACTAGTATATTGTAGCTGAAAGTTCTTGCTGCCAGTAAGTAAGCCTTCGGAGAGGCATTTCATCCTTTTTGAATGCAGTTGGGGAAATGCACAAAAGTCGGGAAACCACCAAATGATCACGGGTTGGGTGAAAGGGGTGGGGCCTGAGGAACCCAGAGAGCTAGATTGGGACCCCAGAAAGCTGAATTTGGATCCGAGGTCTGAGGTTCCCCTCCTCTGTGTCTCAGAGGTAAAATATCTTGTCAAAAATTACACAAATTGCCTTTGGGCCCCCTGCTAATTTGTCATGTCCAGTTTGTGAGTTTGTGCATATACAATGCATACATGCAAATTATGCTAGCCTTTACTCTCCTGTTAATGTGATTTTTATTAATTGTTTTTCTTAGGTTCTCAAATATCACTTTTATTATTTGTTCTCTTCACAAACAGAAAATATGATAAAAGAATTTAAAGGGCTTGGAAAATTAAAGAAGGGGAACCAGATGATATTCAAAATCAGATATGTTTAAATGCTAAAATGATCATGTAAATTAATGCCATATCTACAGGATGTAGATTAAAATTGCCATTAGAAGGTCTTGTTTTGTCTTCATTGTTTTTATTTCCTTTGGAAGGTGGCCTTCAGTAAGTACTGTAACTCGAGAGATATTATGGAACTCTTCTGCATTGCAACTGGTTTACCAAGGTAAATACATTTTCTGATGCAATTCTGTTCTTTATGTGGATTGCTGATGCTATGCTTCCAAAAGGCTAAGTTTTTCCTTTCCAACATTCTGAAGAAAACAGAAATATCACAAAGCAATATGGAAATGTAGTGTAATTGTATTGCGTGTGTTTGCTTTTAAACTGTATAAACATTGTATCTCTCCTTTTGATCTCAAAAATGGGAGCCACAAAATAGCTAAGTAACAACCAACAATAAAATAATATGAACATTAATTAAACAAAGCACTAGCACCAGTGTTTCAGCAACAATAATTGAACCCAAATTCCAGGCAGGAATTCCAAACAGTGCTTTGCATGCACTAACTAGCTGTAATCTTTATAACAGCCTTGTGAGGAAAGTCAATATTGTTTTCCACCATTTTGCATATGGTGGAGACTGGGGCTGAGAGTGTGTGACTTGCCTAAGTCTACCCAATGAGTTCAGGGCAGCAGAGAAATTCAAACTGGGGACTTCCTGATTCATAGTTCAGTGTTTTAGCCACTATGCTACACCAGCTCTGATTTAGAGGGCCCTCCAAGGATCTCAGTGGGGAGGCATATTAATACAGAAGCAGGTAGTCCCTCATTTAACTTGTACACAAGCTGTTTAGAACTTTAAAGTTAATAGCCAGCACTTTGTAACATGTACAAATATAGACTTAGTATAAATCTGTAGTATAATAAAACTGTGGTGCATGATTTTTGAAAGCTTGTTGATAACAAGATTATGATGTCATCTTCTGGAATGAGACCAGAGCCAAGATTAGGACCTGTTTGTCCCAGCGTGGACAGGTTGCCACCACAAATGCCTCTTCTGTTGGCTCTCAAATATCTCCGAATCCTCTCACAAATGTGTACGGAAGTGGAATGCAGGTGTGCATTCCATCTCTGTTAACATCAGTGGGAGTCTGCCATTGACTTCATTCAGAAGTGAAAGGCACCAGTAACTCATAGGTATCCTGTATATTCAAAGTTCATGCAACAATGAAGTGGCTTGTGAAACAAGCTTGTTTTTGTTGGACATACGTTGACTGTAAGAGTCCAATCCCTTTAATGCTTCGGTGGCAGAAACCATACTTAGTTCAGTGGAACTTTCACTGATTGAATACTTTGAGGATTGGGTCACCTAACTGTAAATGCATCATTCTTTATTAGTGCTCCCACCATTGTCATTCAATTTCATAGAAAAGACATTGTTTCCAAAAAGAAATTCAATAGTGAATACAACTTTGGAGAAATTCTCATGGGTTGGGTTTGGGAGTTTTGTGTTTCACTTACTTAGGAGGTGCCTGAAGAGTGTGCACAAGTGTCCTGTTTGTCATTGAATTATAATTTTCCCCTCAGCCTGTAGCCTCCTTGGCTTCCCACACTTCAATTAAAGCCCAAGGGAAGACATCATGAGGTAAATCATGAGGTAAAGGGCTTTTTTCAATTCAGGAAGCACAGGCAGCCTGGGAGGAGAGATGTATAATTGGAAGAAAAGAAACACACTGCATCCTCATACACCACACAGTGATTAAGTAAACTTAAAAAACATCACAAAAATGAATTATAAAACACCATGAAAATAAGACAGAACAATGGAACATAGGATAAAGAAAACTTTCAGGGAATTGGTGGACAGATTTAGACACAACACTAGCTCCCCTAGAACTAGACTTAACATTGCCTCCCTCACAACTGCTTTGTGGTGGACGTAAAATGGGGGGGGGGAGCAGTCTGCCAACACAGTCGATACTGTTGCCATCTATAGTGGCAGCACAAACAACAACCAAAAAACATGACGCAAAAAGAAAGAAGCTGTGCTACAAAGCCCTGCCAATGGTGAGCCCTGTGAGAAACTGTTGAGATTTTCTCCTCTCCTTGGAGACATTTGGTGAAATTGTCCCCCCAATTTCTCTGCCCACAAATAGGGTGGAGAATTTTGATAGGCCATTTGTGCCCAGCTCTATTAAAGTTGCATTTATAAACATTGTGTAAGATATTAATAAACTTTCAGTTTCAGAAATGACTACTAATACTGTTACAGAATCTATTAGATCACTGGACAGGTATTGTTCTCCTTGTGTCCTTACAATACCTTTCAGACATGCGCTGTTCACCTCTGTAAAATGCAATCATCTCATGTCAACCCTTTTATAATTGTGCTCATATCGAAAAGTGTGGCCCATAAAACTCTGCAGGCCCACAGCATGATCAAGTCAATGTGCTTTGCTATTGATGCTGTTTGTGTCTGCTCCCCTCCTGTTAATGTAGGGCAAACAACGTCATCAGCCTGTGCTATCAAACCTTTCCACTCCGTTGCCCTTAGAGGTTTTATTTAACAAGCCGTTCAGAAACTGCTGCAAGAAATCCACGTTTCTCACAAAAGTCCAACATGGATTCAATCTGCTATTGCTTAATTTGTCCAATCACAGGTACCAGGCGTAACTTGCCTGGCAACTCCAAGCACTGACCCAGAAAGCATTTCCCACTGGCCTAGATGTGCCTGTGCTGATTGTAGCAAAGGAGAAGATACTTAATAAATGCTCAAAGTCACCCCAGAGGCCCTGCAGCTGCAAAGTCATAATGCCATCAATCCCAGAAGTTCATTCGATTGTTCCAGAAGTTTATGCTGATTTTCCCTGGCATTACATGTCAGATAGATAGGAATCAGGTCTTGCCTACAATGTACTGCATGTACCTTTGGCATTTCCAAAATACATGCATTAATGAAGCATTCTAGAATGTTCTGGGAAAGGTGCTGTAAAATTCTCCTCCTTTCTCAGATGATACTGATGCAAATACATTAAAGTTGGGTCTCTTTGAGCCTTGGCATTTAATTTTTTTTCTCAGATCAAACAACGGATGGAGTTTTGCCTCCAGGATCAGGTGTATACATGGATAGGTGATCCAGACAGAGCAAGAAAAATGAAAGTGCTGTTTGCCCTGACTAACAGCAACTTGCACAAGAGAAAGTGGCTCAGTTTCATAAGTGAAGGTCTAGGGCTATTGTTTGAGGCCAGCTGGGAAGACCCTGGGCCAGATGGGGCCCTCGGATTTCTTGTTGTCTATCCCTTAAAGACACAGTATCTTTTTTTAGCTCTGAAAGTGATAGTATGGGTCTGTTTTGTATGTTTTCTCACTTGGGTGGCTTTAAAGGGGAATTAGACAAATTCATGGAGATGGGGCTATCAATGGCAACTACTCATGAACTTATGTATTATCTTCAGTATCAGAGGAGTATGCCTGTGTATGCCAGTTTCTGGGGAACATACTGCACTCATGTCCTACTTATGGGCCTCTCACAGACAACTGATTGGGCACTGTAGGAAAAAACCCACCATATACTGTGCTGGATAGGCCTTTGTTCTGATCCAGCACAGCTCTTCTTATGTTGTTAGCTTGAACACACTCTTTGCATATTACAGCTAACTATGAAAAGAAGAAATGTGAGTCACCTCAGTTTCCTCTTTCACCACTTTCTGTATCACAGAGGCAAAAACTATGAGAAAAGGCTCCACTATTTCATAAATATTGAAGGTGCACACCTATTTCAGAATGTTATAGACAGAATGTTCTGTGTAATAAAATGGAGTATCTCACTGATACTACACACAGGTAAGGACTGAATGTATCACCTCACAATAAATATTGGGTACATAGGAAGCTGCCTTGTACTGAGTCAGATCATTGGTCCATCTAGCTCAGTGTTGTTGACACTGACTGGCAGCAGCTTTCCTATGTTTCAGGCAGGAGTTTTTCCAGCCTTACCTGGAGATGGCAAGGATTGAAACTGGGACCTTCTGCCTGCAAAGCAGGTGTTCTGAGCTATGGTCCTTCCACATCTTATTGTGTCCCTGCTCTTGTGGGACCCACTGCCTGAGCTATGGACCTCCTGTGGTTCTAAAAATAACCCAAAATGAGCAGAAACAATTGTTTCCAGAACAGGTCAGCGGAACTTGCAGAAGGGAGATCCGCAGAATCTCCCTTATGCAAGTTCCCAGTCGAGGAAAAATCATTTCCACTCATATTCAGGATTATGTTAGCAGTATAAAAGCCACATTGCAGAAGCAGTGAGTCTTGTAAATGCCACAGAATCAGAAGGGGAGCAGCCCATTGGATATGGCCATAGATTCCAAATTGTCATGTTCATCCATATCTATAGGAGTGTTCTGTCTATAGCAATGAAAAAAACAACTGTGCGTTCAGTGGATGTGTGAAGTGGTAGAAGGAAGACGTCCTGAAGCCATGTGCTCTGCTGCTGATGCACCTGCTGGCCACATCCTACTAGCCATTCGTTTGGTGGTATTGTAAGAGGGATCCTCTGTGTAGATATGTGTGAATAGTAGGGGTGTGCAATGGATCGGGTCTGATCCATGATCTGGACCCGATCCAGAGGAAATCGGATAAAATTATCCGATCTGATCCCCAGCACCTGGATTGGTTGATCCAATCTGATCCAGTCCGAAAAGGACCCAATCCAGATCGTGTTGGATCGGAGGATCAGACCCCCTCCCCCCACTCGCGCCCCTCACCTGCCAGGGCCGTCCAGGGACAGCCCCGGCAGGTAAGGAGCAAGAATGCGAGGAGGGGGCTTACCTGCCGGGGCCGTCCACAGCGGACGGCCCTGGCATGTAAGGAGCATGAGGGGGAGGAGGGGGCTTACCTGCCAGGGCTGTCCACTACCATCCGCGGGTGCCAGCGAATGGCAGCAGACAGGCCCCGGCAGGTAAGGAGGATCGCGAGGAGGGAGGAGGGAGGAGGGAGGAGCGAGGGCCCACCACTTACCTACAGGGGCATCCGCCGCCTTCACCTGCCTTAGATCTACTGAGCACTAGGCTTCGTGGCCTAGTTCTCAGTAGATCGCCAGATGATGATGTCATCACCTGGTGCTCTACTGAGGACTAGGCCGTGAAGCCTAATGCTCAGTAGATCTATGGCATGTGAAGGCAGCGGACGGCCTCGCAGGTAAGGAGGATCGCTGGGGGGACTTACCTGCTGGGGCCCATCTGCTGCCATCCACTGCCGCCCAGGCAGCAGCGGATGGCAGCGGACGGACCCGCAGGTAAGGAGGATCGCGAGGGGGGAGAAGGGAGGGGGCTCCCACTCGCAGGTAAGGATGATCGCGAGGGGGGAGGAGGGAGGGGGCTCCCACTTACCTGCCGGGGCTGTCCGCTGCTGTCCGCTGCCGCCCATGGGTGCCAGCGGATGACAGCGGACGGCCCTGGCAAGTAAGGAGCGTGAAGGGGAGGAGGGGGCTTATCTGCCAGAGTCGTCTTCTGCCGTCCTCTTGCACCCACGGGCGGCAACAGATGGGAGCAGAAGGCCCCTGTAGGTAAGACTCGTGAGGGGGGGAGGGACAGGGAGGGGGAGTTAGGCCCCCACTCACCCCCCTGCCGCCATTTTTCCCCATAGACTTGCATTGGGGGAAAGCTTTCTTTCCCCCAATGCAAGTCTATGGGGAAAAATGGCGGCCGATCCTAAAATTAGACATCTGATTTTCGGATCGGGATCAGGTCCGATCCAATCCAGGGGACCTCCGATTTTGTTCCGATCTGATCTGTAACAAAATTGGAGGTCCCAATGCGGTCCCGATCCGATCCGGGGGGGGGTCCGTGCACACCCCTAGTGAATAGGCCTCTTCCACACAAAAAGAGCCCTGAATGGCTAGAAGGGTTCCTGTTTGCATAGGCGAAGCCTACACATAATGGAGGGTGGTGGCTGCAATGTCAGTGGGGTGGGAAATCCACTCCGGGTTTCAATCAGAACCAGTCAGAACTCTAAAGGAGCTTTCCACCTTAGAGTGCTGACTGAAACCCAGAGCAGATTCTCCACCCCACTGACATCGGAGCCACCAGCCTCCATTGCCTACACAAAACCTTGGATGTCCATAGCCACTGGGGGGCATGGGCAGTGTATGCCTCAGCATCAGGGGGCGGCCTGAAGTCATATCCCATTTCTCCCCACAACATGTCAGGGCATTTCTTTGAACAGCCCTATCATATCATTGTCAGATACATACCTCCTCAAACATTTAGGCTGTCTCTATGCGAGGCTGTTATCATATGCTCCTGATTGTTCACTCACAGAAAGTGGTCTTTTCCACAACATCGTCAGTCTCTGATGCCTCTCCCATCGGTTTCAAGCTGGATCCACCATTTTATAAGTCACCAAAATGTGGTAATAAATCTAAATCATGCAATATAGCAGTGTCATCCGTTGGTGATATAAATGGGAAGGAATGGGCAAAAAGAGCAAGTGTATTATGCCAATTGTAAACCTGCGTAGACTCTGCAAGACAGAGCTCCGGTAAGGCTGTGGGATTTTTTTATTAATGTAGAGACGCCCTAAGACTGACACCTCTTCAGTCCTTTAGTATCTACCAGAAATGATTTAACAGTGTTCAGCAGTATTCATTTGAACACTTCTTATTTATTTATCTACTTATCTATAACATTTATAGCCTGCCTTTCCTCTAAAAGAGAAATCAAGGAACAAATTGCAGCCGTTTCCCAAATTTCTCCCCAGGTTGCAGATCTGTGATTTGATTTCTCAAGCAAACATAGCACCTTCCCATCAAGTCTATGAGGTGGCACAAGAGACTGGGGTCATAGCCTGAACTGATTAATTGAACTTGGCTTTGAACTTTGTCTTCCAGGAATACAACCATTTCACTTTTCACTGCAGATGACTGCATGGTATCCATTGATCCTACCATGCCAGCAAACTCAGAAAGGCAGGTATATGTTCTGGTAACTGAAGCAAACCCAGAGGAATGGTGGTCTGGTGTTTTATTCACTGATTGTATTTTTTTTGCATGAGTGGCATAAGAGAATATGCAGTGGGAAAGAGCAAAAACCTCTCTATTACAGTTCTAGAGGCCCTTTCATTGTTATTATTATTATTATTTTTAAAAAAACATAAAATGCTGCTAGAAGTAGTTCATGTGAAAAAACTCTTTTCCCATCCCACTCAGATTCCTCTGGGGGCTTACACTTCCTTCGGCTCACAGCTTTCTGTAGTCCTTTACTAAAAGAAGCAAACCAAAACATTTTTCAGCTGGCAGACATGTTTGGATGTGCGTACTCATTAAGGCACTGCCTAAGGCTCCTCTTTTTTCCTAAAGCTCTTTCCCAGGCCTCTTAGGGTCTGCTTTGGCCCTGTTATCCCCCCCCCCCCGCACACACACACACACACACAGTGCAGCTGTTTATGCTGCAAACCATAGTTTTCTTCCTCACTTTTCTTCCTGGTCTAATCCTTGGAGTCTCGAGCAGGGAATGTGCTTTTGCCCTCAGTTCATGTTCTGCAGGACTTGTGTATGTTTTCAGCACGGTTTGAACATAGCCAAGACCCTCTGAGTGTAAATGGGCGGCGGTGTGTGTGTATTCACAGAAAATGCATGTTCTTTTCCTTGGCGAAATTTTAAGCACAACAAACTCTACAGTTTTTCTTCCCATATTTTATAATTCTGAAATCACTTGAAAGTGTGACTGTCTCTCTTTTGTGTCTTGCAGGACTCCGTACAAAGTAATACCTGTAGCCACAGGACAACTACCAGGTAAATGTTATTTCAGCCAGAATGTCATTTTAGCATGTTTCTCAAGTTTGTAAATCTAAATTCAAGTGGGTAACTGAATCATGTCCCACCTAGAGGGATTTAAATCCAGTATAAGTTAAGTGCCTTTCAAGTAATAGAACTGAAGGCTTTACTGTAGATTTTAGTGTCATTGGTTTTATTGAGCCTGAGTTTCGCTTTTCACATGATACCTGTGTGCCATGAGAGCTACCTTTTTCATAGGTTCATCCCACAAGACTGCCAGGGAGGTTTTGCTTGTGGTGCCCTTGCAGGGTGTGGCCCATGGGGCTATCACACATATCAGCGCCTTTCTGGTGGTGGAACCCCAGCTATAGAACTCTCTTCTGCTAGAGATTCATCTGTTCCCCTGTTGTTGTCATTTAGGTGTTAGTTAAAGACCTGCTTGTTTGTACAAGTTTTGGAGGTATAGGCAAGTGCTCTACCTATTAATTGATTGTGTTGATAGCTATCATATATTTGTGTGATGGCTATCGTATATTTGTGATTTTAGACTCATGGCTTTAACGTAGTATATGTGCCTATTGTGTTTTATATAGGTTGTTAGCTGCCCTGGCTTCTTTGTGAGGAAGGGCAGGATATAAATAAAATAAATAAAGTATAATGTTTGAAGCCTTACAATGAGAAAGACCTGTGGAATTGACCCCACCCACTTGTTTGACAGTGTTGAAATGTGATAGCAGCCCCACAGTATGAGCTTACAGTAAAGCGGCTCCTGCAGCACTGATGTGAATTAGAGATACTTCACACTTTTCCTAAACTTAACAAAAGCAGTTTGTCCTTAAATTCCATTGAAATTCATGTTTGCAACTAAGGCCCTTTCTACACCATAGGAATGTAGAGGGAGGGAGGGCGATCCCTGAAGTGCCTAATACACACCATCAGTGCACAGGGATCAGCCGGGGGCCAACCCAGGCAAAGGGCCTAAGAGGTGTCAATGTGCAACTAGGGCCATGTCTATACAAGGTCGCTTTGGCGCCTTGTTTTCTGACATCCCGCAATTGCGCTCCTTCAGGGGAATACCCATGGAAAGGAGCACAAATGTGGGGTTTTAAGCCTCACTGGGCCACCCCCCCCAGCGCACAACACCCCGTTGTTTTCCTCCTCCTCCTCGCGGCCAAAAAGAAAGGAGTCCTGGAGGGGAAGTCGGCTTCTGCAGGTTGTTTTTGGTTTTTTTTTACTGTTTTGTTTAAATGAGCAAAGGCGGCCCAGTGGCCAATCGGCTTGCTGAGCTGCCACCTCCCCACTGTTCTGGCCTGCCAGCCCCCGTTCTTCCATCCCCCCATTGTTTCCCCCATGCTCCTCCCAGCAGCTGAAAAGAAACGCCGGCTCCTCACTCCGTTCTTTTTTAAAAACTCTTTTGTTTTAATGTGCCCAGCTTCAGTTTTTTAATGTTGTTTTTACTTTTTATTTAACAGCAGCGTTTGCTGGCCCGGCAGAGGCGCAGTGGCAGTCCAGTGGCCATTTGGCTCACTGGACCACCCCCTCCCCTATCCCTACCGACTGCAACCAATCAGTGGTTGCTGTTGGCCAGGCCACGCCTCCGCTGTAACAGCGGGAAAGGCAACAGATGGCAAATGTGCATCTGCGCCTTGCTGGGAGGAAAACGTTGGGTAAGTAGCTGACTTTTTTAAAGCAGAGTTCCGGAGGTTTGCCCCTGGATGACTTTGTGATGGCAGCTGCATCATATAGATGACCTGCCACCACTGCAGATCCACCCCTCATCAAGGCAAACCCTAGCTTTGTCTAGGTTGGGGCCTTTATGGGTTGCATCCAGAAGCGTCTGCCCACCAGGAGAACAGCATCCAAAGCATTTACCCTGCAGCCCCCTGTCTCCCCCTCTCAAGATCTCCTACAGAGAGTTGAGTGATCATTTCTGGGGAGGGGGAACATCAGGGCAGAGGAGGGGAAGGGCAAATACCATTGCACGAGCAGAACTCTGTTCGTTGCAGGCCTATATTTTGAATGGACATTTAAATGGCAAAATACACCTACAATATCATCACTTGCTGATAGTAGATACATATTTAAACCTCTCTGGGTTTTCCATGCAATAAGCACAAAAAGCGTGGCCCAATCTCTTCCCCACCGTCAAGTTCATTGCATCATAACCCAGCCATTTAAATATTCTGGTTCCATATACAATTCATAGTACCACACATGGTGGAGTGAGGCAGGGGCAGGGTTGGCCATTTTAAACATGAATACTGCTCATACATGAGTTAAACATATAAAGTGTAAATAAGTTCTTAGGAGTTCCTAACAGATTATATATATGCAGAAGAGAGGAACTTGAATCAGTTGAAGAAAGAATTATGTTTTGGGGGGTGTGGGGTGGGAAAGTGCAGGGCTTACCAACCCTAAAGATTCTGGAATGGCATCTCAAAACCATTAGATAAGGTCCAAACATTTTAAATAAGCAGAAATGTGTTTTTTATTACATTGGCCCAACCTAGAGAAAGGTGTTTGGATTTAAGTTCCACTGAAATCAATGGGACAAACACAACTAACTTCCTCTGGGTCACAGTTATTATATTTTACTTTTGGCCTCTACAGAGTGTGTAGTGCTACCCCTGAGGCTTTCAAATGTAAGGGCTGAAAATATAACTTTCCAGAGAAAGGTGGGCTTCTGAGATTTTCAGCTGAGAAAGGAAAGAAACCTACACTCCCCAGAGCTCATAATAAAATCACAAAAGCTGCCAGGCATGGAACCAACTAAGCAAGAAAACGGATGGAAAAGGAGACAACAAAAGAGTTAGTGTTTCATAGGCAGGTATCATTTCTGAGGCACTTAAAACTGCACCAGTTCTTTCCACAGAAATGCAAAAAGCAATGGAGGAGGACTGATAATGTTGCATCAAAATGGAGACAACTCCAGTGCAGAAGTGCTTGCGGAGTGATTTCTTTTTAACTTAAGTGCCAAACAGCAGCAATGCTATTTTGTAATTTACTTCTCTTTAGTGCTATTGTTTGTTTGTTTACTATTCATTATTCATTATTTGCTTCCCAATTTCTATATGGGAGACCACATCTCAGCAGGGGAGGACAACCACAGCAGCATGGCCACATCATGTACAAAAAACAAACTCATCTCTGAGTTTGGATCCTCGTGGGTATTTATGTAGCTCAAATGGCACCACCTACACACAATAGGGAGGTCAGAGACCGCCCAGGATAGCAGAAGCACAAAAAAAAACCAACTTTAGGGGGAAAAGACCCTAACGGTGGAATAATACTGAAACAACCCAACATTCCTTGATCATGGAATGCTGGGGAGAAACAGAACACTGGGATGTGGTGGGATGGAATATCTTGGAAATGGGCATGTCTAGCTGGATGGAACTCTGAACAAGAGCACTTCACACTGCAACATTTTGTTGCAGGTTCTATTTCTTTTTATTTATTATGTGCAGATAGGACTTCAATCTATTATCATTGAAAGAGTCTCCATGTAGAGAAGGTGGGGTGAAGTCACACACACTCTTCCTGTGTTTTAGACTATGGCTCAATTCGGACGACACAATAAACAACTGGTGTGGGGGAAACAATCGTCAGTTGCTTTGACTATTGTGTCATCCGAATGCTGCCATAGTCAACTCAGCGCTGATCCTAATCCACACCACAGTTGATTATTTATTAGCATGTTGTGTGGGGAGTACCCCCTAGTTGAACAACTGTAAAGTTGATTATTACCCCACCATTGACTATCGTGTCGTCTGAATTGAGCCTATGTGTTGTTATTTCTCGGGAGTTGCTACATTTCTTGTAGTTTTGGAGTACTTGCAAAGTGCTTGCCATTACGACAAGTGATGGTGAGGTGCTAAGAGTTGCAAAATCCATGCCAGTAAGGGCCTAGCTGTCCACTCTTGGGGATGGTGGACAGGTTTTGCACTTAACCCAACTTTGCCTGCAAGTATCCATAGAAATAAATGGCTGCCCACTGAGAGAAGGTAAAGAGGTGTACAGAGAGAATGCAGCCTCCAACGAGAAGTGCTGAAGGATTTCAATTCTGTGAACAATATTGTTATTTTCTTTAGTAACGCGTGCTAAGATACAGCTCCTGAAGAAGGATCATATCCGAAACGTCAGGCTTTTAATACAACATATTAAAGATACACGCTTACTAGCACCAGACTTAGTCTCTTTTCTTCCTGCCACTGTTATTGCTGCTCATTTGCCTGCCCTTTCCCTCTAGGGCCAATCTGCACAAGCACCTGAAGTATAAGGCAAATGACAGGTGCTGCTTTGTCTCTTCACCCTTGCCATTGCTTACATGCTCAGAGTATGCAGGTGATGAACAGGCAGCAACAGCAAAGAGCAGGAGCATCAAGAGGCTTTGGGGTTTGGTAGTGGGCCCCCTTGGGGCTGGCCCAGGTTGTGTGAAAAGTTATCCTTAAGAAGCAGCATCGAACAAATAACCCTGAATTGAAACAATGTCATTGGACCTTTTTTGTTCTAGGATGGAATTTTGGGTTAATAGATGAGAGAGGGGGGCTACACATGAGAGATGTGTAGCGGGAGGGAGGGGGTGATCCTGGACTTACCTGCTTCCAGGATCATTCCCCAGCTTCTAAACAGAAAGCACGACGTCCTGGGAGGAAAGGGATGTCGTGCCCACCATTTTTTTTCTAAAGACACAGGAGCCCTCGTCGTCTAGAGGAGAAGGTAGGAAAAATCCCACATACCCCCCCCCCACCATCCTGGGGATGGCGAAATTGCTTTCCCTCCCCCATGGACATGGAGCCACCCTGTGTGGCTCTCTGTCTGTTTTAGGACCCAGCATGGCGGAAAAATCTGGATATCCTCAGTTTCCTCTATCTCGGGGTCATCCCTAGGTCATCCTTGGGTGCCCCCGGGATTCCCTGTGCATCATTTAGACGCACAGGGACGACCCCGGGTAAATCCCCAGTGTAGACATGGAGAGAGAGAGAGAGAGAGAGAGAGAGAGAGAGAGAGCAGATAGCTCACTGCTTTTTCTGTGAAGGATTAGCTTCCTGTAAAGTTGCCAATTCACTTCACATTCTCTGTATCTTACCTGGTAGCATCCTTAATGCCAACTATCAGTTGTCAAGCTTGCACTCTTCTGGCTAACAAGTAGAGTTATCAAGTGATTGACAGAAAACAACAAAGACAACAATTGATCTCAAGGGACATGACTAGGAATGTTGGATCAGCACAGATTTATACAGCTGTCCCTGGTAGGAGTCTTGGGTGAAACACTGGGAACATGGTTCTTGATAGACAAGCCAATTTTGTTGTGTTGATGGTGAATAGGCTTCAAATGACACCCCAGGAGTTTAATAATTAAAGATATGCCATTTCACTCTTGTGCCAATTTTGTAACCTGACACGAAAACTAAATTGCTTAATTATGTCAAGACATGAAACATTTGGATTACGTAGGAGTGCTTTGCTGGCAATTTGTCTCGCTGCAAAAGAGGTTTGCTTTATATCTCCCCTTTGGTTTGGCCCAGGAGACTTGAGCTTCATCACAACTATGTCAGGAAAAATAATAATTCAAAAAAGATTTTTTGGGGCCTCTCTCCCGAGTTCTCTTTAGATTAAACCTTTGACTTTCAACCCAATTAAGTGAATCGGCCACAGGCAGTAGCACAGCATGAAAAAGCAGAAGGGAAGGGCAGGAGGTTAGTGGCTGGGATGGGACCCTATTGCACCTTGTGCTTGCCTGCAACTTTCAGTCCATTGGCCTTTGCATTTGGATGAGCATGATTTTGTCTATAGGAAAAATGCTCTTTTAGTGATGCCACCAAATAAGTTCATAATCACCTGGTTCAGGATCTGAATTTATCCAGCTGGTAAGGCTCAGCCACACTGAGTATTGTTTCAGCATAGAGTGGTCATGTGTTCTCTTTTGCAGAGAACAATGCTCTATTTGAAGGCATGTACTATTCAAAGAGCTATCCTGATCAATTTCATTTGAATGATATGGAACTGCTGCCCATCAGCACTTAGCACCTGAGTAGCAGACTTAACAGGAAGGCACATGGGTCACCTGGTCATAGTCTTCCACTCTATGGCAGGACGCACTGTATTTCTATTTAAATTGTCATTACTTCTAAATTTGCATCTGCACAAATTATCATGTGCACATTTTATGCAAATCACTATCTTCTTTTGTCCTCGTTTTTGTTGATGCATTTCCTGTCTTTTGGCTATTCATAATTGCCAAAACTTTTCCAAGAAGTCACTATTTGGCTCAAAATGTAGAACAAGATTCAGCACCTGCACATGTTGACCAGCCAGTCAAGCTGACCAGAGGTCTTGATGAACCTCACATTGATCACTGTATATCTATGTGAACCACAAAGTCAGCTGATTTAAGGTACAGGCATAGACATTAATGTCAAACCAGTAATCTTGATGAAGCTCTAATTGATGGATGGGGCCAGATGACCCAACCATACATACATCATTTTGTTTGATGATTCATGTTTCTATTTATTTTCCCAGTTGTTTCCTGGCAAATATTTTATGTGGTTGCTTCTCCCGCCATATTCTGGATCAAAAACCCTCCCTTGTTCGCAGGTATTTTGGGGGAGGGGGTAGATTGTTGAATTCCCAAATGTCTCTCTGCTGTGGCTGGTGCTGGGAACTACAATTCCTAGAGGTAATACGATAATGTGCATGCATGCAGCACTATCGGTGCAAATGTCCCAACGTTAGAAACTGGGGGAGAACACTTGGGAAACAGATGGGCTTTTCCCTACAGTTTCCTAAGAAACATCATGGTTGGATCCAGATTTAGTCATACTTAGAGGAGACCCATTGAAATCAATGGGACATGTTAGTCATGACTACGTTAAGTCCCATTGATTTCAATGGGTCTCTTCTAGGTATGACTAAATCTGGATCCAACCTCATAAGTTCTGAGCTGATTCCAAATCAAAACAAAGTTGTTGTTATGTGCAAACCAGGTCTCTGCCTATTTCCTTGGCCTTTTCTTAAAAAGCTAATCTCCTTTTTAAAAAAAGAGAAAAAAGGAAAGGTACCTGACGACTCAGCCATTGCCATTTAGATAACCTCCAGTAGTCTTATTGGTTTGACCAGTTTGGAAGACCCCTCTCTTACATTCTAGAACCAAAGAACTGGAAGGGATTCTAAGAGAACATCCAACCCCATCTAACCCCTATTTTCTCCTTCTAAGTTTGAGATTTTTTTGCAATTGTTGCGTAGTGCAATCCACATAGAGCTGGGTGTGTGGATCATCTAGCTGCCCCAGCCACATTTTAGTAGGATATGCATTCTAAAAAATATATGGATTAAATGTGCTACTCTTAGACTATACATAAAGTATCATTCAGGTGGCCAGTCGCAAATAAGGTGCTAAATAGATGTGGAACTTGCTGCAGCATCTATTTATTTGTTTGCAGGATTAGCATACATCTGTTTGCTGGCTGAAATTGAAGACTGACATAATTTGGCCTTTTGAGGAGGCGGTCAAATAATCTGTTTTTTCCCACATCGCAGGTGTTGCATCCACAGCATGAGCCTCTGTTGCATATCAAGCGTTCGTTCTGGGAAGAGCTCCCATTGACGTCAGATGAGAGACCTTGCTGAGAGCACTGTACACACCATAAGGAGTGTCTGTGCAAAAGACAGCCACAGGGCTGGGTTTTACCCCACAGCTGTGGACTCTTATGTAAACCTTCTGCATTTCACTCAAGGATATTGAAGAGGGTGAAGATTTTCCCCCTCCCTTCAAAAAACACATCTGGGAACTTCAGAGGAAGAAGCTGCGCCCCCCAAGAGATTGTGGGATCAATGAATTTATTATTTATTTATGTATTTATTATATATTTAATCCGCCCAATTGTTCAGCACTGAAAACTTGAGGGTTCAAAGGAGTTACCTTGTGTGTTGGGGCCCAGATTTCACATGTACCTTCTATTCAGTCTTTGGGCAGGTTAATTGTCCTTTGTGACTAGCCACACCTGCCATAGCATCCATTTTGTGGTGATGCCCCAGGCCAGTTTCTCAAATAGCCAAATGTGCTAGGCTGACTAGACCCCCCAGGGTTTCCCGGTCCTAAACAGGAAAAATGGGCCAAACCGGGCCGACCGGGACCCAGGGGGCAACCTCCGGGAAACAGCTCGTTCTCCTCCCGCGAGGAGGGGGGGCGGCACGGCACGGGTGGGGCGGGCGGCGGCGCGAGGCACTTACCTGCTGGGGCATCTGCTTCCCTCCGGTGCTCGGAATCTACTGAGAAACAGGCTTCACGGCCTGTCCCTCAGTAGCGCGCCAGGTGATGATGTCATCACCCGGCGCGGTACTGAGAGACAGGCCAGGAAGCCTGTTTCTCAGTAGATTCCGAGCACTGGAGGGAAGCAGACACCCCAGCAGGTAAGGAGCACGGGGCGGGCGGGCGGACGGCGCGGGGCAGGGGGGGCGGGGGGGCTGCGCAGGGGGGTTGTTTTGGGTGGGTGGGTGGGGTGGCGGGGGGGAGGGGTCCGGGATTTTGATCCTCAAAATCTGGTCACCCTAAAATGTGCCCATGGTCCAAAAACATTGCCAACCCCTGATCTAAGTGAATAGAGGTAGGAGTACATTTTTGACTGCAAGTCAAATGTTATTCTTCAGTGCTCTTCTTTTGATGACAGCTAATGTGATGGTCTTTTAGATCATAGTATTTTCCTGAGGCTCCCTTCTGGAATAAAATATTTCTATCCTGTATGTCATATGTGCGCAAGATCCTAATAGCATCACTCCTTGTTCTCCAGAGCAGTGCTTTCCACACTGTCTTCTTTGGCCATAAATCTTGACTGAACTCTAGGGTTATAAAAACATCTATCTTCCCTCTTCCTGGGCTACAGATGGCAATGATAATGGCTGCTAGGACTGTATGTTGGAAAATTACTGCTTGCTGTCAGTGGATAGTTCCACTATGAACTATCACAGTCAGTTGCAAAGGACAGTAATTTTTCCATAAATATTTCCACCACTATGTAGAGCAAGGATCCCCTGGCTCTATCAGGACTGGTTTGCGGCAATGCACTCTATGCGATGCTGCCTTTGAGAGGTGTTCAGAAACGTTAGCAGGTTTAGAATGTGGCAAGTAGTTTCTCAGGGGCCTGTGACTCCTCTTTTACAGAACCACCATTGGCTTCTAGTCTGTTTTCAGGCCCAATTTAAAGTACTGCTTATTATCTTTAAAGACATGGCTACTTAAAGTACCATCTTCTCTCATGTAAGTTGGCCGATCATTAACACCAACAATTTCACAGACACCACACACACACACACACACACAGAGATTGAGAGAGAGAGATTATTATTATTATTAATTATTATTATTATTATTATTATTGTGCTAAACTTTTATGTAAGCCAAGGCTGTTTTTAAATGGAAAGGGAGGATTTACCTGACTAGCTTAACACCTTACAATTTGGGAAATTATGGCCTGGGTTTGGGGGAGGGTAGGAATCAGAACACTTGAGTATGGACACATCCCAGAAGTTGCCGCACACAGTCACAGCATTCTCTGAGGTGTTCTTCCCATGTGAATTGCTTGCCAAGCATGGCAGCAAATCTTCCACAGAGGGTTTTCAACCTGGATGAGTGCTATTCCCCTCATGGGGACAGAAGCACCCTAGGTAAAAAATGTCGTGGGAGAAAATTGTTCACCAACCTGAAAGGTGAGCATACACACACACACACACACACTTCCTTCATATAAAAAATACTTCTGTCTTGCTAAGCCAGAGCCCTTCTCTCTGACAAGATGTAGTGCTGGCTGCCAACTTGGACCATGTTAAAAGGGAACCACACGAATTCATGGAGGATAAGGCCAACAGTGGCCATTAGTCATGATGGCTATATATTACCTCCAGTATTGGAAGCAGCATGCCTCTGCAATATAACAGTTGCTGAGGAACATGAGCAGGAAAGTGCTATTGCCTTCATGTCCTGTTGTGGGTTTCCCAAGATTGTGGGTTTGGCCACTGTGTGAATAAAAGACTGGACTAGATAGGCCTTTAGTCTGATCAAACAGGGCTTTTCTTATGTTCTTAGTGTATGGATAACTGTAGCCAGGAGAGGTTGGAGTTGGCACGCCAGCTGCAACTGGTGAAAAGCATGGTATGCCACAGTGACAATCCCAGATCTATGAGAACCCAAAACTGCAAAGCTGAGCCTTTAGGAGGAGGGCAAGCCCATCCAGAACAGGTTGAACCACAAGAACCAGCACTTCTCATCCAACTTTGTTTTATTGGCCCACATCTATTCCATTACTGCTTCCAGACACCAATTCTTCATCTGACTGATGAAAAGCAGAAGCAGAGTTGGATGTCATCGATATATTAGTGGCACCAGACACCGAATCTCTGGATGACATCACTGAGTGGTTTCATGTAGATGCTAAAAAGTGTAGGAGTCCAGAAGGAACCCTGTGAGACCCCATAGTATAAATACCATGCAGCTGAGCAGTAGTCTCAAAGCACTACTGCCTGGAATCAGTTGTCCAAGCAGAAGCAAAACCACTGAAACACAGTATTCTCAGGTTCTAATCAAGACAGCCTATCTAAACCAGAAACATATCATGGTGAATGGTATCAAAAGCCAGGGAGAGGTCCAGGAAAATGAGCAGGGGCACATGTCTCCTGTCGTTTTCCCAGAATATGAGTGACGAAGGCAGTTTTCACACTGGAACCAGGCCTGAAGCCAGACTGAAATGGATCCAAGCGATCAAGTTCATCCAAGAGTGACACTGTGGGCTCCTGTGCTTTTAACAGCTGTGTGAGAAGCAACAGAAATTAATCTGGCAAAGCTTTCCCCAGCATGCAGATGCAGTGATAGAGAACGCTTAATCTGTTGAATTGCCACTTCTTTGCAACCAGCTGTTAAAGGCCTCACAGGAAAAGCCCTGACAGGAAAAGGAAAAGTTGGCAACCTTTATACCTCTCGAGAATGGTGGTGACAGTGAGGCCAATAAAGACCGCGGAGCATTTTGCAAATTAAAAGGGATATTTTAACTAAGTAGCTGAGGTCATAGAAAAGATGTTCCCATTTCACAGATAGTGCTATGTGATCCAGGAATTAAGTAAACAGTTAATGCCAATATAGGAGAAAGGGACCTTTGTCTCTTTAAGACAAGAGGAACTGCGAGTCATATATCTTTACCTTGCTGCGGGGTTATAAAAACATATGTCTTCGTTCTTTTATTACATCTATAAACATCGGGCTTCAGTTGACTGTTCTCTGGATTAGAATGTCCTAGTACTTTAAGTAAGTTTTGACAGTGAAAGTAGAACATCTAGGGGTGGGTTTTTTCCGTTTTTTTTTAAAAAAAACTGGATTGTTTTTATAGGACGTTGTCACTCTCTTGTACGCTTCAGCCACTGCCAAAGTTCTGAGAAGCAATGAATCTGGGATACACGGGGTTCAGAGTTTATTCTTGCTTTGTCCTTGTATAAAGCTCTGTGGCTTGCATACGGTAAGCAGAAACAAATCTTTCCTAGTATTTTTAATTAAAAGCATTATTTGTTTGGGTTTAGCTATATGATTTCCAGCAGAGGTTGGGAACAGTTTTTCCCCCTTCTTCTTTAAAGATAAGCAAAAGCTGCTTGCTTGACTAGAACTAATCTATTTACTGTTCTCTTTGCTGCATTTTCGAGTTGCTTAACAAAAATGAAACAATGTAGGTAAACAAGTACCTTGCACTGGATGGATATACTGGGTTTCTATACTTTTGAAGCTTTGGGTGATCATTGTTTTAGTTTCATAAAAAATGAAAGTCAAATCTTTGCAAAATGTCAAACCACAGAAAAAGGTCATGTACCTTATTGTGTTGATCAGGAAAATTAGGTTGGATGATGCACACTTTAAAGAGAGCATCGTTCATCTGGAGTAGATTTTAAAATATTGGAAGGCATTAATTCCTCAGGTATATGAATTCAATGATGTACTAATGTCATCAATATCTGTTGAATATTATTTCTTGCAATAAGACTTGCTTTAAGACAACGTATCAAAGCAGCACATATTTAAACATTTATTGCCCATAGAAAGAGAAAAGTGGCATGTAAAAATGATAAAATATGTTCTTAATAAATCCATAATTCAGTTAAACTGAAGCCGATATACAACCTTTAGTTTCAATGAGTCCTGGCTTGCTGAAATCGAGTTCCTTAAAACACACACAAACAATTAATTTTGCCATTATATTAGGACAGTACAATCAGACTCTTAATATTTAAAAGCCATTTAAAATAAATAATTTTGTATCACATGTCACCTTTTCTAGAGTGCACAATTGTAATAGTTTGTACTGTATTTTGTGGTTGATATTCAGAAGCAATATACAGCTGATTACCGGTTTCTGGGGGCAAACAGCAGGTTATAATTATCTCCACTTTGCTCTGCTTGTGAGCTTCCCAGGACATCTGGTTGGCCAGTACTGCAGATAAATGTCATTCACCTTTGGTCTGATTCAACATAGGCATTTCTTATTTGATTAAATCAGTGGCCTGTCCTTACTTTTTGAAATTTTAATTGCATAGAGAAAGACAAACAGTTATGAAGCGCTTGTTGGTACATCTCTTCCAAGTATGAAGTCCCAAATACAAAATCTACTTGCAGTACCTCCTATGCACTCAAAAATTATGTAAGCTATTAATGTTGCACAAGTGCAGCTTTGCACACTACCTTCTCACCACCCCTGGAATGGACCTTGGACTACATGAGCCTAGTTGTAGTCCCAGCTAATGCTGTTTAGCCATATAGGGCTGGGTTCTCATCCACAGGATAGTTTTTGGATTGATTCCAATACGTTGCATGCACATGAAAGCAACATTGTATCAGAATGCATCATCTATACAACTTTTCCAGAGGCTATCCTTCGGCTGGCTCTAAAAGAATTTATCAATCCAGCCTAAAGTATTAGTTTTGAACAGATTGCCTGGATAAAGCATTCTGACAAAACATGGGCACAGGTATGCTTCTAGAGGAATAATTTCAAATGCCATCCTAGGAAAAGAAAAGATTGCATTGCACTAGGCAGATCTTGCAAATTACGAAAATGCAAGATCATCAGTAGGGATGGATGAATCTGTCGATTTTGGTTTCTTATTTTTCCGGTATTAGGTTGATTTGTCCCAAACTTTGAGATCTGTTCCCATTTTAAATTAGGTTAATCCTGAACGTTTAGAATTATTTTTCTTAAACTTGCACGAAAAAATTGTATACAGTTTTGTGTGCATTTCTTTTAACACGTGCATTTTACATGCAATTTTGCCCAGTATACACATTTTGCAAACAATGTTCCTAATAGTATGATTTTAATGTTATTTTCACTAATAATCACATGTTTTGTATGAACTTTCTCCTAATATACACGTTTTATAAAATGGATAATGCCATTACAAAATCCGGAAAGTACGAATTTCAAAGGATAACTGAGGTTTGTATATTGGTTCAAAAGTATGAAATTAGATAAATTTGCATTAAAATGTGAACCAAATTTCTTCCCCATCCCTGATCAGAAAGAACTTTCTGTGGATCATAGAGACCTTGTGGTTCCTAGTAGTCATTGCAGCACCTTGTGCTAATAAACAGGTCAACTGTGTAGTTTTCAATGGGATGGATCCCTCTGGAGCTGCCACACCCCTCGGAAATCTTGGACATCTCTAGTGTAAACTATAAAATATGTATCATCTTGTATGTTAAATGTAGTTACAGTGAATTCCTTTTAATGATGATTACTAGCTATATAGCATAATCACTGTATATAGTACGTGACAGAGCAAGGTAAACAGAAAACCCCATGGGCATACATTTAAAATATTGGTAGTGGAGGAAGTCATGCAAGGCAAGGGAGGAAAGGGGGGGAAGAACTATGATAAGAGGTTATTAATAATATTTATTATTTAGAAAAGACCCTGATAGCTGGGTGCTGTACAGTGAATGATTTAAAAAACAAAAACAAACAAAAACAAATCCTATCCGCAGGCTTGCAGTCAAATGTAAATAAATACAATGTGGCAATGTAAACATTGCTGGCTTTGCGAATGTGGTGATTAAATGAGAATAAGCTTTTTGGAGCCTGAATGAAAGCACTTCAAATCAAATTAAATCAAATGAGTACAAGTGTTTCATCTTCTCTCTTTTTTCAGCATAGGAATAGATTTAATTGATAAGTACAGGCAACAGTTGCTGAGGGTGCCTAGTTGATTTCTACTTCAGTTTTTCACCAACCAAGGAACCTGTCTGGTTTGCACAGGATAGGGGCAGTTTTGAGCCAATAGCTGGATTTTTTATTTTCAAAAATGGAGTAGCAGACAATTTTCAATTGCCTGCTACTTACTTCTTCCCAGTCATCATAGGAGCACTGATATCTGAAACCTGGCAGAGCCCAATTTGAATGTCAGAAACCCCTCCTCCTCCATATCATCTTAAGACTCTGACTATGCAGACATACTGACTACAACACCCATTCAGCCCTTTCTCACTCCTATTCCTCTCACTCTACCATAGCATATTGCCTGATTAAGAGATCTGGGCCAAATCTACACCAAGCAGGAAATAACATTCTGAACATGGTTTGAAAACAATATACAGATTGTATCATGGGCCCATCAGTTGTCAATACTGTTATAAACCATTATAAAGCAGTAGTGTAGATCCTACCTTTGTTTCCCAATCCCCCGAAGGAGTAGCAAGAGTTTCTCCAGCTGGACAGAGTGATCAGGCAATAAAGAACATAAGGAAGTTTAGGTTGTGATGGGCAATGATGAATATTTAGAGCTGCCATTGTAGTAACTTACTTGAGTACTGTCAGCATAGCTCTTATGGGTGTGAAAACAACCCATATTTCCTCCATTCTTTTTTTTAAAACTATGCTGGGAAAATTGAGTATCAACAGGACTGGCAATCCAGCAGGGTGAAGCAATCTGCTTTCCCACGGGATGAAGAGGGGCAGACAAATGAAGGCAGGAACAGGTGGCTGGCTGAGTAGCATAGCAAGACTTTTTAAAGTGTTGGCACTAGAGGCAGATGGTGGAGAGGTCCATCTGGGTGCCACTTGAGGTGGAAGAATATCTTCAGCCAGCCCTGAAGATCAGGGGTTCATCCAGGAGCACCCCAAAGGCTACAGGGGCCAAATGAAGCTTAACAAGGTCACCCATAGGTGTATTTGCTCCCTTCCAGATGACTGGCTTTGCCTATCATCATTGCATTCATTATCAGTGAAGAAAAACATAATTCCTGCCGATTGTCCATGTGACCTGTTTTCAAAAATGCTCCCGCATCTTTGTATACATTGATAAGTATCAGGTAAAGTGATCCCTGCTTCAGCATGACAGCATTTTCTAAATGCAGTTGCCCCAAATTGTGTGCAAATAAACCCAAGTCTGCTCAGTGCTGATGAGAAAGCAACCATGTCATTTCCATATGAATCCTCCACAGATGAAAACAAATGTTGAGGGGGAACTTGTAGAACAGCTTGGAGGTATAGCAGTACCTTCCATTGCTCTCCTCAGAATCCTTAACAATTTGTCTGCATGGGCTGCTTCTCTAATTCAGGAAATGTTGCATTACACCAGGTGTGTCAAATCGCTTTCAGCTCCAGAGCCAGATTCAGTTTTGGAAACTGCAGCCACATTTTAGTCGTGAGTGGAGCTAAAAGAGGGAGGGCATATTTTATACCAGCATATTTTAGCTTAAAACTTTTATTGCCAGTAACTAAGCCTTAGGAGAGGTGTTTCAACTTCTTGGGAGGGGGGATATACAAAAGCCAGGAAACCACTGGTTGGGGAAGGCAGTAGGTTCAGGGGAAGGATGTAGCCCTGACTCTTCTCATTCATAGCCTTTGCTGCTTTTACTTTACCATTTTAGGATATTGTTTTATTGGTTTTAATTCCATTTCCATTTTTATTTTTTAGTGTAAGCTTCCCCACCAATTCATTTTGAAGGGCTAGGTAAAACAAATACCATAAATAAATGAATAAATAAATAAACAAACAAATAGTGCTTTGTATACTGACATTTCAATGCTATGCACATTTGCTCACAAGTAAATCCCACTGTGTTCAATGGTATTTACTCACTAGTAAATGCATTTAGGACTGCAGTCCTTAGCACTCTTCCTAGGGAGTAAGTTCCGGTGAGATCAATAAGACTTGCTACCAAGTAAACCTGCTTAGGATAGAGATTTAGATAAATTTTAACAACTATTGACATCACTGTAGAGGTTATAGCAAAAGTAAGGGACAAAAGTGATTGCCAGAAAGAGAGCACACACTTTATTTAAAATCATCTTTCAAAATGAAAATTAAGAGTAGAGTGGGAGGTGGTATTGAGTAGAACTTGGCAACTCTTTAGGTGTTGTTCTATAGAACACTTGTTTCTATTATTCTGATTCAGAAAAGGATGAGAGAGATGGAATCATTAAACTTACAGACTTCCCTTCCCCTCCCTTCTCCCCCACACAAACTAGTCGGAACTGCAAAAATGTCAAAAGATACAATTTATCTTGAGAAAAAGAGACATAGAAGAAAGAAATATAAAATGTCATTGTAATAATCAAGCAGCAGCATATTAAATAAGGATCTGTATTTTTATTACCGATAAAAAATGAACATGTGTCAACAGTGTGTTGATTTATCACTGGTTGATGCTTTACAAGGAACGTTTCCTTATTTTAGATAAACTGTGTCACACAAAGGTGTCGAACCACATGCTCACGGGTGAAATGTGGCGCACTTGGAGTCCCATTCTGATCTTCCCTAGATAGCTACACCCCATGAGAAGCATAAAATAATCTGCTGAGCTAAAAGCAAACCAAGTAAAAGTTCTGGGGAAAATAAAAAGATATTTGCCTGGCACTGAAATGACAGCAAACTAGATGCCATGCGAGTCTCCCAGAGGTGAGCATTCCACAGCAAGCATGGTACTGTTAAGAAGGCCCTTTCTCTGGTGAGGAGGTGCCATCTTGTTCTTTGCCTCAGGCAACAAAGTGTTGTGGGCTGACCCTGGCAGAAGTACCCAGAGAAGGGCCTTTACTAAAGTTCTTAGGGAATGGGCTGGCACAAATGGAGGTAGACAATACTTCAGGTCCCTTGGTTCGAATTGAGCTTCAAAATGGATTGGGGGTGTGTACAGTTGAGGAAGCACTGGCATAATAATCACATACATTTTGTTTATTAATTTATTACATTTCTATACCGCCCAATAACAGGAGCTCTCTGGGCAGTTCACAACGATCGGGAGTACATAACAATCATCTCACTCACTTTCACAACAGTCATTTCAAACAGGTAGGAAATAATGTTATTAGCTTCACCTAGTGTATTCATAGCTATAGGATCATTTGAACCAAATGGCAGAATCCAACGGGACACTTCTACTCCTGCTGATTCTCTTCCACCCCAACAATTCCATTGCACAAGCGGCCACCACCACTTGCGCAATGGCAGTTTAGCACTTCTGGGACAACCTGAAACAAGTGGAAACCTCATTTCTGGAAGGAGGCAGGTCGGCGGCGCTCACATAAAGGAGCTCCACTGACCTGTTCCTTCCAGAAATGAGCACTAAATCTCCCTTGCATAAGCATTGGGCCCCACTTGTGCAACAGAACTGGCGGGACCCACCACTTGTGGAAGGGTCAGAAAAAGAAAAGAATCAGTGGGGGCAGAAAAGAATCAGTGGGGGGTGTCCCCCCCCCGCTGAATTCTGCCCCAAATCCCAATCCAATATACAACCCAATGCACCTTTCACATAATGCTTTCCCCTTTTCTATTATGTCAGTTTTCTTATCTAGAAAGCAAGCTAATTGGTTTGGTTCTATGTTTTTGTCCTCACTCTGGCTAGTTCTAAATACCTTTTATCCTAGAGATTCTTAAATAATCTGTTCTTTTGTATTTTTTTAAAAGCTCTGTATATTTTTCTTCTCTTCCCCTCCTTCCACTCTTTTAAAAAAAATCTAATCACATATAGCTATTAATGAATAGGGGTCATGTATCAGCTTGAGAGAGTGCATTTCACTGACTATCAAAGTACAATGCTTAAAGGCACATTATGACGATGTTTTGGAAAGAAACATCAAAATAGCTGCCCCCACATTGTAGGTTGGAAATAGCTGTTACTTTCTAAAATTCTCTCGGAGCATGCAGATAGAGTACCTCCTTTTTTACCAAAGGCTCCATCACACCTACTTTCTCTCCCCTGGTTTGCATCCATGGTTTCCCCCTCCATTTCCTTAGCGAGTCGAGCGCTGGGCACTTTCACATCTGTGTGTTGTTACACTATTTCAACTCATGTATCTTTTCACCTGTATTGCTACTATGCCGGCAAAATCTCCCGCCCAGCCCTTTACATTCTCCTTCCCCCTGCAGTTCATTTTTAAAATATTTTTTATATTTTATTTCTGCACAAATATAATAGTACAGCAGCCTGAAACTGCACAATTATGGTAAAACAACACTATGCTTTCCCCTAAGACCATATTAAACAATATAAGTGAAGAGAAAGTATTACAATTAGTTTTTGGAGAAGTTTGTGGTCAATGTTGGCATGGCAAAGGGAAGCCGACATTGTTCTGGACAGGAAACCTAGACATGCCTACTCAGGAGTAAGAACTATAGAGTTGAATGGGACCGAGTCCTGGGCATGGGCTGCAGCAGCCTCTCTCACCTTCTCCGCTGGGTGTTGAGGTGCCCTCTCTCCCTCCCCCTTCACGGTTGAGCAGTTGAGCGGTTGTCTGATATAGCGCAAGGACAGCAATACATGGGAGGGAGGAGTAGCTTTATTGCAGACAGAGGGGGAAAAACAGACTTTCCCCACTCCAAACTAAGATGGAAAATGGAGGGGAAGAGGCGAGATGAGTGCAGGACAGGGATGACATCATGTGAGTACTGCACTGCAAAAACACATACCAGGCATGGTGAGAGTGCAAAAAAACCACTGGTGTGATGGAGCTCATAGAGAAAGAATTAATTGGTGCTTTTGATACTTGGTACCTGGGAAAAACATGGCAAATTCAGGATAACTGGTTGTTTTGCATAATCAAGGCTAGGAGAATGATGCCAGTGGTGTTGTCGGTCAGGACTTGGGGACAGTCTTTAAGGGCACTACTGAGGAGGAGGGGCCCCAACCAAAGACATGCTGGCTTATACATTTTGAAGGAAGTGAAATAGTACATATTGAGCCTGTTCAGACAACACACTAAGCCAAGGTTAGGCTGCTGATCCTTTTGCAGCAAATGGTTAGTGAGTGTGTTTAAACCGTGGTTATGCAGCCACCATGGTTAGGAATGGTTCACATGACACGCTAAGTCATGGTTCACATGACATGCTAAGCCATAATGTTTAGCTCGAAATACTTAACCACTGTGGCATAGCATGTCGTCTGAACAGGGTCATAGTATGGTCTACATCATCAGACCAGGACCAGGACGTCAGGATATTTCCTTCTAAACACCACAGAACCAGGCTTGAAATCTGGGTTGCAAAAGTTGCAACAGGTTTTGTTGCTGTGGCTGATGTTTAACAGACAGTGTAAAATCTAAAGTGACCCACCAAATATATAGATTTCTGTACTAGTTTTTAATTGAGGATGTGAAAATGCTCATAGATAGACCATGGTTATGTAGCCACCATAGTTAGGAATGGTTCACATGACCCGCTAAATCATGGTTCACACAATACACTAAGCCATAAAGTTTAGCTCAAACTGCTTAACCACCATGGCTTAGCGTGTTGTCTGAACAGGGTCATTATGATCTAAAGAGCCCATGCTCTGCCCCCAGTAAGACCACTAAGTCCAGAGTCCAAAATAACCAAACTGTACCACTGGCTGCAAAGTAATTGCTTCTTTGGTTTAGTTCTCTGCCCCAGCCGCCAGCCCAGAACAACTTCTACATTCAAACAAATTAAATGGAGTAAAATCCCCCACCCCCACTCCCGAAGTGATTATTGTGTGAATAAAAATTACACTTGCAGAATTACACTGCTAACAATACCATTTATAAAGGTTATCAATCTTCATGCTTCGGAGCATTGTGTGTACCATTTGTACAGTATTGCACAACACCACAGTTAAGGACAAAAGGATACTAGATTAATAGATTTTTTTTTAGCTACCCCATAGAGGCAACTGTTTGCAAATACTGATTAGATTAGGATGGCTCAAGCTTTTTACAGACTCCTATTGTTAGTGTGAAATTTGGTATCTCCAGCTTTGCAGTCCTTCATCTTACGATCATTCTTTCACATTTCCCCATATTTTATTTTATATTTTTAACAGAGAAAGAGGAATTGTTTCAGAATTTACTGGCGCAGGTGTTCGAGCAATGCTCAAGGTACCATCTTTCTATAATAATTTTAGCATGAAAACTGCAATCTTCAAAAAACCTACTCTGAGCTTTTGTTCCCCTGTTCTGCATATTGAATGTGATATGCCTGAGCCATTTACAAGTTTATCTAGACCATTAAGAAGACAAATTCATTTAAGGCTCAAGTTTTGTACACCCTTGCTTTGGATAAAAATTCTGTCTGAACCCAGAGGAATTTACTGCTGAATAAACACACACACTGCTTTGCACTGCACCTGTTCATTCATCTTGTAACTAAAAGGAAAGAGAATTTGTCTATGCTGATATGATCTGTATTTTGCAGAAGAGATGCAGAATACTTATTGTCCTAATTGCTCCAGCCAGTAAGAGAGTTCAACTCTTACCACCTCTATGGCCATTTACATGAGGCATTTATTGTATGCTTGTGATTGTTCACTCATAGACGTTCACGGGCCCTTTTCGCCTATCCCATCATTTTTAAGTTTTATTCTGCCATTTTATAAATCACAAAAAATGCAATAATAAATATAAGCCTCCTGGAATAGTGCAATATTGCAGCGCCATCTACTGGCCATCTAAATGAAACATATGGAACTCGTCCACAAGGAAAAGGGGGGGAAAGGGGTGTGTATATATTGTGTTGATTGTAATCCTGCATAGACTCCGGAAGACTAAGCCCCATTAAGGGTGCAGGATATTTGCTAAGAAATCTGCTCTTAAGTAACATAGATGAAGCCTTAGAGAAAGCATAATCAATATAGCCAGAATCAAGACTGGATGATTATGCTAAGGGAACACTTACATATCCTTTGGATTTGTAAAGGTGTACACCCTATAATGTTCTTAACATGCATACTTTTTTAAAAAAAATATTTAATATTTCAACATATAATAACATAAAATAAACATAAAATAAACATAATACATAAACAAAACCTTAACCTTAACATCCCCCCCGTGCTCCCCTACCCTTGAGACCTTCATTGCTCTAATATATTATACATTTTTCCAAAACTGCAACAATTCTTTTGAAGGTGTACAACCTCTCCCCTTTACTAAAACATATTCTATAAATGATCCCCAAATACTTTCAAAATCATTCTTTTTGGATAATCCCATCCTAACTTTAATTTTACATGTTAGTCTATCATTAATTGCGATATCCCACACCCCTTTATACCATTCTTCTATACTATAATTCCCTTGTATTTTCCAATTCTTAGCTATCATTAATCTAGCCGGTGTCAGGAGGTTGTTTATCAATTCTCTTGTATTTTTATTCCCATGTCCTTTATCAAACATCGACAATAAAGCTAAATTTGGACTTACTTCCACTTTTTTACCCAGTATTTCACTTATTTCTTTAAAAACTCTTTTCCAAAATTTTTGTACATTCTCACATGTCCACCACATATGGAAATATGTCCCCACTTCCTGACAACCCCTCCAGCATAGCATTGACATTTTCTTATCTATCTGATGTAATCTTACTGGAGTGAGATACCATCTCCAGATTATTTTGTAATGATTTTCTTTTATCCTTATTGATAACAACTTTAAAGTTCTTAGTTCCCATATCTTCCCCCAGTTATCCTCAGTAATTTGTTTTTTAAAATCTTCTTCCCAGAATGTTTTCGAAATTTCTTGTTGCTCTCCCTCCTCTAACAATATATGGTATATTTCACTTATTATACCTTTTTTACTTTTATTTCCCCCCTCCTTCTCTCTTGACTCAATTAACTTTTCAAATCTTGTTTCCTTTCTACAGTCCTTATTTTTCTTTTTCCATTTCTGTGTCCATTGTTCCAATTGTAAACACTTAAACCATAAGTTTTTTTGTCCTCTTAAAACTTCTTCTATTTGCTTTTTATTAACCACTCTCTTCAGCCAATCTTTCACTTTAATTATTTTTTTCCCTCAATAGCCCTTCCAATTCTCTTCTCAAATTACCTGGGAAATTCTCCAATAAAACAACTGGGGTTAGAGGAGAAATTCCTGGTATTAATTTCTTTTTATACTTTCCCCAAATTTCTATAATATTTTTTAGGATGGGATTTTCCATATCCTTCAGTTGATTCTTTTGTATTTTACTAAAAATATATATATTGTAACTCTAACTCTATTTCTCCTGTCTGCGTCTCTAACCATTCTAAATCTTCTTTTCCTACTATACTATTTATAACATATCTTAATTGATTAGCTATATAATATGTCTTTATATTCAGGAGTTCCAACCCTCCTTTCCTTTGAGTCTAATACCTTTTCATTTTATTAATTCTTGCTTTTCTATCTCCGTTACAATAGTTATTTATCATGCTTTGTCAACTTCTTATTTCTACTTCTGTTATTTTAATTGGTAACATTCTAAACAAGCAATTAATCTTTGGTAATATTTTCATTTTAATAACCGCCATTCTACCAAACCATGAATGATTTTCCCCAATTCTCTCCAAATTCTCTCAAATGTTGTTTTATTTCTTCTATGCTTTCCCTCGGATTTTCTAATGTCAATAAAGTATCATCCGCAAACATATTAATTTTTATTTTATCTTCCCCTCCTATCCCCTTCAGTCTCTCATCATCCCTAATAACATTTGCCAGTATTTCTATAACAATTGCAAATAATATTGGGGAGAGAAAACACCCTTGTCTTGTTCCCCGGGCTAAGGTAATTTGTTGTGTTAATCCATCATTTACCATTACCACCGCCTTATTGTTTGCATAAAGCTGATTAATCACACCTATAAACCTTTCTCCAAAGCCAAATATCTTTATAATAGTTTTTAACGCTGGCCATTCCACTCAATCAAAGGCTTTAAAAATATCTAAAGCTATCAACCCTGCTTTTAAATTTCTTCTTTTAATAACGTTTATTATGTTCAATACTCTCCCTATTAAATTAGGCATTTGTCTCTCTGGAATAAATCCACATTGATATGTTTTTTATATACTTATTTATAAAGGTGTTCAGTCTTGTTGCCATAATTGCTGTAAATATTTTAGAATCTTGATTAATTAAAGAAATAGGTCTATATGATGCTGGGTCTGTTAAATCCTTATCTGGTTTCGGGATTAATATTATCAACGAATGTTCCCACGATGGCGGGGTCTTCTCTCCCTTTATTATATTATTATACATTTTTTTCATTTTTGGTACTAAAAGCTCTTTAAATATCTTATAATATTCCGGCCCCAGCCCATCTACTCCTGGAGATTTCCCTCCTTTCAATTTATCAATTATTCCCTCTATTTCTTTTTCAGTCACTAATGCTTCCATATAATCCCTATCCTTACCTTGTAATATTGTCTTCCAATTCTTCTCTACATATTCCAGTATCCTTGCCTGTGGGCCCGCTTCTGATGTATACAATTTCTGATAAAAATCTTCAAATATTTTTAATTTATCTTTCATTAAATTGCAACTTTTCTCAGTTTTATCTTTGATTATCCCTATTATATTCTTTTCCTTCTTTGATTGCGTGGACCTTGCCAGCATTTTAGAATTTTTATTGCTATATTCGAAGAAATTTCTTTTCAAATATATTAATTCTTTTTGGACCCTCTCTATATCCTTTTCCTCAAGTTCTTTCTTTTTTGCTTGGAGTTGAGCATATATATGCTTATCCTTATTATTTCTAAATTGTTCCTCTAATTCCTTAATCTCCTCTTCAATCTTTTTACTATGTGTCTCTTGTTATCTTTTTAATTTACACGATTCTCTAATACATATCCCTCTTACTACTGCTTTCATAGTGTCCCAAACTATCCCTTGCGAGTTTACCCCTGTTTCATTTATTTCCCATATAGTCTGTATTTCCATTTTCATTTTTTCCACAATATTTTTATAATTTAAAATTTTAGTATCCAATCTCCACCTTTTTGCTTCCCTGTAATCTTTCTTTATTTTAATATCCATGCTCATTAATGCGTGGTCTGAGACCTTAATTACTCCTATTTCACAATCCATAATTTTAGAAATCATGTTCTTTGAGACAAATATATAATCAATCCTAGAAAAACTCTTATGTTTTGGTGAATAAAAGGTATATTTCTTTTCCTCCCCTTTTACATCCTTCAGCACACTAGACCCGTTTTCCCAATACCTTTTACAGTATCTTTATCTATCATTTTGTCCATCACCATATTAAAGTCTCCGGCCATTACAATATTTGCTTTCTCTACATTCCCCATATTTCTAAACACTTTATCATAAAATTCTATTTGCTTTTCATTTGGAGCATAAACATTAACAAGTACATATTTTTCATCCCCCATGAAACAGTGTAAAATAATATATCTTCCCAAAACATTCCTTTCCACTTTAACCACATTAAGTGCACATTTTTTAGAAATTATTATCGCAACTCCTCTTGCTTTAGAAGTCCCATATGCTTTCTCATATACACTCACATTCCTCATTTTAAGCTCATTTATGCCATCTTTCATTTGGTGTGTTTTTTGTAAAAATATTATATCAGCTTTCCTTTTATTCAACATCCCTTCAATCCTCTTTCTTTTAACAACACTACCCAGCCCGTTAACATTTAAAGTTATCAATCTTACTTTCTTTGTAGGTCTCCTAATGTGACACAATTACCCCCTCCTTCCCTCCCCCCTCCCCCCACATATAACCCCCATTTCCCCCCCTTCAACCCCAGGTTTCCCCGGGCGGTGGCTCCTTTCCTCCTCTTCTTAGGACCCTTCGGGGGGGTGGCAGCGAACATCCCGCATGGAACCAAAGCAGAACCCCCCCTTTACTCTTCTTACTTTCCCACTTTGATCTATATCTCAGTCACAAACTGTTTCCTCCTGCTGCCCCTTCTTCTTCTCTTTCTTGTTCCTGCCTCCCATTGGTATCTTTCTCCATCAGGCCCAGGCTCTGCAGAAGATCCATTCCTTGCTCACACTATGTTATTCTGTGTTGTTTCACCTGGTACATAAATCTCAGAAATACTGGGTATTCCCAGCTATAAACAATTGAATTCTTCCACAGGGTAGTTGTACACAGCTTTACACTTTTCCTCCATTGAACTGTTTGAGTGCATAAATCATTGTAGTCCTGTATCTGCGAAGCCTGGAACATCGATTGCCCGGCACATCTAATGGCTTGCATCAATTTTTCTTTTTTGTAAAAGCTGGCAAATCTTACTATTATGTCCCTTGGGACCATTCCACCCCTTTTAGGTCAAACTCTGTGGATCCTTTCAATATCTGCATCATCCTATGTCATTTGAGGATCCATCTCCTTAATCCATTCCATTAACTTGTCTTTCAGAATCTTTGAGTTTTCCCCCTGCTGTTCCTGGAAGGATCTGATGCGAATATTCATTCTTCTGTCTCTGTCTTCCATAGAAATTAGGCGTAAATCCATATCTTGTAAGATTATATCTTGCTTTTTTATATTATCTTTATTCTGATCTGTTTGCTGTTCCAAGGATACAAGCTTATCATGAATCATTTGAAGACCGTTTTGTAACTCCAATTGAGATTTCTGGATCTTTTTAACCTCCTGCATAAGCTCATTCTTCTGCTTATCCATCATGCTTTGGATGCTAGCCAGTAAGTCTTCAGAAGACATTTGCTCAGCTTGTGGTTTTGTTGTTTTGGCTCCTGCTCCTGCTCCTGGCTTAGCTCCATTTTTATGATTCCCACTTCCGGTTTGCGACGGGCCCACTTTCCCATTCGTCATGATGACTTTTTCTGATTTTTCTGAATCCTTCCTAGTCAGACGGGCCCAGCTCTTATCGGATGGGTGAGTTGTTATCTGGTCCAATTCGGTGGCAAAATTCTCCTGCTCCTGCCCCATTCTCTACTCATCTGGCATCCAGCCAGCGGTTGCGGAGCCCGGTCTTTCTGCTACCTCTTGGATCCTTACTAATTAGTTAGTAATGTCCAGGATTCTCAGTAAATATCCAATTATTCTTTGCTTTCATTTAAAGTTGTAATCATCAAAGATATTTGCACTTCTGCCGCATCAGTTTCCAAGCCCTGGCAATCCCCCAGTCTCATTAGGGGTTTAATAACACTGTTGATTTTTTTTAGCTCTGCATTTTCCTCCCCCTTATTCTGTGAAGATTCCCATAACAAAGCCAGTTTTCCACTCACGGTTTGAACTTCTTATAGATGGGTTATTTATCTTTTTAATTCTTCTTAACTGGGAGAAGGGATGTTCCCAACCTGTTTACTCCATACCGGATATCCCGCCCCTCCATAACATGCATACTGACTACTCCATTTATTTAAATGAAGGGATGCTTTGCATATCATTAAAGGACAATCTTTAGTGCAAAAATCTCCCTGCATTGAAATAAATAGGGAATAGTTGTAGGTGGGGGAGCTCTGTTATTTTTATTGTCATGGGAATATATTATGAGATTGAATTAATTGTACAACTATAAAAATGCCTACATGCATTCTTATTTAAGTTATTTTTTTCCCCTACAGGGTATTTAAAATCGATGAACTGAAAACTGAAGTAGCTAACCACTTGGCAATGCTGGAAAAAAGAGTTGAATGTGAGTGTCATTTTGTATAATTATGTTGTTACAATTACTTTGAGAAATATTTTTATGGGCATTTCTTCTGCCATCAGCTTTTTGGGGTACAACACTTTATCAGAGATGGAAAAGAAAATATCCATAAAATACAGTCTTTGCTTTTGAAAGTAAAATGCTACTTTTGCACCCTACATTATATAATTAGAATAAATATCTGAAAAAATAACATATAGGGCCAGACATTTTGTAGCAAATGGTTATTGAGCATGTTTAAACTGTCTTTATGTAGCCATCATGATTAAGAATGGTTCACACGACACGCTAAGCCATAATGTTTAGCTCAAAATGCTTAGCCACCATGGCTTAGTGTATTGTCTGAACAGGGTCATTGATTCACCTTCACTAATCGTACCTAATTCATAAATAAATCCAGTCCATTAAACTGGAAAGACTTTTAGACTGCAGTCCTGTACCTACTTACCTGGGAATAAATGCCATTGACCGCTAAGGCACTTACTTCTGAGTAGACATGCATAAGATTGTACTGTGCAGTCCCCAGACCACTTTTAGGTTCATCCTTGACAAACGCTGCAATCTTCACTTACACTTCCTTATTGATGTAGGCCTCCTCCGCCTTCTTCCTCCCACTTGTTGCAGCATTAAGGTAGGCATGGTTGGGCAACTGCCAACAGGGGCCCACTGATAAGAGCCCCTGGAGTTGCTCCTCCTCTTTGCCACTGCAACCTGCTTGTACACTTCCTTCTTGCTCCAGCCCAGACAAGCAAGCAAGTGGTGTCAATAATGAGAAAAAGGAGGAGGAGGAGGAGGAGGAGGAGGAATAGCAGCTGCTGACAGTGGTGGTCAGAAGGTAAGAACTCTGAGGGGTGGCTGGGTCCCATTGAGGGTGTCTTGCCCTAAGGCCTTCAAAAACCTGAAGCCTGCACTGCTGAGAATTGTGATTACAAGTATCACCACCACCGAATCCCATGCAGCTCTCCCTATATGAAAGGAAAAAAGAAAAAGGAAAGGAAAAGAAAAAAAGTAAGTACCAGTTTCTGGGGAGCAACAACAGGAGAGGCCTGTCCTGATTTCATGTCCTGTTTGTGGGCTTCCCATAAGCATCTGATTGGCTAGTAGGGGAACCAGGATGCTGGACTAGAGAGAGGCCTTTGGTCTGATTCAGAACTGCTCTTCTTAAATGCTTAATCATGTTCTGGTTACCTAGCAACCACAGTATACCACTTCCAAGGATGTGCACAGTCAGGACATGGAAAAGAAGTGAATGAAAATCATTTCACTCAATTTTGAAGTTTTTCACCTATGAGTTTAGAACATTGTATCACATAAAGCAGGGTGGGGAACCATTTTGCTCACAAGGGCAGCATGTGGCAGTAGGTGGGGGGGGGTCACATGCCAGTAGTGGGCATGGCCAGAGCTAGTGGTGGGCGAGGCCTGGTCTTTGGGTTTGGGTCCAGGTTACCTGCGGGATCGCCTTCTCCCGTATATATAGAATAGAATTTATTACGGTCGCAAGACCAGCAAAGTAGAGCAGCACTATAAACACAGTCATATTCACAAGGCCAACAAGGTAAGGTGCAATAATATTTAAAAAGTATTAATTAATTAAAAATACAGATAAACAGTAAAAAAAAAATAAAATTAATTGAATTGTACATATCCTGCTTATAATAATATAGGATTTAAAACATTAAAAATAATCCGCCCCACACACTCAGGTCCTCTGGGAAGAACTTACTCAAATCCACCAGAACTAGGCTGACAAGTGTTTCCCAGAGGACCTTCTCTTCTACCGCTCCCAGACTGTGGAATGGTCTGCCGGAGGAGATTAGACAAATTAGCAGTCTTCATGAATTTAAGAGAGCCATGAAAACTGCTCTCTTCCGGCAGGCCTATCCAGTTGAATTTTAGGATGTTTTTAATGATGTATTGGTTTTTATTTGTTTTTAATAGCTCAACTATTTTGTGATTTTTGTGTTTTGTATTTATTGTAGTTCCCCGCCTCAATCCAGAGGGAGAGGCGGGTTATAAATAATAATAATAATAATAATAATTCCACACACTCAGAGTCACTACCCCGCAACCCATAGGGGATCTTCACCAGGGCCTGGAGGGGGCGGGGTTAAGGAAGGTTTTCCTCTCCCTTCTTGGAAAGGAGAATAGGTTGCTCTAGCCCATCTTATTCTGTGTTTTTCCTCTGATTCTTCAGAGAAAAAAACCACAGAGCACAGAGGCTAGAGTGTCTTTTGCAACTCTAGCCACACGTATTCCAGTGGTACCTCTCAAGAAAGTTCAGAGAGAAATCATAGACTATGGAGGGCTAGAGCAACCAAACAAAAACCCATTTTAATTCATTTTAGGCCCTAAAGAACAGTGCTACAGATAGAGAGATGCTATAACAGGGAAGAAAACTTGGGGTGGGGGGAGTGGTGATGAGGGCACTGGTGGGCTGCAGTGAAGATCCCTGAGGACCATAGGATCTTTTGAAAGATATAAGGTCAGCATACACAAAAGTTATCCCATTTTGTCCTTACATCAACCTTGTAAGATAGATTAGGCTTAGAAAGCAACCGCTTCATGCTCATCCAGTGAGCATCCAGGGCAGGGCAGAGTGGGGCCCAGTGAGGCCAGTTGGCCTGGGGCCCATGATTTTGAGGAGGCACTCCGACAAGGAGGTCCCCCCAGCTTATGCTACTGCTTCCATAGCGTAAGCGGCCCATCGAGAAGCAAGGAGCCTGCCTTGCGGAAACAGTGCAGAAGCCATCAGTCGTGAATACCACGGTCAGACTACAAGTTTCTGCTGGTGTATCAGCCGAAGCTGATAGTAGGCACTCCTGGCCGTCGCATCTATCTGGGCTGTCATTTGGAACAACGGATCCAGGAGCACCCCTAAGCTGCGAACACAGTCTTTCAGGGGGAGTGTAACCCCATCCAGAACTGGTTGACACACCTCCAAACCCAGGTTGCGGCCTTTGACAGCAAGCACCTCCGTCTTGTCTGGATTCAGCTTCAGTTTGTTTTTCCTCATCCAGCCCATTACTGCCTCCAAGCATTTGTTCAGAGGAGACACACTATCCTTAGCTGGCTATCCACTATCCACAGCCAGGGATAAAGAAAATCCAGATTTTTCCACGGTCCCAGGAACTTCCCGAGACCACAGAAGATGTGGGTGTCCATCCCGGATACTGCTGTGCTTACTCGTGAGTACGCACAGCAGCAGAAATGGGCATGGAGCTGTGCTGTGCGGCTCCGTGCCCATCAGGCGAGGAGTGGCACCAGTTTCGCAACCCCCAGGAGGGCAGGGAAGAGGTGAGGGCCCAATCGCTCATGTTTTTTTAAACTCACCTTAGTGCACAAGCGCTCGTGCATGAAGCTCCAGAGCCCAGGGAAAACAAAATGGTGGGAACTTCCACTTCCTCTGTGAAGAAAGAAGAGGATGATCCCAGGAGCTGGTAACTCTGGGATCATCCTCTTGCCCTCCCTTTACAGCCCGTGGTGTTGAAAGGGCCTAAGTTATCCTGCTGAATGAAATAGGGAGGAAATTCATCACCCAAAAAGAGGACAGTGATTTGCATAACATTTGTATATGTTAATTTATAAGTATAGATGCAAATTTAGAAATAATTATTATAATCTAAATAGAAATGCACTATACTACACTCTCTCACTATACTGAGGAAGACTGTGTGAGGTAATCTGTTCAATTCTGTTGTCCAGGCACAAACTGTTGGGTTTCTTATGGTTTATTTACTTTAAATGGGGACTCGCCAGGACAGCCCTTCAAATAGAGAACTGTCCTCTGTAAAATAGGACACCTGCCCACCCTAGGCAGGGAACTACCAGTAACACCCCAGCTATGGAACAGATTTTCCAGCGAGGTTCACCTGGTACTATCTCTGTGGTGTTTTCAGCATCAGATGGAGACCTTTCTGTTAATCCAGGCCTTTTAAAGAATTCATGAAGTCTGGGGCTTCAAAGTTTTAAAACCTGTGTGTTTAAATTTGGTGTGTTGTGGGCTTTGGACTGTGTGGTTTTATGTTGTTTTGTATTTAAATTGTGAGTCTATCTACACAGTACCTTGGAATGTTTTAAATAGTATTTTAAAACATTCCAAATAGGTGTGTTCCAAAACGTCTTAGGCCACATTAAGGAGTACTCACATTACAGGAAAACAGTCTTCAGTCTTCAAAGCGCTGTGTGTGGTCTCACACCCTTTTGCCCATCTCTTTCTGTTTCATTTTTACAATGTGTTTAGGGCAAGGCATTATGGGTGGTGTAGTTCACTTGCCCACTTCCTCCTCAGTTCCCCTTTCATTCCCTAGCTTTCAATGAGTATAGGGCTAAGTATTGTGGGTGTTGTAGTTCACTCGCCCACTTCCTCCTTAGCCCCTCTTTCTTCCCCTCCAATCAATGGCTAAGAGTTTGGGCACTGGTAAACGAAGCACAGCCCCCACAAATCACAAACGGTAAGGAAAGACACATTATTTTATTTAAAACGATTTATTAAAAGTAAAAACCGTTGTATGTAGCTGAAGTGAGTTTTAAAAAACCTTGGGTATACAACATTCAAGGGAGTGCGTCATGTGGCCCAAAGAGTTTTCGTAACCTTTATAAAACATTATAAAGCTAGTGTGTAGATCGGCTCACTTTTTATGCTTGTTCATTGTAAACCATCCAGAGAACTTTGGTCTGGGACAGCATACGAATGTTGTAAACAAGCAGACAATACTGCATGAAGCCATTTCCATGTGCGAGTTGGCTCCCCTGTACAGATTCAACAATTTTCACCATGCTCATATAGCCACTGCTTTTTGTGGTTTGTGTTGATGTGGTGCGAGCTGTGGGGGGAGCTGTTTACACAGATGTGCTTGTGCATGGGGTGCGGTTGACATAAAAGACATGTGCTATATGACTGCACATAATCTGGAGAACAAAGGGCTCATGTATTTCTCTTTGATAACGGACTTGGACGAATCTCTTATTGCAAATGCAGATATGGTATGACACCTTCATTCCCCATTTCCTCATTGTGGAACAGAACTCTGCGTGGATGTTCCTGCCCTGTCCTATTTGTTCAAATGTAAAATGACAGTAAAACGGTTGTTAATAATTACTCTGCTGTGTGAGAACAAAGCTAATCTTGTCATAGTGACATCACATAATTCACAGAGCAAATTTATGCAACGGGAGAATCTGCAATGGAGGAACCCCTACTTCCTTAGCCCTGATCAGGGCGAAGGGGGCGGGTGGATTTTCCAGTGTCTTTCCCCTACCTCCCTTCTGACTTTTTAAAATTTTCCCTTCCAGTAACACTAACGGGAGAGAAATTAAGTATGCCAACTCCAGAACTGGCATGTTTTTACCCTTCTCAAGAAAGAGTTGGGGGAACGAGGGGTTTTGGGGTCCTGTCGATACAAGACATCCCACTACATGCCACTGATATGCTCTGTTTTCTCCCTTACTACCATCGGAGCACCAGCATAATGATGGTGGCAGAGATTGCTGCCACAATAAGGCCTCCAGTGGTGGAGAGGAAGTTCTGCAACATTCTAATTCCCAGAGACAATGGGATAGCAATTATGAATTTTTAAAAATCCCAGAGCTAATTAAAACCCAAATTAAAAATAATTAAGAAAACCATGGCTGTCAGCCACATTTCATCCACACAGAACTGTTACCCAGAGGACCTTCTCTTCTGCTGCTCCCAGAATGGAATGGCCTACTGGAGGAGATTTGTCAACCTAACAGTCTCTTTGACTTTAAGAAAACCATAAAGACCGATCTCTTCCGGCAGGCCTACCCAGTTGAATTTTAAGAGTTTTATTGGTGTTTTATTAGTATTTTAACAATATATTAGTTTTATGTGCTTTTAATCAGTTTTATGTATTTTATATTTAATATTGTTCCCCGCCTCGATCCAGAGGGAGAGGCGGGTAAGAAATTATTATTATTATTATTATTATTATTATTATTATTATTATTATATAAACATGTATTTCTTCATAGGCAGCTTAGTTAGCCTTTTGAAACCTATACTTATGAAAAAATGAATACTGAGATGCCAAATGCAAACTTGACTTGATATCACTCTGTCTTTTAATCAAACTTGCATCATGAAACATGTGTTTTCGTTTCTACACTCCTCTGCTTTTCCTTTCCTTTCTTCATCCACCCACTGAAATGCAACGACTGCAGTTGGACCTCTTTGTTTCCTCCTCATATGCAGTTCTGCTTGACTTGCATGCCACACCACATGGGAGGATGACGATATTGGCTATTACATGATGAGCAAATGAATTCCAATTAAACCATTATAAGTTCCCCTGAGTTTCCTAAGCATCAGCTTGTGTGCACAAGCAGTGAGCACAGCAAACAAGTGGGCTGTGAAATGATCCTACTGAGAATAGCGTGAAATTATTATTATTATTTTTAAAAAGGCACTGTACAAAGTTCTTCAGCATCCAGATCAGAGAGAAAGAGAGGGGGAACACTTATGAATTTGAACTGTATGAAGCACCTAAGGTTTTGTGAAATACTTTTGTTTGTTTGTTTGTTGTTTTTTACACAGTCCAAACACAAAGCAAATCCAACTTTTGACCATATTCCTGAGAGAACAGAACCTGCTGTACTGTTTTTAAATATTAGATATTTCAAGAACCACCTCTCATTTTAAAGTAATTGACAAGAACTGAAAATACTTTCCATCTCGGGGTTTCTTTGTATCTAGCATGAGATTCCCACAGCTTCCTTTTCCATATTAAGGCACTTTCATGTCACCTGTCCCTTTAATAGGGTGCTTTAAGCCCAGCGAAGCATGTTTGTTTCTCTACATTATATAGTGTTCCATATTAACATATCATTGCAGTGCCTTGCCTGGGGCTTTCATCTATTCATGTTCTAAGGGAGGGCCTCTGAAAAGCAGCGGAACAGCTAGATATCGCTGTGCGCTGCTCACAATAGGTATTGTTGCAACTGCTTTTGTGATCTCCTAAATTCCTGTTGCTTTTAATGATTTATGACGTTGGCAGCACCTGCCTACAAAGGAACAGGTTTCCAACAGAAGGACCGTTGGTTGAGTCACTGGCAATGCAAACTCCGCTGTTCCATGCCTTTTGAAATTCTGCACAATTACTGAAATGAGATCCTCCAGGCTTCGCCATGGTAACCCCCCTGTGGTTTCACTTTGTTGACAGTGGAAGGACTGAAAGTAGTGGAGATTGAAAAGTGTAAGAGTGACATTAAAAAGATGAGGGATGAAATGTCAGCGAGAAGCACCAGGTAAGTTCTTATTTTTCTTGTCCTGGACCTTGAGAAAAGTAGCTTCCTGAGAGTCATTTTTGCATTAAAAATACTTTTTTTTATTATTTGAACCAAAGAATGTTTACTTGGAAATAAAGCCCATTGAGTTCAGTGGGGTTTACTCCCAGATGAATGCACATAGGAATGCCACCTAATAAACGAAATAATTTGTGATTCATGATGATATGTTTTGTTTGTCTCTTATAGCAGGGGTGGGGAATGTGTGGCCCTCCACGCAAATCTTATCAGCCCTGGCCAGCATAGCCAATAGTGAGTACTGATGGGAATTGCAATTCAGCAATATCTGGAGGCTCACATGTTCCTCATCCCTGCTCTGTAGTTTACCAGCTTTACTATCAAGACTAGATAAGTTTGTTTTATTTAAGAATATATGGCAACTTAATAGTTAAAGAAGCTCATTCCAGATGACTGGAAAAATAACTCTCAGAGAGATTAACATCTTGGTTTCCTTATGTTTACCCATCCGGTAATAAAGAATTTTGGCCCTAGTTTTATGCACAGAACAAAAAAAAATCTTCTGCCAAGAAAAACATTTGTTTGGTAAGAGACTCTCTTATTTTAAATAGACCTGCTCAGATATGCAATGTAATCTGAGGAAATATCGTAATATACACAGCAACTCCTCTTGTTATGGCCTTGTGTGATGAGGGAATGTACATGTTATATTTTAACCCCAAAATGAGGTATTTCCTTTTCAGCGGAAGAAGCCAGTCGACAAATCTGATATATTACCAACTTTGGAGTTGTAATTAAAGCAACAGCAGAAGCAATCATAGCTTGTTATGGTTGTCTGCATCAGTTGGAATGTCAGTCCTTCCCTGTCACTGGCATTGCTCATTAGGACCAGCACGTCAGCAGCCAAGCCACATTTAAAGCTGTTATTACAAGAGGAGGGGAGAAAATAGTTCAGAAAATTGACAGAGAAAGAATGGCCTGGTCAAAGCCACATCTACATTGGAAACCTAAACTAGGGTGACCATATGGAAAGGAGGACAGGGCTCCTGTATCTTTAACCGTAGCATAGAAAAGGGAATTTCAGCAAGAGTCATTTGTACACATGCAGCACCTGATGAAATTCCCTCTTCATCACAACAGTTAAAGCTGCAGGAGCTATACTAGAGTGACCATATATAAAAGAGGGCAGGGCTCCTTCATCTTATACCTCACTAAAGTGGTACAATATTTGTACAACTGGATAAGAAATCTTGAGTTGCTCCTGTTCCTGGCCACTGTCCTTTTCTCCCCACCCCCTTCTCCATTATTGTCATTTAGCTTAAAAACAAAACAAAACCCACCACTAATCATAGAATAGTAGAGTTGGAAGGGGCCTATAAGGCCATCGAGTCCAGACCCATGCTCAGTGTAGGAATCCACCTTAAAGCATACCTGACAGATGGTTGTCCAGCTGCCTCTTGAATGCCTCCAGTGTGGGAGAGCCCACTACTTCCCTAGGTTATTGGTTCTATTGTCATACTTCTCTAACAGTCAGGAAGGTTTTCCTGATATCTAGCCAAAATCCGGCTTCGTGTAACTTGAGCCCATTATTCTGCGTCCTGCACTCTGGGATGATCGAAAAGAGATCCTGGCCCTCCTCTGTGTGACAACCTTTCAAGTACTTGAAGAGTGCTATCATGTCTCCCCTCAGTCTTCTCTTCTCAAGGATAAACATGCCCAGTTCTTTCAGTCTCTCCTCATAGAGCTTTGTTTCCAGACCCTTGATCATCTTTGTTGCCCTCTTCTAAACCCCCTCCAGCATGTCTGCATCCTTCTTCAAGTGTGGTGCGAAGAACTGGATGCAGTACTAAAGATGTCTAACCAGTGCAGAGTAGAGGGGAACCAGTACCTTGTGCAATTTGGAAGCTATACTTCTATTAATGCAACCTAAAATAGCATTTGCTTTTTTTGCAGTCACACCATACTGTTGGCTAATATTCAGCTTGTGATCCTTTTCGCTTGTAGTATTGCTGAGCCAAGTATCCCCCATCTTGTACTGACAAAGTTGGACCTAGACACCTTGTCAATTTTGTCTTCTAATTCCTTTTAGCAGAAGCTAACCCCAGCTAGTCCGCAATTCTAAAACCTTGCTATGTCATTATTCTGTCTCAGGGTTTCATCATGCCTCCTACCTCCACCACTTTTGTTTTGGCTGCATCCATATTATTTTTCCGGGGGTATAAAAGTGCATAGGTTTGGTCATGAAAATTAAGCATTTATTTAAAACCCAAGCCTGCAACTTTGGGGGGAATATTTAAATATTTAAAGATTAGATTTCTTTCCTCTTGCAAAGAACCCAAGGCAGCTCACATAGTTCTCCTCATCTGCATTTTATCCTTGCAACAACCCTGGGAGATAGGTTAGTGTTACTGAGAGTGCCATGAGACAAGCAGATTATAGCATGGTCATCACTGGCCACTCATGGATGTTTGTGGGTCCTTTTGATGATGCTGTCTGCCTCCCACTCCTTCTGCTCTTTTTTCCGTCAAAAAATATGACCTGGAAAATGGGGGGGGGGGGTGACTATAACGATACCTGTCACCATTTCCTGCTGTGTGCAAGCAGGGCAGTGCAGGGGGTGGGGCACTGGGGCCAGTTGGCCCAGGACCCACGATTTTGAGAGGGCACTCCGCCGAGGAGGTCGTCCCCCCCCCCCCCAGCTTACTGCTTCCATAGCATAAGCGGCCCATTGAGAAGCGAGGAGCCCGCCTTGTGGAAACAGTGCAGAAGCCATCCATCGTGAATACCACGGTCAGACTACAAGCTCCAGAGGGCCATGCCGCTTGCGGGGTGGGAATATATGTGGCTAAGTTGCGATGTTTGTCCTTACTGCATCTCTTTCCTCAATCTTCTCCATGGCATTTAATCTCTGGAACGGAGGGTGAGGTAATGGTGATGATAGTTATTAATGATAATAATGATGATGATACCGTGAGGGTGATGATGATGATAATGTTTGATAATGATGAAGAACTGTTCTGTTGTTGTTGCTTCTATTCGTACAGCAACTGAAAATAAATGTTAATTTCTGATTCAACATTGAGGTGTTGTAAAACAGGTTTAAAATGAAGGTGTTATGCAGAACGGACAAGTTGGTGGACATGCCCCCTTGGGGCAGCCATGTTGTCCTCCTTTTTTGGTTTTCATGGTCAGCCTAAAAGAGAGTCAAGGGGGAATAAGTGCCACTGATTAAAAAATAGTTAATGAGCAGTTTGAAACAAACAGACAGTGCAGCATCACACTCCCCCCACCCCCTCTCTTTCTCTCTCTCTCGCACGCGAGAGAGACGACAGGACGGGACGGGACAGGACGACCGGAGGCAGCCATAGCTGAATAGCTGAAGAACTGACGGCGTGAGTGGGGGAGAAACAAACAGACAGTGCAGCAGTTATCATCGCACTCCCCCCACCCCCTCTCTTTCTCTCTCTCTCGCTTGGGGGAGAGACGTTGGGACAACTTAAGGCGACTGAAATGTGTCTGGGAGCACCAATATCTGTTGTATGGGGCAGAGGGAGATATGGCGATAGCAGGGCGAAATGCCGTTACAGGGGATGGAGAGATAGATATTTAACACCCATCTTGCCTTCCGGTCACCCTGCTACCCCGGGAATCTTGGGGAACGATCCAGGCCACCCACAGAACCTTTCCTTGCTCCTATGCAATGCCAGGTCAGTTAAAAACAAAACAAACATAATCTATGACCTCCTCAAAGAAGAGGAGGCCGACCTGGCTTGCTTCACAGAGACCTGGCTGGGAGATGACAGTGGCCCGACATGGGCTCAGGCTCTCCCAGCTGGGTACTGTGTCAGTGAGCAGGTGAAGGAAAGTGGGGGGGGGGGGGGCGGAGTAGCTGTGGTCTACAAAAACCATCTTAACCTGACCAGACATCCTGTCCGGCAACTGAATCACATCGAGTGTTGTGTACCTGAGTCTGAAGGCCAGGGATAGACTAGGGATTCTGTTAGTGTACCAGCCACCCCGCCAGTCAGACTCCCTGGCCGAGCTCATGGAACTGGTCTCGGAGCTGGTGTTGGATTTGCCCAGGCTTTTGGTCCTGGGCGATTTCAACATCCCATTCGGGGCTGGTTTGTCAGGTGGAGCTCGGGAGTTCATGGCATCCATGACAAACATGGGCCTATCCCAATTGGTCTCTGGACCCACACATTCAGCAGGTCACACCCTCGATGCTGTTTTCAGTTCCGAACAGACGGATCTGTGGGCGGAGGTATTGAATACCTCTGAATTGTCATGGACAGACCATTTTCTGGTCAGGGTTAGTATCACAACTACCACCCGCCCCTGCAGGGGTGGTGGACCTATTAAGATGGTCCACCCTCGAAGGCTGATGGATCCTTCTGGATTCCAGGAAGCCTTGGAGGGTTCTATGGCTGGTATCGTCGACGATCCTGTAGAAGCCCTGGTCAATAGATGGAATCAAGACCTAACTAGGGCTATCGACACGATCGCCCCCAAACGTCCTCTCCGGCCCGCTTCTAATAGGGCACCCTGGTATACAGAAGACCTCAGGGAGTTGAAGCGGAAAGGATGATGACTGGAGCGCCGATGGCGAAAAACTCGACTTATATCCGACAAGACACGACATAGAGAACATCTTCGTTTCTATGGAGTGGCAATATGTGCAGCGAAGAAAGCTTTCTTCTCTGCACGCATTGTGTTTGCGAATTCACGTCCAGCAGAACTGTTCAGCGTGGTGAGGGGTCTAACCCAGGCACCTTCTCCCCTAAATCCGATTTTAGAGCCTTCGGTAGTTCGCTGTGATGCCTTTAACGATCATTTCTCAGATAAAATCTCTTGGATAAGAGCTGACTTAGATGCCATTGTTATAGCAGAGGCTGACAGTGGAGTGTCCAGCGACTCCTCGAGTAGGATTACACTTGATCAGTTTCAGTTGGTGAATACCGAGGATGTGGACAAGGTACTTGGATGTGTGAGGAGGACGTCTTGCCCTCCCCCTGTCCTTCTTGGCTGGTCGTCCAGGGAGGAGAAGCAGTTAGATCACATTTACAACATATCATTAATGCATCTCTCAGGGAGGGGAGCTTTCCATCATGTTTAAAAGAGGCGGTGGTAAGGCCGCTTCTAAAAAAGCCCTCCCTGGATCCCCTGGACCTTAATAACTACAGGCCAGTATCAAATCTTCCATTTTGGGGCAAGGTGATCGAGAGAGCAGTTGCCTTTCAACTCCAGGCAGTCTTGGATGACCCTGTTTTTCTAGACCCATTTCAAACCAGCTTCAGGGCAGGATACGGAGTTGAGACCGCTTTGGTCGCCTTAGTGGATGATCTACGCCCTAGTATTGACAGGGGGAGGGTGTCCCTGCTGGTACTCCTGGACCTCTCAGTGGCTTTCGATACCATCGACCATGGTATCCTTCTGGAGTGCCTGGGGGAATTGGGAATCGGGGGCACTGTGCTTCAGTGGTTCCGATCCTATCTCTCGGGTAGGTTCCAGATGGTGATGCTTGGGGATAGCTGCTCTTCAAAAAAGTTCTAAAAGGTTGAAATGCTTCTCATCAGCCTTTGTTACTGGTAGCAAGAGCTACACTATGCTGCTATTTATTTATTTTTACTTTTGTGTGGTTTTGGTTCCGCCCCTTTTCTGTTCAGTCCCATTACCTTTGCCTTCAGCTCTGCCCACCACAGTAATGTGGCACCTGAGAGCTTCTCCAAAATTGAATTTAGCCCAGCTCTTGAATTAAGGGGCTAGAGGAGTTCACCTCCCCTCCTTTACACAAAGCATTGAATAAAAAACCGCAGGGTTGGGATTTGATCCAGTAGTTCAAATTCAATCTAGCTGGTTATTCTAAGTATCTGGAAGAAATCTTTCTTTCCAAAGATACTCACGCTGCAGCTGATGTTCCTTCGCCCCTAATTATTACCTGTCAAGATACTAAATGAAGCTTCATTTTGGTTCGAACTCTGCTGATTTAATGTGCACCCCCCACCAGCCACCTCACAGCACTGTTATTATCATTTAGAGGATGAATAAACCAAAGTGCAGGGATCTATCTATGAGCATTTTCACATCCTCAATTAAAAACTAGTACAGAAATCTATATATTTGGTAGGTCACTTTAGATTTTGAACTGTCTGTTAAACATCAGCCACAGCAACAAAACCTGTTGCAACTTTTGCAACCCAGATTTCAAGCCTGGTTCTGTGGTGTTTAGAAGGAAATATCCTGACATCCTGGTTCTGGTCTGATGATGTAGACCATACTATGACCCTGTTCAGACGACATGCTATGCCACAGTGGTTAAGTATTTCGAGCTAAACGTTATGTCTTAGCATGTCATGTGAACCATGACTTAGCGTGTCATGTGAACCATTCCTAACCATGGTTTAAACACACTCACTAACCATTTGCTGCAAAAGGATCAGCAGCCTAAACTTGGCTTAGTGCGTTGTCTGAACAGGTCTAATATCTCTGAGAATGCCCATGAAATACAATGCACTGGGCCTATAGATTTAAAACCTTGCATATATGATGTTGTGTATTACAGCAGTTATAATTTGCCTATTTTGTGATTGCGAGTTTGCTTTGATTTTGTTTACTGGAAAAATGCCAAAACCTATATCCCTTAAAAGGATCTTCACTGCAATATTTATGCCACATACACACTCAATTTCTTCCTTCTCTTTAACAAAGATCCATGTAAAACATGAACACATCAACTGTATTCTTGCTTACACACAGGCAAAGAGCACTGTCGTAAAACTATGGTTTGGATCCGTCGGTGCCCTTGCATGGGCAGCCCAGGTACACCAGTGGAAGCACACACAAGGCTCCTACCACTGGCGGCTGCGATGTAGTGTCTCCGGGGTCGTGCCAAAATGAGTGGAAATGCTCATTTCTGGAAGGGGCATGACCTCCCCTTCCAGAAATGAGTGTTTCCACTTGTTTGGGCACTTGACCCCAGAAGTGCTACATCGTGGCCACCAGTGGTAGGAGCCTTGTGTGCGCTGCCACCATGCATGGGCCGCCCACGCAAGGGCACCATTGGATCCAACCAACGTAACTTCTAAAACTTGCATGATATTCCACCATCTCCAGTCTAATCAGATGATTCTTATATTGGTAGCTTTTGTAGCTGGGCATGGGACTTTCACAGCAAACATAGTCAATTGCTGGTAGTCATTCATTTATTCCTTACATGAAAAAAGATGTGCTGTGTGTGTGTGTGTGTGTGTGTGTGTCCTTTGTCCTGAAGAAAGACCTCTACAGAACTTACTAAGAAAAAGAATGAGTAGCTTTGAGTTTCCCAGGCAATATGGCTCAGCATTTGCAGCAAGAGCATAAGCCAGTATTGACTTAATGCAAAAGTAGCTTGATCTTTTAGCCACTATGTCAACACTTGCACCAAGAGGTAGACTGAAAGATTTCCAAGACACAACCTTGATCTTTGCCAAGCAATCATTTGCTATTTGGGGTTCTCTCATTCCTAAACTCCCTCAAGAAAGGTCAGCCTACATTTGTGCTGTAACCAAGAGAAGACAGCAGAGTTGTCAACAGGCCATTATGTGATTAGATTGACCAACAGGGCTCCTATGTCTTTAGCGGTTCCGTAGAAGGAAGAAATTTATGTTACAGCTTTTCTCAGAGTAGAGATGCAGTGACTGGGAAAGCTGTGCCTTTGGGAATTTCTGTCTGTAATGCAGCAGTATCAAGAAAGTGACCACTCTAGCCAAATGCAAGTTAAAGCAACCAGAAGGCTACTTACGTAAAGAAAGCCAGTGTGGTGTAGAGAGCCAGTGTGGTGTATTGGCTAGAGTGTTGGACTGGGAGTTGGGAGATCCGGGTTCTAGTCCCCGCTTGGCCATGGAAGCTCACTGAGTGACTTTGGGCTAGTCACAGACTCTCAGCCCAACCTACCACACAGGGTTATTCTTCTGAGGATAAAATGAAGAGGAGGAGGATTTTGTAAGCCGCCTTGGGTTCCTTGGAGGAAAAAAGGTGGGATATAAATGTAATAATAAAATAAATAAATTCCTGTTGTACCCTCATGTACCCTCATGTCTAGTAGTAAGCTATAGGGACAAATGGGGAATGCCATTATATGAAGACTTGAAGTTGACAACTTTATATTACAGTGATTAAGAGGTTACATTGCTCAGTGCACAGTGTTGGTAAATTGATGGTTTCATGAAAACCAATAGGGCACTTTCAGCCTTGGCCTTCATAACACTATGGCATGTCCACTCTCGTGTGCTCAAAAAAGGAGATTTTGCAAGACGGATATGGAAAAGGTGCAAAGGAAAAGTTAATGTTAGAAAGAAATAATTAGGAAGGATGGATTAATTTTTACAGGGAAAAGGAACAACTGATGATAAATTACTGTGATTGGTTAGCATGATGGATCTTATTATTTTGCACATTCTAAGCCATTGTTTTCACATGAACTGTTTCTGTGAAGCCATTATACTCTGTCACAGATTGTTTCTTCCTATCAGTGCATTACCTTGCAAACACATTACTTAACGAGGTGACAGAAGCTGAGAGCACTGAGAAAGAACAATCTCAAACACGTACATTGTCAAAAACTGCACAGTGTAACCGATCATACGTGGAATAATAAAGACAAGTGACTCATGAGGAAGGAAATATCTTTCTGAAATCTGTTGGGCTTATTAAAGCATTTTCCAGCACTTCTGAATATCTTCTTCCCTGTTTTTTGATTCCTAACATGAGGCATACTTAAGCACCAACCTCTGCTATAGCAACTATCCCACCAACCGCAAGTTCCAAATCAAAGAATAGTTAAACCTCCTCTCCACCCCACAACTTGCATATCCAGTGTCTGCTACAGCAAAATCTTTAAACAGGGAGGTAAAATGTCTTCTTCCCCTCTCTTAAGGTGAGTTCAATTATAGTCCAATCACATGCATGACATCACCTAACTCCTATTGATGTTTTGGGATGAAGTGTTTCTGACAGCAGCATAGGCAAGGTAGGGGCGCTGACTACAAAGGAAGTGACAGAGCATGCTTTTTTTCTTGCCAGCTCTGCAGGTCTTTCACACCTCTCCAGATTTCCCTTAATAAACACAATTGCAGTCTTTCCTCCTTTGTATTTCAGGGTTATTTGCATACTAAATGATACATGGATCTGATGTTTGAACTGGATTTGTGTTCACATATGTGTGTTTAAAGTTGTTATATAGTATATAATGGGTGCACTATGAAGCAAGTTGGGTATTTTAACATTGCAGTCCTAGAGCTTTTCTACACGAGGCTGTTAATCTGCTTTATCTACTTTCAGTTTCATTGCAGACTTGAGATCTGAGCTCTACACAAATAACTTTTCTTTTCCTGCTTTTCTGCTATATAACCTCTAGGTGGTACTGTGGTATAGCAGAATTGCACAAGTGGGGAAATGCGTTTTGTTTTGCTCTCAAAAATAATACTGCATTTCCCCCATTTTAAAAATACTTGGGAAAGTGCTGTTTAACAGCAGAAGCAAAACTGGAGGGTCGCAACATCATCTAAAGAACCTGTAAAAAACTGTGAATGAGGAATAATGAGTGAATAATAATTTTTTCAAGTAGAAAAGCTCCTAAACACACACTATGGAGTAAGTACTATTGAACTCAGTGAAATTTACTTACAAGTAAATGTGCATAGATTTGTGCTGAACATGCTTAACTGTAAAGAGACAACTCAATGATTGTGATTATATGTAGGGCTGCTGCACGTTACATTAAAACCCTGATTCCTGCGTCTTCAGCATGGGTTAATCATGTGTTCTCTGTAACATTTGAAGGGTATTTTGATGTCTGAAAATACCTGGTAAACATACCTCCAAGAACTACAGTTCCTTGTTTACAGATATGCAAATGTCCTTCAAATATTATATCACAGAAAGAAAGCTTGTTGATCCACAGTGTAATTTGGGGATCTGAATTTGGAAGCCTTTGGCATTTAGCATTCTTTAGCATGCTGTCCCATGGCTCCAAATAACAGTTGCAGGCATTTCTTGTTTTGCTGTGTGCTTCTCTTGGTGAAAATGGCTTTATTGGTTGGTCTTGAAAATCAATCTGGCTTCATCATAGCTATCAAGTGAATCTTCTCTTTAAAAAAATCAAGTTTTTTTATAAATGCTGTGAGGGCCGAATTTTGTTTTGTGCACAGGACCAACTGCCCCTGTAAATACAGCTTTCTGGATGAAAACAAAAAGCTGATGCCTCGAAGGGATGTACCATCCTATCCCAAGGTACAATGAGATACATAAAAGTTCAAAATATCATTTTACAGAGGACATCATCACATCAGTTAATAATATCCTTTTCAATTCATGGCCTGTCTATTCTTGAAATGTTTTTGCATCATAGATTTATCTAGAAAAGTTTCCAGTTTCTTTGCTCCAGGTGATGGTGAGATTTTGTTTCTTCCATACTTTTATAAAATATTTAAATTGGCACATCATTTCTGAGTCACGTTACTGTGTTTTCCATAAATTTAACTGAATGGTCATAGGGTTAAATGCTAAATAGGCAGCATTTCATCATACTAGGAAGTTACTTTTAAGTTGTTATTATTAAAATAAATGAAAACTGGGACTAAATCTTGCAATGATACAACATCACATCCCAACTTCTCTCTCTCTCTCTCTCTTTAAAAAGTTTGCCACAGTATTTAGCTGCAGCAGAGATTCAGCCAGTTTTTACATACAAACAGTTGAATGTCGCCAGATTCAAAAAGGAGCTGGTTAAATTTGTGAAGTACATGCACAACTGGTGTACATAGGCTTACTGCCTGTGCTCTCCCAAGATGTGTCCAATCACCGGGTTGGGAAGGGATTTAAACTACAGCATTCTGCTGGGCTGAAAAGCTTGGTGGAGCCCCTGCCCCACCCCACCTTGCTCCACTCTGTTCCTCCCCAACACCCCCTTAGGATTGCTCTGCCCATAACATATTATGCTACATCTGATTCTTCAACTGTACAATGCCCATGAAAACTAAATTTACTCTGCAAGACACACATTCAGGTTCAATGGTGGTTGAGGTGAGGAGCTTCACAAAGGAAAGGGGGATTAATGGCTACAAATGAGGTAGCCATTAATCCTCAATGGTCATATAAAGGGTGTGGGTATGGATGCGAGAGGGGGCAGTGGGAGCATGCCTATTGGCCATCCACCTCCCGTGCCAACAGGCCTTAATGGAAAAGACTCCATGTGCTATGTACAGCCACATATAGTATGTAGGGTTCCTCTGTCTGATTGGCATCCTAATTGATCAGGTCTTCCAACTGAATTGAATGCTAAACACCCAGCTGTCCCGTGGAACAATGGTAAATTTTGAAGTGCAGGCACTCATCATGGCCGTCCCCATAGCCACACCCCTAGGGTGACCATATGTCAGGAAAAACCAGGATATGTCAGGATTTTTGGCAACAAATCCAGGAAGGGGGGGAATTATGAAATTTGAAGAAAAATCTAGATTTTTTCCCATCTTCCCCCCACCCAAAGGGCAGCTCTACTTTATAGTCAATGGAAATTAACAAAAATGCTTACAGCTCCATCATTTTTAAAGAAAAAGAGATGAAACTTGGCACCATGATAGCTCTTAAGTACGGCTTTAGCCATGCAATGTTTGAAACAGATCTGTTCATTCATTGATTTTTAGATTTATTTTTTTAAAAAAATAGATTTTAAAAATTTTTTTTATAAAAGCCATCATTTTAAAGATAAGGAGATGAAATTTGACATCATAATAGCTCTTAAGTAGGGCTTTAGTCATGCCAAATTTCAAACAGTTCTGTTCATCTGTTGTTTCTTTAGCAATTTTTTAGAAGTTTGAGATTTTAAATATTTTTAAAAAACAAACAAACACTGAAGCCATACCCTTCAAACTCAGGTTGTCAAGTCTCCTCTTTGGGGTCTTGTGCCTTGAGCAGTTTCAGCCCTTGGCATCAAGGGGATCTTGAGTTTTTAGCTAAGAAGTGCTGGGCAAGCACTGCAGCTTTACTGCTGCAGATGTGGTGGGCAGTCGGGCACCTGGAGCTCAGCAGAGGCGAGGCGTCCACAGATCAAAATGTGGGAAAGGAGAAGTCAGTCAAAGCAGGAAGTAGACAGGAGTTCAAAGTCTGGGTGTGAAAAGTGGTGTCAACGCACAAGCCTTGAGAAACTAATGTATATAAGTGAGAAGTGTGAATGGGCGAAGTAGTGTCCACTGCCCACAACACACACCCTAATGTTAGAGTAGAGAAACTTGTGACAATCATACACACGTTTTTTAAAAAATATTGAACTTTAAAAATAAAAAAGCCAACCAGCCAGCCAGCAGCAAGCCATGTTAAACAGCAGCTTGCAGCGGAGTGAGGATACAATCAGAAAAGATATTGGAGGTAAGGGGAGAATGTATCACACAAGGTATAGCAACAAAGTACAGCAAAAGCTACAAAAGTAGGAGTGAGTGAAGTTAATTTCAGATACATTGGATGTCTCACTTGTTATTTCAGTGATGTTAACATTAAAATGTTATGTAGAACAGATTTGTCTTAATTGTGTGCTGTAAAATCAGACATGTGACCAAGGCTATGTTCAGGTGGGCACACACCTTTGGTGTAGGACACGCCCCCTGGGGGCGGACATCATCATCATCATATATTTATTTCTTATCTGCCTCTCCCTCTGGATCAAGGCGGGGAACAGCATCAAATATAAAATACATAAAACTCATTAAAAGCACATAAAACTAATACATTATTAAAATACCAATAAAACTCTTAAAATTCAACTGGGTAGGCCTGCTGGAAGAGATTGGTCTTTATGGCTTTCTTATGACATGTTGGTGGTGACGCCTCCTTGGAGGCTGACAATGTTGTCCTCCTTTTTGGTTTCCAAAATATGGTCACCCTAACTAAGAAGAGTCCAAATATGCCAGCAACTGTTTTGATTTCTAGCACTTAATCTCCTCCAGGAGCAAGATGTCTGTGAAACTAATGGTGCTTAATTGCCCATTCAAGATCAAGGCTACACAACTTCTTTATAGCAGTATTGAAGAGCACTGATAATATGTTTGGGCCTGTTATAGTTACTTGATAGTGACTTAATGGTAACATGCTCTGCACAAGCTCAAAGTCACTTTTACTATTTTTTCATGATTTGTGATTTGTATGAGACGTTTGAAAGCCAGTACTTGAGCTATGCGATCAGCTCTTGTTTAAATGAATTCCTGGATAAGGGGAACTTGAGCTGAGTCATTGAAATGCCTGGTCTAGAGATAAACTTGATGCTGTTGACAAAAGTGATTCATAACAGTGGCTCCTCTTCTCTGCAGTACATGCTTTCTCAGGAGACAATAGAAGCTCTTAGGAAACCAACCTTTGATGTCTGGTTATGGGAACCCAATGAGGTAAGGATGCCAAATGGAAACTAATTCCTGACCTCCTGTCTTATAGATGTTATTCCGTGAGTCTGTTCATGAGTGTTTGAGGACTGGAACTTTGACATGGTTTGAAAATGTGTAAACAAGTTCATCTGTTTTGAAAATGTGTAAACAAATTCAAGGACTTCTTCAAAGAAATGAAGGATCTAAAAAGGGCTATATCCTATTCATGAATGCAGCCAGAGAAACACTAGAACTATTTGCAGCAGCAGACCCATGTTTAATGTGCTTGGATAGAATTACAGAATCATATAGTTGAAGAATCATATAGTTGGTCTGGTAGTTCCTTGTTCAACCCCCTGCGTGATCCAGGAAATCCAAAGCTAGACTATCTCCATCAGATGGCTTTCCAGCCTCTGTTAAAGATCTCCAGTGAGGAAGAGCCCAACCATCCCTCTAGGTTATATTGGTCAAACTGATCTTACTGACCAGAAGTTTTTCCTAATGTTCAACTGTAATCTATCCTCCTGTGATAGCCTACATGGGCAGGTTGGCTTCATTAGGCCCAGTTCTGCCTGCCCCCCCCCAGAACAAGTCTTTGCCCTCTTCTGTATGTGACAGCCCTTCTGTATTTGAACAGTGCTATTACGTCCCCATGCAAATTTTCCTCCAGTCTTAATATACCCTGTTCCTTCAACCTTGCCTCATGGGGCCTGTTTTGTTTTTAAAATTTGTAGACCCCGCTAAATGGCTTCCAAGGCAGTATACAAACATAAAATTATATATACAATCTAATACAAACACAAAATCAGTCCATTATAATTAAGAGAAAATAAAGCAAAACTCATTGACCAGCTAAAAAAATACATTCAATCAGAATAAATTATAAACATGTTTAAGATACACAGGCAAAACATTTTAATCTGGCACATAAAAGTGTAAAACATTTTAATCTGGCACCTAAAAGAGTATAACACTGGCAGCAGTTGCGTGTTCCTCAGGAGGACATTCCACAGTTGTCCCACCACCACAGAAAAGGCCCTGACCTTCATGCCTTCAGAATGCACTTTTTTTTTTTACTGAAGACACTTGGAGAAGAGCCACATCTGACAAACTGAATGCATGGGTAGGTTGGTATAGGTGGAGATGTTCCACAAGAGAATTTGGCTCAATTCGGACGACACGATAGTCAATGGTGGGTTGACTAACCCTAACCCTAGGGGGCACTCCCCACACAACATGGTAATAAATAATCAACTGTGGTGTGGATGAGGATCAGCGCTGAGTTGACTATGGCAGCATTCGGATGACACAATAGTCAAAACAACTGAAGATTGTTTTCCCCACACCAGTTGTTTATTGTATTGTCCAAATTGAGCCTTTGAGTCCCATACCATTTAGGGCTTTAAAGCTAAGCACCATACCCACTGTTTTCCATACCATTGACCATCTTCATTGCCTTCCTTGAATCTGTTCCAGTTTGTCTATATCCTTCTTAGAATGTAGTGCTTAGTAGACACCTATTGTATCTCAAATCAAATTTTGAAAACTGTATATGGAGTGTGTGCTGGGCCCCAACAGTTCTCAAAACTGTTATAAACCATTTTAAACTGTTTTAAACCGTTTTAAAGCAGTAGTGTAGATAGGCTTGAAGTTTCTTCTGATAATAGATAAACAAATGACACAATGTACTAATCTAATCAATTTCATACATTAATGCGCATCTATAACAGAGGCATTAGCGGAGCCTCCCAAACTAAATTCTATGCTATCTGCTCCCACTTTCCATTTTGAGACTGTGACTAAATGCAGACTCCAAGGTTTCAATATCAGCCAGTTTTTTCCTCTCTCCATCTTGTTTTGTTTATCATCTAGCCTGAGGAAAACTTCTGGAGAACTCAAAAGCTTGCTCATTATATTGTGACATTTTGGTTAGGCTAATAAAGACTGACCCTCCTCAGGATTTTGGAATTAGTTTTCAGAGGCCGTTTCTACACCAGGCTGTTTGCCTGGGATGGCCCCCGGCTGGTCCCTGTGCGCCTATGGTGTGTATTAGGTACTTCTGGGATCACTCTTCCTCCCTCTACACCCCTATGGTGTAGAAAGGGCCAGAATAGGGCAGTTCATTTAATGGACAGTCCTAACCAGAATGACTGCTGAGTTTATGAAAAAGTCATTCTGGCTGGTCATCAGTATACTAACACAGCTCATGGAAAACTGGAATGTGCAAGATATTTTATTTTTAAAGCCTATGAGATTGATGTAGATGGCTTCTTGTTTATCAATGTCATGGGTTTTCAGACAGAGCAAGCCATCTGGATACGCACCTCTAAAAATCCAAAGATATCTGAAATTTGCCAAATACTTGGATGGGATCCAGAGAACCCATGAGAACAGGGCTTTCCCATTTCTTCTTTCCCCTGTGTCCTGTTTCTAAGAACTAGGAACCCTCCAGAATGCCATGGGATGTATTTGACATGAGGGAGGTTGTGGCGGGAGAGGGAGGATTGCCAAAAAAACAGATACCTCATGTTGCATAAACAGAGTTGGCTTCCATGAATGCAAAAGCAGCTTTCTGGATCCCATTTTGATCTCTAAAACTTGTTAGATGAGTAGGAATTTCTATCCTTTGACATTGCAGTTAAATAAATCTCAGTTTAGACTCTCTTTAAGAAAAGAAAAGAAAGACCATCTTAATAGTTATCTGTTAGTAGAGGGAATGCACATCAAATTTGCAGACGACATGTAGCTGGGAGACCATAGAAGCTAATATCATAAAAGACAGAATCAAGATTCAAAAGGAACACTGGGCCAAGACCAACAAGATTAAATTCAGCAGAGATAAATACAAAGTCCTGTATTTAGGTACAAAAAAACTAAGGCACAAGTATAGAATGACAGAGATATGGCTTGGCAGCAGTGAAAAGTATTGATTACAAGCTGAATATGTGCCTGCAATATGATGTGGCTGTTGAAAAAGCTAATGCATTCTTAGGCAACATTAACAGTAACATCTTATTTGGATCACATGAACTAATGGTTCTACTCTATTCTACTCTGGTCAGGCTGCATTTTGAGTACTGTGTCCCATTCTCGGTTCCACATTTTAAACACATTGACAGACTGGAGCATGTCCAAAAAAGAGCAACCAGCATCGTGAAGGGTTTGGAACCAGGTCCTATGAGGAACAGTTGAAAGAACTGCGTATGTTTAGCCTAAAGAAGAGAAGGTTAAGGGGGAGACATGACAGCATTCTTCAAATATTTGAAGAGCTGTCATATAGAAGATGGAGCAGAGTTGTTCTGTGATTTCCCAGAGGGCAGGGCTGGAACCAATGGGTGGGAATTTCAGGGGAGTCAATTTTGGCTAACCATTAGGTCAAACTTCCTAAGAGTCAGTTGTTCAAAGTGGAACAGCTCAGGAGATGCTGAGCTCTCAATCACCGATGGTGCAATCCTATCACAATGACCATAAGCTTCTGAACTTGAGCATGTCCAGAGAACAGCAATCATCATGGTGAGAGTTCTGGAACTCAGAGGCTTATGGTCATCCAGTGCAGAGCAGTGTAGGCGATCTTCACCTCCCCTTTCCTTCTGTTCTGCATTTTTGCTAGATCGGCTTTTTTGCCCATCTAGCTGGGGTGTGTCAGGAAGGAGGCTGGAAAGGCCTCAGGATAGCTTGTATCCCAGCATCTTCAGTCCCCTCCCTTCTTTCCCCAGCAGAACACGCCTTTATCCCATCTCTGAAGTTGCATTCCTAACCTCGAAGAGGCAGCCAGTATGGTTCTTTCCACACTGGCTGCAGCACACGGATTCCTGGATCTGAGGTTGAACTGCTGTCTCTGACCTTGGATCTAAGAAACTGAAATATCCTAAGGCCCCTCCAAGCGCTATCTGGGGCCATAGAATTGCTCTCATCAAGTATTTAAGCAGAGGCCGGATGGCCATCTGTTTGGGATGTTGTTGAGGCATCCTGCATTGCAGATCCTGCATTGAGCAGGGGGTTAAATTAGATTACCTCCAAGGTCCCTACCAATGCTATGATTCCATTTTGAGGGACTGTTTCCCAAGATACTTGATGAGTGGTGCTTGCTATAGATTTTTGGGTACAAACATAGCCTTATTCATAATACAAACAGCAGTCATATAATTAGATGCACAGTGGTTTGAAAGGCACATGTGTACTCTTTATGCTCAGAAGTAGTTACATAAACCAGTGTGAACACAGTGTCACAGCATCATCTGGATAGGTTTGTCCTGTGGATATAAGTTTCTATGAGATGTTTCAATTATGTTAACAGCACTTTGCTAGGTTGGTGTAGTGTAAGTACTTGTTGCACCATTACAGTGTAAAGCAATAACATAGCAGCCTTCTTTGAAGTCTCTCAAGAATCAGCATGTCTCCTTCTTTCTCCAACTCCCATAGCACAGCACTTTAAATGGCAAAGAGATCATAGTATTACGTGTAATGGGTCGTAGGGAGCATAAATACGTTTTAGCTAAAATGCTGAATGATCAGCATTCAGCACTAAAAAAGGGAAATACATGGCTTATGACTGTTGTCTTAAAATAATATTTTTCCTGTGTGTTTTAGCTACTGGAATGCACAGATACACTGTTTCGTTTCCTGCATGGAGAGTGAAAGATTAAATTAAATACAGGAAGACATCCATGTTTTAGGCAGGGCTTGGTTGAACATGTACTTGTTGCCAACTGCTCTTATCTTCCTGTTCTGCTCTTCTGTGCACTTGGAGCAAGATTTGAAGGCTTAACAGGATTTTGGAGCAATTTATTAGCAGAATTAGTGTACTTGCACTTGTTGTTGTTGTTTAGTGAAAGAGTTTTATTTGGTGTGGACAGAGATTGAGTAGAAATCTAAAGTTTTGTGAGACATGGTCCATTGCCACAGAAAAAAGCATTAAAAACAAAAGTCTTGCCATTGATTTGTACAGGAGTAGGACTGCAACTTCTGTAACCATGCAGATCTCTTTCTGAAGAGTTCAAGGGGACCAATTTATCATGAGCACATTTAATCCTCATATTTTGGGGCTCAGACATAGTCCCTTGCCCAAGGCTTCCCCATGCGTTTCTGGAATTAAAAATGGAAACTGATTCCGAATATTGGCACACTAGATGCATTGAGTAGTGTTTTTAAACTGCAGGCTATATTAGAGTGTGCAATGTGTGTGTGTGTATATTATATATATATATATATATATATATATATATATATATATATAATATACAGTAGTAAGGATAATATAATAATAACCTGAGAATTCTTTTCCCCCCTCCAGATGCTAAGTTGTTTAGAGCATATGTATCATGATTTAGGATTAGTGAAAGACTTCAGCATCAACCCTATCACCCTGAAACGGTGGCTGGTAAGACTTCAAGTGGATTTCATATGGGGGCTTTAAAATATTTGTGATGTTTGTTTAAACATATAATTTTGCAAAAATCTACATGTGAACTCATGTACTCAAAATTAAAGAAAAATATTAACAGAATATAAAATAAACCCTGAAAATTATAATGCCTATAATAATTATAATGCCCCTGCTGACTTCATCCAGTACTGGCCTCAGATGTTTTGGGTCTTCTTTAAACCAAAAACTTAAGCAAGCCACCTAATTGTCTGGTGCCTCCAAATTACAAGATGTGGCAGCAAGCAACACTATGATATTTTTCTCTTTCAAAATTAAAGCCCTTTCACCCGAGCTGCTAGTGGGCCCCTCTATGCCTTACATCAGTTTTTACATCATTTTTTTACTTTGAGGTGTTTCCATCAGCCATGATTTGCAGCCACAACACCATCCAGATGAGCTTAAAAACATGTAACAGTTGTATGGCATACTGAATAACTTTATAAAGTTGAGATCAGAAACTTGTATCTTTCTCTCTCTCTCTCTCTCTCTCTCTCTCTCCACACACACATACACCCCCACCCACCCCTCTCAATAGAAATAAACTAAATAAAGGCAGGAATAAACTCTCCCTCCCCGAATTAGCACAATTCCATAAGCACCACTCAAAAACAGAAGCTCAGCTTTGAATAGGATTTTATTCCTTCCTTATTTCCATTACTTTCAGTTGCTCGGAACACAGGAATGTCGAATGTGTATCATATACACTGGAAACCTCCTATTTCTTATCCTGCAACAAGATAAAGGCACCAGACAATGAATCTTGAAGGGCAACATATGCCCCATTCATTCCAAAGTCCCCAGGTTATTTAGAACCATATTTTAGGTCCAGCTATCCCACAAACATTCTTTTTAAAAAGTAAATCAGTCAGCAAGGCTATTGCAGTGTCCCGGCCTCATGCTGCAAATGAAGTAATTATACTGGATCCTGGAAATTATACTGGATCCACTGCGAATCTCTGTGGTGATGACTCAAATTATCCTTGCTGCAGTCGCAGTGTTGCTTGTTGGCACCGGGTGCATTTAGGAAAACCCCACACTTTCTCTGCTGAGGGATGGCTGTGGCTAATCCCAACACAGAGGGAAGGTGTGGGCTTTCTGGCAGCCATTCGGCCTGCAGGGACTACCCCCTGCTCTCTGACCGGGCAAACGGCAACCAGTCAGGCGATACCATCTGCTCAGGAATGCCTCCACCACGACACCAGAGCGAAGTTACTTGGTGGAATGCACTGTACTCACCTTGCTCTAGTGAAAAAGTTAGGGTAAGTCCCTGATTTTTTTATTCACAGGTTCACGGGAAAGCCCTGCGATGGCTGCGAGGTGGCTGCTGCATTGTATAACTAACACAGCGCCATGGTGCAGCGACTGTGTGGCTTTCAACGTGTCTAGGCAGCCCCCTAGTTGCTGATTAGCTGTTCTCTGGATGGCTTTGCATATTCAGAGCAGCTGTGAAAATGGCTGTACAGCAGACTTTTTGCACGTTAAAAGTACTATGCAGAGGTGGAATTTGCACATCCCTCCTTGAAGAAAGAAGTTTAAATTCCCCTTTGCACAGGTGATTCCAGATAAGGCTTTTATCCTGCAATTACCCTACCTCAAACATGCGATTTGACTGAGGTGGGGGGAAATGCTGTCATCTTCCATTTGTTACTCTCCCATGTTTTCCCATCACCTTCCATCTTTTTTCTCACCACAGAATATCCTTTAAGGAGAAAAAGATGGAATAGGTGCTCAGTGCCTTTTGATAGCACCTCCATCTGGAACCAACCCACGTCACTGAAGTTCAAAAGGTGGATGCATAAGCCAGTCATTCCAACCATGCTTTCCTTTTTCTGAACATGTGAAGCAGTCTCTGCCTCGTGATTGACATCACAGTGCCAGTAACCAATGGGAGTGGGACGTGACCAAACAGGAAGAAAAAGCAATCACACACACACACACACACACACACACTTAGGAAAGATTCAACATTTATATCTTTTCTACAATGCAGAAGTATCTTACTAGCAGAGCAATAGGCCTCAGAATTCAAGTGACAGGAATTAGGGGATCAAAGTGTTGGTTTGGGGCATTTAGTGTCTAATCCTTGTTTTTTTTATCATTTTTTTTCTCCCTTTGTTTTTATAGCTGTGTATTCATGACAATTACAGAAACAATCCATTCCATAATTTTCGACATTGCTTCTGTGTTACCCAGATGATGTACAGCATGATTTCACTCTGCAATCTCCAGGTACATCTTTCTTTATCCACTTTTGTTCTCTCCAGTTCTACTATCAGTAGAAGAATGGATTTGCATTCATGAAGCATCATGGATGTAAATGGCCTCTAGCATATAGCTACATTTTCCCCAGGGTGCTTGTTGTCAATTTAGTACTGAAAGACAAAATGTAGAGTGTGTCTTCCATCACCCATATAGTTATGCCCGGATAACTACTCCAGAACTCGTTTCATTCTCTAATTGTTTACATTCAAGAGAAGAACCAAAGGGTAAAGTGAATTGAAAGATGGGCTACAGTTTTGACACATTCAGGGTCTCATCATCATGTAAACCAGGACTAGCTCATGAAAAATAGCAGGCCCACAACATTATTTTGTCTGGGCCCTGCAACACCTTACTGATGGTGAGACATGAAGGGTTAAATTTTGAATTATGTTAGCTAAAGTTATAAGTTCTGCAAAGCCTATGTTCCTTATCTTCACTCAGCTTCTGAGGAATTTTTGCTGCTGTACCTCTGCTAAGATTGGCCTTGCAGCTGTGTCCATATCTCCTATTTCTTTGCTTGTTGCTTTTTTAGAGGCTACAATGCTATTCTTTGATTCTGTAGAAAAAACTAGGAAGCTAGACAGTTTCATTATCATTGTTTCACTTTTGTGAATGCTGTAATGTTTCCCTATGCTTGCTTGACCAATATGAACTATAAAAAGAAGCCACAGACAAAAGTCTTCGCCACTCCCTGCATTTTTTGCTGAGAAGCACAGAGAGAGGTGAACAGCGCTGTTTTGAATAAAGCTAAATCGAATCCTCCTCTGACTACCTGGGTCTTATTTTAAGTTGCTCCAGGCAACAATGGCCTGTTTGAAATACAAAGCCAAAGTACATGATAGGTTAAATGCATAATTACACTTTGTGTATGAATCTTTATGTTTAAAAACAAGCCACTTTGAAGGTCATCAATCTGTATTGAGAGAATTGTGCAGGAGAGGCGAGATTAACCCTCTCTCTGTGCCATTTGATCCATGAAAATCCCTCCTCTTAGATGCTCATTGCCCTGGAAGGGAAGCTGCTTTTTGGCCAACTCTACATTAAGGGACCCTTACAGAGCTTTTTTTCTTGGGTCTTTCCATGTTCATTACAGGCTCCATTAGATGGTGACCAACGGCAACCACCTGATTTGTAATTGAAAACTTCCCCTCTGGGCAGTGCTCCATAAAGTTCAATGAAACATCACCATCTAGTGATGGAATTAATCCCACGATTATTTTAAAGACTGCATTATCTCTGTTATTGTTTTTTAAGTGAGATTACCAGGGAAAAGCATGGGAGGTGTCCTGGAGGTTACCAGCGTCACGTACAGGACCTGCAAACTTCCACAAGTGCCCAGTCATGAGCTTGCAATAAATCGTTCATGTAGAGAAGCTCTTTGTGTCCATGTCAGCTTCCTGTCCACAACAAATAGCATCATCAGGAAAGGGGTTCAGGGGAAAAGGGTTAATCCCCCTCCTCCTACCTCATGCCATAGACCCAGGGGCTATCATAGCTGGGGTGGGGGTTAGGATATGCAAATGTATTTTTAATATCAACTTGTTTGGTACACAGAGGAGGGCAGTATGAGGACAAAAGTGTCTTGGATCACTTTCCAACCAGCTTTAGTGTAGGCAGAACTGCCACGACTTCCTCTGGCACCTTCACATCATCCTCTGCTCTGAGTGTGCTTAAGGGCTGCCAGTTGCAGAACAGAAAGGTGGTTGGTGAGGAGGCACTTCTGCTCTTGCTGAAGCTGGTAAGAAAAGGACAAGGAGGAACTTCTGCATTTCCATCCCTTCCCCTGGATGGCAAGCCCAGCAATGATTTCAGGCCAGTGGTGATCCATTCTGGAACAGCTTGCCTGTGGATGGTCTTCCCCAAGCCTGCCCCATCAAACACAGAGCCTATCTACAATACTGCTTTAAAACGGTTTAAAATGGTTTATAACAGTTTTGAGAACTGTTGGGGCCCAGGATACACTGCATATACAGTTTTCAAAACGTTTTCAAAGTGTTTTATCCTGCGTGTGTAGATAGGCTCAATGTCTTAGGAAGTTGGCCCTTGCTAATCTAAGCAACATCAGGTTTATTATTTCCAGTAGCTGGAGCTCACATTTTCATAGCGAACTTAACATTGCAATCCTATCTTTGTCTACTCAGAAGTAAGCCCCATTGACTTGGATGGGAATTACTCCCAGGTAAGTGTGTGGGAATGCACACTTATAAATGACCAGGAGACTCAGCAATGGTGTTTGGCAGAAAGGGACTTGAATTCTCTGAGTTAGGCCTAAGTTATTATCTCAAACAATAGATAACCCCAAATAAATTCCAGATCACTTGATCTTCTCATTTGTCTTCAAATCATGCCTGAAAGGCTCAAATAAATGCCTTGCTTAACTAATAAATATCTTGACACCTTACAAAATGAGAAACCTTTGCCTTTAAGTAAAACTTCCCACTATCATGCGAAAACTAACTTGTCTTTTCCATCCTATTGTTAATTATACATCAGAGGCCTGCTTGAATAATTTGCTACTGCTGCTAAAAAAGAAAAGAAAAAGAGAAAGCATCTTCAATCTTGCCTGCAATAAATGTAGCTCAACTGTTCACTGAACCCGAATTATAATCCACTTTTCCAAATTGTAAATGTGTTTTTTCTGTACTACAAAAGTCATATGAAATTACAAGGCTGCATTTTTCCCCTCCTGCTTAGGTAAAGATTTCCCAGATGGATACCTTAATGCTAATGACTGCATCGGTGTGTCATGATCTTGATCACCCAGGATATAACAACACGTATGTATCCTTTTTGGAGAGGGTGATCGGGAATATAACAACTCTTTGGACAAATGCAGACCAAAACATAGTCCACAATTCAGCACATTAAGGATGTCTTACAGTGCAATCCTATGCATGCTTATTCAGAAGTAAGTTCCACTGTGTGCAAGAAGGCTTAGTCTCAGGTGAGTGTGCATAAGATTGCAGCTTCAGTCTTACCAGTGGAGGCTGGTGGCTTCAATTCTGGGAAGACTGTGAATCTATTCTGGGTTTCAGTCAGAACTGGCTGGAATACTAAAGGAGCTATCCAACATGCTGACCCTATCCTCAAAATGGGTTCTGCACCTTGGATAGCTCCTTTAGAGTACTGGCTGGTTTTGAATGAAACCCAGAATGGATTCAAAGCCCCAGTGAGATTGGAGCCATTGAGTCCTACTGAAATTTGTGGGGCTTGAAAGCATTTAGCTGTTCATTGGACAGTCAATTTCATGCTTAGTGCAAATTAGGATTTCCAAATTAAAAAGAAGAATGCATTGCCAAAACAGAGAATGCAGGTTTGCCTGAAAATTGTATGTGTACATTTATATGTATAGATGCACACATAGAAATAGTAAAAAATGCAATAAATCTCGCCCTTGTGCAGAAGCCTTCAACCAGTGAGCCTTCTCAGTCTGCTGTCCAGGTGTTCACTGTGGATGGGCCACTTCAGGGCCCTTGTGCTCCCTTCTTAGGATCCTTTAACTTTAAACCAGTTTTAGACTGGACATCCCTTCAAATAGAGGACGCCATCAAATAAAAAACTGTCCTCTGCAAAGTAAGAAACGAGGTCACCTTAGTGCAAATAAAGTGAAGTAGGCAAATTTAATTTTCTCACAGTACATAACAGGTATGCACATTTATTTTACTGTGCATACACAGTGGCAAGAAGCCAATCAGGGCTCCCTGCTGAGTGTATTTTCTGCGAGGTAAAACAGCCTTTCACCCATATTTGCTAATCGGTAGTGTGAGAAGTGTCCTGTGGGCTGGAAAATAAAAACTCTTGACAAATAGAAGCTAGCTCCTTATACAAGTAAAATAATTGGTTTCCGGCAGCAAAACAACAGCACAGGCATTGTGCAGAGGAAACAAAGACTTGGCACAATATCCTTGACAGAACTGGAGGAAATGTCACTATTGTAGGTGTATTATGTGTACAAAATAGTGGTATTAAAACTAGCATGTAGAAGGATCGAGATGTGGAAAAACTACTGAAGAATTGAAAAGACTGGAAAAGAGCCCATCAAAATGTGAATTTAATTTTTGCTAAAGGTTATTAAACTATTGAGTGTGCTTGAAAATGTTCTGTACACGTTGCTATTTCCCTCATATTTGGTGTAACAGCAAGGCTGAAATGGGAGGTGGGATGGGGATGAGGCAAGGTGGCATTTGCCTAAGAGACCAGCAGTCTCTTCCACCACCCAACTAGCATTGAGTAAGGCCATTCTCTTATCAGCAGGTGCACACTCTAAGATGTCAAAACAGTTCTTTTCCTCCTCTTGAATGGGCATCTGAGCATGCTCAGTCCTTCTGTTCATCTCATTTGTACACTTGCATTAGTTCACCACGGCCGTGAGATTGTCTTGTGAAGCTGCTTATAAAGACAGCTGCGATTATTTTCTTCAAAGCCAGTCCTGCAATAGTCTTATTTAGAGCCTCAGTTCGTGAGATACCATCAATTAGCATAGAATCAAAACTTCAAGGTCTTCTCGCCCAAGGATCAAATGTCTGGAATATAAGTCTGATTCTTAATTATGAAGCTGAGGCCTTTTAGGGGATCTTCTTGTAGGTCTTCCCACAACCCTCATTCAAAACATTTCACCACCCCAGAAGAAATTATAAATTTTGAGAAGGTTTTTTTTGTTTTGTTTTTGTTAGCCAAATTATTTGTCCCTCTTAGTACCAGATTAACAGTATGCAGAACACTTCATTGGTTTTGCGAAAGCAGACTAACACTCTGAAATTTGTTCCTGCCCTCCCCTTTTTGAAAAGAACTTGATCTTGAATGTGGAAGAAGAAACTCAAATTTGGGGCTTGAGAATCCCTAACAGATCCAAATTGTGGTGACAATACAAATAAGCACGACCCCTTAGGACTGCTAGTCCATTTTCTTTTCTGTCTTTCCTTCACATTAGGTACCAGATCAATGCCCGAACAGAACTTGCTGTGCGCTACAATGACATTTCACCGCTAGAGAACCACCACTGTGCAGTAGCCTTCCAGATCCTTGCGCAACCAGAGTGCAACATTTTTTCCAATGTTGATAAAGACCAGTTCAAACGGATAAGGCAGGTAAGGCTTAGAAGGGTGTGGTAAAGTTTGCTACCATGTGCCTTATGCATCACATATAACTGTAACTGAGTTAGATTTCTTATTTAGTGCAGGGGTGAGCAACTTCAGGCCCGGGGGCCAATTCTAACCCTCCAGAGGTACCAAACCAGCCCTTCAGGGTTTCCAGAAGGCTACATCCCCTTTCTCTGGCCCCACCGCTTCCCACCCACCAAGCGTTTCCCCATTCTGAAAGGTTGAAATGCCTGCCCTAAGGCTTTATTACTGGCAGTAAGAGCTTTAAGCTAAAATAGGCTGGCATTGGGTGTATTTTGTTCTACCCCTTTTACCTTCAGCCTCACTCACACATTGAATTCCTCCATCCAACCACCCTGAGAACCTCTCTGAAATTCAGGCTGAAAGAAGTTCTGGAAAAGAGTGCTCTTGAGCATATCCAGAGTGACTCCATCTCTCACTATTGACAACCAGTCCTTAAAATCTGTGCTTAGGAGGAAATATTTCAGGTCAAAGGGCATTGTTCTAGGCACACTTAAACCTCAGTACCCCTTATTTTAGAAATTAAGCATTGGTTATGGTTAAGGAAACCAGCCAAACCTGATGAAATAAGCATCTCACTGACCATGGGCTCAGTCATGTGGGAAAACTGCTCTTTTATAATTTTTTATAAAAGCCCTGAGAACCTGTTAAAAAAAAAGTATGAATAAATAATGCATTTCTCCCACATACAGACACATCAATTTTGAAAATTGCACATGCCCTGAATAAATTGGCTGAGTTCAAGGAGACATTTGCAGTCACATGCTATGTTGGAGCTCTTTGTTTAATGTTCCCAGCGTCATTTTCTTTTTGTAAAAGCCACTATGAAGCCCCGAATTTGGATCAATGCCATGGTGAAGGGAGAAGGGGACTAATACTTTCCTCCTGCACCATGGCCCTGATCCTGGTCAGACCCCTGCAGCTGATATTCACTACCGAGGAGAAAACTTGCATGCTTAAAAAAAATCCCCTTCATGGCTGCTTGGGCAGGGGGAGGGCATCTGACAGGACATGGTGGTGGCGGTGGAAAGGTACCTGTGGTGTTACCCCACAGTTCTGTCCCCTTAAGTATGTCTGGTTCAGTATGTTTAGAGAGTGCAGAATGTTGGACTGAGTGGGTGTGGCTGGTGATGTTAGAAAAGGGAGGGGGAGGAGGATATATAAAGTGAAAGAGTAGTTTGTCAGTAGGTTGGGTAGAGGGTGGTTAGGTGGAAGATAGATGTGTTTAGCTGTGTGTTCTTGTCAGGAGTGTGTGAAGAGTAAATAAATATAAGATTTTAAGGATTTAGGATTATTATTATTATTAATAGAATTATTAGGAATAGGTAGGTATTAAATTGAATTTGAAGGAACTAAGAACTGTAAACAACAATAAACATTTTCTTTTATTTTGCTACCACAAGCCACGTGTCAGCTTGGCTTTGTCACCTGCTCTATTAGTTCATAAGAAAACACATTACATTAAACCTTCAGCCCAGTATAGTAACAGAAAAACCTTTTCAAAACCTCTGCTATAAGGGAAAAGTGGTGTTTCTTTTACCCTTCCCTCAGGTGTTTAAGTGGTGCTGCTTAGCCTGAGAGGGGTCTGCGCGTCTCGGCCTGGTGTTTGAGGCTGTGGCGTCACAGTACCTTCTCTCCCTGCAGTGTGGTTCCAATGTAAATCTTCCACTGACATTGATCCCAGAATTACATGGGAAACTCCAAACATGGATCTTCAGCATAAGGTGTAGTTCAGCTCTTGTCTCACAGGTTTATCCCCAAAATCTTCACTGGAGTCCCAAAAAGATGCTTGGGAATGGTAGAAAATATTTAAAAGGGAAGATGTTTGAGTGCAGGGATAGGACATGTGAAGTAGTGACTTTTCTAGTTTAAGAAGCATAAATGTCTTACAATGTTTATTTTGCACAGGGGATAATTACATTAATCCTAGCAACAGACATGGCAAGGCATGCCGAAATATTGGACTCTTTCAAAGAAACATTGGACAACTTTGACTACTCAAATGAGGAGCACGTGACCCAGGTAAGATGATTTTGTTCTGTTCTTGGCAGGTGATCGGTAGAAAAGCAGTGGGAAGGAGCCAGTGGAGACTAGTGGCCCTGATTTTGGTGGAGCTGTGAATCCATTCTGGGTATCAGACTGAACTAGCCAGAACTCTATCAAGGTGTTGAACCCTATCTGCAAAATAGGTTCAGCACCTTGGGTAGCTCCTTTGGTGTTCTGGCTGGTTCTGACTGAAACTCAGAATGGTTCCTAGCATTACCGATCAAACAGCATTGTGCCACTATTCAGTGTTTCCTGCTTTAACAGATTTCTTGCAATAAGAAAAAAGTTGGGTAGAAGTGGTGGGAGAACACGGGGGGGGGGGGTAGAAATGGAAGGCAACATCATCTGGAGTTCCCCCCCCCCCACGTAACATTCTATGAATTGAGGTAGAATGATTGCACAATAAAAGCCTTATCTAGAAGTAGCCTGTGAACACCCATTGCTTTTCAGTGAGGAAAAAATAATCAACGTTCTCCCATCTTCTACCATTCTTTACCTAAAATTAATGTAATTTTATCCAGTTGTATCACTTCCTTTATTCTGCTCTTTACCACCTACATTTAACTTGATAAATAAAGGATTGAGCCACTCATCTTTTTAAAGTGATTTTAAAATGAGAAGGATCATGCTCCTTGATCATCTCCAGGTGCCTATATCTCTCAGATTCTAAAATCACAGTTTTCCCTCCCTCCCTCCATCACACAAAAGGTTACAGCAATGAGGCTGATCAACTTCAGTTTTCATAATGAGGATGTGCTATCTAAGTGAAATGGAATGTACCATCAGAAAAATGAAATGCACAGAGAGGAATTCCCTCAAATCAGATCTTGCAGGGGGGAAAAGGCTGCAAGCTAAGAATGTGCAGCTGCAGGCAGGGTGCTGCGTTTGGAGGGATACAAATTAAGGGATAGTTGCTTCCATCATTGTGAAGACTCAAAGCCTGGAATGTGGAACTATGGGGTTGGGAAGATATTATTGAATATGGATGGTGGCAGTGGAGGCTGTTGGCTGTAATTTTAGTGGGGCTGTGAATCCATTCTAGGTTTCAGTTGGAACCAGCCAGAACCCTAAAGGAGCTATCCAAGGTGCTGAAACCTATTGTTATCCTGAGTCCAGCACCTTGGATAGCTCCTTTAGAGTTCTGGCTGAAACCCAAAGCGGATTCACAGCCCTACTGAATTAGAAACCACTAGCCTCCACTGGATGATGGTTTGGTTCCTAATATGTTGTTTTTGTGCGAATTTGTAAACTCAACCCATTCAGAAGCTGGGCATGTCAAATGTAGGTAAGTGCCTTAAAATGTCAGCTGTATAATGAAGGGAAAAGTAGAAAATGGATATGAATAAATAATAATAATAATAATAATAATAATAATAATAACCCTTATGCAGGTCCAGAGATTTGATGTGAGCACAGTGGATGCAATGTGGAACAGCTAGTACATACAGAGGAGGGAGCACATCTCAGTGGTAGAAAGTCCCAGGATGCATCCCTAGCATCTCCAGCTAAGATGATCAGTTCGCAGGGTGATGGGAAAGACTTCTGCTTGAGATATAGGAAGCTGCTTCCAGTCAGAGTAGACAGTTCTAGGTTAGATAGTCAAATAGTATAAAGTGACTTCCTGTATTTCCTGGAGTGTCATGCATGGACCTTGAGCAAGGGCAATTGAGTGCAAGCCACATTCCACTGTGATCAGTCGCAGAAACCTCATTGCTTTCCATCAATCTTGATTGGATCCCCTGCTACTTTCAGTGCTGATATCCCACAGTTCAAATAGACAAAATAGTGCCTGGTAAAAGGTGCAGATGAACACAACAGATCTCTTACCATGTTTTAAACACTTTCCTGCTTTCAGTTGAAGATGGTACTGATCAAATGTTGTGATATCTCCAATGAAGTGCGCCCAATGGAAGTGGCAGAGCCATGGGTAGACTGCTTATTAGAGGAGTATTTTATGCAGGTAAGTAGAGTACATCCAGAGGTACCACTCTAATAGTTCAGATTTGCACAGTCACTGCGGCTTAAGCAAGCCATGGCATGTGCTGGCCGCCATTTTCCTAATGAACCAACAACATCAGGTTATTTGAGGATTGTTTCCCCCTCAAAGAAGGCATGCCACTAGAGTTTGGATGACACAACAAGCTGCTCTCAGGCAGGTAACTGGGCAAATGATGCCATGGCTTAAACAAGTCACCACGGCTTGTTTAAGCCGCAGTGATTGTGTGAACTGGGCCATTGCCTGACATTATAGATTCACCAAGATAAAAAGAGACTTTCTCAATAGGGTCAGGGAAAAGTGCCATTCTGACAATATATTCCAAATAGAAAAGATTGTAATTGACTGGAATGTGTAACCTAAAAAGGCAATCATAGACAAAAAATGCAAATGTTATTGGATTACTGCTTGTTGTTCCTAGTAGCCTGCTTTCAACTTAAGTCAACATATGAACAGTTTTAAACCAAAAGAGGCAAGATTTGATTGTAGAAAAAAATAAGTTGAATGAGCAACAACAGTTGGGTCAGGGTTGGGGTATTTATATCTGTATGGATGACTTTGAAACATTCATGACTAAGCCTACAAGGACTGAAATTGTGTTTAAAAAGAGAAGGAGGGAAAGCTCCCTGAACATTTCAAAAGGACAACCTCATTAGTATTGAAAAAGGCACCTTATGGTGCCATGGTTATTATTTCCATTGGAAATGATTGTAGGAAGGAACAAAAAAAAAATCCAGAGTAATGGCCCAACTAGCCTGCCCATATGCCAATAAAAGTGTGTATTAACAAGCTGTGGCAGTTGGCACTACACCAAGTAAAGCTTGATCAGGATGGGAAGCACAAAAAAGCAATTCTGTTCTTTCTTGATTTAACAAGAAATCACTTGGATTTTTTTTTAAAAAAACACACATCCGATAAATACACTGTGCAAGACCAAGCAAAAGGAGCAGCTCATGAGAAAGTGCTGAGTGCAAGTGCTTCATTCATTTAATCTGCCTAGTGACATTTCTCAAGGCCAAGCTATACCTTACATTATTCATGTTTAAACTGGCCAGTTTTATTTTGAAGAAAAAATAGTTGCAGAGCCCTGGTCCAGAACATGTCCCTGATCTACAATGAGGCCCCATCTTTGCTCTTGTTTTACATGAGCAGTGAAGACATTTCTGTGCTGCTTGACTTTAAATGGTTTTTAATATGGGGTTGATGCTTTCTGAGGTTTTCATGATACCGCAGGTGTCAATTTGGTTTGTTGTTTTGAATTTGTTTTTATCTTCTTTTCCTTTTTGTACACTGCCTTGGGGGCCAAAAGGCAGATTGTAAACATTAATTATTGAATTAAAATTGCCTTGACACATTGCTACATCTGGCCTAGAGTGACCGGGAAAAGTCTGAAGGCCTTCCAGTGGCACCTTTCATGGACCGAGACAAAGTAACCAAACCTACCGCACAGATTGGCTTCCTGAAATTTGTTCTTATTCCGATGTTTGAAACTGTAACAAAGGTAAGGTCAGACAGACAATTCAACTGAAGTTTTTTTTATCAACTAAAAAGGTACATGCCCACCCAATTCATTGGGTGATGCAACTTTTTTAAAGTTAATTATTTTTCATGTAAGTACTTATAAAATGCAGATGGAAGGCACTATCATAGAAGAAGCATTCCTCTTCTTAGCTTATATACAACTGGCAATGTCTGTTCTAAAATGGTCTCTGCTATAGCATATATATGAATCGTTTAAAAACAATGTATGTTTTTCTTTCAAAACTATTGTTTGATTTATATGCAATTTATACTAACAGCCCAAGGCTATCTATATTTACTTGGGAGTAAGTACCATTGTTTTCAATATTTATGTATTTATTTATTACATTTCTATTCCACCCAATATCCAAAGCTCTCTGGGCAGTTCCCAAGTAAATGTGTATACAATTGCACTGATTTGATTTGATTCAATTAAATTTGTATGATTTATTGACTTCCTCATCAACAGCTGTAATAAGTTATTAACATTCCAAGATGTCAACTAGAATTGGAAAAAATATTCATTTTTATTTTAGTAAAATACCTCCCTCACCTACAAAAACCCACACTGCCTTATACAGTGAGCCTTTCTACTTGAGGCAGTTATTGTGCATTCATGATTTCTCCCTCATGGTTTGTGGGTGCTTTACAGAACATTGGCATCCTCCAAGGCCTCTCCCGTGAACCGTTTTAGCATGTATTTCTCTGACATGGGAAGTCTTGTATTTCTGTCAATGGCAACATGAAATTCTGGTGTATTTGCATAATTCTACTACATCACAGTGCCACCTAGTGGTTGTGTAATGGAACATATAAGAAGGCAGAGAAAGAAAAACCTGAGGGAAAGAAATGTGTAAAAGAACAGAAAGAATCTGGCAGCAAAAGCCTCAGTACATGAGGCAGTTAAAAACCTCATGGAGAAAAACTCAAGAGTTGTCATGATGAATGCTTATCAAGTAAAATTAAACTGTTGAAAAAGAAGTTTAGGCCACAATCCTATGCATGTTTAGAAAGAAAAAAAGTCCTATATCTCCCAGTGATTGACCTGCCTTGCTTTATTTTAGCTTTTTCCAGAGGTTGAGGAAGTAATGCTCCAGCCACTTTGGGAATCCAGAGACCGCTATGAGGAGCTGAAGCAAACAGATGATACTATGAAAGAGGTAAGATGAGTTCCTTTTTGCATATCTTTGTCTTGTCTTCATCACGTCCTGCCCAGTTAGATCCCCTAGCTTGTCTCCATTTCTAGCGCTGAGCCGACCGTTCTCAAAAGATATTTTCCCTCTAGAAAAAGAAGGCCATTTGCAGAATTTCTCCAAAAGTCTCCACTATTTTTTTGCCAGCCACCAGTTCCGTCTCCACCCCCTGCAACCTTGCCCCACAATGCCCCGAAATAAAACTATATCCAGGAAATTGTGGAGGATGAAAAATGGTGGCCAGGCTGCCAAGACAGTTATTGTTTATTTATTTCATTTCATTTCTGTACTGCCTCATAGCTGAAACTCTCTGGGTGGTTTACAACAATTGATAAAAATACAAAATGCAACATAATAAAAATAGTCTAATTTTTTTAACACAGAAAAATCAAAACAATGTAACAGCTAAAAATAAATAAACAGTTGCTGCTGTTGTTGCTACCTGCAGCAGTAGTAAAAAACAAACAACTCCAAATATTGAGGGTTAACAAAGGATGGCGGTGAGCTGCATTATTGCCAAAGAAACTGTTGGAGAATTTCTCCTTTCCCTGAAGAAACTTGGTAAACTGGTCCCCCAAATTTCTCTGCCCAAAAATAGGGCAGAGATTTGCTTAAGAAAATATGTTTAGAGATGCCTCTGGAATTAAGGAATGGCAATAGCCCAAATAGTAAGCCAGCCTCCTTCAACCTGCTACATTCCAGATGTGCTTAATGACAATTCCCAGTATCCCTCAGCCAGCATAGCTGTAGTAAGTAAACACAAGCTTGGCATATGAAGTATCTTGCATTGCTGCTAGAGATTATTATTCTTTGCAGATCATGACCTTTATGATGCTCATCTATGTGCTAAGCAACATCTGGGGGCAGTTGAAAGAGTGCATGGAGAAATCAAGGGGGCATTATTGTTTTTGTTTTAAATCAGTCCAAATTCATTCACTTGAAACAAAATAGATCACAACAGCTACTTTGTAATAAATCACAACAGCTAGTTGTTTCAGCTACTTCATGCAGAGCATTTCATTTTTTAAAAAAACCTGTTGTCTAATCAACTGATTGCTACAGAGGGAAATGTGTGGTATCTGATACTTCCAAAAATATATAATTTAGCCACACATACTAATGCTGAAAGAATTCCTTTTGTTACTGTGATGTGCACTGACATGTGTGGGAGATGGTGGTTAATATCATCAACAAGGTCTCTGGCCCTTCCTGCTCTTGGGGATGTTTTAAATGAGAAGTTACAGTCCCTGAGAACTGAGTTTTATGTTGTGAAACTGAAAGAAGAGAGAACCTGTGGGAATATTACAACCTATTTTCCGATAGGTTAAAGATCACTGTAAGTGACTAATTGCTGAAACTTTGTCAATTTTCAAACCGGTCACATAACAGTCGGAAAGCTGAGCAGAGTTGCTTTGATGACCAGTGATGTTGCACATAATGTTCACTCAGACGTAAGTCTTACTGCATTCAGTTGGGTTTACTTCCAAGTACATAGAATTGCAAACTTCATCATTGCACCCTTAATTATAAGCACATTGATCATATTGGCTAGGGAGTCATAATCCAACACATCTGGATGGTGCCAGGTTGGGGAAGGTGCCTTCGTGACTGTGTAAGCCAGACATTGTGCCTGCTTTTAATTCCTCCACGTTGGTCCAACGAGATGCACAGAGTTGCCCTTTCCTCTTTGATGGTCTTTTCTTTCTGGCCTTTCTACCCCGCAAGCCATCCTGATCTGGCTCTATTTCAAGCTGGATCTTTATAGCAAAACTCTTCCATTTGCTTTCATCAATGTGTGTTCAAACAGTTGAGGCTGGTGGCCCACGGTTTTGGTGGGTCTGTGGTTCCACTGAGACCCCCAGTGATGCTGGAGTCAGAAAATGGCTTTTAAGGGTGTTGAAAGTGGTCAGAAATACACTTTCTGGAGGTGTCATTTCCTGTGGTGTTGTCCATCTTAATTTCTTTTGCCCTATTATCATTTCTGCTTTTAAAACATGTGAACAGAGATGATAGCGGTACAAGTGTATTTCACACCACATTTCTTCACACAGTGCATGTTTAATCTCACTACCACTAGATGTGGTGACAGCCACTGTCTTAGATGCTTTAAAAGATTAGACTAATTCTTGGAGCATAGGTCTATCAATGCAACTAGTCATGATAGCTATATGTATCTTGCAGGTTCAGAGAAGGTATGCCACTGAATACCGGAAAATAGGAGATTGGAATTGCCTTCACGTCCTGCTTCTGTGCCAGTAGAAGCATTTCCCCCTGTAGGAAACAGGATGCTGGACTAGATGGATCATTGGTCTGATCCAATGAATCCAACTTCTCATCCAACTTCTTCAGTTTTTATGCTCTTGCATAGAGTAAATATTACTGGCAATAATGCCTCTGCCCAGAGGAGACTGGTGGCTCTGATTTTGGTGGGGCTAGAAATTCATTCTGGGTTTCAGTCAGAACCAGCCAAGACTCTGAAGGAGCTATCCTATGTGTTAAGCCTATTTTGGGGGCAGGGTTCAGCACCTTGGATAGCTCTTTTAGAGTTCTGGCTGGTTCTGACTGAAACCCGGAATGAATTTCTAGCCCCACCAAAATCAGAGTCGCCAGCCTCCCCTGCATCTGTCCTTCTATTTCAACTCTCTAAAAAAAAACCCACATATAAAACTATAGTAAGACAAGGATGAAGGGAAGGCGCCATCGCAAGCTTGATTGGAATGAATGTAGTGTTTGGATGGAAATATCTGGCTCCAGCCTGTATTGTGAGATTATTTGGTTATCAAACTGTGTAGGGAACATTAAGTATCAGTACAGTTTTCTCTGTGTCAATTAGAAAGAAATATAATGGCTGCAGTCCACCAAGCACTGTTGCTATAGATTCTGCATTGGCTTTAGCGGGACATCTGCAGGGACTATTGCAAACTCCTTTGGAATGAATGGATCTCATGCAGTGAACATGTTTGGCAGATCTGCCCAGTCACTCTGCAGCTGCCATGTTGACAAATCACATGCCACGCAGCAGTCAGTGTCTCTGTTATTCTATTCTACTCTTAACTAGTTACAGAAGAAGAATGAAAGTTTGACAACCGGAAGTAGGGAGAAGTAAAAAGCAAAGTAAAGATGGGGCACCTCAAGGTAAGGTACCTTTCTTTTTTAAAGGAGTCTTTCACATTAGCAATCGCAGGACTTACATAGTCTGAACAACAGGTGTGTGATAGTCAAGTATTTAAAATATTAAAGAAAGAAAAGTGTCTTGTGGCATGTCTTATAACTCCTTGGTTTCTCAGGTTCTTTTGGATTCTTATGAATCTTTATGGACCAAAGCAATAGTGCAAAAGGTTATCACTCTGGGGTTTTACCCTCCTCATCTATTTCTGCTGGATCTGGGAAATATTAAATTAACTCTCAAGCAGAGATTGGACGATACTGAACTTCAAGAGCTGTGGGGGTTCGTGAGAGACCCCTGTTCCCCGGCAGCGTTAGGTATATTAGATTACCCTGGTGAAGGAGGAATGGCGTATCTAGATTAGCTTTCTATTCCCAAATATAGGAAAGCATTCACCTTGGCCTGGTTGAATGCTCTCCCATCCAAACTGTTGGAGGGAAGATATAAAAAAATACCTGCAGGAAATAGATTCTGTCCTTGTAATAATTTGGAGATAGAGACAATAGTACATGTGCTCTTTAATTGTAACTTTTATAATGGGATCAGGAATGATTTGCTGCAACCAATCATATAGAAACTTCCTGGCCGATCCAGAGAATTTTTGGTCTCTATCCTTCTCCAGGGTAGGGATAAGTTTATAACAATCCAAGTCTCGAAAAAGTATATCTTGCCTCACGTGTTAGATCACAAATGGTAATTTGAGGATATTTCTATAAATTTGTTAAAATTGATAATTTTGTAACTTAATGGTTTTATGGTGTTAAACCATTGGACTTTGGACTTTGAACTTTAAAAAGTGTCTTGTGGCATGTAGTGTATTGAATGTGGCAAAAAAAAAAAAATCCAGCCAATATCATTGCAATATATACAGTTATATTTGTCAAAAATGTCATGGAAGAAAAATAATTAATGCATTTTTGGTCAGCTATAGAATTTATTTATTTACATTTATGTCCCTCCTTTTTTCTCCCAAGGAACCCAAGGTGGCATACATAATCCTCCTTCTCTCCATTTTATCCTCACAACAACAACCCTGTGAGGTAGTCTGGGTTGAGTGTCTGTGACTAGCTCAAAATTACCCAGAGAACTTCCAGGGCCAAGTGGGGACCAGAACCCAGATCTCTGACGCTCAGTCCTACACTCTAGCCACTACACTGGCTCTCAATATATAAAATGAATCATCAATAGTGAAGAGTAGAGAAAGTGATTCCTATCAATGGGTTGGATCCAGACTTAGTCAGACTAGACCTATTGAAATCAATAGGTTTTAAGTTTCTTTAAACAATATGTGCAAAGAAAAGGGACACCAATCTGCAAAATGAATCGCAGTGCATGGAACTGCTCCAAGCCCACCATTTCCCTGTTCAGCTGTGTAGACTGATAGGGATTAGCACAGTTGCTGTGAGTGTGTGGCTTACAGGTGCGCTGAATCAGCGCATCTAAGCCCTGCCAAAAATTGTGGGTGGATGAGACCTGATTCTCTGGGTTTAATGATGTTTGTATTTTAATTCCAGCATTATTATGGATACAAAGATCCTTTAGAAGTTTGCCAAGACCAGCTAACCATCATGGGATTGCACAGCATTGAGAAAGGATGAGGCCGAACAGCTGACACCACAAGCGCTTTTTCCAGTTCTTTTTCTAAAGACTAGCATTTATCTTATGGATGCAAACAACAAGGAACCCCTGCTGTTGTACAAGATTTCTTTTCCTTTTATTTTTAAAGTCATCTTCTAAATAATATATTCTTATATCAAAATGGCTGCTGTAATTATTCTCTTTTCTAGATTTTATATGTTTTTTTGTTGTTGTTTTTTAAATACTGCTTCTGGTTGTTTTATGGAGATATCTTGCAGGAGAGGGGGGGATTTGTACTTTTAAAGAAATGTTTCAGAAAAGTTTATATGTAGTGTTACGTGCCATTAAAGTAACACCTGTCAATCTCATTATGTCTATGTACATTTAGGAGCCAGACTGGGAACCTCCTAAGTACATTTAGGCGTGTAATTTATGCCTCCTGTCACCTTTTTGAGACAACTGACAAAAAACCTCTAAGAAGAAACCTCATTTTACCGCATTTGCCAGTAAAACCCTTTTGAGAGGGAAATGGGAAGTGACAGAACAAGCCCTCAGGTGACACCCCACCCCACGGCTTGTTACTTAGTCCCATCTCCACAAATGCTACCCCTCTTCCTTTCTGTCTGGGTTGGTAACTGAGGGGACAGATATTCCTTCAGAGGAATACATAAAGGCCTAGTAGTTTCTAGTTGCCTTGTCCTTGAGCACTGAGAATTGTCAGATGCTGCAAAAATGGCCCATAGGGACATGAAGCAGGTCTGTTGCCAAGGACAATGGAGGCTGGTGGCTCCAATGTCAGTGGGGCGGTAAATCTGCTGTGAGTTCCAGTCAGAACTCTAAAAGAACTATCCAAGGTGGTCTGTAGGGACATGCAACAGTTCTTTTGCCAAGGGCAATGGTGACTGGTAGCTCTGATGTCGGTGGGGTGTTGAATCAGCTCTGGGTTTCAGTCAGAACTCTAAGGTGACTGGAACCTGGAGAGGATTCACCACCACTCTGACAAGGGGAAGCAGGTCTGATCAGTTACACCATCAGGGAAGGACTTTGGAGCAGATGTCCAGGACTCCACTCAGCAGGAGAAGTAGGTCCCCCATATGCAGCAGGAATGGTTTATCAGATTTTGAAGTAGTGAAGTAATACACATTACCTTCTACTCCATAAGACCAGTTCAGAATCTAAAATAGCTGCAACACTGGGTCAGGCACTGCAAATTGCCTGGATAGGAAATTTCTGGTCTCCTTCAAGAAACAATGGATTGTACTAAATTCATTTAGAATAAGCCTTGTTTAATGAATGACTTGTAATAGTTGGCTAACAAAATACTATAATAAGCTGGAGTTGTATCAGAGGCAATAAGGCTATATACATCAGTTGCTGGGGAACATGGGTGGAAGGGTGCAGTTGCACCATCTCCTGCTTGTGGGTCCCTGGTTTACAGATAGACTGGATGGACCCTTGGTTTGATCTAGCATGGCTTTTCTTATGTTCTTATGTTTGCATAGAGATGCGTTGGCAAGGAATTGCTCTAGGTTTAACTAGATATTTGGTATAAATGAGATTCATATGAGAATTCTACCATTGTTATTTTTATTTTTTATGGTGGGGATTATTCTATGCACCCATGCCTTAGAGCAGAGATGGGCAACTTGTTGCCCTCCAGCAATCCTTGCCAGCATAGCCAACACATTTGGAGGGCCACATGTTTCCCATCCCCACCTTAGAGGATCTGAGAGGGAGGGACCATAGCTTAGTGGTACAGCATGTTTTATATGCTGAAGGCTTGAGATTCATTCCCTGAATCCTCCATTGTTAAAAGCCTGTGGACTTGACGAGCAACTGCCAGTCAAAGTAGACAGTACTGGCCTAAACAGCTTTGGTATAAAGGCAACTTTGTATGTTCATATTGGACAAAAGCTCCTAGCCATTTTGCATGGAAGATAGTTGATAAGGGCAATGCTGATAGGATCCACTTTGAATATCAGACAATGAGAATTTGAACGGAGGAGAGGACTGGGAAATTCCTTGTACATAATTCTTAATAGTAGTAGCTCTCCCAAAGTCTATAGATGCCAGCATTCAAGTATGGTTTGGGGCCTTATGTGCATTGGTGCAATTGTTGGTCATGTGTAGCTCCCACAGCATCTCGTTAGATTTATGCATGAAAGCAAACCACAAGACCTAGCATGTGAGATGGAGTTGGGGAAAGGTAAGAGTGAAATCTGATGGGCATCAGGACCCATAGAGGGCATGCCCCACAGAGCTGCTGTCTGTATATCAAAGCTGTGTTTTACATAGCTGTGAGGTGTTTGAAGAAGAGGATATGAAAAGACTGAAGAAGACATTGCTCTGCTGTCTGTGCAGGGAGAAAAGGTGGTTCTAAAACTACAACTGAGGTTGCTGCAGATTGGACTGGTGTACTGAGGCTCTGGTTTAGCAGATGAACCAGGGCTGGCCAGTGGGAGTGAGGAAAGCTTCTAGGGACAAAACAAGTGGTTGGCAATGGCAACACACACAAACACAATTCCTGACATGGAGTTCCACTATAACTATGGACACAGTTTGATATTAGGCTTTTGTTCAGTGTTTGTATACCAATAGTTTGTATACTATTGTTGCTGAACGCACTTCATGCCAATAACTAAGCCTTAGGAGAAGCATTTCAACCTTTTAAAATGAGGAAAAACTGCACAAAAGCCAGGAAACCACCAAATTATTGTTGGTCGGAGAAAGGGAAAGGGGCATGGCCTCATCTTCAGACCTGCATCCAGTTCTGGGCACCACACTTCAAGAAGGATGCGGACAATCTGGAGGGGGTTCAGAGGAGGGCAACGAGGATTATCAGGGCTCTGGAAACAAAGCCCTATGAGGAGAGACTGGAAGAACTGGGCATGTTTAGCCTTGAGAAGAGAGGACTGGGGGGAGACATGATAGCACTCTTCAAATACTTGAAAGGTTGTCACACAGAGGAGGGCCAGGATCTCTTCTCGATCATGTCGGAATACAGAACACGGAATAATGGGCTCAAGTTACACGAAGCCAGATTCTGGCTGGACATCAGGAAAAACTTCCTGTTAGAGCAGTATGACAATGAAACCAATTACCTAGGGAGGTCGTGGGCTCTCCCACACTAGAGGCCTTCAAGATGCAGCTGGACAGCCATTGATCAGGTATGCTTTAAGGTGGATTCCTGCATTGAGCAGAGGGTTGGACTCGATGGCTCTATAGGCACCTTCCATCTCTGTTATTCTAAGATTCTGCGGAATACTGGAAGGCTGGATTGGGACCGTAGGTGGCCCACATTTGGCTCCCAGGCCTTCCTGGTATAAACACCAGAAGGGCACACAAAATAGAACAGGCAAAAATTATCTTTCATATGTTACAGTTCTCAAAAATGGATGCATGGCTTATCAGGTGCTGCGGATTTGAAACTGATGATCTGGGAGAAGCAAAAATCTCTCTTTCTCTCTCTCTCTCTCTCTCTCTCTCTCTCACACACACACACACACACACACACACACTAAATTGAAAACGCACTGTAGTTTCGACATGGGTTTTTCTTATGTTGTTCTTTAGGTGATTTATAAATAAAGAGCAGCACATATGGAAAGTGTTCCACTCCAAGGAAGCTCGTGTCTCTTTTTGAAGGGCATATGTACCCAAGCCATATGCCTGCAAGCTGCAGAGCTGCTTGCCAAGTCTTCTTACAGTTTTTAAAAAGAAATGTGTAGGTGGGTGCTCAGACTTTTATTCCATGCAAAACAGGAAATAAACTCAGGCTTCCCTTACTGAAGGACCTCAGTGACTAACACTTGGCTCTCAAGCACTGAATAATAAACTCATCACCTTAATTGTGACAAGACATTTTGGCAGAGCAAACCTTTACTCTTGTATTTGTCTGTGTAATTATGTTAATGTTCCCCCCCTTGGAGATAGCTCTCCATTATGTATTTTGGTGGATGAATCACTACTGTGTCCCTTTTCTTATCATTTCTGTTGATCAAAAATACTGTTTAATGTGCTCTGACATCCACCTACAATACAGACACATCCCTGCATGGGATCACACAACTGACCACTTTTGAAGTATTGCTCAGTACCTTTGAGTGAGCAGGATGCAAACGTAAATCTTTAGTTTTTATATGCTATTTGATGATGCCTGCTTGTTGACCGAACCAAATTTATTCTTCAAACAGTTGTGATTCCATTTCCCCCTCCAAATAAAACTAGAATAAACCACCTATTACCTTCAATGTTATTGTATTGGTATTTGTTGCATATTGCTGAACTGCCCCCCCCCCCCAAATTAATGCTGCTTCTAGGCAGGATGGTTTGAATTAATGATGCTTCTGGGGGGGAAAGGTGCAGTTAGAACTTGCACGTGCCTGATTCAGTTACAGCACTTATATCAGTTTCATGACAGGAAAGGGCCTTGGCTCAGTGGTAGGAAACCTGTTTTGCGTGTAGAAGGTCCCAGGTTCAATGTTTGGCATCTCCCGGTAGGGCTGGGGAAAGACTCAGAGATGCTACCAGTCATTGTATGGCAATACTGAGCTAGAGAGACCAACGGTCTGACCCAATATAGACCAACATCCTTACATTTGGGGCTATGAACACTAGTAGAAGTGGGGGCAATTTTATTGAACACGAAAGGCCCCATGTATTTTCAGCCAGAACATGTATAATAAAATGTTCATTGCTAAGTGGAATGATCCATAGAAACATATTTTTAATTATGTTTTTAGATGAATAATAAAGTTGAAAATTGTATAAAATACCTGAGTTGTAAAAGTTAAATACTGATTTGTGGAAATTAACTGCCTCTGCAAGGCAATAACTGCTGCATCTGTTCTTTTGACCAGGGTGGGCAACATGCACCCCTCCCCCATTATGAGGCCTTTGCAACCCTCTGTTGTGTTACTGAAATTTGTAGAAGTGGCCAAAAAAACAACCACAACCACAACCCCCCCCCCACTGATTTGCTGCTGAAAATCAGTGACAAACTACTACAAACCACTCCATTGTAGCATTCTGTAGCAGTTTGCCACTGATCAACATTTTCTTTTTCTTTTTTGCTACAACCACCAGTGCTCCACCCACAGAATTCCACAGGGTGGCAGCAAGACCTCCCAAGCTTGCCCATCCTTGCTTTTGGCAGTAAAATATATTTAGTTTCCCTGAAAATAAAAGTAGGATGTGATTTTCAAATGGAAAGCTAGGCAAAATGGTTCCAGGAATTTTGGAATGTTTGAAGGCAGCAGTCCTGATCCAACAAGCTTCCAGAGATGGGGGGGAAGCAGCATGGAAAGCAAAACCTACACCCAGTACCCAGATCACAATACATAATGTCTCTCACTGGATTTGGTCCATGCACGGTGTGAAACACATGGTTAGTGTTATCAGCCATGTGAGTTCTGCTCAACTGTGGGATGGAGTTGAGGAGCAGGGGGAGAAATTCTAGGCAACTCCTTATTCTTCCACCATGAAAGTAACGTTGGTTTCAAAGCTGGCAGAGCCCAACATCTGTTCAGTGGGGAAGTCCTCCTACATAGTAGAATGTGAAGATCTCTGAATCGAGGCCAGAAACAGCTTGAGTGTACAATTCAGCCAACCGTTTTTCCATCCCGTTGATTTCATGGGATGTATGTGCGCTATGGATATACTCAACTCTTTTCCAATGAATTCAATGTGACCAAAAGGTGCTTAATGGTAGTTGGATTGTGCCTTTCCTTTTTGCCTGATTTTCTCTACATATGTAATTACATTTTAATTAGTAGCCTTGATTTTTGTTTACAAGTAAGAGCAGATTCATTTCTGAATAAAGCCTTCCATTAACACAGCCAAAATCTTCAAAGATTAACCTCAGATTATTGACTTTACAGTAGTAGCATGGGGTATAAATTGGGGCATTATTTCTGAACGCTGACGCAAATCCCCTAAAATGGCAGATGGCCAGATAGCCTATGTCTGGAGGGTGTAATTGTGATGTCCCCAATGAATACAGTCTTGCTTCTAAGCCCTTGAAAACATTCCTGGCAATTGGGAACTAGACAAGGCTAGAAAGTCTTGGCCGTATTTCAATGACTACTTTCACATGTCATCAGAACACTGGAAGCGCTAGCGATGACGCTCTTGCTGGGGTTAACATTGAGTCCTTCACCAAACAACTGTTTGCCTGTTAAATTCATATTTACAAAGCTTGGCCACTCTTTGAAACTTTTGGGTGAACCCGGAGCACATGTTTGCTCTGTGCCAGCCCTTGGCTATATGTACAGCTGAGTTTAGCTGTCAATTCAATATCTTTGCCATGGAGATGTGGAGAGGCATGATGGGCAGTACACCATTTTGGACTTCGGCTTATCTCCAAAGTCTCTGTGGAATATTTCTGGAATGAGTTTGAACACTTGTTTTTCCCAGCTCAATATCTCTCTTGCTATACAACTACTACTGTTTTTTGCCATCTTGGAGATATCACATTCCTTAATATCCTGTCAGTAGAGTAGCTCTGCTGCTAATCTAATTCAATAAAAAGAAAGAGTCCTGTAGCATGATAAGAACTAAGATATCCTGTGGCATATGCTTTCATAGACAAGTGCCTTGTTCATTGTAATTATCAGGAGTTTGTTAATGATTTCTATGGGATGTGGATACTTATTATTATTATTATTATTATTATTATTATTATTATTATTATTATTATTTACATTTATATATATACTGCCCCATAGCCGAAGCTCTCTGGGGGGTTTACAAAAATTAAAAGATTGAACATTAAAAAGTCAATATACAAAATTTAAAACCATAAAACATTAAACAGTTGATATTTAAAACATTTTAAACTTTTAAGCCTGGCCAAAAAAGTCAGTTAAAACCTCAACTTAGCTGTTATAAATGCCTGGGGGAAAAGAAAAGTTTTGACCTGGCGCCAAAAAGATAACACCATCTTTTCCAAGTGAGGGAGATGAACTGCCTCAACTTCTGCTCCCTCATCAGCAGCAGCTATTCCAACAGGCTGAGATGACAGAGATGAGAAGAAGAGCAGGGCCATTCCACCAGCTTTGCAGAAATATTTAATTCCCCCCTTTGCACCCCATTACTTTTTCCTCGTGTGTTTTGTCTTTTAAAATTGTAAGCCTTTGAGCAGGGGCTGCCTGGTATTACTGATTATACGTAAGCCATTCCAGGCATAAAATTACTTTAACTAAATAAATAAGCCTGGTGCCCTCCAGGTGTTTTGGACTTCAACTCCCATCACGACCAGCCAGCATGGACAATGGTCAGGAAGGCTGGGAGTTGTACTGCAGGCTGGGGAAGGTTGCAATATGTAGCTGGCAATCTCTGCAAGCCCTTGAATTCTTGATTATTCTGGGGACAAATAGGTGACCATCACTTCCGTGCCCTGCTTTTTTGACTCTAGATGGAGGCATACCAAATACAAAATGGAGAAAGGATCCTGCCCATCTCGGTCTCATGGTTGGGTTCGCAGCTATATTTCATGGAAGTTTAGAGCATATGTCTTCTTTTATTTAATAGCTTTCCAGCCTGTTTTTCATCATAAAAACTCACACAAAGCAGATGGCAACATACTTTAAAATTCCAAATAGGACAGCAAACCATATAAACAATAAACAGTATTCAATACACTGTTTATTAAAAGATCATTAAAAGAACGAAGAAGGCAGAAGCAGCAGATAAAAACAGAGGTACATCAAGAACATTTCTCTTGGTGTGGCCTAGGAAATTCTGGCAGGCCACACTGTTTATTGAAATGTGCATGCATAGTGCACGCCACTACAAACCACACTGGTGTGTGCTCTCACATGCTTTGTTACTTATGGTCACATTCCATAACATTTTAGACGCCTACAAGGAGCATCAGAAACTTCTCCGAACTGGGAAGTACTTGGAGTTCTATGTAACTTCCCCCCACCCCAACAGTGGTTTTCAAGATGCAGCCACCGGGGGTTGCAAACAGCATAAGGAAGAGGGCAAGTGAAGGGAGAGGGTACTTAGTCTTTTCTTTGACAGCCATTTTTCTTTCAACATTGTCACCTCGAGCTTCTCTTCTTCCCTCAGGAGAAAATATGTGGGGATCTGTCAAATGTGGTGAATGAGCACATCCAATCCCCAAAAATTGACCTGTGCAGACTCAACATGTGCAGGAGGAATGGCAGTGGGATCGGCTAGTCTTATTTAACCAAGAAGGTAGTGACTGGTGACTTCGTTCCTAGCTGCTCTCCACTTAGGCCAATACGACATTTGATCCTCATTGTTACAAAGACATTATGCCTGGCAGAATGAAACCCCCAGCTGCGTGTATCAGAGTAAGAACATTAGAAAAGCCAAAAAGCCTACTGAGTCCAGCATTCTGTTCCCACTGTGGCCAGCCAGCTGCCTGTGGGAAGGCCACAAGCAGGACCTGAGCACAATAACACCCTCTCATTTCAAGGATAGAATCACAGAATAGTAGAGTTGGAAGGGGCCTAAAAGGCCATTGAGTCCAGCCCCTTGCTCAATGTAGGAATTTACCTTCAAGCATACGTGACAGGTGGCTGTCCAGTCCAGATGCATCTTGAAGGCATCTAGTGTGGGAGAGCCCACTACATTTGAAACAACACTGTAGGAACCTTAGTACATGTAAAGCAAAAGCTGGAATATTTTTCTGGCATGGTAGAGGAAGTCAAAGTACAATTTCTATTGTCACACAACCCAATGTACAGGGATACTTCCAAGTTTACCCTTAACTAAAATAAAAGCATCTGTGCACATTAGGGAACAATGGAAGCCCCTATTACAACAGGCCTCAATTACTATGGACCCCAATTTTGAGTATGGCCTTTTTAGGGACTTTGTTGACATTAACGGACAAACATTAAAATGTGCCAAGTGAAGTGAAAGCTGAATAAGTGGCTTAATTGAGGTTTCCCCCATTAGAGCCCTTAGTAAACCCTATAGTTTTAACTAGCAATCATTATGTAGCATGTAAAACACATTAAAATCACCCAGAATGTCACAGCTTCATGAAGAGGCCATTAACATTTTCTCCTTTCGATAATTTCAGTTTTGACTCCTCGCACTGTTTTTAAAAATGTAAGGATAATAATGCAGCTCTAGAACTGTAAGACGCATGCTTAGCCTTCCAAATGAATCAGCTGATTACTTTATATTGTGCAGTTGAGTGGCCAGAGATGACTCTCTGACAGCTTGTTATCAACCTCTTATAACCTTAACTGCTTAAAAGTTTGCAGCTAAGCGCTTGTAATGGCTTCTCCCCAGCACCTGAAACATTTAAAATGAAAGGGGTCCATCAGACTAGCAACAGACAGATCTCAAAGTTGGATCTGTGATAGGGTGGCAAGCTACATATTGCCCTGTTCACCCAAAAAAACCATATTCACCGAGCTGGATTCAGGATCTGCCTGCTAAAAGAGGAAGAGCTCTGCTAGAGGAAGTTCGTTCAATTTTTGGGAATGTTCCCTTTCCACCGCTCCACAGCTCAACACGTTCAGCAGGGTCTTCTGGCTCTGCATTGGGTGGGGAAGTCCACTTCTGTCAGTGCAATTGATATATGGTGAATCTAGATCCAACCCACTGAATCCACATGAGAGAGGAATCAAGATTACACTGGCAGATCCCATCCCCAGCCTACCCAAACTAACGACACTGTTCAGCCAACCTTTATGTCAACAAGCGTTACAAAGGCAAAAAGTCTAATCAGGTTTAAACACTGTGCTTTATTCCCATGTAATAATTAGAGAACTCCAATGGACTGTAGAAGGAAAACACTATAATAGCCAAGTAATGGAAACAAGTTATCTTAACAAGGATTTGGTTTATGGGGGGGGGGGGGGGGAATATTCCAACCAAAGCTTTGAAACACTGTCTAGCTGAGGAACTCATGAACCTTATCTACACATGTGGTAAATTGGCTTCCCCAAGGCTATTTGTTGAGGATTTTTTCAGTATTGTTTGGAAACAGTAGCACCTGAATAATTAAAGTTCAGACTGGAATAAAATCACAGTCAATAAAGCACTGTAAACGCATCAAAAGCACAGAAGCAGCCTTCCGGGAATGGGGCATTAAGGTTTATTAGGACCATTGTGGTTTTGAGCTGTTTTGCTTTAAAGCTTCCAATTGTTATTAAAGATTTGATTTGTGGGTTCATGCTACACAGAAGACAGTATTTCCAGCATTTGCTGAGAAACGGTTTATAACTTGACACACATGGCTGTATTCAGATCAGTATAATTTCTCTAGATAATTTGGTTGCGATCACTAAAACGCTGATGAAATTACATTGGTGGAATTACTTGCTTATAAAAATTCTGGAAGGATTATGCCCTAGCTATCTATATTCATGACCTACTCCTGGAATCCAAACCTCATAGCTTGCTGACTTGAGATTCTTCATCCTCGGACCGCATCTTAATTGGACTCATTTTGCAGGAGGGATTTCCTGTAGTATGGGATTTGCTCTCTCCAGATGTTTCTCCAGATTAAAAAAAATGCCTGTCATTATAAATTCTTTTGTTCTTCTAGTGCTATGGAATCCATTCTCTGTTAGGAATCACTTCATTAGTCTCTCTTCTTCCCCTTTTGTTGTTGTTTTATGTGAAATACTCAGAATTCCATTTAATAGAGAGTAGATTATGTATTTTGAAAATAATATTGGTATCATTAAGGCTGCAATCCTGTACATTTACCTGGGGAAAAATCACATTGAATGCAATGGGACTTACTTCTAAGTACACATGTAAAGGTTTCGATTTTGAGCCTAGACGAGTAAAAGTGGATAATAATGCATCTCATCTTTCACATCTTTTCAGTCTTGAGATGCATTTAGCACCCCACAAGCACTTATGGTTTGGAAAGATAAATACTTCCCAGTCCTGAAAGGATACTAAGGTGATGAAACTGACAGATGTAGCTAAAATAAACTAGGCCTGTTTTGTTTTTTTAAACTGCTATTGTTCAATTGCATCATGCACAGTTTTGCACCTGCAATTAATTGCAGGCATTTATCCTTCTAACTGTGCGCTAAATTGCAGCTGCGGAAATAGGGACAGTACTGAAGTTGCCTTTGAAGATCACACTAATATAGGCCCCTTGCATAAATACATCAAAGTTAATTCTGTGATTCACAGGCTTTTAAAAGCTATTATAATGTAACTGGTATCAAATCTATTTCAGCTCTCCTTTTGCATCAGAATAATTTCAGATGTTCTTTGTCACATGAACAATCAGCAATAGCCACAACAGAGCCTGGAATTCTCTTTTATTACCAGGTCAAACACAGCATTCATTAAAGATGTGCTCACCCATCTGAGTATTAGGGATGTGCACTGGATCGGACCCGATCCACGATCCGAGTCCGGTCCAGTGGGAAATCGGATAAATTATCCGATTTCCGATCCCGCAGCTGGATCGGCCGATCCAATCCGAACCGGTCCGAAAAAGCTCCGAACCGGTTCGGCGGATCGGCGGATCGGCGGGCGCCCATTGGCGCCCACCGCCGCTTCCATTGGCGGGCGCCAGCGGGCGCCCGCCGATGAAACTGGACAGCGGGGGGGGGGGGAGGAGGGGGGCACTTACCTTCTCGGCCCGGTGGCTCCCGTCCGGCGCCGGCACCTACTACTACTAGCAGGCTCCGCGGCCTGCTCTAGGGTGGCGCGCCGGGTGATGTCATCACCCGGCGCGCTACTCTAGAGCAGGCCGCGGAGCCTGCTGGAAGTAGTAGGCGCCGGCGCCGGACGGGAGCCGCCGGGCCGGAAAGGTAAGGAGGGGGTGCGTGGAGGGGAGGAGGGGGCGCACGGAGGGGGGAGGGGGGCCCTTACCTTTCCGGCCCGGCGGCTCCCGTCCGGCGCCGGCGCCTACTACTCCCAGCAGGCTCCGCGGCCTGCTCTAGGATGGCGCGCCGGGTGATGTCATCACCCGGCGCGCTACTCTAGAGCAGGCCGCGGAGCCTGCTGGAAGTAGTAGGCGCCGGCGCCGGACGGGAGCCGCCGGGCCGGAAAGGTAAGGAGGGGGTGCGTGGAGGGGAGGAGGGGGCGCGCGGAGGGGGGAGGGGGGCCCTTACCTGCCCGGCCCGGCGGCTCCCGTCCGGCGCCGGCGCCTACTACTCCCAGCAGGCTCCGCGGCCTGCTCTAGGATGGCGCGCCGGGTGATGTCATCACCCGGCGCGCTACTCTAGAGCAGGCCGCGGAGCCTGCTGGAAGTAGTAGGCGCCGGCGCCGGACGGGAGCCGCCGGGCCGGAAAGGTAAGGGCCCCCCTCCCCCCTCCGTGCGCCCCCTCCTCCCCTCCACGCACCCCCTCCTTACCTTCTCGGCCCGGTGGCTCCCGTCCGGCGCCGGCGCCTACTACTACTAGCAGGCTCCGCGGCCTGCTCTAGGGTGGCGCGCCGGGTGATGTCATCACCCGGCGCGCTACTCTAGAGCAGGCCGCGGAGCCTGCTGGAAGTAGTAGGCGCCGGCGCCGGACGGGAGCCGCCGGGCCGGAAAGGTAAGGAGGGGGTGCGTGGAGGGGAGGAGGGGGCGCACGGAGGGGGGAGGGGGGCCCTTACCTTTCCGGCCCGGCGGCTCCCGTCCGGCGCCGGCGCCTACTACTCCCAGCAGGCTCCGCGGCCTGCTCTAGGATGGCGCGCCGGGTGATGTCATCACCCGGCGCGCTACTCTAGAGCAGGCCGCGGAGCCTGCTGGAAGTAGTAGGCGCCGGCGCCGGACGGGAGCCGCCGGGCCGGAAAGGTAAGGAGGGGGTGCGTGGAGGGGAGGAGGGGGCGCGCGGAGGGGGGAGGGGGGCCCTTACCTGCCCGGCCCGGCGGCTCCCGTCCGGCGCCGGCGCCTACTACTCCCAGCAGGCTCCGCGGCCTGCTCTAGGATGGCGCGCCGGGTGATGTCATCACCCGGCGCGCTACTCTAGAGCAGGCCGCGGAGCCTGCTGGAAGTAGTAGGCGCCGGCGCCGGACGGGAGCCGCCGGGCCGGAAAGGTAAGGAGGGGGTGCGTGGAGGGGAGGAGGGGGCGCGTGGAGGGGGGAGGGGGGCCCTTACCTGCCCGGCCCGGCGGCTCCCGTCCGGCGCCGGCGCCTACTACTCCCAGCAGGCTCCGCGGCCTGCTCTAGGATGGCGCGCCGGGTGATGTCATCACCCGGCGCGCTACTCTAGAGCAGGCCGCGGAGCCTGCTGGAAGTAGTAGGCGCCGGCGCCGGACGGGAGCCGCCAGGCCGGAAAGGTAAGGAGGGGGTGCGTGGAGGGGAGGAGGGGGCGCGCGGAGGGGGGAGGGGGGCCCTTACCTTTCCGGCCCGGCGGCTCCCGTCCGGCGCCGGCGCCTACTACTCCCAGCAGGCTCCGCGGCCTGCTCTAGGATGGCGCGCCGGGTGATGTCATCACCCGGCGCGCTACTCTAGAGCAGGCCGCGGAGCCTGCTGGAAGTAGTAGGCGCCGGCGCCGGACGGGAGCCGCCGGGCCGGAAAGGTAAGGAGGGGGTGCGTGGAGGGGAGGAGGGGGCGCGCGGAGGGGGGAGGGGGGAGGGGGGCCCTTACCTGCCCGGCCCGGCGGCTCCCGTCCGGCGCCGGCGCCTACTACTCCCAGCAGGCTCCGCGGCCTGCTCTAGGATGGCGCGCCGGGTGATGTCATCACCCGGCGCGCTACTCGAGAGTAGGCCGCGGAGCCCGCTGGTAGTAGCCGCCGGCGCCGGACGGGCCGAGAAGGTAAGCAGTGGCGGGGAAGGGGGCTTACCCCCCCCCCGGAGCCGTCCGCTTCTATCCGCTGGCGCCCGCGGGCGCCAGCGGATGGAAGCGGGCGGCCCCAGGGGGGGTAGGGAGCGCGGGGGAGGGGGTTTACCTGCCGGGGCCGTCCACAGCGGACGGCCCCGGGGGGGGGGAGGGAGTTAGGCCCCCCCTTACCCACCCGCCGCCATTTTTTCCTCATAGACTTGCATTGCAATGCAAGTCTATGGGGAAAAAAATGGCGGCCGATCCAAAAATGTACGATTTTTGGGTCGGGATCGGACTCGATCCGGTCCGGGGGGCCTCCGATTTTGTCCGAACCGGTCCGGGACAAAATTGGAGGTCCCGATCCGGGTCCCGATCCGATCCGGGGGGTCCGTGCACACCCCTACTGAGTATTAAGGAGAAGTGAATGACCTACTTCTTATACTAACAGAGCAATCCTACTGTTCAGGACAGGGAGCTCCAATGTCAGAGGCTCTCCAAATTGTAGGAAACTTAAATGGCAGCTCTATGTTACCCCAGCACTCACTGCAGTCAGAAAAGACGGATCCAGGGTTGTCAGAGAGAGGTGTCGCTGGTGAGGTTCACACAAACAAAAATACTGCAGGCGTTATGGCAAAGTTGTTGAACATCTTCCAGTCTGAGGACCGAATTTAATTTTGGAGGAGCTTTCAGGGGCCACATTCCAGGGGTGAGTAGAACAGAAGGCAAAAGGGATGGGGCGTATTATAGCTTAAATCCCTTACTGCCAGTAATAGGCTGACCATACGAAAAGGAGGACAGGGCTCCTGTAACTTTAACAGTTGTAGAGAAAAGGGAATTTCAGCCAGTGTCATTTGTATGCAATTAGTTCCTGGTGAAATTTCCTCTTCATCACAACAGGGGCCCTGCCTTCTTTTGTATATGGTCACTCTAGTATAGTGCCTGTAACTTTAACTGTTGCGATGAAGAGGGAATATCACCAGGAACTAATTGCATACAAATGACACTGGCTGAAATTCCCTTTTCTCTACAACTGTTAAAGTTACAGGAGCCCTGTCTTCCTTTTCATATGGTCAGCCTAGCCAGTAACTAAGCCATATAAGATTAGGGTGACCAAATTTAGGAAATGAAAAAAGAGGACACCTAGTGGGGGCTCTGGAAATGCATCATCCCCCCCTTCGCCACGCAAACAGAGGCCTTAAAGGGGAAAGCGTAACATTCCTGGACATTATAGAAAATTACAGAAAATCCCCTGACATTACATCTAATGCTCTTTCTTCAAGATGCTTCTCTTAAGGGTATATTGCATTTGCGCAATATTCCATGTGCAGTAGATGATTAGGAAAGTGCTATTCTTTGCAGCCCACCTAGTGCTTTCATTGTAATTGTAAGCACTATTGTAAAATCCTCTTTAACATTTAACACTCTTTATTTGTGGTTGGAGAAAGTGGGTGGAGCCAGAAAATGAAGAAGTGGTTCTCTTGGGAACCTCAGAGAGGCAAATTGGGTCCCCTGAAAGACTAGATTTGGCCACCAGGCCTGAGGTTTTGCACTCCATAGCTGGCTGGGGCATGCTGGGAGTTATAGGCCTGTTTTCTGTCTAAACATGCATACGATAGTGCTCTAAGACATTTTTATTTACCCAGACATTTTAAAGGTGTATATAATGTATATTGTTGTTTTCGGACTTTTATTACTCTCTTATAGTATTTATATTATGTCTTTTGTATTCTGCTTTATTGTACTCCACCTTGGAAAGTTCTATGGATGAAATATCTGAGGTCTAACATGATTCTTAGTATAGAATACTGGCTGACTGGTTTAATATCTGGTCCTATTTCCAGTGTTGTGCCTGGAGCTCCTAACATTTTTAAAATAATTTTATATGTCCATAACAAGTGCAACATATATGATCTTATTGCTTCTTTCTATTCATTTAGGTGCACAAAAAAACCCATTTACCTAACAATGGAAAAAAAGATCAAACAGTATCAAAGTCCAGATATACTCCTTTATTCTTTCTGACTAAGAATCCGGATGTTTGCCACACATGATCCGGGTGTGTAACCAAGCAAAGAGCAGATAACGAGGAAGTAATAGCTCCCATACAAATAGCAACCATCAGAGAGTGACATAGACAGAGAGACACTGGGCACGCACAAGCTATCTCAAAACATGGTCACAGATTAAATCTTTAATGGTCTTTTAAAATTGTAATTTGGAGGCTCATTAAAGCAAAGCGTTCAGTATGACTGAAATCTGGAATAGCTTGAAAGGAAAGGGGAGAATTACTCCACTCGTACTGAGCATTCTGACTGCAGATACCAACTTATCAGCTCAGTAGAAAGTGATAAATGAGTCTTATCTGGAACAGTACAGCTAGAGGAGTTTCAACTAAATCACTGAAGAAATCACGTAACAAGGGAGACTGGACCATTCCAATATTTCATTGGATGACTAGGCATTCTTTCTTTTCGTTTCACCTGGACTACAGCAAATACAAGCAACTTATTTTAAGGACTGGAACAAGAATGAAGGCTACTGGGGCAGTATCTTTCAGAGAAATTTACTTCCAATTTGATATGCTTGCATATCAGACTGCTAATGCCTTATCAGGATGTTATGAAATGAACAGATATATCCTTACGGAATCACTGGATTGGATTCAGAGAAGAACAAGTGGAATACTGTTCATGCCATGGGGCTTTTCTAGCTCCTCCTGCTACGGCCCGCTCAAGTGTCAAGCAAAACTCTGGAACACAATAGGACATGGGCAGCTGCTGTGGGGCAGAGGACTTTGATGGGGCTGCCTTAGGCAAGATACCTTTGGATCCAAGCCATTGGTTCTATGAATGGAAAGATAGTTCTGATACTATCCAGTATGGCCTACTATAATATATGAACACAAAGACAGCAGTTTTCAAAGAAGGCACATTATTTTAAAATTGCATTGAATAGAATGCCGTTGTCATGAGGGTAGGCTTTCCTATAGAAGTCATTTCATATTCAAAAACCTTTAGAACTGATTGACAATAAGGAACTACCAGATTTCAGGTGAGGATAAAAGGCAGTTTTACCTCCCCTTGTGTATCAGCACCTCCAGGCATAACTTTTAAAGAGAATCATAAAAGTGAGTGGTGTATCAATGGAATATAACACCTGGCACATTAAAACAGACATATAAACTAGATGAGAGGAAATATTGGAGAAGCCCAAATTTATGCACGTTTGGTCATAATTCTCTTTCATTAATATTGTTAACAAAAGGATGTATGAAAAATGAGAATTTCATATATTTCTTTTGATGCAATAGTGGCCCTAACCAAGTAGAGGAGGTGGGGCGGGCAGGAAGCACCGATCAGACTGAAAGCAGATTGCTACTCATATATGAATAGCTTGTAAACGGGAGAAAATTGGTCTCCTTACTGTAAGAAACCATTTCATTCATCTCACCATGGGGTTCCTCCATGTACACCAGAGGTGTTGAACCTCTTGCTGCTCAAGGGCCAAAATCCATTCCAGAGAAGCTCTCAGTGAGCAGGGTTGAAGCCAATATTCAAAACAAAAGTCCAACATATTCTAGCTGAAAGTTCTCACTATCATCAACTACACCGAACAGGGGGAAAACTGCACAAAAGCTGGGAAAGCACCATACAACCACTGGTTGGGGGAAAGGAAAAGGGTGCGTGGTCATCTGGGGAATCCTGGAGGGCCATATTTGCCCCCTTGGGCCTGAGTCTCTGCTTCCCTGATATACACATTACCATAACACGATGGGAATGGCCAACAGGTAAGTCGAGCCTATGCTACTACAGTTTATGGCATGTGTGGAAGCGTTCCAACGCTCCAGATCTCACTTGCCCTATTGTTTGAGACAACAGGTGTTGTCTAGGCCTTATATAGCTCAAGGATAAGATCAGGTACAACCAATTCCCATCAGACGTTTGCCTTCACTGAAGCCGGTGGGAAGAGAAAATGATCTACCTGGCCCCATAGTGTCCTCCCATGTACTCCAAACTTGGCAATAACATCATAGCCAAGAGTGATCCAACCCCTGCAGTTTGGCTCCAGCCTATGGAAATTGCCCATCACTCAGTTATAGTCAATCGAAACTTGGGAATGCGACATCCAAGACTGCCAAAAAAGCAGCACATCTACTATCACCTAATCTGTTTGTACTTGTACCTCTGGGCAACCAAGTCTCAGCACTTTGTGCTGTCTCTGCTAGTGGAATGTTTGACCTTTCCCCCTCTTTGAACATTAGATTCCTTTGCAATAGCACAAACTACTTGTAAAAACTACCAGTGGAAGCTGGTTACTCTGACCTCAGTGGGGCTGTGAATCCATTCTACTTTCAATCAAAACAAGCTAGAACTCTAAAGGAGCTATCCAAGGTACTAAATCCAATTCCCCCCAAATAGGTTCAGCACCTTGGATAGCTCCTTTAGAGTTCTAGCTGGTTCTGACTGCAACCCAGAATACATTCAGAACCCCACCAAAATTAAAGCCACCAGTCTCCACTGAAAACTGCCCTCCACTTCAAAAGTGGTTTGCCATGTATCACGGAGGGCAGTGCGTACAGGGATGGGATGCTGCTGATTGAGGAAAAGACGGTCCTTTAATGGAGCTAGTTCCGCAGTTCTTTGGATCTTTGGTTTATCAGTACCCTGCTGCAATTTATTATGCTTTGACAGCTAGAAGGCTGGTGGGTAGTATATATTACCTCTGTGAACTCCTGCAACAAATGCAACATGTTGGTCACTTGTGTACTAAGCTACCAAAAATATCAGTAAAGGAGAATGTCCTCTTAAGTCCAATGACTAATCTTTGTGAAATACTGTTGCTGGGTTTCCAAGTTCAGTGAGGGTGATGCATTCCATGCCTCTCTACTCCTTCCTACTTTCCCCAGTTTAAAGATGCTGCTTAAGAATCAGGGGAATCGGTCAGCTTATGACAAACTTAGAAGAATGCAGGAAAGTTGGAGGTTTGACACCTTTTGTCTGTGTAAACAAGCAGGGTGTGAAGTGGGCCAAGTTGGGTTCAGAATCCAACTCAAGGAAATGCCCATGCTGGCTACTAACAGGGTTTCAACATTTGTTTGAAATTGCTGTAAATGAATCACTGCCCTGACCCACTTTGCTGCCAGTGCATAAATGGCGATAACTGTAGTCACTCTGCATCACGGCGTCAGTATGCTGAACTTCTGTTGGGCTGAAGAGAGGCAGGTTTTCCTTTTCAGTGTATGTTCTGAACAAGCCTGTGGCTGGGATCCAAACAGCTACTTTAGGCATACCTAAGGATTTTGGCAAGCCCAGAAACGTGTTTAAATGTGACCTTTTTCTTTTGAACATTCCAGATTGCTTTTGAAGGCCCTCCTCAGTTTTAAAACGAGCTTGTTACGCAGCACTGGGGGTGGGGACACTTACTGTTGAAGAAAAAGCAGAAGGATCACTTGTGTGCATGGAACTACTCATGCAGATCTTTGGATCCAGGTCCATGTGGATGGAAATCCTGTCTGTTGAACACCCTGTCTGTTGAACACCCATAATTTAAACAAGATAGGGTGGGTAAGATTTTACCTTCCTCTTTTCCTTGATTATATTGAGTACACATTTTTCACACTCAGTCTCAACAGACCCCTCTGCCCCAGATGAGAAATAAAATGCAATCGCACCATGTGACTGCATTTTATTTCTCATCCGGGGTGGAGGGGTCTGTTCAGACTGAGGCCTCACCTACACCTAAGGGTGTAGAGGGAGGGAGAGGGAGGATTGTGGACTTACCTACTTGCGCGATCCTCCCCCAGGGTCTAGACAGCAGCGCAATGTCACGGAAGGGAAGAGGGTCGTCGCAGCAACCATTTTGAAAAACAAACTTACAGAAGAGGAGCCATGCAGCCCCAATCCACCAACAAAAGGGGGGAAATGCACCTGGGGATGGCAATATTGCTACCCCACCCCCACCCCCATGGGCACGGAGCCACCCCACGCGTCTCCATGCCCGTTTCAGGCCCCAGGAGCGCACGGCACACCTCCCGCGGTCCTCGGGATGGGCCTGGGACCACAGGGAAAACCGGGATAACTGGGGAAGCAGTTATCCCAGGACAATGGAGGGATTCTCTTTAAAAGTTATGCCTGGACCCAGGGACGATCCCAGGAAAAAAAGCAGGTGTAGACACATCCTGAGTGTGAAAAATTGTACACAATATAAATTGCACCTGTAACTGTCCAAGGCTTACAAAACTTGATTTTGAATACTTTAAAACAGCTGAGGTATACATGATCACCAAGGCACACAAGGCAAGGTCTTGCTCAGGTGCATTCCAGTCGCTGCACCACGTAGGCAAAGTCTTCTCCATGACAGAACTTGGTTGGCATGTTTTATTGCTTATTTTCAGTACATCTAAAGCCTTCATTGCCGGTTCAAGTTCTAAAGCAAAATTCGTGACATAAAATCCTTAGGTTTGTTTAAAAGAAAAGAAAAATGAAAGATGCTCAGGCATGCTGGTTACAGCTTAAAGCAGATGGCAAAAGTATTTTTTTCACTACTAAATAAATCAGCTTAATCTATTTTGAAAAACGAATGCATCATTCCGTCAAACAGAGATTCCTTCTAGAAAAGATTGTCCCATTGTCATAGGGCCACTTCAGGAATGAAACTCTATTATTGGTCCAGTAGATCATCACACTCATCATATGCTACAACTATATCACTATCTTCAGTATGAAGATAGCTTGCTTTTACCTGTTTAAATGCACTAGAGGACAACTGGGGTCATGTGAAGTTATGTTTATCCAGACCCATCACAGTTTAGTGCATCACCACATGGGTGGCAAGCTTGGAGGATACATTTTCGGGCACGGGTATCCCAGAGCATTTTGGCTTTGGCCATGTACACCCTTAGCTAGTAGATTTACCAAAAGGGCCATTTTGAAAGGGCATTAAAAGCCAACAGGCCAAGCCTTTACTCCAGAGACCAATGCCATGTCATTCCATACTGCTCTCAAATGTCTCTCTGGACAGGGGAGGATGGGCATGAACGAGCTATTGTTGGGTGAGCTTTACCTTTTAGGGGCCAGACTTGACATTGACTTTATGGCACATATAAGAAAGCACAAGCTAGGGACTCTGATTAGCTGGATTTGGAGGAGGAATTTCCTCATTCGTCCCTTTCTTGGCCATGTTTCATTATGGCCTCATTCAATAACATCTCAGCTGACAGTCGGTGCATGCAGCTAGAAATAAGCTCCAAAGGACATAATTATCTTTGACAGGATAGATAAGCAGCACGTTAATCGAGCTCATCATGTTAATATTTGCCACTTGTCAGGTGGCAAGCTTACATTATTGCAAGTACCAAGTCAAGTTTTTATCCATTGGGCTTCACGGAGAAATTCAATTCAGAGACTGGCTTCTTCCAATGCATTGCAAATCACACAGTCTTGCATTGAGCGTCATAAGGATGTTCTGACCTTCTTTGTCTGCCCATTTGATTCATGCTGCAGGTCCTTCCCTTTAGTCTTGTGCTGCTGAAGTCTCTCCTCTTTTTTTTGGAGGTAAATAGCCATGTTATCAAAAGAAGACTTGTAGAGATTTTGATAGCAGCTTCCTTTGCCAACAGAGCCTGTATAGAGAGAGTTGGAATTCTAGGTGAGATAGTTGCTCCATAGTTCCTGATAGAAAATAAAAGTTTTTGTTTTAACCTAAGCCAGGAGGAAACGTTTTTCCTGCATGAAAAGAGACTCAAGTCTTTAAAATCTACATTTGTACAATCTATTATTTAATAAGCCAATGTGAGTACTAAGAAGGCACTGGGTGCTTTGGAAAGGAAGAGAAAGGCAACCAAGAAACCAGAATATGGATGCCCAAATTGCCTTGTCAGAGCAGATCAAGGGTATTTTGTCTTGAACAGAATGATCAGATATCTCAAGAAGTTCACAGGTAGGGCATAATGCAGTGCATCCAGGCACTGCATCATGCCCTACCTATAAGTTTCTCAAGATGTAATGCCTAGATGCACTACATCATCAAACTCCAGCAGAGGAAGGGAAGTGAGCCTATTTCATCAGCTTTGACTCCTCTTCTCCTTCATCCATCACCTAGCAAAAGCCATTCCATCAGGCAACCTGAGCAGTTTCCATCCCACCTGGCATTATAAGAATTGTAACTTTAAAAACTGCTGTTCACAGGTTTTGCTCATTCCCCAAGTTTTTAATGTATTGGGGGTGGGGTTGTCCATTCCTTTACACTGAGCTAGTCACAGAGTTCAGTATAGGCTTGCCATATAGCTTGGTAAGCACCTGAACGTCTGTAATCTACAAATTGTAGCTAATTACGTATTTTGAGTTAAGGATAGGTCTTCTCTCCATTGGTGGACTGTTGGATTGTTTATTTTTTTTCAGTGTCAGAAAACAATTATGTTCTGTGATCAACAGGGTGGGACTAGTCCATGGCAGGATCTCCACTACTACTTTGAAATGGTTTATAACAGCAGTGACAACTGTTGGGGGTACTACATATACAGTTTTCAAACAGTTTTCAAAGTGTCATATCCTGTTTGGTGTAGATCTGGCCCATGTGTAGTTGCTTGCAGAAGTACTTAATGGTGAAAAGGCAGGTGAGAGCACATCCTTCTAGTTGCTGCAATATTTTCTCTCTGGGCTCTAAAGAACACTGCGATGCCATTGTGGCAGGTTATCCCAGCTACTATCTACAATGGACTAGGTAAAGCACACTACAATAGCCAGAGGAGGAGGACAGATGAATATGCCAGGAAGGACAGAATGGAGAAGGAAAGTAGACTAACATAGAGGAAATAACGGTAGTAATGACAAACAAGTTTTAAAAATCTATTTTAATAATAATAATAATAATAATAATAATAATTTATAACCCGCCTCTCCCTCCAGATCGAGGTGGGGAACAACAACAATATAAAACACAAGAACCACAAAACAGTTAAAATTTAAAAAACAAGAAAAAATACAACATTAAAAACATCTTAAAATTCATCTGGATAGGCCTGCCGGAAGAGAGCAGTCCTCATGGCTCTCTTAAATTCATGAAGACTGCTAATTTGTCTAATCTCCTCCGGCAGACCATTCCATAGTCTGGGAGCGATGGAAGAGAAGGTCCCCTGGGTAACACTCGCCAGGGGACCTTGAGTAAGTTCTTCCCAGAGGACCTAAGTGTGCGGGGCAGATTGTACGGGAGAAGGCGATCCCGCAGGTAACCTGGACCCAAACCATGTAGGACTTTAAAGGTAATAACCAACACTTTATACTTCGCCCGGAAACTGATTTTAAGGATAGAAGGATGAATTATTTGATCATCAAGAATTACTGAGGTTTCATTTAAAGAAAAGGAAATTGAGACATATGTGAATATTCTGAAGATGGCAACACAAAGTTATTCTATAATTTGCTAACTCAGCTCCCATCTTTTACAGACTGTTACCTGTACCAGTTGCATTGGGTTTTTTTGGTAACTTTGTCAGACAGCGAGTTGTATCCAACTTTAGTCTAACTTAGATCCCATTCATTTCAATGGGTCTGCTCTTAGTAGGACTAACGTTGGATACAACATTGCACCTGCCATTCTAGCCCAGTCCCTGAACCATGAAGATAGATTCAATGGGAGGTATTGTAGGCACCACATTATACAAACTCAACTGGCAGGATTTTGTTTTAAAAGCGTCATTAATTGATACTTTGCTCAGCCACCCCATAGAAGTTAAAACTGCTATCATTTACTAAAGAAAACCTGATCTGTCTCAGCAGAGAATATAATCAACAAATCTACATATCTATTAGCTTTTCCACTTGACTGGACAACATTAAGGCTGTGCTGGATTTTCTGTTCAGGGACAATTTATTCAAAGGAAGGCTTAAAAATTCATACCCCTCCCACGTTCTGCTCAGTATGTTATCAGAGAAGAGATATTGTGATCTTCTGATGAAGGACTATTAAAGGTTGGATAGAGGGAAGAAAGAACTATTAAAATGTTGACAATTAAGAGATGCGTATAACTACCTTTTCTATAGGGGTAAAGACACTAATTAAGCAGCTGGAACAGGAATCATCATCTAGGCTCCCTTGTGTTAATTAGCTACAATAATCACTGTAATCTTAATAGCCCCCTTTCCCCAGCTGCCAATGCACTCAGGATCTGTGCACAGTGTTCTAATTTGTCATCTAGGAAAACTATTACACTGTGTTCTCATATTATTCAACTGCTCTTTTGTGGATTGTTAGGATCAGTTGGATTTTTATCCCACCTAATTCCAAAGGCTCAGGGAAAGATGTTAACAAAAACTTTAAAAAACCCAGCTCTCCAAATACATTATTTAAAGCAGCAGTTTTCAAACTTCCTTCCCCCCAAAACCGATACTCTTAAGCACAAATCTTAAAAGTCCACTTTTATGGAAGTTGAGATGCATTGCGTCCAAACCCTAGCCAAACACCTCATTTAAAGAGTATCTTCTGGAACTCTGAATTCAACGTTCTTACCTTCAAACACTATCCAGTTGTCACATATGTACTTTGACATTTTAATCAATCCTTTTGCTTCAGTAGTTGGCTAAAAAACAAGAACAACAACTTTTAGAAATCCCATATACACTCGTCACAAATCTTTTGTCTTTGCCCCGAACCATTTAAGACTTTCTGTCTTTTCATGAATGGAGACCAACAACAGAGAAGGGAACAGACATTCCACTTCACACTTTCAGAGAAGGGAACCAATTTAGTTTTATGCCTCAGTTTTCTGGATTATCACGGCAACGCCTTGAACTAGGCCTTGAACTGCTGTATATTGACTTATGTGACAAAAGAAAAGATAACATGCTATTTCATCAATCTTTTTGCTTCAGTAGTAGGCTGAAAGAGAAGAATTCTTAGAAATCCCATATGCAGTCCCCCCAAATCTTTTGTTTGCCCTGAACCATTTGAGACTTTCCATCTCGATGAATTAGCACCCTTGGATGCACCATACTTATTCTCTTCTTCTCAAGTTTAAAACTGTACAGTATATTAACTACTGGTAAATGTCAGAAGGTACTAAGATGTAGCTGGTGTTACCTGACTAGGTGAAGAAAATCCAAAGAATACCCTTAAGTGCTGCCTCAGATTTGAACTTCACTCTGTATAATGGTTAGGCAGGTGGACTACTCAGCTGAGGTGGCCCATTTTCAAATGGCTTCCCCAAGGTGGCTTGCCAGGCACCCACACAATTATCTTTTCAGTATCAAGTGAAGACGTTTTTCTTCTTCCAGGTATTTTTGATGCTAGATTTTATCATTTAAATTTGAGAATGTTTAAGTGTTGTAAAATGTGGGAATGGCTGCTTTTATGTATTTATATTGTATATTTCATCTTGCATTGTTATCGTTTGTTTGTTTGTTATTGTATGTTGTGTTTTTATTCTTTTAGTATCATGAAATCTGTCCAATAACTCTTGTTGGATGGGCAAAAATATAATAGATAAACAAACGCCACAGAGCCATCATTACTATACACCATACTTCCAAACAGCAAAGAATGAATGCCTAAAAGGGGGGGGGGGGGGAATTGTTTAACAAGGAACATAGGAAGCTGCCTTATACCAAGACAAACCATGACTGGCAGCAACTCTCCGGGATTTCAGGTAGGAGTTTTTCCTGCCCTATTTGGAGATGCCAGGAATCGAGCCTGGGGTCATCTGCATGCAGCAGTCAAAATTTCATAAATTGGCTGACCACATCTTAGCATACACGCTTCTATATAAAAGAGGTTTGTGCCACTTGTAGTTCTGCACTGTGCATGCATATGGAACCCTCTCATATAGGGAGGAGAAAACTATGCAATCAGGTAGAGTGACCATATGGAAAAGAGGACAGGGCTCCTGTATAGAAAAGGGAAGTTCAGCAGGTGTCATTTGTATGCACGCAGCACCTGGTGAAATTCCCTCTTCATCACAACAGTTCAAGCTGCAGGAACCCTGTTGACCAGATACAAAAGAGGGGAAGGCTCCTGCAGCTGTAACTGTTGTGATGAAGAGGGAATTTCACCAGGTGCTGTGTGCATACAAATGACACCTGCTGAAATTCCCTTGTCTATACAACTGTTAAAGATACAGGAGCCCTGTCCTCCTTTTCATGTGGTCACCCTAGATCAGGTCTGAGCTAATGTTCCCTATTTAAAAGAAACACACTTATGCTGATGCTAAATCTCATCTTGCCTACAGATGCATCAAGCCATCAGGTTTCAGTCTGATCTACTCACTCCTAGGAATGCTTCAGGACTACCAAAAGAGCATATGCAAGGAATCACTCAATTCGTATCCCAAAGGGTTTTTCCAGACACCATAACGTCGGAAGCACATAGTTAGCTGTAACTTGAAGGCTCCTCTCACCTGCCATTGTCCATCCACAGGTTGGTAGAAATGAAGAGGTGTTTGCTTGTCCTCCTGCAGAATCCAGAGTCCACCTGTTTCCTCAAATGCAATGCCCCAGCCATTGTGGTTCAGGGAGATGTGTTGTTTGAAAGTGAGGTTCTGAGCACCAGAGTCAAGCTGGAAGATGGATACTGTGGGAATACTTTTCAGAAGCAAGCATCATTATTAGGGTTAACCAGGTAAGTGGATACAGGATTGCATCCTCAGAAACTTTGGGCAGTATCCAAAACTGACAGTCTGCCAGTGGACATTAGGCTGTAGGAAGGACTTGCAAGTGCAATGAGAAGCTAGCATTTCCTACAGTTGCTCCAGAAACAAGCCAAAATCAGAATTTCTGGAGCTCCCTCCTGCAAGCTCTGTTGATTTGCTCCATTCCAGAAATTAGTCTCTGGCTGCTCAAAAAAGCATTTCCTATTGCACTAGCAGTCATTTCCACTTGTACAAGGGCAACTCTGGATACTGCTCCTTGCATAATAGAGTATCAGATTTCTCGTGAATTTCACAAACAGTTGAAATACACAGAATCTCTCCAGTATTGGTTAGCCACCTTGCAGAAGTGTACAAATGACCCCTTCACAAATGACCCCTTCACATCGGAGCAGATCTTAAACATATATTGAAGAACTGCCCATGTTCCAAGAAATTATTCCTGTATCTGCCATCGATATGTTTTCAGCAGAGGTGACATAACAAGGAGAACATTAATCAAAATCAAGTGTACAACTTTTATTATACAATATTCATCCAGGACAGGGGAGGATGGTTCATACTATTCATACAAAATTTAATTACCAGGCTCAAAGAGAAATCTACATCCTACCAGGCCGCGACATCACAAATTTCACAGTAGCTATTAGCTGACAGCGACTTGACATAACCAGTAAGGAAATTATGTAACTGTCTGCTGCCCTCATAGCAATTTTAGATAGATACATATACATTTCGCTTACCAGTCATATAAAATGGCAATGTAATTTCCTTCACAACAATAAGCTATTCTTGAGACAGCATATTTCTGGGAAGGGAAAATGAGATGCAATCAGAATCTGCAAAGGCTAGTGGGGAAATTGGAGAAGGGGGACAGGGAAGAGAAGGAGGAGTAACAAAGAGAAAGCTTTTATATGCCATTCAAAGTCTTATTCTAAAATCAGAAGTAGTGACCAAAAACCATTCACGGTGAGTTTCCTATGTCATCGACAAGCTGCCTACCCCTCCACAGCTTATTTTCACTCTTGTCCAGAACCAAAGACAGGAAGATGAAAGGGGAGAGAGAATGCATAGGACTGCAGATGCTAGCTGGATCCTAAGGATGCAACCAATGGGGGAAGTCCATAGTCCCTTATTCTTACAGCCCAACTTGCTCCACATTTCTGTTCACTATTCTTAGAGCACCAGCCCACATTTCCCTAAGTAGGAGAGGTAGACAGTGTAATATTCAAGACTGCAGTGTGTGCGTGTGTGTACACACATACACAGTTGCATGCAAATGTGAAAACCTCAACTCCATATCAACAAATCAAAGCACTTTCAGGATATCCTCACTGTGGTCAATACAAAATACAATTCAATTAAAATAATAGGAATCATTTACTACAAGCTGACCTTAAAATGAATTATACAGTCTTGATTTTTAAAAATTTGGACTCCTAACTTCTGAAATTATTTCATTCTAAGACAACTACTCTCAGAACAGTAGAATGGTTTTAGATGAGAAACCTCTATTTAATTTTGGGTAAAACGTGATTGAAAGCTTTGCCTTACTTTCAAACATCATTTTACAGAACAGAAAGCCCTCTTTACCATTCTAGAATCAGACTTTCTATAGCTTAAAATTTAAACAATGGAAAATCTAATTCTAGAACGGTAATGGGGAATTTCTGTTGTTTAAATATATTCTCAGCTTATGTTGTTTAAAAGAAGTTCAATCTTTAAAAAAAACACCAGCCATTTTGAAAGCAAGTTTGAGATGAAAGGTGCAGACTTACAGAGAAAAGAAAGAAGATACACATGTCATCTTTTTGGTGGCATGTTATGATTTATGTGGACATAACTCAAATTACCTCATTTGTGGTGGCTTTATAAATATTCATACTATTCAGTTGACAGCAGTGTACTTCTTTCCCACTTTTGTATTCCCAGAGCCTCAATGTACAATCCTGAGGATGTTAAGAGAGAGGCTGATTAACACTTCTGCCAAGGAGAAGACAGCCATGGTTTTCAGTCATTTTCTCTCTCCTGTACAGGCACACACAATGAGGATTAAAGGCCTGCCCTTAACTACATTCAACTTTACATGGCAACACACACACACACACACACACACACACACACACACACAGCAGTGTGTATTAAAAGCACTTGCTGTAGTTGATATTTTATTCATTATAACTAGGTGTACTTAAGAAATAATGACATACAGTTCGAAACATGTGAGAGAGGCCACTACTTACCCCAGACTGCCCTAAAAGGTGTTTCAGACATTCCAGAAAAGCGTAGTGAGAGGAAGCATAAGCAACTGCTGTCTTGGAGTCACAGCAAAGGGGAAAAATGCGTTTTCATAAGCAGCTTACGAAAAACTCCAGATTTAGAGAGTCCATATACATACCCCAGAAGCTGATAAGAGAAGATCGGGATAGTTTGGTATTACAAATATTTTGCTGACAAATCTAGGAAGAAAATAAATGGTAAAGTGTAAAGGAAAACAAAAGATAGCGAGTGTGAGGTTTCATATCACCATAGCAACATATAAGTCTCTACACTGGATTGGGTCAGAATCTTATCTTGTATGTCAGGAAAAAAACCCTTTTCAGTTGTTGTGTTAAGAAGGATTCAGCTAGTTTCTGATGTATTTCAAGGGCACCGAAGGGTCCATTCAAGCAGTTCATAAATAAATACCGCTGGAATGGATTTACCTACTCTTTCTATGCTTTCTTTTAATATTTTTAACAAATTAGTTCATCTAAGGGATTTTGAAGAAATCCACAATGGATTCCAATGAGTTCAGATTTCTCTGAATCCGACCTCTGGAGTCTGCAGTGGATCGGCTTTTTCCATGTTGCACAGACCTGAGGACCGTTTTTAACTTTCGGTAGGGATTGGTGCTAATGCACACTTGTGCAAGTGGAACACAATTCTTATTCATTGTTAAAAAAAATAACCCAATTTCGTCCATGAGTGGATGATGGAATGAAAGACATCTGACCATCTGTGAAACAGACAGAACAGCTTTAACAAAGCCTGTACATCCCTAGTTCAGCCATATTATGTCACACTCATTTGGATTCTTGTCATGAGTAACACCTTTCTCCAATGAAGTCAGTATTCCCAATGCTACTGTAACGGCCACCAGAAATGGGAGATAGAGCTATATATGCAGCCTCCATAGCGCTACTTTGGTTAACACAGAACAGTGCTATGAAAGCTGCACATGTGGCTCTTTCTCCTTTCTATCATCAGAGCCTTGCACAACTTTACAGCCCCAGTGGTCAGGGGCAGAAAATGCCTCAAAGCAGACCACAGAGAATCTAAGGGCTGTGACCAAGTGTCACCTAGAAGTAAGCCATTCTTTAGCAGCAGTTCCTCATGAAGACTGGACATAGAGAAGGTGCCCATTCCAGAGCTGCGTACAAATACAGCTGGAGCAATTTAAAGCAGACTCCATGTGGTGACTGTATATGTAAACAAGCCCCAATGCCAAGAGATACTGCAAACCCAGGGGAGGGACAAACACACCACTGGTGGTTTTAAAAAGGGATTTTTTAATCAAGGGTTTAATAAGGAAAGTATATTGAAGCAGCTAAGTCTTTTTAAATCTCCTTTTATAAGATAATCAACTAACCGACATGTTTTGTACAATTTTACATGGACTGTTCAACAAAGCCACAAATGCACGAGAGATGCATGAGACTGTGTACAATAGCTAGTCACCACTTACCAAAGTTTTACCCCTATTAACTACTAGCATCACTGTTCACAAAATAGATTAGAAGTATCAAAATCCAAACTATGGAGAAGTGCCAGAGCAGCTGATTCTAAATTTGCTTTGGAACAGATGTGTAGTGCTCACAGTAACTAATATTTACCCAATAATGAAAGCAGATCAAGCGCCTGCTGACATGGATTCTGATCAGCACAGAGTTAGCTAAATCCCACTAATCTGTGTGTGTCTGTGGGAGGGGGGGAGGCACAACTCCTATCCTTCCTCTGAGGCCAGGGGCATTTGTCCACAAAGAGGAAAAAGAGAGAAAGAATGTGTGTGCATATGTGTATAAATATAGAAATAAATACTCACACACACACACACACACGAGTGAGAGAGAGGGTGGGTAGCTTTATCCCAAGGACAGGACACATGCACAGATATTAGTTGGAGATTCTTGTTCAGATGGCTCTTTTATAAACCTACTTGAACCACAGTTTTGAGTGACCCTTATTTGACTTAGCTGTGAAGCAGGCAGACAGCAAGGGGGTGGGGGGGAAGAAGTGATAAGTGCTTTAGCCTAGTATCTTCCTGGTGCGTTGCACCTCTATTGCAGAAGCTTTTTGATATCAGAATGATCCCCAACATATGATGTCCCACCAACATTCTGAAACAATCCAGGAGGGAATTTGCCTGAAAGGGCAAATTGCCTCAGCAATCCAACCCAATGGTCACTTGATAGAACGAGAGCTAGAAGGCATGCAATGGCACATCCTGTCCAACCCTTTGGCCCTTAAGAAGAAATCCTAAAGACCTTGGCAGATGTCTGTCCAATCTCTTCTTGAAACCCTCCAAGGAAGGAGACTCTTCAACCACCTTAAATAGCTCATCACGCTGCTGATCTTGAGCTAGTTGTCAGCACTGAGCTTAATTTAAGAAAGCTATAAAGACTAATCTCTTCCGGCAGGCATATCCAGTGGAATTTTAGAATGTTTTTAGGATGTTGTATTGTTATTTTAATAATGTGTACCATGTTTAAATCAGTTTTATGTATTTTATCATATTTTATATTTACTGCTGTTCCCCCCCCCCCCCCCGATCCAAACAGAGAGGCGGGTAAGAAATAAATTTATTATTATTATTATTATTATTATTATTATTATTATTATTAAATACGCCTTCCTATTTCCCTTCCTAATACCCCTGTAAACAGTAAGCTCTTCCCTTTTAATCCTGTTGGAGACTTTTTATAGTCATACTTACTCTCTGTGGCCCAGGCAGAAGGACACAATGTTATGTGGTGCTCTAGTCAAACTAACTCGGATCTTCTCATCGCGGTCAGCAGTTAAGATGTACTGGTCATCGGGACTGAGCGCCTAATAATAGAACTCAAATCACCATAAAACAGCCCAGGACACTTTGGGGCACACAGTCACATACGTAAACACCATCGCACACATATTGGTTACACAGTATCCCTGTTCAGGTGTTCTAAAGCTGAGAGCAGTAAAGCTGTCAGGAAGGGGAGCGCACTATTCCTGTCCCGCCTCTGTTGTAATTTTTGTCATTCTTTACACATGGAGGGCGACTTTCGAGGAGAGCCTTCTGCACCCATGGGAGTTCTCCACACGATGTAGAATGCCGTAAAATCAGAGCTCCTGCGAGGACAGCCTTCATGGATACAGGAGGATCTCCTCTTTTTAAGGTCGCCGTCAACATGTAAAGTGTGATGAAAAGAATGATGTGGGGGCCACAGGGCTGTATGCTGTTTTAGAACACCTAAGTAGGCTAGTTTTCCTTTGATTTCCGATTCAGCCTTAGAAATAAGTCAACAAAGTTTCTAGCTTACACCAAATTTATGAACTTCCTATGCTATTAATTTGTAACACACAGAGAGCCTGAAAAAATGTCTTCCAATTTACAAATTCTCTCGACTGGTCATCCAGATGCAATCCTTACTCACTACAGGAAGCTTAAACAATTGGCTGTTAACAATCCTGCAGTGAAAACATTAAAACATGCATTAGTGGCTGTAAGAAACCTGGATAAAGATTCGAAAGTAGTAACCAACACTAATAATAATGTTGATCAATAGCTTCCAAAGGAAATAGTTGAAATCTCAAAAACCAGGCGACAGCCCAATGCTATGTTTATTTTGAAGTAAATGCCACTGAGTTCAATCGGGTTTCTTCGTAATTAATGGGCAGGCCGAGTGAATTCAGAGGAACTGAAAGTAAACATGCTCAGAAACAGGTTTATATTTGGTTAGGAGTATACATAGAGAGCTGTAATAGTAAACACACTTATACTGAATTCAGTCTATGGCTATTGATAGGACTTCAAGTGCCACTAGGTCTATCAGATAATCTATCCTTACTGGAAGAATGAAAAACCCACCGCTGCCAAAGCTGATCCCTAGTAAACAGATGCCCAGCAACCTGATTTCTGAAAAATGCCCTGTTCAGATGTCCCCTTGAGGGTAGTATATGCATGCAAACTTCGTCTCCAGGCATACTTTCCCAGGCATTATGAAGCATGGGATCTCATGGATAAGTATGAATCAGGTGGTTTATGAACAGAGCCAATAGCAACTGAAAGCCATTTCAATAATCAGAGCCAAAAAAAAAAAATTCAGCCACTGATATCATTGGATTAGCTGCTCACCATGTACAGTTCAGTTCTCTCTGACATTTCTCTCCATCATCCTGTACCCAGGGGCAGTCAGGAGTGATGGTGTGATCAGATGGCCCAAATTAGTTCATTCATTCTATTTCTAGATCACCCAATAGCCAAACCTCTTTGGGCAGAACACTAACATGATAAAACATAATATAAAACTTTTAACATATAAACATTTCAAACAGTTTGAAACATTGACAATTAACAATAAACTACCAGAACCCAATAAAACAATTAACGATGAAAAGCTCCATCAGATACTGTCAAAGTAAAGCAAAGAAAAAAAAGGCTACAATGTTGGCACCAAGCTATTCTCTCTGGGGAGAGCATTCCTCAGTTGGAGGACCACCACCAACAAGGCTCTGTCCTTTGCTGCTATCCTCCAGACCTCCCGTGGACTTCCCTGAACTCTGGTTCAAGCATTATAAAAGTGGCAGGCAAGCTGGAGCACCCTGCTATTTTTGGAGGGAAAAGGCTGGATTGCCTCTCAGGACTACATAAAGTGCACTACACAAAGGTTTTCATTCCATAGAAGTACCCTTACCTTAAATGCATTACATGAATATACCTCTTCAAGATTTCAGTGGGGCTTACCATCATATACAATATTTAGAATCAGCGCATGAACACAAGAACTATCAAGGATTTGAAATCGCTGAGCCTGTTCACATATTACACAGAAGCAGAGAATAATTTATACTTCTGCTTCCTTTCTTCTTTGTAACACCAGATTTGGTAATGGAACAAGTTGAGTCCTTTGCTTCTCTAACTCGCAAAGGACAAGATTTGTATTCAAGTATCTTCAACTAAAGACTACTGGTAGAAAACATGAAAACCTTATTTTAATAAACATGGTATCAAGGCAGAAATTGCATACACACCACATCCAACAGAAGGGACAAGTGTCCAAGTTTAATTGTCCCTGTGTCTTCCGGTTCTGTGACTGAGAAAGAATAGACATCGCCAGATTTGTCAGCAACTAGAATCTTATCTTCTGCTGCTGTTATAATCAGGGAAGTACATCTTCTAACAACAGATCTGAAAAGAAGAATGGACACAATTAGGGACCAAAACTTCCTAGTTAGGTTATCCCAGGGACCGATCCCCTACATTTGTGTGTGTGAAGAGCTCTAGCAATTGGGGGGAAATCAACAATGTGCTCAACTTGGACCAAATCACAAACATCAGAGTAGAGAAAACCTTGTGCCAATAAAAGGAATTTATGTTATTCATACTGGAGGTGGTGGGTAGTCTCTTACCTGGATTACAGAATGGGCATCATATACAAGGATTACAATCCACAGAACTCTTTCAGGAGCATGTGAAGACTTGCACATGCTTAAGGGGCCTTTCCATGACATACAGCAAAGCGGTTTTGGAGCCACCAAGTTTCAAAGCAACTTGCAATACAGCAGAAGGAATTTATTCCTTATATTTCTAGGCTGCTCTTCAACCATAGGTCTCAAAGCAATAACAATATAAAATGTAATAGTAAAGGGTTGTATCCAGTATTAGTCCTACTTAGAGAAGCCCCATTGAAATGACTGGACTTAAGTTAAGACTGGATACACCCCAAAGCCAACAAAAACCATAGCAGGCACTAAAAACTAGCGTAAAAATTGACCACAGCAGGCTAGAGCAAATTTCTGAGCTTTCTTTTTTTTAAAAAATCCATAGAACACCAGTCTAATTTAAAACCTTTTGTGAACTGAGAAGAGATTGCAAGAGGCCACTTGCAATCTCAGCCTAACCTATGTCACAGGATGGTGCTGAAGGTAAAAACGGACAAAACCTCACATACAGGTCCTTACAAGAAGGGAAGGTCACAAATATAATATATAGGTAACTGTTCTGCTACTACCAGTAGCACATGCCAGTTTTCACACCAAGAGTACTTTCAGTCCTTGTAGAGGAAAGGGGTGTAAGAAAGTATGTCTTCAGTAGTTATATTCCAGTAAACAGGTATCCCTGCACAATAAAATCCAGGTGAAGGAAAACTAAAAAGGCCCTGGGGCTCAAGAGATTTGGGGAGGGAGGGCTTGGGGAGATGGAAAAAGATACTTTCATCCTTTGGATATAAATACAGTAGCAAAGTCAACATCAGGCAGCTATGTTACACAGAGGACAGATTTTGTAATCTGGTCCAGAGTTTTATCTTCATATATACATTGGACCTTAGTGAGGGCAAATATGTCTGGACAGTTGCAGAAAGTAGCCAAAATATTAACAAAACTTTACTTAAAACTGCTCATATTATTCACAATTGGATACAATCAGCAGTATTCAAGTGGGCCGTTGCGCAAGCAGGGCCCACTGTTAATTCCGTTCCGCTGGTGAAATGGGTATTTAGCCCTTCATCTAGAGTAGGCTGGCAGAACTTGTATAAGGGAGCTCCCTGTCCCAATCTAAAAAATGAGTGTTTTCGCTCATTTCAGGGCTTCTTAAAGGAAGCACTAAATCCCTGTTGCGCAAGCGGTGGGTGCCGTTTGTGAAACAGAATGGGCGGTGGCTCCCTCTTGCAGAATGGTGTGCTTGGATACTGCCCAAATACTTTCCCCAAAGTGCTTTCTTCGCCATACCTTATGCTCAAACATTCCCAACAAGGCTTTGTACGAAAAAGAATCAGTCGTTTGTTGTCATCAGTCAGAGCAAAGTAAGTTCCCGATGAAGAAAATGCGCAGGCAAGGATATCATTACTTGCTTTACCTGCTGACTTTCCATCCTGTCTAAAAAATAAAGAGAGAGACAGACAAAGAAGAATTTGGTTCAAAATACCAACAGCATGAATTGCTACTTAACAGGTTTTATCAATACAACATGCTTTTAGTATAGGATCTGTACCATATTAGTCCCTATGGAATTATATTTTCTATTATGTTGTAGGGTACCCTTCCTTCCACCAGTGTGCAATAAAATGAGGGGGGAAATCACATTTGAAAAATAATCTTTCCATTTAAGCAATTCATATGCCTCAATTCTTCTTTGGATTTTATCTGACATCCCAGTAAAAACACAGAAGACTGACAAGATTTCTTCCCACCTTCAACCAAATACTTCTCTACTTTTCTAACAGAGGTAAATATCATATTCCCAAGACTCTCTGGATAAATGGGCCTGCAGTGAGAAATTATTCAGTCTCACCCTTGATTTTCCTGAAGCTCCTTGCTTGTAGTGCAGTCATAAATGAAAAGGTCATCATTGCTGGAAATTAAAGGGATGTTTATGAAATCAATATTTTCCTGTAGGAGCAGCAGCAATTGTGCTGCATTACATCTTATCACTTCCCAAACCTCCAAGCCTTTTTCAATGCCAAAGCTTCAAAATTAGCAGTGAGCTGCTGTCTTTCACTACATCACAAATGATACAGCTTGCAAAACACTAAGGCAGAACACACATACACATTGAGTAATTTAGGTGGTAAAAGTATACTTACATCTTTTTTTTCAAGCCTTTGCATTAGAACCACAGTAGCATCCAAAATAGTAAATTTTATCGAACGTGGACGTATGCCCTTATTGATCTGAGAATCAATTTACAGAGATTGGAAAAAAGATATCTTCATTCTAAGCTCAACCCTGAAATATGTAAGGCTTGCCTTGTAGCACAATCCCCAGAAGAAGATCCCACCATGTTCAGTGGGGCTTACTCCCAAGTAGGTATAGGATTGCAGTTTTAATGGGACAATTCCATTTGTAACAGTAAAATGGTGCTTTGGAGAGAATATACATCAATGGTAGTGCAGTAATGAGGCTCAAGGTTCAGTCACAGAATCCCTAAAGTAAAGGGGATTGGGTAGCAGCCATGAGAAGTTTTCAATTTAGGGCTCTACAACAGGAGCAGAGACCTATTGCCAATGTTACATAGCTACATAGAGTAGCTGACTAGAACTAAGACAGCTTATTATTGAGAGCCAGGGTACTGTAGTGGTTTCAGTGATAGACTGGCCATGAAGCTCACTGGGTGACTTCGGGCCAGTCACTGACTCTCAGTCTAACCTACCTCACAGGGTTGTTGTGAGGATAAAATTGAGAGGAAGAGGATCATGTATACCGCCTTGGGCTCCTTGGAGGAAATGGTGGGATATAAAAGTAACAAATAAATAATATAATATAATATCCTGGAATCCAAGTGTTCGCACATTTGCAGAAAAGCAATGGGCAATGCATTTCACTCCAATGGATTTTGAGAAGGCAGAAACTGGGTGAATTCGGACAGCACTTTAGGCAACGGAGGGGGAAATAGCGTACTGACCGTACGTTATTTTGGCAGGGGTGTGGCAGCATCTGCCACACAACATGTTGCCCCTCCCTCCATCACATGGCTAAAAGTCCCGGCGTCCTTCTGGGCTGCTGCATCTTCCTCCCTCCCACCTCCCTCAGTCCTCCGGCCGTATCCCAGCATGCACCGCAAGTTCTGCTGGCTGTATCGGAGCAGCGGAGGGGGGGTTCGGCTGCTCCGGTCGGCGAACTCTATGACCAAACGGAATAGTACATGGAGAGAGGGAGGTTCCCTCCACACGACACTTTAAACAACGAAATTCGGGATAAACAACATGCAAGCCCATTGTTTTTCTCCCCAAAATAGTGTACTGTCAATTTTGTGTGTTGTGTGTTGCTCTCCACACAACACAATAAGCAACATAACTGACGATTGTTCCCCCCCCCCCCCCCCGGTTGATTATCGTGTCGGCCGAACCAGGCCAGTGTGTGAAAATTAAAGGAAAGGAGCACTCTAATCGTGTTGGTTTCTCACAGTACTGATCATCTATAAGGCTAGGGAGAAGTTCCCCATCCTTTTCTTCCTAACAAAGCAGCATTTCATTTGTGCGATCAGGCAGCCCCTGCTGTCCCCACAACAGATTAGCCCTTGGCCTCTTGTATGTATATGCTTCTCTTTCCTCTATATAGACATATATGAATGTTATGCCCCAAAATGCATCAATCATGAGATTTGACTGTACATGTTAATCCACTTACAAGTGGATTCAGCATACTCCTGCGCCTTTACTCCAGTTTAACTCATCAGCAACAGTGACTATATAATCAACAAAGAGTGCTGTCTCACCTTAATGAGTAACAAATTTATCCTGGCATAAGCTTTTGTGGAAAGTTTCATCAGACGCCTGGAGTGTTATAGAGAGTTCCAGATTTATATACAGTACATAAGCAGAATGGGGTGGGGTAGGATTGTAAAAAGTGAGGTCAGAAGAAAGTTTAATGCAGAAACGACTGTTGGTGACAATCGCATTCTTCACAGAGCAGTTGTTGCTGATAAACACAACCATGCCAGCATTAGGCAAGCCAATTCACACATATAGGTGGACGTATAGTGGTTACCCTCCGGAAATACCTGCTACATAATCAGCAACGAGGATTAAAATCGCCATTCTGCTCATCGTGAGAAAAGGAGGAGGATCCATACATAGTCCTGAATGAGGAAGTGGATTCTTCCTCGGACAAAAGGACGATTAAAGCATGGCTAGGGAAGAATTAATCAACCTTCTGCCCTTTTTTACATAGTGGTTTGAAACGTCTCCTTTCGCGGCTGCTGTATGTACAAATGATCGGAGAACGACGCCGGAAGAGACACTCGCTTTCTCGGCTGCCTACGTTTACACTTCCCCTGCCAAATCTCTCCAAATACACTATCGAAAGCGAAGTGCTTCGACCCCGTTTCGCTCACCTGGGTTCTTTATAGCGGGCGGCCAAGAGCTTGGTCCCGCCGGTGGCCACCATCAGGTCCCCGCAGACCGCCAGCCCCGGCGTGGGGCTCGAAGTCGCAGTAGCATCAGCCGTCTCCATGCCTGCAAGGGTACCCGCGTGGGGATACCAAACAGCCGTCGCTGACTGAGGACGTCACCGAAAGGAAAGCCGAAGATGACCTCTGCCTGCCATAGAAATAAGAGAAGAGTCGCGCACTCTCTGAACTTCCGGCATGAATTGAAATCCGTCTTTGGCCCTGTTGGATTCTGTGGCCTACAGAAATAAAAAGTTATATCTTGGGAGTGGGGGTGGCATACTCTATCGCATACTCTATGGGCACGTCCGGTATAAAACTGAAATGATTTCCATTCTTGACTTTCACTACAAGCAGTGGAGGCTGGTGGCTCTAATGTCAGTGAGGTTGTAAATCCTCTCTATGTTTATGGCTGCCTCTACAAGAGGCATTTAAAGCTCTTTAAAGGCGCATTAAAAAATTTACCTCTACAAGAACGGAGCACAAATTGGGCGTAGAGGCGCGTTTTCTCTCCGATTATGCGCATTATCGAATGCGCATTAAATAGCGAGTTTTATTTTGCTCCGGCCGTTAAAGCGCATTTTGACTATGTGAACAAGCCATTCTCCGCATTAACTACTTGTAAAGCGCATATGAAACAACTGGTAAGGCCACCTGTTGAGTGCTCAATTACCTCCTGCATACCAGCATTTACGATAAAAGCGCTTCCGAGAAGATGCGCATAATCGGAGGAACAGGCGTCAAACGGAATCCATCCAAGGTGCTGAGCCCTATCCCCAAAATAGGTTCTGCACCATGGATAGCTCCTTTAGAGTTCTGGCTGGTTCTGACTGACACCCAGAGCGGATTCACCGCCCCACTGACATTGGAGCCTCCAACGATTTCAAGGTCTATAGCGCTGTGTGTATTCATCACATAGTTGCAAAGCTAGAGTCTCACCTCTGCCATTATAATAGCTACGGAATGCTTTTCATTTGAATGATTCATTGATTCATTATCGAAAGCTTATTTCGGGTATCATTCTCTATCTTTCCATCTCTATGCACGCCTCTATAGCTATTGTTAGAAATCTTTGGAATGGAGGGGCGTTCGCTCTTTCCCTTGGCATCTCGATAATGACAACCATATATATCTTGTTGTATTAGCATTAAAGTGGGGGGGATCTTAATGGAAACATCCGTTAAGACTGTTGGGACTTTAACCCACTTCCTTTCCAAGCTACAGGAGCAATCAGAACGGCACTTGATCAGTATCAGTATACAGCTGCTGGAGGAGTGGCTATGCCAGTCTGTTGCAGCCAAAACAGCAGTTTTGTGGCACCTTAAAGACTACGGGCAGTATCCAACTGTGTCATTTCACTAGTGCAGACAATGTTGCGCTAACAGGAACAAGGTTCTGAAGAGGAGAATCCAACTAAAGTTATGTGTGCAAGCATACTCAGCAACCGAGTGTGCATTATATTTGCACAACCTGTCCAACAAGCATAATGTGCAATCGCTTGCACCCAGAAAGATTTGGTGGAGCTCCGCTAGAGCTATTTGAGTTCGTGGAATGGCACCATACTGTTGAATACTGCCCTAATATATTTATTTGAATGTATTATTAAGATTGTGTGGAAACTGTCTGCTTCCTCACATGCAGCTGATATACAGCTGATCCATATCTGATTATCTAGATAAGACAATGCCTCAGAATTGTTGCTGTTCACATTTTAACCAGCGAGTACACTGATACCAAGTCACTTGATCCTAGGCTGACCATATGAAAAGGAGGACAGGGCTCATGTAACTTTAACAGTTGTAGAGAAAAGGGAATTTCAGCCAGTGTCATTTGTATGCAATTAGTTCCTGGTGAAATTCCCTCTTCATCACAACAGTTAAAGTTGCAGGCACTATACTAGAGTGACTATATACAAAAGAAGGCAGGGCCCCTGCAACTTTAACTGGCTGAAATTCCCTTTTCTCTACAACTGTTAAAGTTACATGAGCCCTGTCCTCCTTTTCATATGGTCAGCCTACTTGATCCAGGCTCTCTATTCCATGGAAGTATATGCCATTATAAACAACATTACTCTATGTCTGTCTACTTGGAAGTCAGTCCTACTGGATCCAACGCGACTTACTCCCAGGTAAGTGTGGCTAGGATTGCATCCTTAGTTGCCGTAAGACTGTTTTAGTTTTGCTGCTATAGACTTATGGTGCAATCCTTTACTAACCTGGGATTAAGCTCTATTGAACTCAATTTTATTTACTTTTGAGTAAACACATATAGGCTTGCATCATAACACAGTTGTCCCTCTGGAACTGAGTTTAAATTGAACAGCATACTTATTGTGACAGTTCCACTTCCTTATTTTGAATATTTTGTTCTCAAAGCATGAGAACAATGTGGAGTTTTTAAAAAAAATGTTGAAGTGCATTGGAGAATAAACTTTAGCACACAGGTGCAATTGTTTCCTGAGATATAGACAATAATTCAGTGGACAGTTATCAAAATTAATAATAATGGGTTTAAGAAGTCCAAAAACCCCCCAAAACAACCATGACGTTAACAGAAGTTGTAGGTAAATCATTAAATAAATCCCTGCAAATCTCACAATTAGGCGCTCTCCAAATGATCACTCCATTTTCGTGAGAATTTCTCCTTTTTTTCAAAGGACATTGTTTGTTTTTGAAGACATGCATAGGATTGCCCCTTCAGTTCTTTTTGCTAAGTATGCACCAGATCCTTCACACGTTAACTCTGAAGAAAATACTACTCAAGTTAAGGGGACTTGCTGCACAAAATAATTTTCAGCTCATACCATCCCAAGTCTTGTTTAGTATATTCAAATATGCTTTTGTCTTGGTATCTTCAATGCCAGTTTGTTTTTAGGAAACAATTTGTGCAATGTTTAAAGAGCCTAAGGCTCCTCTGAGCTACATCCTATAGTCTCTCTTCTGTCCGCATTCAAAGAGCAGTAAATATTTTCCCCCTTTTCTTCATACTCACTATCTATCAGATGGGTTTCTATAAATGGCAAATCAAAAGGGTTGCTATGGGATGCCCCATGATGCCCAAGGTGGCCAATCTATGAAAATGTACAAACAGTGCCTTGTTTCCTCTGAAAATCCCTTCTCCATGTATCTATTAATTGGTGGAGATATATTAATGAAGTCTTTTTTTATTTGGAGGGGTCACAAATCAGATCTAAAAAGATTATTTGATTAGGTGAATTTAAAAGATGAAAACATCCAGTTTGATACCCATTGCAACTTTAAGATAATCAATGTCTTGGATGTGACAATTACAAATGAATGATCACGTATGTACCTTCATTTACAGAAAACCATCTGATAGAAATACCTATTTGAAATATGATGGCTCACATTCCAAGTCATTTAGAAACGATCTACCATATGGACAGTTCCTTAGACTGAAAAAGAATTGTTCATCTGAGGACAACTTTTTACATGAATCCCAGATATTGAGAAAACAGACTATTAGACAGGTATTACCTTGCCTTGAGCATTTGGAAAGAAGATGGGATCTAAATGTAATCAATAAAATAAATACATAAATGTTGCCCATGTTTGTGCCTGCCACTTGGGACATCACCATTTTCTCTCATTCCTGCTAGTCAATGGAAGGCAAGGTGGACTCCCTCACTCCCCGCAGCTGACCTCGCCTGCCTGCCGGTCAAAGACATAAGCATGTGTTATTTTCCCCTTCAAACACACACTCGCATACACTCGTTTTATAGTTGTATAAATTGTATTTTTATTCTTTAATTACATATTGAGCTCCTATTTCGGCTGTTTTCCTGTAGACTGTACGCAAGTATATTAGTTAAGACTAAGGGTAGTATCCAATGTTAGTCTATTCCAGTGGGTCTGCCCATTGAAATGAATGGAACTTACAGTAAATCTTATTCATTTCAATGAATCTACTCTGCATAGCCCTAACATTGGATACTACTCTAAGGGTGCAATCCTATGCATGTTTAGACAGAAAAACGTCCTATAACTCCCAGCATTCTCCAGCCAGTGCTGGCTAGGGAATGCTGGGAGTTGTAGGACTTTTTCTGTCTAAACATGCATAGGACTGCACCCTGAAAATTATAATTAGCGAATTTCTTTGTTGCCCCTATTTTGTTAACTTTATTTTGAAATAAAATAAATTCCTGAGGGGAAAAAGAAGAAGAATGTCTTTCTTTCTATCTGTCCGCTGCCACCGCCACTATTGCGCGAGACGCTACCGTCCCCTGTCAACCTTTGCTGCCGCTGAGCAGCTGGAAGGCGTTACTCTGGAGAAACCTGGGCGGAGCCTTTGCATTAATCCTTCGCCCAAGTGCGACGTGTGTGCGTTTTTTTTCCCTCTGGGAGGGCGCCTGAGGCAGAAAGGGCGGGTGGGAACCTTTCCTTTTTGTCTTTTAGGCCAAGGTTGTCGAGGGGACCTGTTTTGGTGGGACGCCGGAATGGCGGCCTCTCTTCTAATCGGCACAGGCCGGGTCGCCGCGTTCAAGGTAACCGAGGATGAGGTTGGGGGAGTCACTCCGATAGGGGCTTCCTTCTGGCTCCAGAGTTGCAACCACCGTGGGGGTTTTATGTCTGTATCGATGATTAGACTTGCTTGCGGTGTGTGTCAGTGTTTGACCTGAAGTTTCCGGGTTTTGCGTCTTGATTCAGTGCATGTTTAGTCAGAAGTCAGTGAGGGACTGACTTCTAGGTGAATGTGCGTAGGATTGCAGCCTCCGCATCATTCTCCGAGTCTCCAGGGCTGGGAGTACATTCTTAGCGTGAGAGACCGAAATCAAGGGGACAGGCCGTGTGTGTGTGTGTGTGTGTGTGTGTTTGAAGAAGGATGTCACTCAATAGAAATCATTGCATGGAAAAGGTCATGGGTTCAATCCCTGCCGCATTTAGGTAAAAAAAAATCTCAGATAGCACTGCTAAGAAAGGCTTCGTCTCTTAAGACCTTGAAGAGCCACTGCTGGTCAGTGCACACAGGCCTGGGCAAATTAAATCTTCATCACTTTAGGACAGGCGGAAACGAATTAATATGACTGTCATGCTATAGCAAGGATTGGCAATTTGGGGCCCTCTAGATGTTTCAGACTACAACTCTCTTCGTCTCTAGTCAACATAGCCAATGATGAGGGCTGATGGAAGTCGTAGGCCAAAACACCTGGAGCCACAAGCCCCCACCCCTGGTGTACAGCATAAAGTGGAAGTAAGCAGCCCATTCCAAAGGCTTATTGTGCTAGTACACACATCTGAGTTGGCTTGAATTACTGCCACTAATAGCTATAGTAGTATGGTGTCACACCTTGGTGTAGTATCTATTTATTTATAGAATGTGTATCCCTCACCTTCAATGTAAATTTATGTTCCCAGGATAGTAAAGTAATAAGAAAAAGAAAAATACAATTTAAAAATAATGAAATAGCCTGTATGTTTTAGCACAACAAGCTAAAAAAGCAACAGTCCATTCAAATAGACAGTAAAATCAGAATTGCTCTTAAATTAAAATGCTAACATGAGCAGTTCTTTAAAGCAATGCTTCATGGTACCTAATGGTGATGAGGGTGCCAATGAGGCCTCCCAGGGCATTCCAGAGGTGAGGAGCCACCCTTGAAAACTCTCTCCCTCCATATTTTAAGGATGTTACAAGAGCATCATGATCAAAATACTCATGCTAATATTTATTGGTTGGGTGGTAACAGCTATAATTGTCAAGATACATGGTATTGATTCCCAATGTTGGTTTTTTTAATGGGCCTTTAATGTTACATTAACTTCTATTAATACAAGTATTTACATGGGTAGATTGCTTTCTTATGTGTGCAAGCGATAGTGCTATTAGCTGCAGTTCTGTTGTGGTACATATTTTGATTTTTCTAGTAGCTCAGATGCCATAGGATGCAATCCTATGTATGTTTATATAGAAAAGAGTCCCACAACTCCCCAGATTCCTCACTCACATGGCTGGCTGGGGAATGCTGGAAGTTGCACAATTTTTTTCTGTCTAAACATGCATAGGATTGCACCCTTAAATGCTGTAGTGAGTATTTCTTTAATGTGTGGTTGTTGAGACACTTTTTTAGTCATTTGGATTCAAGTAACTTACTCGTTAGTAAAATAATAATTGGCTCTACAGCCCTGGTAAAAGCCCTGGTAGCTTCGTTGAGTGTTATCCCATATTCATCTAATATTCTATTATGGTGCATAAATTATTTATTAGTACTTAGAAATGTGCTCCACCAACACAGAACTGGTTGGTGCGTGAATGTGGAAGTATTTTTCAATGGCTCAATTCGGACGACACAATAAACAACTGGTGTGGGGGAAACAATCGTCAGTTGTTTTGACTATTGTGTCATCCGAATGCTGCCATAGTCTACTCAGTGCTGATCCTAATCCACACCACAGTTGATTATTTATTACCATGTTGTGTGGGGAGTACCCCCTAGTTGAACAACTGTAAAGTTTATTATTACCCCACCACTGACTATCGTGTCGTCCGAATTGAGCCTATATGTGCTAATACAGCAGCAAAGCCTTTTGTTTATTTGAAGGCAACATTTAGGTCTTCTTACCTTGCAGTTTATGCTGTGAACAGAATCCTGTTTATCACTGCTGCCACACATACATGCCCCTAATTTTGTAGACATGTTAGTCTACCTTGTGCTTTATACTTTTATGAAAAAATAATCTATTTAATTAAAACATGTGCATTATTAATCAAATGTTTTTCCTAATTCTTATAGACTTTACCACTTCAAGCATGGGGACTTAGAAATCTACCTTCTGTTTCTCTCTGCACCAAACCAGGGGACTCTAAAAAAACTTCCAAAAAAAGTAAGGTCTTTTCCTGTTAATTATTACTGCAAGTTATACATGACTAGATGCTTTTCATAAACCTTTTTGTAGCAGTGTTACTATACTGAAATAGTATTCTAGTTGTTTTTCTAAAGGACTTCTAAAATTGTTTTTAAGAAATTGTGTTCCATAGGCTGTTCATCTAAGCAGAGGTGGGAAATGCCTCCACTCAGAGTAGTACCTTTAGTCTAGAGAGGTTTGTTTTTGGCATGGTAATGGTGGCCAGATGTAGAATCACATTGTGCTGCTTTTATGAGATCAAAAAGCCAGAAAAATGTTGGGCAGGGAATTGAGGTGGGGTGGGAGGAAGGTTTTTTAAAAATAAAACAAACAAGCAAACAAAACACATTATATTTCCCCCTCGTTTTTTTCGAGGTTTTTTGGAAAAATTGGGGAAAACTATTCCCCTGAATTTTTCTGCTTTCCCCCAGGCCTTCATATCTCTACTGACTACATTTCATCTGCTCAACTTATGTAATGTTATATGAACACCAGCTGTTCAGCTCCAAAGTCATAGACGCAAGGGTAGATATTTAACAAAAATGTTACCTGTCTCATAAGCCTTTAGAATTTGTTTAAAGATAAAAAAATAATAAGTATGTTGTGCACAACCTAATGTTTATGTTTGTTACTACCTCAGTGCTATGCTCAAATGCTTATGGGATGCATTTTTTGCATCACTTACCACTCCTTTATCTAAAGTAATTTCAAAGGAATGGTTAATAATGTTACTGTCTTCAACTAATATATGGGTATGGTAGAAGATTATGGAGTATCTCTGCAGTACTTATATTTTTCTTAGAGAAGTTAGAGAGATTTTGTTAGACATGTCATGTAAGAAGAGTAATACAAATATAATATGAATAAACTACAGTAGTGCACTTGAGTTTTTTAAAAAAGAAACTTGTAAGACAGAAAACCTATTTGTTACATCCCCCTCTAAAAATAGGGATGCAAAATGTGTATATGTACAAAATTTACTTATTCTGTTGGTTAATCCCTGCTACTGAAGTCCTTGATGAGTCACTAGCAGTTGTTCTTGGAACTCTCTGTATATGTTAATTTGGAGTAGACACGCAGTGATGACAAGAGTCCAGTGAAATCACTCTTCCTATTTTGAAATTCGAGGAGGTATAAACTGTCAGATATTCCTTTTGTTGTCTAATACTCCATTCTTGCATATTAGTTTAGGGCAGTTCAAATGCCTTAATTTGATTCTAAAGTGGAAACTTCAGAAGAAATGTGAATGCTACAAAGTAAATCTAGGCTGCTCCCACAAAAATGGCAGGTCACTACATACAACACTAGCCTATCAGTGTGATCTCATTATTTTAGTTGCTGTGCATGGCTAAATGTTCTGTTTGCTTAAAAAAAATGGTGGTATGCTATTCATGTAATAAGAGTTTAACTGTTTCCCCCTAAAGCATCCAAAGTTTAGAGCACCTTAGCGAAGCAATTTCATAACGTAGTATTTATAACTTTCCACATGACCAGAGCTAACAACTTGAATCTAAATTTCAAGAGGAGAAAATTTACAACATCTGGATATTATAATGATTATTATTATTATTTATATTCCGCCTTTTTCCCCAATAATGGGACTCAAGGCGGCTTACAAATTAAAACATGTACAGTTAAAACAAATAGTGATATACAAAAATTAAAAATACAATTAAACGTAGTACAACTTTAAAATATTTAAAACATTTTAAAACATTTTAAATACACATAATTAAAAATCTGAACTATAACCAGTACATCCACAAAGGTCTGAATTACTCCCCAAAGGCCTGCTGAAACAGAAAAGTTTTAGCCTGCCTCCGAAAGCACCCCAAGGAGGGAGCCAGTCTAGCTTCCCTGGGAAGGGAGTTCCAGAGCCCCGGGGCAGCCACCGAGAAGGCCCTCTCCCCCGTTCCCACCAGGTATGCCTGTGCTGGTGGTGGGATGGATAGCATTTTGAACTATGCTGCTCTTCATAGGACAGATATTCTCATGCAGAATCTGGTAGTTCCTGCAGATTTTGAGAACTTGTCATAACAATTAACTTGGCAATGGTATCTAGAGTGTCTTTACAAAAAAAAGTAGTATTCAGAATTATCTCTTTTTAATATACTTTAAATGTGTAGTCTGAAGATGTTTGTTAAGATTTTAACATGCCTTTAGCACAACATAGTGTACAAGGCATTGTGGTGTGAACCCCCAATCTTGCTTACCTATCCTCTAAAGGAGTTATACCTTCTGGTATGTGTGTGTGTCCCTCTCTCCCCCCCCTTTTTTTTTTTTACAGAGCCTGGCTTATTTTGAGTAGTCAGTACAAATGAAGGCCTTGAGAGACTAAAAGCATTAGATCCTGGTCTCCTTCTAGTTCTCTGTGTGCTGTGGAGGAGTACCACACCTATTTTAGATTAGAGTGGGAGTGAAAAAGATGCCCCCGCTTGTTCCTTTGCACTTATGAAGGAATACCCTTGCTGTGAGCACTGTTAATGGAAAATAATATTGAGTGCTTAGATGTTGTTTTTCTGATGCTACTTCAATTGAAACAGGTTCTAATTTGCTAACTTCCTCTGTCAGAAGTCTAGCACCTCTTGTCTTCATACCATTCTTGAGCTTTGCATTCTTAAACATATTAGAATGGCAATTTGTCTATATACCAGTCCAGACGTCTATAGTGAGCATTCTTCAACCAAAGCCAATTTAGTACCACTTGAGGGGGCATGAGAGAGTGTTAAGTAGGGAGATCTGTGGTGCCCTCGTGCTGAGATGTGGCCATTGACTTTTAAAATTGTTTTTCTTTAGTGCTTAATTAACTTTCTCAACATTGTTTGACTGATTAGCAAGCTGAAAGCTACCATGCTTTTAAATACTGTCCTCCCCTTTTCCATTCTTTACTGCTGGTCCATGCTAAAGCTCCACATCGATGATTTCATCCCTCTTTAGCTGTCTGAACTTCGCAGCATGTGCACAACTCTGGCTTAGTTCATGCTGACTTGTTCGCTTAATGTCTTTGAGCACCCTTGCTTAAGGTCTTGGTAAGTGTGCTAGGTACAAGGAAATCTCAGGAATAAATTAACTTTCCAAAATCTGAAACACAAACTGTATAGTTTCCTGTGTTATGATCACAGCTTTCATAATCTTAAGTGACTCCAAAATACGGACTGCCGTGAGTAATTGGAGCTAGGGTACTTGGGAACAGGTCAAGGAAATTTACCCTCACGTTGTGCAGAGGAGGAATCAAAGGCTAGAAAGATAATGTTTGGAATAAACCAAGGATGACTCAAGCAGCATCTGAGTTTGGGACTGAAGTAAGTGAATCCTTGTTCAGAAGATATGAACTGGAAACTGGTACAGTCCAACAGAAAGAACAGAAACACTAATAGTAACGGTCACAAGGTTGTCTCCATTCAGAACAACAGACTGGTCTGTAACCTTGACTTTCCGATTCCAACTTTTCCTCATATGAATTAGGGCCTAATTCTCACAGACAACAAATAAGGTTGCAGACCTTAATCTGGACTGGATCACTTTAGATTGTAGCTGGGGTTTCACATGATTAAGTGTTCCTACATACCGAAAAAAAAACATATGAAATGATATGTCAGGGAGAAAGCTAAGCGAAAACCATTTTCCCTTGCAAACAGTTCTCTATATGCAAGGAAGTATGAAAACTATGCCAAAGGACTAGAGCCAGTCTGACAGGGTGGGAAAGCCCGGGTGAGTATGGTTGTGAGCAGCAAACTATTGGGCATTTTGCTTGAATTTAGGTGCCAGTCCCTGATGTTTTGCTTGAACTGTGCAATAGATTATTCTTTTTAATGTGCTTTGCCAAAATAAGTTACAGCACTTCTGACATTTTCAATAAAAATGGTTAACAGTTATAGAATATTTGGAAAGCTTCATTCTACTTTTTTAAAACTTGTATCTGTGGTCTATGTTCCACTTCAATGCTGAGATCTTCCTCTTGGAAAAAGAATAACATGTCCTAAGGCATCACTGAAATTGTAAAATGATTAGTGGAAGAGGCTAGCGAGAAAATCTGCAGCAAAGATGCAGCAGTGTTGTACCTCCCCATCTGTTACAGGTGGAAATGCTTTAAATATAAGACTTCAGTTTGGGGTGGTCTAACTGTGCAAATTATCCAAGCAATTTATTGGCCTTGCATTGTTTTTAGTACACCAGTGAAGCAACATGTGTTGATTTCCCAACATCCAAGGAATCCTAAGCACACTTCCTAGACTTTGCAGTTGGCAAAACATTTTGAGGCAACCCTGGTCCTATGAATGCTGCCACTGAATCCTTGAAGTCTTGCATAAATGCAGCACCTTTTCTTTTGCTGTGTATTTCTCATATTGAATAGTTCCGTTTAGAAGAGCTTGAGGAAAGATGCCTGCATCTTACAGAATTCACTGCCACAAGATGGTTTGAGAGCCACTAGCTTAGATAGTGTTAAAAAAGGTTAACTGCATAGTGGGTATGTCTATCAATGTCTATTAGAACCTACATCTGAATGTCTAATGCTGTGGACCATCTACGGGGGAAGGCTACTACCTTCACGTCCTATTTCTTAGTGCCCAGAAGTGTATGCTTAGCTGCTCTTGCAAATGATTGCTGTGCTTGATAGAGCTCCTCTTCATTTGTACATGCCTTATTGGAAAGGGTCAATCTAGCTTATGTATGTAAAACAAAGCTACAAAAGCCTTGAACATGAAGACCAAGCTACAGATTGCAGTCAGCCAAATAGCAGTAGGAGGCCATCATGAAAAGAAAAACAACACATTTTACATAACAGATACATAATACATATTGAAAAAACAGGTGATTTAATATCCATGTAAACACATAATATATGATTGCACTCTAAATGTATTATATTGCAGTTATTGAACCTTGTGGTAGAACTGAAGTGCTTTGTTTGAATCAATTTCTCACACAAAATATTGAATGTAGCTAAGAGATACATTTCATGGTGCACTTGAAAAGATAGAAAAGTGTTTTCATCTCCACTTCAAAGATTGGAACAGAGTGTTTCTGATAACATAAAGTTCACAGGCAGTTTGACACCACAAGCAGACAATATACCATTCATAAAGAACTTCTTGCAAGTGAAGGACATTTGCTTTTTAAAACTTTTTTGGGAGTATTTATTTGAAATGCAGCAGCTAATATTGTGAAGTTAGTGGAAACTGAGCTTCTGAATTGGTGTTTATACCAGATCATTTCACAGATTTCAACTAGAATTCCATATTAACGGGTGTATTTGAAAATGTCAGTTCATGATATTCTCCTCCCCACCTCACACTGACCCGCCATTCCCTAGATGTAACTAGCACCAGAGGAGTGTGTCAAGCTGTTAGCCACCAAAAGAGCAGTTGAATTTCCTTTAAAAGTTGTCTCCTAACTCTTTCCCACAATTTACAGATAAAAGGGAGATCATAATTAACAGTAAACCTGATGCAGCTGTACAGTTAGCAGATGAAGATTTGAGGAAATTCTTGGCAAGGAAAACTTTGGTAACATTTCCTCAGAGAGCAAAGCTTCCTTCTCTTGAGGGAAAGCCTGCTTTTTCCTCAGCAGGAGGCTTGAATAAGAAATCGGCAGATGAAGAGTCATCCTCTTCAAGCTCTGGATCAGATTCTAGCTCTGATTCTGAAGAGGAAGACAACACTTTCAAGGATACCATGAAAACCAAAGTGACATTTCCAAGGCGAGATACCATCTCTTCTGAGGAACGAACAATGAAGATAAAGATAACAAGTGAAAAACACTTTCCCCAAGAACAAGTCAAGGACAAAGCATTCAAGAAGCTCCCATACGCAGAGACCCCAATCAAACAAAAGCAGTTGTATCAGACAACAGCTGATGACAAGCGGTTAAGATCAGATTTGGCAAAACTTGCCACAAAACAAACACCTAAAGAGAGACACTTAAAGAGCACAGACTTGGGAACAAAAACTGCAGAGAGTCAAAGGCCAATGGAGAGTCAAAAGCCAACAGAAGTTACATCTAAGCGAGTGGATGTCGCTCTCTCTGAAGCAGCTTCAAGTAGATTGTCTGAAACTCAGCCAATGCCTCAGCAAAACGTAGTACAAAACCTAACTTTGAGACAGGAAGAAAATGTGGCAAAGGAGTTACAGAAGGAGTTACAAAAGACTGAAATGCAAGAAAGAGCTGCTGTTGTGTTAAAAGAAGAGGTTTTGAATGGCAAATTGCCAATGGTAGAAACCACGGTAAAGGAGGAGATCATCCTGGATGCAGGAGTTCAGACTGAACAACAAAACACTATACAGGGTATTGCTTTATCTTGTTTGAACTGCACTCATCCTGTGGGGGCTAAGGGCTTTATATGAGCATATACCTTGTACTTTTACTTCTTCCACTATTTGAAAACATCCTGGAACCTCTTCCAGTCTTTCCTAATGCATTTATTTGGGAAGGGTTTTTCACTTTGAGTTCTTTATTCTGGCGGGCATTTGCTCTTACAGTCTTCTTTCCTTTGATTCTCCTGCTTAGATCATTATTGGGGGATGGGGACTGTTTCATAGCTTTCTATATATTCATATATACCAGTGTTCGTACCTTTTGAAATACTAAAAGGTAATTGAGGTGGGTGGGGGGAACCTTCAAAACTTGAAAGAGTCAAGGGAAAATAGGCTGCCTTAGAATCAGAATTTTGTCCCATTTTTGTTGGAAACACAATGAGACTATTGAACGCCCTGTTTTGCAATCTCTTGCTCTTCCTGCCCAGCATTTGCCCTCAGGCTTAACAGCTGCTTTTCTGCTGAAACTGACTGTTCTTCCAGGACTCTCCATTCTGTCTTTTTTCCTCTTGCAGTGCTCTGATAGTTGTAGGAACTGGCTCCGTTGAGCAGCTGGGGATCATAAGGAATAAAGTTTACTTTGACACCCGAGAGACGATGGGGAAGCTTTGCCTGCAGACTAGTAAAGATGTGGTTTCAGAACCCAGCTTTAAGGATGTCAAGGCCTTCACGGCATATATCTTACTCTAATGTTCTTCCCTGTCTACTTTATATCTCTCTGTTACGTGAACTCCCATTCTTGTTTGGTCTTGTCAGATTCCTAGAATATTAAGTCTCCTTTAGCCTCCAAATGCACCAAATGCTCCCCAGAAATCAACTATGTTCTTATAATCCTACTCTTTTTATTCTGAAGCACAGGCATGGGCGGGCTTGAGGTTTGCGGGATCTACATTGTTTTTTACTCAAACCCCAAGATCCACCAACCATAGCCTGACACAAAAGATGTGTACTTAGAAATAAGCCCAGAAAATAATTTCCCAGAATGGAGCTCCCAGCCCTTCCACACACAAATCCATGCTAACCTTTCTCCATTTTAGTGGGATAATTTAGGAATTGGGGATGGTGGGGGGGGCTTAACTTGTTGCTGTCATTGCTAAATAATTGGAATTCAGAAATTGCTGATCTGTTGCAAATCACCCAGAGAACTACTAGTAGATCTATCTAGATCTACCTTCTGCCCACCCCTGCTGTAGCACACTCATCTTCTTCTTCTTCAAAAAAAATCAGTACACTTTCCACTAAGACAGTTTATTTCCCCCCAATAATTTGCCAGTTTACAAGGCAGAGAAAATAATATTAAGATTAAGGAAGATGAATTGCAGCTTGTCTAGGAACAAGGAAACCTGATGAAAGAAACTAATAGTTTAAAATTGAGTGTGACACTTGAACTGCAGTCAAAATCCAAGTGTTTCCCAAATGTTTGGGCTTCTGTGCATCCAGCAGAGGGCACCAATGACTGGGAAAAACATTGTTGAAATGATAAATATGCACTTCCTGACTGTCTTCCATTTTGGCTTGGTTGTGGCCTAGAAAAAGTAGAGTAAGTAATTAAGCCTACTGGTGCTGGCAGGGAGGTGAAACATAAAACTCCTAAAGCAGACTGTACTTAATAATAAACAACTGTTAAGGTGTAGTTCTATGGAGGTTTGTAGCACTATATGATACTTTCGCCAAAGTAACTGAAAGTCAAATCTGGCTATGTTAAGCACTTTTAAGTCCCATTGATTTCAAAGGGAGAGGCTTAAGCATTTGCTTAATTTCCTTATTGAAACCAATGAGGTTCACAAGTGCTTCATTGTTTTCAAAATGTCTTGCTTTACCATCGTCTTTTCAGCTCTCTACACTGCTCTCTCCATTTTCCCTTATGTTCTATATCCTCTGTCGCTGGTCAAAGCATAGAGCAGGAGTGCTGAAACCTCAGGTGCAGGGGCCAAACCCAGCCCTTCTGGTATTCAGATCAGGCCCCCGAGGGGTCCCCAGATGACAATGCTCCCTCTTTCTCCCAGCCATCTTTTGTTTGGTGGTTTACTGGCTTTTGTGCACTCTCGCTCTCCACAACCCACCCACCCCATTCAGCAAGGTTGAGATACTTCTCCTAAGGCTTAATTATTGGCAGAAAGAGCCTTAAACTAAAATACACTGGTATTTAGTCCTTGACCCTTTTGCTTTCAGCCCTGCTTCCTAATGAAATGTGGTCCCCGAAATCTTCTTCAAAATGGAATTTGGCCCTTGGGCTGAAAGATGTTCTGCAACCTAGTTATAGAGGTTGTGTGATAGAACTTTTAAATCTTCATTCTTTTTTTAAAAAAGCATAAACCCATTAATTGATAATGGTGGCAAAGATGGACAATGATAAAAATGTTGAATACTGAGCCATACAAACTAGTACAGAATTTATTTTATTTATTTTTTAATTTATTTTAGCACTTTTATCCCACCCTTTAGCCAAAAAAGGCTCTCAAGGTGGCTTACAAAAATAATTCTTAAGACAGGCCACAAGCTTACAGTCTAAAATACATGACATGAAAGGAAAGGGGATTGGGAAGGAGGAGGAAAATGTCAGTGTTTTCTAGCTTCTCAATGTTTTCTTTGCTTTCATAGAAATTTTATATGGTTTACATATTTCAATTAATATTTCATATCAACTCCAGGATTCTCATTGCATTTAATGCAGAGGTCTATTGAAGGATCTTGTGGCTTTTTTGAGCTTAGGGAAAGTAAGGAACTAAATTCTCCTCTTGGGAAAAACTACAAACATCTTTCTCTAGTTTGAATACTCTCTATTGAAAGGAGAAGGCTCTGGAGCAGGTGTAAAACCCCAAAAAATGCAGCCATGGCCCTTGGATCCATATGCAAAACAGAGGAAACGTGTGCTTAGTCAGAGCTGTGCTTTCTTTTTTTCACAGCAGCCCTTTCTGCTGCCAGAGAAACAAGCTATTGCCCTGTTTGGCACATAACAACAAATAATGGTTTAATTAACCAAGGTTTGTTGAATCCTGGGTTGTTGTTACATGCAAACCCAGAACTATAGGTGAACTATTAAGTTAATTCTACCCTGCCTTTCTGCCAAAAAAATGGCACTCAATGTGGCCTACAGACATAATTAAAATTGATTAAAACAATAAAATACATTAAAAAGCAATAAAAACACAATTACAAAATCAATTTTAAAAAACATCACCCAACCCAACAGTTTGACTACAGGCCAAAGGCCTTCTTGAATGAAGCGGTCTTTGCCTGCCAGCAGAAGGACAATATAAAGGGAACGAAACTAGCCACCACCCTTGGGAGGGAGTTTCACAGCCTGGGAGTGGGCATTGAGAAGGCCCTTTTCGGGTTGCCACCAAACATGTCTCTGAAATCAGCAGTCTCAAAAGAAGGACCTCCCCAGAAGATCTTTAGAACCAGGCAGGCTCGTATGGAAGAAGGTGGTCTTTGAGGTAGCCTAGTCCCAAGCCATATAGAGCTTTATAGGTCATAACCATGTCCAGAAACCGTCTGATAACTGCTGAAGCTGCTGTAACAAGGGAGTTGCATGCTTCCTGTAACTGGCCTTGGTCAATAGTCTGGTGCAGCATTCTGGACCAACTGAGGTTTCTGAACAGCTTTTGAGGGCAGCCCCACATACAGCATGTCACAGTAGTCCAAAGCTGATGTAACAAAGGCATGTATGACCATGGCCAGATCAGACCACATCTCTAGTGGTTCTTAACCTTGAACAACCCACAAAGAGAGCCAAGGTTGTGAACTTTTGAGTTGTTTGAAGCATGGGCTATCATTACATGCAAACATAGAATTGTAGGTTGTTTTACTACACTACTGAGGCAGCAGGCAAGAGCAGTAAAAAAAAATACAGCCTGTTTTATGCCAGTACTACATTGGCAGTTGGGATACAGGGAGGGAGTGGGAGAAGGAGGAATGAAACAACCCAGGGACTGAGAATGCAAACCATGTGTTTGATTATCTGCCAGATAAACCCAGTAGGCCAACAAACTGATTTATTTAATCATGGGTTAGTGTTCTGTGTGAACGAGGCCACTGAGTTTTAAACAGAACCTTGCCTCTACCAGTAGGACTACTGTGACAAACAAAAAGCAAAGCTGCAGCTGCATGCATAATTGCATGTGGGTATCTCATGTGCACATGCTCCTTTTTAAATTTTTAAATCCTGGCATAAGTGTTACTGATAGAGAATATTCAAAGAAACAAACAAATTACTTGCAATCCATCGCAATGTGATCTGCACTTTTTAATTATATTTCACAATGCAAATCTGCATGTTCAAATTCATGTTCTCTTTTATATTCTTGTGAATTTTTGATTTCTTGTGAAGTATTGGTAGTTAGCAACCATCTCCAGTGGCAAACTAAGTGAGAAGTCTCCAGACATGCAAAATCTGACTCAGCCAAAAAAAAAAGTATCTTCTTTTATCACTGGGTTTACAGATATATTTTTTCCCCCATAGAGGCCAAGCCATCAATTGAAACTGCTCAAGAAACATTTGACATTTCTACCTACAAGAATCTGCAGCATCATGAGTATACACCATACACCTTTGTGGATTATGATGTTTTGCTCTCAAAACTCAGGCTGCCTCAACCATCATCTGGGAGATTATCCTAGGCACTGAATCACAGGTGGAAACACATGAATGAATAAACTAATTCTGAACAATGAAGCAATATCTGTTATAATTTTGTACGTGCTGTAAATGAGGTTGTTAGAAATTGGTTATTTTAACAAATGAATAATCTTGCCAGTAATGGATGTGGACTCTGAAAAATCCCAAAATGATTGCAACTGTTGGTTGTTCATCAAATTAGTTCTAATATTTAATCCTAACTTGATATTCTCCCACTGTGTGCTACTGTATATTGTCAGTTGCACGTTTGTACTGCTTAGCTTTATTTAGATAGCTACTGTGCATTCATTTTATAAGCAGAAACTATAAATTAGGACTGAACTCTAATGGAAAAGACACCTCTGATAAAATAATACTGTGTTTTCCATATGGTCTTTGATAAAGGTGCACTTTTAGAGACGCAATGCTACCTGCTGATTTTTAAAGGCTTTTTTAGCTGGCGGTCATGTGCATTTTCTTGTGATAGATATTGGAAAATGACTAGTGTAATAGTTAACTTCTGTGGGAGATTGTAGCACTCACGTATTGTGAAGGGCTGCTTCTAATTTCAGATGTGTGAGGGTGAATTTCTGCGATGAAGTCAAGCATTTTTATTTAAGTGAGCTCAACTAAACCTAAAGTCCATACTAGTTGACAGCTGATCTCCCCTGTGTCTTTTAGGTTTAATACATGAATGAATATACGTAGTCCACTTGCCAGCATATATATCTTACATTTTAAGAATGTTTAATCCCATACAATGAAACCAATTTTGCTTGGGGGAAACTAGCAGCACAGAATACATATCCACCCATTTGCCCTTATTTAGTCTTGGTTAAACATGCCAAAGTAGGAGGAATCATTTTTATGTATTTTGGTAATATATTTTTATCTTATGGTTGGTGTAATTCTACTCCACTTCCATTTTCATAAATAATGTTAATAGAATAAAATTTGAATGTATCCTGTGTATTGTATTTAGATATATGTATAGGCAAGTTTTGATGAAGAAAAAGAAGTTAGCCAGTTAGCTCTCTGCTAGCCACATATCACTTTGGATCATTATAACCCTGGAACTAATTTTAGAAGTGTTTTATAACTGTTTTTAAAAAACACAAAAACCAAAGATAACCATCCTGGTTCATGAAGGGGAAAAAATCCAAGATCCACAGTTGGGGAATACTGTTATTAGGACCAACCAAAATCCCCCCCCCCCCCCAAAAAAAAAAGTCTTCAGAATTCTTCATCAGGATAGGGAGTACAAAAAGCATGTGATGGGAACAAAACAGAAAAATAAAAAAATTTGGTCAGATGTAGCCATGAGGTCAGTAACTGGGTGTTACATTTAAGGCAAGAGGCAGGTCACAGTTACAGCCGGCCTTTGTGTTTTCAGAACTCAAGATCAGCCATTACTTTACTCCAAAAATCATTGCTAGATATAATCTGATATCTGTAACACCTACCACTGGCTAACTCACTTAGACTGAAAATCTCCATTTTGAAACTGGGTTTATCTAAACTGTAAATCTGATGGCCACAACATCTGGCCAAATTTTTGGACTTTTCTGTTTCTTCTCCTATTACCTGCTTTTTTTGTACAATTCTTCAGCTCTAGCCAGCAGGGCCAATGGATCATGGGAGTTGTAGGCCAAAATATCTGGAGGGCCACAAGTTGCTCACCCCAACATAGCCTGATAAAGCATTCCGGATAAATTGAAAATTTGCACATTTTGGAATGTTGGTTGGTCCTAAGAAAAGTATCGCCCAATTGGCTTTCTTGTTAAAAAGAAATGTTTTTGTGTGCCAGCAAATGAACATAAGGTGCATTATACTTTGAATGACATGAACATGATTGTAGAGCTTTGCTCGCTGTCATGTTGAAATCTGTTCTCTCAGCTTAGCTTTCATTCTGGTTAGTTTTACATTGTTTGGAGTAGCTTAAACAATGTTAATTGCAATTAGGACAGGCGTAAGAGCTGTGCTTGCTAGCCCAAAGCATAGAATTTTATAACCCAGTTAATCTCATTTTAAAGCTAATTTTCAACTTTTTGGGCTACCTGAGTTCAGCTGTGCTGGTGTCATAAGCCCTTATCTTGTAAGATTTGTCCTGGATTTTTTGCACAATTCAGAGGCAGCAGACTAAATAGGTGACAGAGACACCATCACAGAAGGAGCAGGAGAAACTTCCTCAGACTCCAGTAGTTTCCCCTTGTCTTATTTGTCCTTGTCCTCCTGTTCCCCTCCCTCCTGTTTACATCCCAAGAGCACCTTTGTGGAGACAAGAATGGACCGACAAAGCATGCACATGTCAACAGGGCACCCTCCTTTGATGCTTTCCACCCCATCAAATGGAAAAAGGTGAAAAGATCTCCTGTCCCAGGATCTGCTGTTCCATCCAAACCTGGAGTGGCTTCACCTCTGCAACTAGAGGTTGAGCAGTGACAGTTCCTAGGTAGTGGGTTATCTGAAGGTGTGATCAATGTCCTCCACGAATATTATCTACTAAATGATACGAGATAGTTTTCAGCAGTGGTGCAAGAAGAATAAGATCTCTCGCTCTGAGCAAAAATTCAAGAATTACTGGATTTCTTACAAACTAGTCTTGAGCAAGGACTGACTCCAAATACCCTAAAGTGGCATGTGTTTGGTAGTATTCTACCATGACATGCCATCCCCAGGTTAAACATATTCCTGACTGGACAGCTCTCATCTCTGTACTGGTAGTGCATTGGTTTCCTTCATGGGATCTCAACCTGGTACTTTAAGCTCTCACCTAGACTCCCTTTGAGCCCATCCAATACATTCCCATGAGGGAGTTGACATGTCACCTCTGCTAATAGGGCAGGAGAACTCTGTCCTATCGGTCTGGGAGGAGCTCTGTGTCTTTCATCTGGACAGGGTTATTTTTCAAACAGACCTAGCATTTATACCAAAGGTGAACATCACATTCCTTTGTAGTCAGAAAAAATTGTGGCATAAGTTAGATATGTATAGGGCACCTTGATCTATGTCAGGCATACACAGGACATCAAGCATTTGAACAACTTTTTCATGTATTGCAAGCTGGAGGCCCAGAGTTGTCAGGTGTCCAGGAGTATCATCAGCTGCTGATTAACTGTATTAGCCTTGCTTATCAAACCATGAACAAGCCAGTTTCTGCAGGAATCATGATCCATTATGTGCAGGAGGTGACAGTGTTGGCCACAAATGCCCCCCCCCCCCCGGAAGACATTTGTAGAACAGCCATTTGGGCTAATCTCTCCATCTTCATCCAGCACTATAAAATTGATAAGTATGTTTTAGCTGAGGCATCCTTCAATTGCCAAGTGTTACAACAGGTTGTTTTAGTCACCTTTTCTTGCCTTTAGGGATTGCTACTCTTGAACTTCCATTTCCTGTTGGCTCCACTCCTCTGTTGACGGACAGAAAGTTGGATTTACCATAAAGTATCCTTCTAGTCAGTGGATAGTGGACCCAACAATCCCATCCTTGTGCTGACTGTTTGCATGAAGGACCCCTGCGGTCTTAATATTCATAGTTGCATGGTTTCACACTAGGCCTCCTCAGCCTCTACCCCATCCAGTGTTTGTTTCCTTCAGATTTGAAATGTGGTTAACACAATTCCTCACTAGTTTCTGTGATTGAGTTACTATTTTTTTTTTAGCTCTACAGTTGAAATCAGGTTCTGTGACTGAGAGGGGTTTTCTCCTCTTAGGGTGTAACCTTGCTTTCTCCAGCAACAGAGGAATTAACTCTTTTTTGTTATGTTCACTCTCTGCTGACCAGAAGGACACTTACTTGTAAGTCATTTTTTTCGATCTTGACAATATCACCATGGCTGACCATCACCACTAACTCATAGTCACTGATTTTAACTCTTCCATATTTCAAAATCAGAAGTACTGATGTGGCTCCTATATATTTCTTTACAAGAGCCATTAGACACCTAAAATGTATCATGACTACTGCATCCAGGTGTGCCAAAATTCCAGAATGCCCCTTGACAAGGAAAGACAGTGATATTGGAACAAAGTCAACTCCAAAATACCAAACCGGACACAATAAGTATCCAGAAAAATAGTATGATTTGTCAAAATATCAACAGAATCTCAAATGGCTGCCCATCTTGTTGCAAAACATTCTGAACTGCTCTACATCTTGAGACTCTTACCACAAACATTATTGCACTAATTGTGAGGGGAACTGGCCTCAAAAATGTATGGTGCTGTCTCTGTGATATCATTGCACTCTCAGGAATGTCCAAAACATTTCACAATTTGATGGGCTAATTGCACCCTGGCAACACTTCATATTAGATTTTTCAATTGCATAACATAATACATAATGAGATGCACTAGTCTAAAGTCCTCTTGAAAATCCTCCTGTAACAAGCCCCTCACAATGGCAATGTGCTTTCCCTTTTTATTTTATACAAATACATTCTTCCACTAGTCTTGGGATTATAAAAAAGATATATACTTTGATTTTATACACACCAAGGAAAATGAATTGCCAGTAAAGCAAGCAGTTTGGGCTCTAAATGCACACAGGAAAACAATTTCCTAGACTTACTTTTTCTTTTGCAAGCAGCCTTTAATTGCCTTCTGCAGCAGTAGACTTGGAAATACTTTGTAATGTTGTACAGTCAGCTGATGAACAAAGTCGGTGAACGATATTTCGAATGATAGTAAAAACAAAGCATTATTAAAATGCAGCCATCCAAAAGAATACCTAAGAACATCCCTATTTTCAAAGTTTTAAAATATAGCTTAGGAACAATACTTAATCACAACTTTACCTAAATTACAAAAGAAATGAGGACTGTTTCTGCAGCTGTTGAAACGGCTTTCTGGGTTTCTCCCCCTTTTGTCTCTTGCTGTGCCCACAGAATGAAAACGCTCTTTGAGGCTGGAAACATCTTTTTCTTACATTGTAATAAGTACTCTATAATGTTTGGGACTAGATGAGTAATTCATACAGAGACAAGGTGATGCCTATGCCTCATGGGGATATCAGAATTAAGATATTTGTATATCTGATAGAAAGCTGAGACTCTGTTCACATGCAACCCAAAACAAGACCATTAAAAGTCATTTTTACAGCTGTCTGGCTGACCTCACAACATAAAAGTTGTAGCTACACTATAGACTTAAGCTGATTTAACAGCTATTCTGCCCAGAACCATAAGAACAGTAGTTTTTGGGGGAAAGAAGGTCAGAATTTAGAGATCTTATCACACAGAATTCTCTGTAACCACACCAATATATTATTAGGAAGCTTTCTGCAAAGGCATGTTAAAGTGACATGCAGCTGTTAGTTATTTGTAACCCAAAGCTACCTTATAATACTGGACCCAACAAAGAGGAAGCTAAGCAATTGTGGCACTCCTCTTCATACATTGACTGCCTCTTAAAATAAGATTTGGATACTTTCCAGTGACACATAGGTAATGTTTGGTATGGGTGAACTAGATGACACTACAGCAGCGTGACTTAAATGTAGGTTTTGTTGCTTTCTTATAAAGTAGGATGCCAGGGGCATTAGGAGTGCAGTGTGTCAGACGAGGGGGTGCCGAACCTTTCCTCTGCCTGTGTTTTTTTGCTCCTGAAATGCCTTCTCTCCAACTCTTTTCCTCCTTGGCAAGGTTACTTTGGGTATTGAAGCCCTGCTGGCAGAGGAACAGCTGTAAATGAGCCTGTTAAAACAATTAGGCTAATTGGCATGAGGGATAGGACCTTCTTTGTGATGGGGTCTTGCTTGTGGATCTCTGTTCCAATTGATGCCTGCCAGATCACATCATTAAACACTTTCAAGCAAGTCTTAAAGACTCCTTATTTACCTTAGCCTATAATTGAGTTAGGATTCTACTGGGGCCATAAGAACATAACAATTGCTATGCTGGATCAGACCAAGGTCCACCTAGTCCAGCATTCTTTTCACACGATGACCAACCAGCTGCCCACAGGAAGCCCACAAGCGGGATATGAGGGCAACAGCACCCTCCTGGCCATGTTTCCCAGCAACTGGTGTACATAGGCATACTGCCTCTGATACTGAAGGTAGCGTATGGCCATCAGGACTAGTAGCCATTGATAGCCTTCTCCAGGAATTTGTCTAACCCCCTTTTAAAATCATCCAAATTGGTGGCCATCACTACATCTTGTGGTAGCAAATTCCATTGTTTGACTATATGCTGTGTGAAGAGTTGGGCCCATTAAGTATATAGGGCTCAACAGGCTCTAATTTTACCTTTCAATTTTGATTTTCTTATTTTTATCATTTTTGGATGTTGTGTAAGTTTTGTTGTATACCACCTTGGAAGGATTTACCCTAAAGCAGACATGCACAACGTTTTGGGCTGCATGTGATACTGGCCTGGGAATTTGGGGGGATGTGCAGATACACACACATAAACACATCCACATCACAGCGATCCTGATACAATAACTTTTTCCTTACTGCTGGTAGTAGAGGGAGAAAAGGCAATCTGTATGAGGATCTTTGGGTGAGGGAATGAAGAGCCTTTTCTCCACTCCTTCCCTCAGTGATCTTGATGCAGATCACTCTTTCCTTGCTGCTACCAGCAAGGAGAGAGCAACCGGCATCAGTATTGCTGGGGAAGGGAATTCAGTGGCAACAGTAGGTGGGTCAGGGCACCCTGGGGGAGGGGCTACATGCAGCACCCAGGCTGTGGGTTGTGCACCCCAGCCCCAAAGAAATCTTGTAAATCTTTTTAATGGATGCATGCAGTTCTAGGAGGAAAAGCATGGGTGTGGAAAGGGCTCATCCCCCATCCCATATCTGGCCTGTGCTCTGCTTTTTGAACATCCCCAACTTTCACACCATTTTATAGGAACTGGTACATGCTACATTGTTAACACAAGGATCTCGCTTGCTACGAATATCTAGTTTATCCCTTACATTGGAGAGGATAAACTATGTATGTCAAATAATGGAGGTGCATAGGAGCTCACTGCATTGCCTTCAAGCAATTTTGCGGCACTGCGTTGTTCAGAGGGCCCTGTTTTCTAAACCAGTAAATTAAATGGGAAATCCACTTGAGGGATGAATCCCATCTGATGGGATTCGAGCTAGTAGTGACCAACCAAGAAAGAGATTTTGGGGTTGTGGTGGACAGCCCGATGAAAATGACAACCCCATGTGTGGCTGATGTAAAAAAAGGCAAACTCCATGTTAGGCATAGTTAGGAAACGAATTGAGAATAAAACTGTCAATATCATGCTGCTTTTATACAAAACTATGATGTGTCCACACAGAATACTGTGTACAGTTTTGGACACCATACTTAAAAAAAGATATTGTAGAACTGGAAAAAGTGAAGAAAAGGGCAACTAAAATAATCAAGGGGTTGGAGCATCTCCCCTATGAGGGAAGGTTACATACAACAGCTGGGATTGTTTAGTTTGGAAAAAAGTAGGCTAATGGGAGACATGATAGAGGTGTACAAAATTATGCATGGCATAGAGAATGTGGGTGGGGAGACATTTTTCTCCCTCTCAAAATACACTGGCCACTATGTGAACAGAATGCTGGACTAGATGGGCTCAGCATGGCTCTTCTTATACTCTTATGTTCATGGCTAGGAGCATGGCAGTTAGGGTTCCTTATGTGGTAAGTTGCAGCAGCCTTGTTTACTGCTAGGCTGCGAGCAATGAGTGCTGCAGCAATCCAGCTTTTACTAGTTAATTTTGCCTTTCATGCAGCTAAAATGACTTAAATTTGTATACCTTTGATTATATTCTTTGGCAATCAGGTTGAATGTGGCACAAAGAGGGACTGAATTAGGGAAGTGGCAAGAAGTTATTTAGTATTCCTGGTTATGGAATGGGATTGGCTAATAAATCCCGCATGAAAATATATTTCTGTTGGTGAGACCTATTATAGAAAGATGGGGAAGGGGCTCATTTATACTAATTAAATAAAGTTCCCAAATCTCTAGGCAATGCCTAAAATCTGTAATTGGGGCTATTGAGAACTGAAGAAGTCTGAGGATATCCTGGATGTTATCTTCAACTGCATATAATTAAATTTGAAAGGGAAGGGTCTATTCGTACTGTCACTGGAATAGTACTAGCGGTAATACACAGATATATAAGGTACAATTCTATGTAATGGATAGTTTCCATCCCATTTCCAAATGACTTGCAGATGTATTACTGTTGCAGCTGCTGCAGGCCTTGTAATAGCATTAGGCTCTGACTCAGTCAGTTGGTGCCAATGAATTCTGGCAGCGTAACGTGTTTTGATATTCCCAAGGAGGGAACCACGGTCATCTATGAGGGATGGATGACATGAAACTAAACCAACAAATGATAAGCAAGAGCTTGAATCCAACTATGGAAGAAACTCAAACTTAATTTTTTATTATTTTTTGTGGGGGAAGAGTTTGTTTTTGGAGCTTATTAACCCAACAACATTTCACTAAAATTTGCCTTAAAAGGGTAATATACTTGAAGGTGCACATTGGCCCACACACAATATTTTTTAGCTCTTCTTTCTAACTCTATGAAAACATGATGTGCCTACCACTTGATCCCCAGCTTGATGTGTTTACCACATTACACAATACAAGGCTAATTTAATAGGTTTGCTACATTAAATTAGTCCTACATAGGGCAGAGATGAGGCAGTTCCTGGTCCCATTAAAGTATGATTAGGGAGGTGTCCTGCACTTGGCCTCAATGCTTATTTGCAGGGTTTAAAAAAAGTAAATCTTTTGTTTACTGGGTACCTGTCATTCCAAGGAAAATCCAGGCCAAACAGCTGTAAATATTATTTTGAGCTTCCTACTTCTGACAGGCTTGAAAATCACCCCAAAGCCTTGCACAGTATTTTGTTTGGTTTTTCAAAAAAGAAAACCTACCTAATCAAAAAGGGAGGGAAAGTATATATCTTTAGGAATGATTTAATATTAAATACTAGACACTGTGAGTGGGCTTGTTTCAATCTTCTCATATATAAAATACATCAGGAAGCAGAAACACATTTCTTTTTGTGAGCAGAGACATTCCAGTTACAAGGAACAACATAGAAAAAAAGACTGTTTTCACTTATATTGCTCATAAAGCAGGATTATGTGAAATAAACCCTAGAGACAGAAGCAAGAGAACTTTGAATTCTCTACTGTGTACAGCACTAGAAAGCATATGCAGACTGTGTATTTTATTACTAAAGCTCCAGATATTTTGGAATATTTATGGAACATATTGGTTACAGTTGACAAAATGAACCAAGTTTACAGCTGTTCAGATAATACGTGCTGTCTGTGCAACCATTTCACAATTATGAACAGATATGTCTTTCTGGCATTTTCCCAGTTAGGTTATCTAGTTCTAGTATTTTATTCACATCCAGGCTGCTTATAAGTGCATAGTATAACATTTTTAGTAAAAGAATACAACATTTGATGCTATTTATTTTAATCCAACTTTACATGCTCAAAGGACTTTTTGCTGTATACTAGGAATTCTCAAGATTTTAAGTTGTGGTTTAACAAGTTACCAGCCACAGCATGGAAAATGATGACTCCGCTACCCTTAAATTATTTTAAATTAATATTCTATGTATTATATTTGTATCCCAGTTTTTTTACTGGGGCCCCAAAGCAGCTCACAATGTTCACTAAACACAACAGGAGCAGGCATGAGATCATATCTTTGCCCACCTCTGTGCCTCGTCTGGTTCTCTCTCACACAGGGTTGCTGGACTTACATGGTTGCTGTGATAGAGGAAGGGAAACCTGTTGAGCCAAATGGTGTATTTGCCTGCTTTCTTCCGTCTTCAGGCTCTCTCATGGGGCAGTTAGTCTTGCATATCTGGTGGAGGACAGAATTTTTGCATTGATTCCGGATTCAGAATATAATAGGGTTTTTTTTTCCTGGATTCTTGCACTTTGATCTTGAAAATGCATGCAAACCATTTGTGGTACTGCAGGTATGGCCAGCTGATGCCAAGGAATAGGAAGCTGCTTTGAACTGTCAAAATGGTTGGTCCATCTTGCTCAGTAAGATGGTCATCTTGCTCTGGACAGCAGCACTGTCCAGAAACTGATGTGACAGTTTCTCAGCTCTACCTGGAAACATTTCCATACAAAGCATGTGATCTACCACTGAGCAATAAATAGCCTCTCCTTCCCACCTTCCTGTGGTACATCAGCAGCTTTCCTTTTTTTTTCAGTAAAATGTCTTTTTGTGAATATTCTATAAATGCATTTTGTTTAAAGTTCACGTTTGGGTATGTAGGAACTCGGGGAAAATCCCCCTACTTAAGGCTGGCTAGAGGTTTTTCCCACTCTGTTTTCCCATTGCCCAGTAGTGATTATCTACTTCCTTGAATCCTCCAAAGCTATCAAACTTTGATATGATACATATTTACTGCTGTTGCTCACTTGTGGCACAGTGTGACCTAGACTGTAAAGAGGAGGCTGATAAGTTCAAGAGATTGCCTTTGTTGACCTTTCCAGAAATATTTCACATTTATATAGCACAGCCTTCCTCAACCTGATACCCTCCAAAATGTTTGGGATTATAACAGCCATCAGCTCCAGCTAGCATGGACAATGGCCAGGTATGGGAGTTGTTCAAAATATCTGGAGGGCATCAGGTTGGGGAAGGATGATACATTCTTTTAGACTGTTCAAAAGCACTTGCAATGTATTACCTTGGTAATTTATACAATTGTTGCATGTGGGAGACTATGGCTAAAAGAATACTTTCTCTAGAGCCACCTTGTAAATCCAGAACCAAAAATTTAACTCTCCCAGCTTGCTGTTTTAGCCATTACAGTGTATTAGCGGTCTTGTCTCTAGGATTTTTTAGGTTCATTTTTCAAGGTCCAATATAATTCCTACTGAACCAAATGACCACTGTTTCCCATAGATAATATGAAAAGTAAAATAATGAAATCAGTTTCACATTTGTATATAATAGAACAATATTCTTTATGTATAAAGGTGTTTAAATAAATCATTTATCAATATTATTAACACATACTAGTAACTCTCTTTCTCTCTCCTATTCAAAGCTAATAGAGCACCCCATCAAACATTTGTATATACTCCAAAACAGAAAATAAATAGGGCTGACAGGAAATGCTATCGCTCCAGTGCAAGGACTCTTCAAAAGCAAGAAAGTATTAAAAGGGCACATTACAGTATTGCTTAGATGGATTCATACTGTGCATCTCCCTGTTCAGCTGTACTGCAAGGGGATTGTGGGACTAGCTCAGTTTGTATTGCAGGCAGTTTAAAACCAACTCCTTGGTTTTGAGTGCAGGATTGTAGCAGGGGAAACTATCTTCCAAGCACCAAGAAAGTAAGGACTCACATGGAATGTGCTGGTGGTGAGAGCCAGTATGTTGTAGTGACTAGAGTGTTGGACTGGGAGTCAGGAGATGCGGGTTCTAGTCCCTACTCAGCCATGAAAGCTCACTGGGTGACTTTGGGCCAGTCACAGTCTCTGAATGCAACCTACCTCACAGGTTGTGAGGATAAAATGGAGAGGAGGAGGATTATGTACGCTGCCTTGGGGTTCTTTGGAGAAAAAAAGGCGGGATATAAATGTAATAAATAAATATAAATTGATTCTTATGAACTTACGAAATTAGCACCTCAAAAGTTTGGAAGTCAGTGAAGTATGTCAAGCTGGAAGAATGTAGCATAAACTTGGCTTTCATACCCTAGATAACCCAAAAATTTATTCCAAAGAAAGAGTTAGTGGAAACAGTATGATTCAACTGTGGAAACAGTTTATTGTACAGTTGATAGACCAAACAGAACAGAGATCCTTAAGTTTCTCTTAAAGAATACAGTGCATTAGCTGTTTTTCCAGGGATACTTCCAAACAGCCTGTAAAGTTAAATATATATTCTCAATAAATTCATTTAGCTAAATCTGTTAACCTGGATCCAGATGTGAAGTCCTCTCTACTGCCACATGTTCCTACAACAATGTTCTATTTTGTGATTCATTAACAAATATTAAATACATTTGGGCAAAAACTAACGAAGTAGTTCTTCTAGTGGGACTAACATGGCCTCCGTGATCAATAACCTCAAAAAATTTCACTCAGAAAAGAATGATGGAAAATGAAACAAAATGGCTAAGTTTTCTATATAACAACCAAGTCTGTTTTATTCACAAACTTGGAAAAGCCCTTTTCTTCAAGCTTTAGTTCCGTTTAAATCATGTTTATAATCATACATTGCCCCACCAATTTGTAAGGAAAAAACAAGCACATTTTATATGTGTATCTCCTTGCTATATAAAGAATTAACAGCCACCAAATATTAGTATAGACCCAACCAGTGCTACAGCAACCGTTAATCTGTGTGTATTTCTTGTTATTTAACAGTTTGACTGAGAAATTGAATATAGTTGAAAACACAATTCAGCAGAGGCCCTTTTTGTGGCCAATATTCCAGGAACGAACCCAATTTCAGCGTTATGTGACCACTAAATCCCAAAGTCTCCACTAAATGTCAGGATAACTAATTACTATCACACTCACAACTGCTGTTTAAAACAAATAAATGGTATTTCATATGAAAAGTTAATCTTAGTCAGTTTCGTTCTATTGGGATATTATTATTATTATCATCATCATCATCATCATCATCATCATCATCATCATCATCATTATTATTATTATTGGGCTGGTGGTGGTGGGAACCATGTTGCAAATTCAGATGTGTAACAATGATGGTAAAATTGGAAGATACTGAAGTACAGGTTTGCTTCAATGTGGAAGCAACGCCATTCTGCCAATAAGTTGTGGTGGATGCAATGCCTTGTGCCAGACTGAGTGTTTTCCCCTCATTCCAGAAGTGACATTCAAGTAACCCTAAATGTAATGAAGGGGGGAAAGACTACTCTTCATCTGGAAGTGTTCATTCTTGTCTTCACCCACTGAAGAAGATCAAAGGAACAGGAATAAAGGAAGTTCATGCGGTACAGGAGAACGTTCTTTTGTAATCAAGAAGGCTGCAAAAAAAAAAAAAAAAAAAGATCGCTCAAATGACCTCAATTTAGACAATTTGAGGGGCTAGATTAAAAAGATTTGTACAGCATACCAGGGCAACTGTGCAGGGGGCCACTTTCTTCTGCCTTTAGGGCTCCCTACAAAAGCTTCTGACTGTTCCTTTATCTAGAAAATGCTCCTGGTAACATTTAGCATTAGCACAGCATTCATAACAGTTAAATATTTAAATAACGTACAGTTGTGGTCATTGCAACTCAAAAAGGATATTGTAGAGTTGGAAAAGGTGCAGAAAAGGGCAATCAAAATGATCAAGAGGCTGGAGTAACTCCCCTGTGAAGAAAGATTACAATGCTGGAACTGTTTAGCTTAGAAAAAAGGAAAGTAAGGAGAGACATGATAGAAGTGTACAAAATTATGCACGGTGTGGATAGGGATACATTTTTCTCCATTTCCCATAGTATTAGAACCTGGGATCACCCCATGAAGGTCAATAGAGTTAGATTCAGGAAAGATAAGAGGACTTTTCCATACAGCACATGGTTATACTATGTAATTCACTACTGCATGATGTAGTGAGGGCCACCAACCTGGGTGGCTTTAAAAGGGGATTAGGCAAATTCATGGTAGATAAGGCTATAAATGGCTACTAATGACAACTGTATATTACCGCTAGTATTGGAAGCAGCATGCCTCTGAATGCCAGAATACAAGCAACAGGGTGCTATTTGATTCTTGTCCTATTTGAGCGCTTCCCACAAGCAGCTGGTTGGCTGTGTGAACAGAATGCTGGACTAGATAGGCTTTTGGTCAAAGCCCACATGGCACTTAAGTTCTTAACCATAAAATTTATTTTAGGGGTTCCCAACCCTTTTTTGGACCTGTGGGCACATTTGAGAATTTTAGAAACTGCTGTGGATGCCACCACAAAATGGCTCCCACAGAGAATGTGGCTTATCACATATTTATTTTATTGACTGCATTTCTACACCACCCCATAGCCAAAGCTCTGGGCAGTTCACAAAAGCTCTCATGGGCTGCCATAGGGGCCTGGCTAGTCAAAAGTGAGCTAAAGAGGTGGGGAGGGAGAAAAATAGTGAAGCTAGAGGCTGGGAGAGAAGGAAATAACAAGGCAAAGGGATAGAGGGGAGAGAAAGAGCAAGGCTAGACTCTAGAAAGGGAAAGACTACCCCAACATTTCCCAATGTTTTTATTTTAATAAAAATTAAGGGGGCACTAGGAGAGCTTTGTCAGAACCATTGGGGATCTTTGATGTATTTCACGTGAGCATTTTTCAGTAAACTGATGTACCTAATAAAAAGAGGTGGCATGTAAAATAGCTAAGAAAGGGGCTGTGGTTACCTTAGTAGTGAGAAGTAGGGATGTGCACTGACCCCCCGGATCGGATCGGATAGCGGATCGGAATCGGACCTGGGGGGTCGGATCGGATCGGATCGGAGGCTGGTCGGATCGGATCGGACCAGATGTCCGATCCGGATCGGACGCCATTTTGAATGCTTTTTCCCATAGCCAAGTATTGTTTTACAAAAACGCCTATAACTTTTTCATTTTTAAAGATAGAAGGATGAAACTTGGGCACATTGTAGACTGGTTAGGGGTAGTTATCTGTGAGAAATTTCAGAAAGATTGGTGCATGCATTTTGTGGCAATTAATTTTTTAATAAATACCCAGGAATGCCTATAACTTTGTCATTTTTAAAGTTACACACATGAAACTTTGCCACATTGTAGGGGGTACCTTGGGACCTATGTGTGTGAAATTTCAGAAACTTAGGTGCTTGTCTTGTGTGGCAATTAATTTTTAGAAAAATGGGTAGTAGTGGGGTAAATACAGTTACGCCTCCCATTTTTTTATTTTTGAAGATACAAACAGGAAACTTGGGCACATTACAGGTACCACTTGGCTTGATATGTGTGTGAAATTTCAGAAACATTGGAGCTTTCCTTGTGTGGCAATTAATTTTTGAAACAATGAGGAAAGAAACACCTATAACTTTGTCATTTTTAAAGTTACACACATAAAACTTTGCCACATTGTAGGTGGTACCTTGTGACCCATGTGTGTGAAATTTCAGAAACGTAGGTGCTTGCCTTGTGTGGCAATTAATTTTTTAATAAATACCCAGGAATGCCTATAACTTTGTCATTTTTAAAGTTACACACATGAAACTTTGCCACATTGTAGGCGGTACCTTGGGACCTATGTGTGTGAAATTTCGGAAACGTAGGTGCTTGCCTTGTGTGGCAATTAATTTTAGAAAAATGGGTAGTGGTGGGGTAAATACAGTTACGCCTCCCACTTTTTTATTTTTGAAGATACAAACAGGAAACATGGGCACATTACAGGTACCACTTGGCTTGATATGTGTGTAAAATTTCAGACAGCTGGGTCCAGGCATGTGGTGGCAAGGTATTTTTGAAACAATGAGGAAAGAAACGCCTATAACTTTTTTATTTTAAAAGTTAGAAGTCTGAACATTGCTCACTTTGTAGATGGGTTAGGGGTAGATATGTGTCAGAAATTTCAGAATTATAGGTCCAGGCATTTGATGGCTATGGAATTTTTAAATTACATGTTTCAAAAAAAATTCTACAGAGGCCAGGTCTTCCCCTCCCGCTTCCCGCGAAGAAAAGGAAACACTCTCTCGTCTCGATCCCTTTGATCCTTGCTAGTAGTATCCATTACAGGGCTCGTGTTTCCTTTCCTACTTTCACTTTTCAAGCAGAACGGCTGAGCCTAGCTGAGTTTTGCAGCCATGCGTGCAAGGAAGGATCACTCTGGTCTCGATCCCTTTGATCCTTGGTAGTATCCATTACAGGGCTCGTGTCTGCTTTCACTTTGTACTCAAGCAGACACGAGCCCTGTAATGGATACTACCAAGGATCAAAGGGATCGAGACCAGAGTGATCCTTCCTTGCACGCATGGCTGCAAAACTCAGCTAGGCTCAGCCGTTCTGCTTGAAAAGTGAAAGTAGGAAAGGAAACACGAGCCCTGTAATGGATACTACTAGCAAGGATCAAAGGGATCGAGACGAGAGAGTGTTTCCTTTTCTTCGCGGGAAGCGGGAGGGGAAGACCTGGCCTCTGTAGAAATTTTTTTGAAACATGTAATTTAAAAATTCCATAGCCATCAAATGCCTGGACCTATAATTCTGAAATTTCTGACACATATCTACCCCTAACCCATCTACAAAGTGAGCAATGTTCAGACTTCTAACTTTTAAAATAAAAAAGTTATAGGCGTTTCTTTCCTCATTGTTTCAAAAATACCTTGCCACCACATGCCTGGACCCAGCTGTCTGAAATTTTACACACATATCAAGCCAAGTGGTACCTGTAATGTGCCCATGTTTCCTGTTTGTATCTTCAAAAATAAAAAAGTGGGAGGCGTAACTGTATTTACCCCACCACTACCCATTTTTCTAAAATTAATTGCCACACAAGGCAAGCACCTACGTTTCCGAAATTTCACACACATAGGTCCCAAGGTACCGCCTACAATGTGGCAAAGTTTCATGTGTGTAACTTTAAAAATGACAAAGTTATAGGCATTCCTGGGTATTTATTAAAAAATTAATTGCCACACAAGGCAAGCACCTATGTTTCTGAAATTTCACACACATGGGTCCCAAGGTACCACCTACAATGTGGCAAAGTTTCATGTGTGTAACTTTAAAAATGACAAAGTTATAGGTGTTTCTTTCCTCATTGTTTCAAAAATTAATTGCCACACAAGGAAAGCTCCAATGTTTCTGAAATTTCACACACATATCAAGGCAAGTGGTACCTGTAATGTGCCCAAGTTTCCTGTTTGTATCTTCAAAAATAAAAAAATGGGAGGCGTAACTGTATTTACCCCACTACTACCCATTTTTCTAAAAATTAATTGCCACACAAGACAAGCACCTACGTTTCTGAAATTTCACACACATAGGTCCCAAGGTACCCCCTACAATGTGGCAAAGTTTCATGTGTGTAACTTTAAAAATGACAAAGTTATAGGCATTCCTGGGTATTTATTACAAAATTAATTGCCACAAAATTCATGCACCAATCTTTCTGAAATTTCTCACAGATAACTACCCCTAACCAGTCTACAATGTGCCCAAGTTTCATCCTTCTATCTTTAAAAATGAAAAAGTTATAGGCGTTTTTGTAAAACAATACTTGGCTATGGGAAAAAGCATTCAAAATGGCGTCCGATCCGGATCGGACCTCATCGGATCGGATCGGATCGGAGGTTGGCCGGATCGGATCGGATCGGATTTTCCCGATTTTGGGTCGGATCGGATTCGGATCGTGGATCGGATCCGATCCGATGCACACCCCTAGTGAGAAGCAGGAAAACCCAGAATAAAGATCCTTAATCTAAAATCAGTATTCTACTATAACTCTATTGCAAAAGAGGAAGAAAGTATTGTATATCAAGAGGATCTACGGTTTACCTTTACCACAGGTCTCTTACTAGCCTTCATCTGGCTCAATTTAAAAAGTGATTCTTGCAGCCCCTTTCTTATATTGATGGTACAGTGGCAACGAGGTTGACACACTATTTAAACCCAATCAAAATACACACAGTGGGGATTGGAACTAGGGAAAACTGAGCAATAGCTTGCACCGTCTCCAACAATTACCAATGCCTCCAACTTTGAACATTAGTATGTAGGAAGGTAATCAGTTTATGTGTATTATGGCTTCATTTAATAATATCAAGCTTGCATGGAAGGAAGGCAGCTACTAGCAGTGTTCAACAGATTTGTGCAATTACTAGCAAGTGTGTTCCCACAGTGCTGTAATTGGTAGATTCTATAGTGTGCAAGCTCTAGCATAAGTAGAATATATTTGGACTTAGTTTAACTGTCACACACAGCATTCTAATATAAGCTATAAAAGATCTTTTTCTGTGAGTAGTATCCTTCATCATGTAGCCGCTAATTGTTATAATCAAGATGCCATTCATGAACTGCAGCACCATTTGTGAAGCAGTGCTGTAAAACTTAAACTTTTGGATGAAAATTAAATATGGGAATGGCTGAAACACGAAGGAATGCCTTATTATTGCTTATTTATACCCCACCTACCCCATTGGTTCAGGGAGGCTTAAATCAGTTTTAAAACAGCACTTAGTACTTTAATTATGGGAGTTTTTGCAACTGTTAACAAGTGGAAACTCTACTATCTCTCTTGCTTTTATTTCCTCCATCATTTTGACCACTAGGATTTACTAACAGAACCCTTACTGCAATACCAGCTGTACAAAACCTATGAAGGTCAAGGGCACCTGGAGAGGCAATCACAGCAACTGCCTCTGATCTCCTTTCCTCTGGACATTTGCCAAAAGCCCAAGCATTTTCCAGAGGCAATGCCAGCCCTTTTTCATTTGGACTGGCATTTGTGACTGGGAGTTAAGCCAATAGCGAGTAATTTTAAAATTGGCTGCGTTTTTACTTTATACCCTTATTTTTTGTCTGTTATAAACATGCTATCTGCTCTAATATTTTAGGAAGATGAATTACATAAAGAAAAATTCCTCACTGGTTCCTACATTATGTCATCATATAAATCAGATGTTTTTCAATATGGAGTTTCTCAAGTTTTCTTAGGAGCTGGCTGCTGACTGTTCTGTTGAATTTTCCCATCCAATCATGACCACTGATTGCCTTAGCTCAAAAATATGGTTAGATGAATAAGAGTTTCTCATATATCCCTACACATTTAAAGTTGCTTATCTAACACCAAGGCTGCAATGCACACTTCTGGGAGGAAGCCCTTTGAACGTAGTGGGACTTACTTGGAAGCAAACATGCATATGATTGAACTGAGAGCTATTAAACCAATCACTCTCCCTTTGTGTAAACATATTAAAATTCTGCACTTTTTAAGTGGCTTTTCCCATTTGGATAAGTGTGAGTATGAGTTCTGCTAGACTCACTGGAACTGGCCATTTAACTCATTCTAAGCCAATTAATAAAAAGTTTGGTATTAGTTTATGTATATGATGAAGCAACTCTTAAGGCCTAGCACATAAGATTTGTTATCAGATTTTTTCCCAAAATGATCTGTTCTGTAGTCCATACCTTTAACTCCATGACAGTTGTATCTAATAAAAATCTAGTCATCATGAAAGTCAAAAAAGGTGGTGCTAGTAATTAATTTATACTTCTAACCCATTTATCCCTGAAGGCTCAATGTAGGCAACAGCTCAACTGTTGATCCTGCTAATTGGAGACAAAAGAGTGACACCAAGAATAATATGGTGCAACACTTAGTGTACGAATTACATTTTTTGAAATGAGTATTTATTATATTTATTTATATCCCACCTTTTTTCCAATATTGGGATGTTCTCTCTTCACTTTTTTCAAATCTCTAAGTTATACACTATCATGAACATCATAAAAACTAGTTTAGCATTTTAGAAATGAACTAGTTTATTTATTTACAACATTTATATACCACTCCATATCTAAAACAGATGCCAAAGTGGTTAACAGAAGATGTAAAATAATAAAAAGATAAAGATTAAAACACCAGTTTATTGAGAATGAGCTTTCATAAGTAACAGGTACTCCACCAGATGTATACAGAATATTAAGTATTCACACATGTAAGGTGCTAATTCAGTGGTTAATAAAGCAAGATTTAAAGAGGGCAGGGATACAAAATATAACACAAATGACGTATGCAGTTTGCATTACCTTTTATTCTCATCTTTTTTACTTCAGGCCTAGGGAGAGACAGGTAGGGATTTGGTAAGTTTTCTCTAGGAATTTTTAAAACATAGGATACCATTACATTAAATAAAAAAATAAAATGAGTATTTCAGGTCTCTGCTGAATGTTCGTATTTAAAAGTCTCTGTCTTTGGGAATGCTTGCAAACCCTATTCTACTCAATTGCTACACAAACTGTATATATATACTCCCAGCAGTCTGGTCAGTCGGTGAGAAGTCACTAAGTTGCCTGATAAGCACTTGGCACTTACAAGTTAAGCCATATTTAAATACTTAACAGTTGGTGGTTTTCTGTTCTCCACTTCGTTATGATGCCCTCCTCCAGAATAAACATAGGAAACACATACTAGAATTTGTAGATAGGGAGCTAAGTATTATTATTATTATTATTTATTTTATTACCCGCCTCTCCCAACGGATCAATAGATATCCACTAGCTTTGTTAAATCCATGAGTCTGGCAAAGTAGGCTTTGAGCATATTGCAATAGTTGTATAGTGCTGCCACTACTAACACAAAAATATTTGTTAAAGTACCTGCAACATTTATACACTGCGTACCTTTAATTAGCTATCCTTTTTCTAACCATGGTTAAAAGGCCAAGCAATTTTTAGCAAATATGGGCTACAATCCTTTGCATGCGTACCAAATAAGCATACATTGGCTGAAATAACAAAGGCATCACTCAGAAAAAGCAAATAAAGTAACACCGCTGATTGCTGCCCGAAGTTGGTTTTCTTCCCAATACTTCTATCCGATTATGAATGTATGTACGTATGTATATTGGAGGTAAAGATTTCGAGACGTCTGCCTGTTTTGTTTCTCTTTTTCGCAAACGAAAACACCAACAATGGCACGGATCTCATTCAATTTCAAGGAGGCTAATTCATAATTTTGTTTTTTGGGGAAAAAAGACATGACTTGCTGTTCAGAATTCCTCAGTTATTAATTTAAAAAATAGAGATCAGTCACAGCTCCCATGGCACTCTGCGGATTATATTACATCCCTGCCCACCGGGATCGCCCCGGCCATCTCACGTTCAACCAAAGGCAGCTGCAAGCCATCAACAAGACTACATGACGTCACCCGCGGCTTCGGCCTGGCTAAATGACTCCAAGGAACGGAGCCTTTCACCAGTACAGCACCGCCCCACCCACGCACGCACGCACGCCGCTACCCGGGGAACAGCTTTAGCCTTCGAGATCTGCTTTAGGAAACTAAACGAGGCGGGCAAGGGCGTCCGAACGGAGTGCGTGGCGCCCCCCGCCCACTTTATGAGTACTCATAAGGCTGATACGGCCGCGCGCGGAGGCTCGGAGAGGCGGGGCCTCAGCCGCCGCTCCGCCCTTTCACCAAAGTGTGCGTCGAGGTGGGCGTATCTAAAAACACGACGTGCCCCGCTCCTTCGCTGAATATTGATGAGACGTCTAGTGAAGCGTGGTGTCGTCTAGCCCGGCGCGTCGCCCGATTGGACAAGGTCGTGTGTGCGTGGTGACGCGTGTCGCGGCGGTGCGGGTCCCGATTGCTGCAGCCGCTTGTCAGTGTGACGAAGATTGGCACCCAGGTAAGCGCTGTCACTCAAACCTGCTCCTAGCCAGCCAGCCATCCATCACGGCGCGCCCGCTGCCGCTGTTGGCCGTCTTGGCTCAGCCGCGCAAACAGACCCGGGGATGTGGGGCAGAGTGGGGGGAGGAGAACCCGCCACACGGAATAGCGGGGTGGGGGGCATCCGCACCGTAACCTACCCGGAGGGGGGTTAGGGGCGTCGGCAGGCAGGCGCGAGGAAGAAAGGGGAGGGGGAGTGAGGAAATTTCTGGAACAGCCACCGAGTGGCCGTTGCTTTTGTAGGAGGCGGCGACGGCTGCGCGTGCGCGCGCGCCGTGGAAGTGGAGGTGTCGCGCGCCTCAGGGGGTGGAGTAGGTGAGGGAGGAGGAGAGGGGAGAGAAAAGGGCAACAGCTGTTTGTGGCGCGGGGCGAAGCGAGCTTGGGGAGGGCGGTGTTTAAAGGGGCCATATTCAGGGACATTCCGATAGACCTGAAGAATCAGCGCGAGCGGAGTTAAACAGCTGCTGGTGGTTCCCCCCCGCCTTTGCTTCCTCGAGTGCGGCTCGGGCTCCCTCGCCTGTTGTCCGCGTCCAGTAGCGAAGCAAAGGCGTGAGGGGTTCGCAGCTGCCTTTCAGTCGTTCAAAATAATCCTCCTTTTTGCACATAAACTGACATGGAGGAAGCAACGCTGTGATTGTGAAGCGCTGGGAAATCCGTGGGAATTGTTATGTAATCTAGTTGTTAACAATAAAGGCAGAGCGTTTTGCCTCCTCTTGGTTTCTGAGCCGTTTTTAGATGCTTGGTGAGCTGCCTCAGTCTTTCAAAGGCCAGGAATATGTATTTCGCATAACTCCAGAAGAGGGGAGAAGAAAGTCATAGCATACGTGACAGAACGGACTAAAACTTGGAGGAATCAACAGACACAGCAGGAATTATTGTCTCCCATGAGTAAATGTTAATGATTTTTTGCTTGGGAACAAATGGTAAAATACAGAGTTACTTCAGGAGCTGGCATTAAATGTGGTAGTACTAGCCTCTGACAGAACTGGAAAATATGCTGTATTTCTTGATGCAAGCCCCACATTTTAAAACACATGGGCGATCAGATAATGTGTGCTCATTGCTTCACTTGATGATGATGTTGGTAAACATTCTACCAGTTCACTAATCCAGTTTATAAATTGAATAAAAAGATACATCTTTTAAAGTAACCATAAAAATGAGATTTGGGTTTTTGAGTCCCTCTCAGGCTTTGCCCTTCAGTTTTGAGAAACCAAGAGAAAAAAAGATTATATATAATGCCATAATGTTAGGATTAAAAGTTTAAAAGCACAACGTTTTGAAGGATTGGTGTTAATGTAAACGTTCAGTGAAGAAATTGGGATCTGAAGCTTTCAGGAAAACTTTCCCCACCAAGCTGACATTGCAATTCATTCTATGTATAGCCACTGCCCTTGCCCTTAGTAGAGATGGAACAGTTTTGAGCTAAACCGAAATATCAGTTCTGTATCAAAGCAATTTATTTCTATGCCTTGAAGAAGGCTGAACTCACATGTGTGAGAGTGTTAAAAGTATAACTTTTGTGAATTTGCTAATTTTGCTTAATTCTGTTTGGTAAGCAGAGGGGAAAAGAAATAATGCAAGAAAGTGAAGCCAATCCCCCACTGAAGCCAGTCTTGTTAAGTTGTTTTCCCATAGCTTCGGAGTTCTCTGTAAAAATTATCTACAATTTCAGGCCTGTTTTTGCTAACTAAAGGCTAGAATCTTGCCCATAGTAAAGGAAACTAAGGTTCTCAGGATGCTGAAGTCTCTTAATTGTGAGGTGTAACCAGGAAATATATAGACTATAGTTTTGCTAAATGAGCATTGAAAATTGGTCACAATTCATGGTAAAAAAGATGGAGTTCTTATCCTCTTTAGAGTTTGAAGGATCGATATGCAAATCTAGTGTAGCTTAGCCTTGCAGATAAATTGAACTGAGATAAATACTTGCGAGAGTGTCTCAGTGCTCCTGTAGTGAGGAATGAGTCCTCTGGTGCTTTCGCAGGTGTGCACATAGGCTCAATAAGCCAAGAGATACCACTGTATTCATCTGTCTCAGGCTGGAAATAGCACCACATTGTTCTTTCCATCTTACAGCCACATCACTAAATAGAAATGTTAACAATAATTTCCTTGTCTAGTAGTATTTTTTTCGTGACTTTAGTGAGCAACTGAGTGTATAATTGTACCTTTAAACTCAGATAATAGTGATTTGCAAGACTGAGTCCTAAAAAGAAGACAATTGAAATAGCTTGGGCTGCTATGGTATTGTTTTTTCAGCTAGCCTTTTTAGATGGTGATGAAGTTGAATACCAATTAAAATGGCTGATTTAGTTTCAAAGATAATTTTTGAAATGATTCAGAAGTAGTGTGTGCACAGTCTGATTTCCTTGCTCACATTTGTACCTTAGTTTCTTCCTGTTTGTTATAAATGTATTCAAGTTGTATCCTCAAATTTTTCAAAGCGTATTTATCTAATTGTAGATAGGCTGAATTCTGCCTCGGTGTATTTGAGGTGCTGCCATTTTCATACTATACTTGTGTTGTTTATCCTGAAATACCTCCACATTTGTACAACCCCTGTTTCAGCTTCTCAGTTTGTCCGAAGCATTGAACATTTGCAACTAAGGGCTATAACCCTGAAACAATTCCTATGGTGCATTAAGAACTCAATTGTAACATTAGTGCTTAAGTGTTGTGTATCAGTTCTGTAGGCTTGGAAGTGGTGATACATGGATACTGTATTTTCATGGTGGGCCTGGAAATGATGCTGTGCTGGTTTAGGCTGTGGCACAGGCCAGCTTGTTTAGGTGGACCGTAGGATTAATGAACCACTACATGCTTGAATTTATGTTTCTGAGATTTCTCACACATGACTACCTACATGCCATCTCTAATGTGGCCAAGTTTCATGCTTCCATCTCTAAAAATGAACAAGTTAGAGGCATAACTGTATTTCCCCCACTGCAACCCTTTTTCAAAAGTTAATTGCCACCAAAGGCAAGCACCTATGTTTCTGAAATTTCACACACATGAGCACCAACATACCATCTGCAATGTGGCCAAGTTTCATGTGTGGATCTTTAAAAATAAAAAAGTTATAGGCATTCCTGGTTCATTTGTCAAAACATCACAGCCACAAAATGTCTGCACCTATGTTTCTGAAATTTCTCACACATAAGTACCTCAAACCCATCTGCAATGTGGCCAAGTTTCATGCATCTATCTTTAAAAATAAAAAAAGTTATAAGCAGTTTTTACAACAATACTAAGCTATGGGGAAAATCTTTCAAAAGGGCGTCCGATGCTCCGATTTTATCCGATTAAAATTGGGTTTTAAAAAATTGGCTTGGATAAAATCGGAGCACCTTGAAACAACATTGGGTTCTGGTATTGGATATCCAATTTCGCATGTATTGTATCGGACATCGGATCCGATTCAATGCACATCCCTAGTTCCTATTATGTCTTGCAGGTGGATGAGGATAGATGAAAGAAACTTTATGACTTTTAAATGTAGCTGTCTGACATTTTAGTGTGTTAGTTCTGAAAACGGAGTTGCTGTTGTTGCAAGAACTGTTGTTTACTACCTGAGCTTGATGCAGATTTTCCCCACTTTTGCATCTGACCTCTTCTTAATAAACCTCTGTGTCCCCCTTCTAATTTTTTCAAAGGAACATATCTGGGTCCTTGCTTGTTTCCTATGCCACTTTGCTTGCCTGGGGAAGCAATATGAAGTCATGTCTATTTATATCTGAAAATGCATATGAAAGTCTACAAAGGAAGACACATGTAACCATCAGAAAGGAAATTCCAGCATATTTGAAATTTTATACATAGTAACTTAGACCAATTTACATATTTCTTACGTAAAGAATCTCCATGTGGCTCCTCATGCATATTTTCTGTAATGACTGAAGCATCTTGTGAGTAATTTTTCTGTTTTAAGTACACATTTTCTTCTCAGTGTATCTTCAGAGACTGTGTACGCCTGCATCTGTGAACTGTGTGAACTAAATTGTACACAGATTAAGTCTGTAGTAGTTGAAAAAGTATCCCTGTAATAGCAGAAATAGCTGCTACTGGGTTTTATTTGTATGTAGCCTAGTTCACACTAAGGTTGTTTGCTCTATGTGTACTTGAGAAGAATTAGGTAGAAAAAGTAAGCAACAGGTTTGTGTGTGTGAATCAACCCTTTGTGAATCTAATAATAATAATAATAATTTATTTATTTATTTATTACCCTCCTCTGGATCGAGGCAGGGAACAACATTAAAAGCAAATTATATAAAATACATAAAACTGATTAAAAACATATAAAGACTAATACATTATTTAAATACCAATAAAACTCTTAAAAATTTGACTGGGTAGACCTACCGGAAGAGATCAGTCTGGCTTTCTTAAATTCTGGAAGACTGTTAAGTTGGCAGATCTCTCCCAGCAGGCCATTCCAAAGTCTGGGAGCGGCAGAAGAGAAGGTCCTCTGGGTAACGGTTGTCAGCCTAGTTTTGGCTGACTGTAGTAAATTCTTCCCAGAGGACCTAAGCGTAGGGGGCGAATTGTATGAGAGAAGGCGATCCCGCAGGTAACCTGGACCCAAACCATGTAGGGCTTTAAAGGTAATGACCAACACTTTGTACTTCGCCTGGAAAGTAACTGGCAGCCAGTGGAGTGATTTTAAAGCTGGTGTAATATGGTCACCCTAGGTTTACCAGTGACCATAATGGCTGCCATATTTTGAACTAGTTAGAGTTTCTGGACTAGGCATAGAGGTAGCCCTATGTACAGCGCATTGCAGAAGTCAAGCCTCGAAGTTACCAGAGCGTGCACTACTGACTTTAGGTCTTCCAACTCTAGGAAGGGGTGCAGCTGGCATATCAGCCGAAGCTGATAGTAGGCACTCCTGGCCGTCACATCTATCTGAGCTGTCATCTGGAGCGACGGATCCAGGAGCACCCCCAAACTGTGAACACAGCCTTTCAGGAGGAGTGTAACCCCATCCAGAACTGGTTGACACACCTCCAACCCCAGGTTGTGGCCCTTGACAGTAAGCACCTCCGTCTTGTCTGGATTCAGCTTCAGATTGTTTTTCCGCATCCAGCCCATTACTGCCTCCAAGCATTCATTTAGAGGAGACACACTATCCTTAGCTGATGCTGTTGTCAAAGGCATAGAGAAATATATTTGGGTGTCATCAGCGTACTGATAGCACCCCGCCCCATGCCTCCGGATGATCTCTCCCAGCGGTTTCATGTAGATGTTAAACAGCATTGGGGATAGGATGGTGCCTTGTGGTACACCACATAGCTGCTCCTTCTTTGAGGAGCAACTATCCCCAAGTGGTTCCGGTCCTGGCCGAGAGGTAGGACCGGAACCACTGAAGCACAGTGCCTCCGAGTCCCAATCCTCTCAGGCGTTCCAGAAGGATACTCTGGTCAATGGTATCTAAAGCTACAAAGAGATCCAGAAGTACCAGCACGGACACATTTCCCCTGTCAAATAGAACATGGATGTGTGTGAGAGGCAAAGTGAGGTCATTTGTGGGGGGAAGTCTGCTTGAATATGAGAGCATGTGCTTATGAAAAAGACAATGTGTTCCATGTTTTAATTATAATTTGCTCTTGGTGCAGCCATTGGACAATTTTAACTTGCTTTGCAACCTCTGACAGAGAGATATCTCACATTGGGGTGCTGTAAAAGTACCCTGGTGTACCTTCTGGTCTCATGACTGACTAATATGAAATATTCCTCAATAGCCTGAAAATCTGAAAACAACCATTTTCCCAATTCCCAGAAAGGTCCTGGTTACTTTTGGCTTTTATCCCTTCTGGCATTTTTATTTTAACAAGTAAAATCACATTTGATATTTAGTTATAAATAATTACTTAATATTTGTGGCAATTTGTGTGTGCATTTTGGTTGTGTATTTTGTTGTCAATTCCTGCAGCTCTTCATTGTGAGGGTTAAAATGCAAGTAACTAACTATGACACCTTTATCACTTTTTCTGACAATAGGATTTAAATACTCATCATCTGCTTTTGTCAAAAGGCTTTTAAGGGTAAGGTTCCTGGATTGCATTGTCAGGGGGGAAAACATGTTTGCTACTGCACACATAGATTTCAGTCATATCTCTTGAATTCTATAACTTTCTTTAAAAATACTAACCTTCTTTGTGGGTTTTTTCCCTTAGAAAATTTGAACTAAGATATGATGATTTGACTTTATAAGATCCCTCAGTAACCATGATGGCAACGCAGACATTAAGTATAGACAACTATCAAGATGGACAACAAGTAAGATTTTTTTAAAAAAATGTGTACTGCAGTGTAGCAGATTAAAATAATTTATTAGATAATCATGGCACTCAATAATTGAAATCACTTAATCTTACCTATTCAACCTGCTGGTAGCTGTTACTTTGATGTGGCACACAAACCATGCTGCTGGCTTATACATTGCCCATTTGTTTTCTAACGCTTTTTGTAGGAAGCTAATCAGGATGCAGATGAATTTTAAGAATAAAAAAAAAGGAAGCTGCCTTATATTAAGTCAGAATATTTGTCCACCTAGCTCAGTATTGTCTATTCTGACTGGTAGCGCCTCTCTAGGGTCACAGGTGGAGAAAGGTCTTCCCCATTACCTGTTACTTGAGCATTTTAACTAGAGGTGCCAGGGATTGATATGGGGCCTGCAGCATGCAAAGCATTGCTGTAACACTGAGCTATGCTCTCCCCCCAAACTTGCTGAAGAAAGGGCACAGTCCATGCACGTTTAGAAAGAAAAACTCCCAACATTCTTCAACCAGCCCTGCCAATTGGGGAATGCTGGAAGTTGTAGGACTTTTTTTTGTGTAAGTATGTATAAACATGCCCTGGGTATTTTTAAAATCTCAGGTTGGGAATCCTATTTGCTGCTAGCTTTGCAATGATACCAATAACTTCTCTTTAACAATGACTTTTAAACAAAACTTTAGTCTACATGTTGGGGCTTTTTTATGCTTTATGGTCTCTTTCAGTGCAATTTGAATCATGCCATTAAGATATTACTTTGGTGATCACAGAAACCAGCCTCTGAAAGGATGCATGCAGCAATCCCCAGAGGTTTGGAAATTATTAGCCTCAGAGGTGTGGAAACTACTTACAGTGCAATCCTATGCATATCTAGTCAGAGATTAGCCCCATTGAGTTCAGAGAGAATTATGCCGAGGCAAGCATGTATAGGATTGTAGCCTTAGTTTACTTCTGGTTGGGTTTCAGCAATTAAGGCATGCAAATGGTGCTTCATTCAATATTGTCCTTGATGCTTTCACTAGATATATTGGCTTGAAGCATATATCTAATGAAATTTATTTTAAGCTAATTTAAGTTCATAGAAGGAAAATTTCCCATTCCTTGCTACCAACACAGTATCCCCTTGTGCCTCCCCTAAAATTTCTTGGGAATGTCAGGGATTCCTCCTGAACAATGTGGGGTACAGTGAGAGGGCAAATCGCCCATCATCTGGCATGGATCCTAAGATAAGTTTATGTAAGGAAGTTCACAGAAGGAAATTTTTCCCCCTCTTCCCCCTCGAAGAAGCCCCACTGCCCCATCCCAGTTTGTTTGAGCAGTGCAGGGGCTTCAGGGAAGAGAACAGCATACGAAACTTTCCTGCTTAAGTTACCTCAAATAAACTTAGAGATTCAAGCCATAATTAACATTTAACTTGTTACATTTTTAACTTGTTAGAAACAAGGTAATAGCCCTTGATCACTGTGCAAATTGTGAGTGGAACTCATAGGGAGAAGGCAGCAGTCCTTCAGCCTAGCCAGAGTCTTCCACAGCTATATGATGCAGAGCTACAGCAGACATATTAGTATATCTAGGGGCTGCACAGAGGGGAGAAAATATCACATGCTGATAGTCCTGCAGTCATACTCTCATTATATTGACTTTGCTCTACACTCTAGTAGAATTTATAATAAATTAGAACAACATATATTATTTTATTTATTGTTCTTTTAATTAAATTCTTTGGGCTGAAGTTCTCTGGACAGTGTACTGGGGAAAGCATTTGACAAACAAGGTGCCATCACTGAGAAGGTACTCTGTCTTGTACCCACCTACCTCACCTCATTTGGTGGGGGCACCTGGAAGAGGCCTGCAGAAGATGATCTTAATGTCTGGATTGGTAAATAATCTACTAAAAACAAGATGTGCAAAATTAGATATTTCTATCCGACAGCTCTTTATCATATAGAAGTCATTATTTATAGTCAATACTTAACTATAAAGTTGTACTGAATGGAATACTGATAATTCTATGCATGCAATTTTTTGTTTTTCTTCATGTTTTTCTTTTTATTAAAACCACAATGAAAAAATTAATTAAAAAATTATAGTCAATACAAAACCAATTCAGAACTAATATTTACACAACTAAAATCAAGCTATACACTTTATGAAAATTGTTAAATTATCTCTCCTTTGCACTTGTTTTTGGAGAACTGCATGTACTCTTCAGTTTTTGTCTCAGACGATAATGTTAAAAACGTTGACTATTAGTAAGCTCCATTTAATTTTCAAGTAATTGTGTAGCATAAAGAATTGTATGTAATAATCATTTGACCTTATTGCATTTGTGCTATTGAGGCTTTGTATATTTAGTATCACTGCTTGAAATTAGCTTTAGCATTTTCAAATAAAATATAACCATATGATTTTGTTGTGAACATTTAAAATAAAACTGTTGCATTTTATTTTTAATTGACACATAACTTTGGGATATATTTATATTTGTTAGGCATTTTAAAGTTCTCCTTAATCAGCTGAAAGGCAGCTATTTCTTTTTTTAGTTACAGTGCAATCCGATGCATATTTATTCAAAAGTCAGTCCTATTGTGTTCAGTGGGACTAGAAATAGTGTTTAGGATTGCAACCTAAATTACTGTTCTTCTGGAAATTTGATTCTAATTCTTGGTGTTCAAGATCAGCTGTTGTAGAACAAAATAGTTTCAGTTTTCTGCAAACATATTGAAGAAAGCTGGGCTTGAGGATTGGCAGTTGGCACCATGATTCAGTGTGCATTTCCTTAGAAGCAAATCCTATTGATTTTTACAGAATTTGCTTCCCAGAATGTATGCTTAACTTGTATAGCCTAAGTTTAAAGTAGCTCTGAAATTTTAAAAGTAAACATTCCCCCCCCCCCTCCAAATTATTTAGGTGAAAAAGGTCTGAGATTGATTTTTGGGTGTGTATATGTAAGTCTGATAATTTTAGAGAATGGTTTGCAGAATAGCACAAGAAAATGAGAAAAAGAAATTTCATGATATACATTAAGATAAAAAAGTAATACTTCTCTTCCAGGAAACGTAAACTACCAAAATGAGCATTGAAAATGAAATTACATTTGCTGCTATATCTACTGCAAATAAAAAGACGTCACTTCTGCATCAGACAGTTCTCAAATTATAGTGTAAAATGTCAGGATGGGGGAGGGGGCTAACGAAATCTACAAGCCCACTTTGGAGTCCCTCCAATTTTACCTAAATCATGTCCCCCTTAGTTTTCTAAAATAGGGGGCCAACACAAAAGGTAAGGAGGATGGGACCCCTCTGGTCCCTCTGTAATTTGAGTAATGGTATTAGACATACTGATGCCCGTGCTTGATGTTTTTCCAAAAAAATGATTAAAAATAAAGTCTCAAGATTGCAGAATGTTGTATTAGTGGCTTTAAAACTTATTAGTTTTAACTTTTCATTTCATAGTGTATTACTCTTTTCCCAGTATATATCTGTTTTTCTTCTCTCGATGTTTTATTTTTGACTTGCCTGATACCAGCAGTCTGTTTTTTTGTTTCAGAATACCATATGAAAGGATAAAAAGTTAGTGCTTCAATAGCTTAACTTTAAAAGTATCAACAGAATGCTGCTGTTGCACCAGCATGACTACTTTTTGTTTCTGTATTCTCATTATAAGTCACAGTTGTGAAATCAATTCTTAAATGCTAGAAATATACAAGTCTCCATCACATCTGAAAGTCAGATGTTACCTTAAAAATGAATAAAGTAATCGTAATGTGTGACACTGGCTCCTAATTCATTGGCCTTCTGACTCACTTGTCTTCTTGCTATCAGCTTCTTTCTGTGGTCCATGGACATGATAGGGATGGATCAGTGACAGTGCCTGATAATCAACCTTGCATTTGGTTGGATAGACTGTGCTTTTACTTCACCTCTCCCCCATCCTGTCCCTGCCATGAATCTTTTCCATCTAAATGTCAGTTTTACAACGCCTTGCTTGGAGCAATTGCACCAATGTGCCCAGAACAGTGTATAGATGTCACACCACAGCCCTTGCACTCAAACCTGTCCAGTTTTTTCCTTACTGAGCAGACCTTAGCATCAGTTAAGATGATTACTTGTGTATGTATATGAAGGGAGACCTGTCTTATTAAAATGGTATTGTTTTGAAATTCCCATCTAGCACATTTTGAACTTAAATGCAGGATCTGTTTTTACTTTTATACTGGATAATTTACTCCTAAATTGTATAATATCATCAGCATGCTTAAATTTAAGATGAAATTTTGAAGAGGTATTGGAATCCCAATTAATGAAGGTTTTGATGTAACTTATTTCATTTATATATTATTTTTAAACAAATTATTGGAAATAACTTCCAAAGTGTTTTGCTTGTAGTGGTATAATATGCATGGAGAAGGAAGCAAATGGAAGGTAGCAGATGTTTTCAAGGAGCAGTGTATGCATAGCTTTATCCAAAAATAACTGGTTCTGAAATACAGCATTCTGTAACAGACAATTTACTAAAAGAAACCTACTAATAGGAACCAAACTTCTAGTGACCTTTTCACTGTCTCCCCGCCTCCAAATGTTGCAAGGATTAAAGACGTTTTTTGTTAACTGCTTATACTTTTTTGTGTAATTGCCAAGTCATGCCAACTTTCTGGCAACCTACTAGGCCCTTGCCTTTCACATTGCTTAGAAAACAGTCTATTTAGTAGTGAATCTATGCAGTTGGCAATATAAAGCATCCTTCTTTTCCAGCAGATGCAAGTAGTAACAGAGTTAAAAACTGAGCAGGATCCAAACTGCTTGGAAGCAGATGCAGGAGGATTGAGTCCTTCCCCAGTAGAATCTCAGACACCGATGGATGCGGACAAGCAGGCCATTTACAGGTAGCAGTGTTGACAAGATGAGTTATTCAAGTAGTATATTATATTATTCTCTGTAGTAGATAGAGTGGTTATTCTCAAAATGTGGGATAGACCTCCCAGGGGGAGAATGGAATCACACTGTTACCTGGAAGGAAATGCACAAAGTTCTAGGGAAGAAAATATCTCAATGCAGATATCACCTTTCTCCCATTTCAAGCCAAGTTGTGGTATTAATGCTCTTTAGAAGATCCTCATTGATTGCCATTAGATTTGTGAAACAAGTGCTCTCCAATTCATTATATCACCCTAACCTGACTTGTGGGAAGAACTGTTACTTTGTTCCAATGATGTTTTCCTGTGTGTGGTTTTAGGAGGGGTCATGTCTTATTCAATTTCCCTTCCTAATGCCAGTACTGAATGAGTGCCCAGTCCACAGTTTGTTGCACACAGCAGCAGCTACATGTACATGACTGTATGTAAAGATATTGGCGCTTTCTGGTGTGGGATAGATGGGCTGAGGGCACTTGGGTAGAATAAATTTAGAAGAAGGTTTCTAAGCTCAAGCACTTGAGAAACACTGTAGTAGGGTAAAGCCAAGTAACCAACCAACATCTTTCAACTTACCTTACATATTTTGGGTTTTCTGTTTACATTGGGATGGCTAACATGTATTTTCAGCAGTTTCGTTGTGTGCTTAAGAATGCAATCCTCTGCACCCTTACTTACAAGAGAAAACAGTGGGACTTACTTCTGAGTGAGCAAGCATAGGATTGCATTGAAAGTTCCATTCATTTCCGTGGGGCTTGAGCCACACTTAGATACTCAGGATCGTGAACTTCATTTTAAAGCAAGGCTTTCTATTAACTTCATATTGAATTTCTTATATATGTCAGAATTCCTTTGTTTTAGAGCTGTATTGATACTATCTGTGTAATCTGTAGTCTAAGCTACCCATCAGTATCTTTTGTGGCAAACTGTGGGGTGACAAAATAGTCAAATTAGACCTGTATAAGTGGCTCTATAATTCTAGTTGAGCCATATTTGACAAACAGTAAATATAAGAGCAAGTAAGAGAGATTCCTAATCATTCTTAATCCCTAATGTATTAGTTGTTAATGGAATTAATTTTATTGTATATATGCAATGTCTAAAACATTCCATATTTTTCATCATGCTGATTTGCACAAAGAAGTTTCCACAGTTTTACAGTTCGCTTATCCTTTCTGCTTTTCCCCCCCTAGACATCCATTGTTTCCCTTATTAGCACTGTTATTTGAAAAATGTGAACAATCTACACAGGGATCAGAAGGCACAACGTCTGCAAGTTTTGATGTAGATATTGAAAACTTTGTTAGGAAGCAGGAGAAGGAAGGAAAACCATTTTTTTGTGAAGATCCTGAAACCGATAATTTAGTAAGTGAAAACATTTGAAGTGGGGGAGACATACACATATTACTTTGTTTTGAAATGTTTATTAAAACTTTCTATTCAGGAAAAAATAAATTGACACTGGAAAAGTTAAATTGTGAACTTTCAACAGAGAAAATCATGGAAATGTACATTTTTAGTCTTTTTTTAACTGGCATATGTCCATTATTATTAGCATATTCTAATTTCTCATAACAACAGAAGTTTGAAGAGAATATGCCTTCAGGTTCTCCTTTTTTCTTGATTTTAGAGATACTCAACCTGGTTCTTCAGCATTTACTTTCAAATATTTCTTTTAAAATAGCCAAGAAGCTGGATCAGACCAAAGGCCTATCTAGTTCAGCATTCTGCTCACACAGTGGCCAACCAAATGCCTGTAGGAGAGTGCTATTGTACTCATGTCCTACTTGCGTTCCCCAGTAACTTATTAACAAGGATGCTGCTTCTGTTACTGGATATAATATAAAGCCATCATGACTAGTAGCCATTGATAGGGTTATCCATTAATTTGTCAAATCCCTTTTGAAAGCCTTCCAAATTGGTGGGCATCACTACATCTTGCAGTAGTAAATTCCATAATTTAACTTTGCTTTGTATGGAGATGTACTTCCTGTTATCTGTTCTGAATGTCCTACCACTCAGATTCCTTGGATGACCCTGAGTTCTAGTATTATATGAGGGGAAGAAAAGATGTTGCAGGTGCTTCAGTTGTTAAAAGTCCTTCAAGTACTATGCAGGTGTCTTTCAGTGGAACTTGCATAGGAGTCTGCGGAAAATGCAAACCCACAAAAATGAGTGTATAGCAGACCATACTTTTTAGTGACAGAAGAACAGTCCTCAAAAATGCCTGTTATATTGCTCTGTAGCAGTTGACACTTCTACGTCAGTGGTACTGACAGAATCATCTCCATATAGAAGATTCTCAACTTTTTTTACATAGTTGTTGGTTACTGATTAATCTGCCTGTTTTATCAGATGTTATAACTCTGTTTTTTTTCCAGCGAACAGATTCATTCTTAGGAATGCTTGTTTCTTTTGTATTTGATTGATAGCCTACTACCCCCCCATGCCTTCCCCCCATCCTCTCCCTCATTTATTATTTATTTATTTCATTTCAATACTGCCAAACAGCCGAACTTCTCTGGGCAGTTCACAAAAACTTGAGATTTTGTTCTTCACAGATAATACCGTTTAATAAGTTGCCTGAAAAACAAACAAACAACTATAGTTCCTTGTTAGACATATTCCTTAAGTGGAAACTTTATGCTAGCCAATTAAGATTATATTTATAACAATAGAGATTATATCTATGACAAATACAACATACCCTGCTTACGTATTTAAATGTTTGGGAATTTAGAAAGCGTTGAGATAGAATTATTATTATTATTATTATTATTATTATTATTTAAAAGAAAGCATTGTCTAGCAATACCTCACAAAACTGGTATACCAAATTCAGGTTCAAATTATAACAAGTAATTGAATTGGTAGGCTTTATTAGAAGACCAAATGTCATAAGTCAGCTGTATTACTCAAAACAGCCCATAAGCATCTGCCAAAGGCCAAAGTCAAGGTGTACATGCATTCTTTTGTCATCTTTGATCTTTTAAAAATTTATGCGGATCTCAAATATAGAGAATACTACATGGGTATTTTGTTCACCTTCAGAGGCTCTCCTCTGGGTACCTTTGCCATCTAAGGTGAGGCAAGCAGCACTTGGGAAAATGATCCTTTCAAAGATCAAGTATGCTTGTGGAACTCTCTGCCATGAGAGAAATGCCTGGCACTCAGTATATTGTGCTTGTGGCACTAGCAGAGACCATTTTATTTACCCAGGGCTTTTACTCGATTGTTGCTGATCCCTCCCCTTTTTTAAAATCCGCTGCTGTGTTTAGAGTGCATTGTATAATAATTGGATGTTTGTATTGTTATTTTTATTCCATAACTGTAAGTCACCCTGAGACTTCTAAGTGAACTGACAAAAAGGAAATAATTTTTTTAGATAAATAAAATTATCTAAGTGGTTGAGTGGTTGACTTTGTGCCAAATTGTATTTGAATTTACCCTTGTGGCTTGCACATATTGCCGTTGCTGATTAGGTCAACTATCTTATGAAATTAGAAAGGGAGTGAAAAAATCAGCATATTTATCCCTGGAAGCTTGCAGCTAAGAAGAGAAGTTGAAAAGGTCTTGGTAGATAGGAGGGCTGCTTGCACGTGAATCATGTGGAAGAAAAAAAGAACTGTGGCCAGTTGCAGCTTCTCAGTGTGCTATAAATGACATATGCAAATGTTTTCCCATGTTTTTAACCTTGTTTCACAGTCCTTTATGTTTTTTCCTCATTTAGATGGTAAAGGCAATTCAGGTTCTCCGAATTCATCTGCTTGAACTAGAAAAAGTTAATGAGCTCTGTAAGGATTTCTGTAGCCGTTATATTGCATGTCTGAAAACTAAAATGAACAGTGAAACTCTGTTGAGTGGAGAATCTGGGAGTCCTTACTCACCTGTACAACCCCAGGTAGCTTTCATGCTAACTGAAATACATTTTCTATATTTGTTTTGTAACCTATCCTACCCCATAAGGCTCAGGATAGGTAAGAATAGGTTTTTTAAAATATATAATTAAACAATACCATGTTAATTACTTGGTTAAATTAAACCATGCAATTTACAAGTAGATGATATGTGACTGGCAAACAAGCAGTTTTTAAGGATATGTTATATTTCCCTTGTGCAGTTTCTTAGTAGTCAGGTACATGGAAATGTAATTCCTAAAGAATGACCATAATTTGTCAACTCTTTGTCTGCAGTCCAGCAACTTTAAACATGATAAAGATAGCTTGGATTTGCTGGAGCAGCTGTCTTCATGGAAACAGTCACCAGAAAATGTGAGCAGTAGAGCAAAATCAACACAGTTATCATTGCACCTCTTTGGCACTATCTTAGCCTAATTTTTGGGTTGGCTTTGTTCATCTCATTGTAGATAATGGCCTCATCCAAGCGAGAGGTGATCTGTCTGCAGTTAAAGTGTTCTTTGATTACTCTCCACTACATACATGAGGGTTCAAGGCACAAATTTCCTTGCATCCAGTAGCATGGATTGCCTGTGCATAAGAACCCAGCTGAGAGGTTCATATGGAAAGCAGTAAGGTGATTATGCATAATGCTCCCTCTCCTGGCAGCCTTGTTGGGGAGGGGGAATTTAAGAACAAATGAAGCTGTTTATACGGAATCAGACCATTGTCCTCTCTCTCAGTATTGTCTGCTCTAGTAGGCAGCGGCTGTTTAAGATCTCAGGCACTTCTACCTGAGATCCTTTAACTGGAAAGTGTGTGCTCTATCACTAAGCTATGGGCCCTCCTCCCATGCATAACAGCTGTAATACTTGAAAAAATTGTCCCTGGCAGTTGCAATACTGCTAATGGTACGTGGAGTGACAGAAATTGGTTGATCATTTCATTTTTTGTTAGTCCTATTTTCTTTTTGAACATAAGTAATAGTGGTATCAGTACTGTTATAATTTCAGAGCACAGTCTTCCAAAACTTCAAAATACGGTTATATTCCCATTCATACTGTGAGAGCTCTCCTAGAAACTAGTCAGACAACATATGCTCATCAGCTCCATAACAGAAATTAAGTTAAACATGAACAGTATTGAGATATTGGCGCATGTTTTAAGAAACAGAGATAGGATTTATTCATTGTTTCATTGCACCCTTCATGCCAGCCCTGTGTCAGTGTACTAATTGTAAATTGCATTCCTGTCATCCAGACACTTGATTATCTGAGTGTTCAGATGACGCCTTTATAATTCAGATACGTTTTAAATCTGAAGTTTGCAAAATATTTGACATCATCTTTAAGCCTCGAATTTGAGATGCTTAGAACTTTACCTTTTCCATGGAAAGCTATGAAATCTTGACCATGTTTAATCATGAGTATTCATGCCATTAATTTTAGAAGAGCTAGGATTTCACCCACAATGATACAGTTTTTATGTATCTTCTGCACATATTTGTGGTTTCCTTGTAGCTTATTTTCAATGCAATCCTATACATGTGTACTCTGAAGTAAGTCCCATTGTGTTCAATGAGACTTATTTCCAGGAAAGTGTGTACAGGTATTCAGCCTTGCACTTTCTTACATATCCCATTTTTAAAATTCATTTGGAGATAAATTATTCCAGGATAACCATTTCTAAATATATAGTCCACTGACAAATCTCACAATCTGTCACAGTAATATAAATCCTTTGATTCAAATAGCATGAGATTAGCCCAGTATTAAGTGACAAAAGCACTGGGTTAAATATCATCCAGAAGTCACATATCTGTTCTATACACTCATAGAATGGTTCAATATGGGGAAGAAAGCCAGCATTTGGGAAACAACATATAACTACAACATATTGTCAAAGTAAAATTCTAGGTTATATACTTTCATTGAATTTTCATCTCATTTGAGTTACATGATTCACTTTGATAATATTGATTAGTAATAATGACATCTTTATCATTATCATCATCATTATGGGGTTTACTTTTTCGATTCTCTCATTTAAAACTATTGCAGCTAAAATGATAGGAACATCTTTCATTATAAGACTGTAATTTTTGTTGTTGTTACTTTTTCTAGCCAATTCAAAGTGCCATCACAGGTACGCTAAGTCCACAGGGGATTATGGTACCTGCATCAGCGTTGCAGCAGGGGAATGTAACTATGGCAACTGTTGCAGGTAGGATGCATTAAACAAAAAAATTAAACATTGCACTTTGTCACATATATTTGCCATGTTTGTTAAGAAGTGACTAAAGCTAGGAATTCTAGATATGATTTTTTATTAGTTTGTATACTATATTTATATACTGCTTTTCTGCCAATGCAGTCAAGGCAGTTTGCAATTAAAAATAATGGTATATAGACAGACATGATAAAGGAAAGGGTTTGGGAAGGATGCAAAAAATAAGCAAAGTCTTACATAATGTTACAGTGACAAGTAGAATGATTACTGAGATGGACAGTTCTGGGAAGGGAAGAGCCAAATGGCAATTGACCTCAGGTGAGGGAGCAAGTCTTGTTTTCTCACATCTTCCTCAGATGCAGCCTGGTGGAACAGCTGGTGTTAGAGACATTGGGCCAGTTCGCAGGGGCGCATGCAGCCACAACTTTGCATATCCAACCCGTGCTCGGGATTGTTGTGTCATGCAAACCTGGCAAGTCTGAGTTATGTGAGGGCTAAACAATCCCTGCATAGCCCTAGAACAGACGTTCGGGTTTGGATATGCAAAGTGGCACCTACACACGCTACAGCTCATTGTGGGTTAAATAATCCATGACTAGCTGTGTAGGCTGAACCAGGCTACTATTATATCAGATTATTTAAAAATAAATTATTATTTAGCTTAACAAATTCTTGATATCCTGCAAGCAGGTATCATCGCTTATTAACAATAATGGCTATATATGTCAGCTGATGGTTGTAGTATGTTTCTGGAAGAATAAAATATCCCCTCTATTAATGAAAATTATACGTCTTGACCATAATTCAGGGAGCTGGGATACTGATCAGAGAAAAGGTCCATTAGTGGAAAGCTGTTTGCCATATGGCAAAGGTAGCCATTTTTTTTTAAAAAAATTGCTCTTCAAAGCATTTTATATGTTATATAGGGTGATGTGAGCTAGTAAAAATGAAATGAAGTTGAATTGAACATAATTGTGCAAAGTTAAAAAGGCTATATATTTAAGCTCTGTGATAATAACAAAATTCAGGAAAATATTCTCAACTGGATTTCTCTTTCTGATACACAGTTATAAAATTCTAGCAAAGTTAAAAGTTTATTGAAAATACTTTTGTTCCCTTTGCATTTTAAAAATAAGTTTGACCTGTTAAGAAAATAAATTTATCACCATTTTGTTTATTTAATAATATTTGCATAATCATGCTATCACTTGATCACATAGTTACTCTGCAATGGTAAAAATGATGTATTCTTTTAAGGTGGTACAGTATATCAGCCGGTGACTGTGGTCACACCTCAAGGTCAAGTAGTAACACAAGCATTGTCACCTGGGACCATCAGGATCCAGAATTCACAGGTTTGTTTTACACATTTTTATAATAACAATAATAATAATAATAATAATAATAACAATTTATTTCTTACCCACCTCTCCGTCTGGATCGAGGCGGGGAACAACAACATGATAAAATACATAAAACTGATTAAAACATGACACATATTATTAAAACTGCATAAAAATCCTAAAACATCCTAAAAACATCCTTAAATGGTTTAAGGTATTCCTCCCCTACCTTAAATGGTTTAAGGTAGGGGAGGAAGAAGTATTTTAGTTGCATGATATGGAAATGACAGACGGACATTTAGGGTTGCATAAGTAACGTATATAAATGTTTTAAATATAAATTCACTGGGTTGGATCCTGAGAACCGTAAGTGAAAGGAAGCTTGTGAAAGAAGACATTATCACCAGCTCTCCCCACTGCGGACTCCTGCCCTGCTCCCCCCTGCCCCCCCAGTCACTCCTTCGAGATGCTCCGGAATGATGTGGAATGGGGTATGGGAGACTGCAGAGAAAGGGGAGAATTGACCCAAATCAGAGGGAGGCACTTCGTGTAAACAGAGATGTCACTGCCCACTTTTGGCCAGTTACTTTCCCAGCAGCCCCCCCCCCCCATTCCAGGAACAGCTGTTCAGGGGGCTCAAGGCTGCACTGGGGAGGAGGTAGTAAGAAATCAAGGCAAAAACAAATTTTAAAAAAGCCCTAAATCTGTTTGTCACAGTTCTTAATATTCCATCACACTCTAGTGACTAAGAAACATAAGCTAGGTCAGGGCTGTGCAAATAGGGACAAGTATTTCAGTAGTTCCCATTGAGGCAAAGTAAATTGGCTCAAGTCTGGGGCACAGTTGAGGTAGGCAAAATCTGACCCCAGGTATTAAAGTTACCAAGGGTAGAGGGTATGCTTACTCCCCCTTCTCTGATTGACTCAGAGGAGCAAACAGTCAGCATTTAGTCCTACAGAGAAAAATAAAGTGATGTGTTTAAGACACTGTTCTGATGGAGGCAAAAAGTACACATAGAGGTACTGCATCCCTCAGAGGTACCTAACCAATAGACTCTCCCTTCATACCCCCCCCCCCCACACACACACCTCTGACCCATCTCAATGTTGTGTATTCTGCAACCCAGAGGGTCAAAATCTGTTCCTTATTCCTGATCTTGTGATTATCATGCTCAAGAGGGAATCTTAGCCTCCTTCTAACATGTCTCTGAGTTCATGCTTTTACTTTTTCCCATAGAAACAAAGAGCTATCATTTATTCCCTCAGGTGAAAACCAAAGTGCTGAACTTTAGGATAACAGTGCAGTGTGGGGGAAAAGTTCACACCAGCCTCTGCTCATCATGAGCACCAGCAACAGGGATTGCATGAGGGTGAGGATTCCTGTCCTTGCTATCCTGAACACAGTTCCGGAGTTGTAGAAGTGGAGACAACATGCCTTTGCCAGTTTATGATTCTTTTCAAACTGCAGTTGGGGATGCAATATCTGCCTGTGTGCCGAGTACATGTAGATGTACTGCATTCCTCAGAGGGGCCTGCAGTTTGAAGATAGTATATTTGTATGCTCCTTTCTGGATAAAATTCTCTGAATATAGAAAACTGTTAGTGAAAATCTAGGTTTTCACTCTTTCCACTGACAAGCAAGTTTTCTATGGACAGGACATTTTTGACGTAGGTGAACATTCAAACATACATTTCTCTAGATGCTGTCTGAAATGGTGCACATGTAGACCCAACTCCGAACTACAACCTTTATAAGTGATTTTACGAACATATTGCTGCTTCCAGTACAAAGCTTGTGCTTTTTTTTTAGCTTTTTTTTTTCTATAAAATTATTTTTGTGAAGTAATAAGAGAACTGTGGTAATACTTACGGTGTCTTAGTAATTGTGTGCCACTTGTCAATCTATGTGCAGCTCCAGTTACAATTAAACCAAGATTTAAGCATCTTGCATCAAGATGATGGGTCATCCAAAAATAAAAGAGGAGTTCTTCCTAAGCATGCTACAAATGTGATGAGATCTTGGCTTTTCCAGCACATAGGGGTAAGGCTTAATTGCAGCGGCTGAGAATCATTTTTGTTCTGAGAACTTCCGGTGGTATATTTTTAATTGCTGCATGAGGAAAGGGGTGTTTTTTTGGCCATAGCTGAAGTGTTTTTGTCCAACAGTTTCTATAGACTTGCTCAACATATATTGAATAGGTTTCTCATAGTTGAATCATGCCCAAATTTGGTAGGTATGTATTAAATAACCTTGTGATCATCTTAAATGCTGGAAGTATTTTGGTTTTATTTCATTATGCCAAGAACATGTTTTAACTTGTGCTCCCTTGATAAGTAGCCTTTTGTGGACTATATTTAAATCTTTATCAAAACACATCCTATGGGGATGGAAAATGTTCACTGTACTAATTCAAGGATAGTTTGTGTGCAGAAACAGGATTCTTTGAGCAGATTTTCTCATTAAATGCACTCCACACCCACAAAGGGGGCAATGTGCGCAGTGGTCCTTGTTAGCTTAAGGCCATGTATGCATCCTGTGATGGCTGTTTGCATAATCAGCTTATTCATGACCTGAAAGATCACATAAATGTTGTCATAGGTTTTCTGCTTTTCGTGCACACACATACAAATACAGAATTCAGTCAATGGATTGTATGTTGTTGTTTTGGGGGTAGGGTTATTTCAACTGTTATGTCTACAGTCAAATAATACTCAAGTTCACATTTATTACTGAAGCAAAATTATATTGCCTGGATAGAAATATGATTAGGTTTTTTAGCTTAAACAGATTGAGCAGTACACATAACAAGTTACTAGTGCTGGTGACTTTATCCAATGGAATTAAAATGAGTACAATTGTCCACATAACCAAATATTCTCATTGTGTTCCCTTCTGAATAGTATTATATGTAAGATTCTAGGATACTGAATGGAAAGTATATGGATCTATTAATTTCCCTTTGTTAGAGCTTTTCAAGCAGAGACTAGATTATCTGTAGTAATGGCTTTCCTGCATCAACAGCTCTACAATTCTAATTCTTAATAGTCCCTATTAAGCCATTAATGTTACTGTAATTAGGGATGAGTGAGAAATTAGCTGGGTTCCCATTTTAATATGAGTGGGGTAGCTAGTTTAGTCTGTTGCAGCAAAACAATTTGTTAGTCTTTAATGTGCCACAAGATTCTCTGTTATTTAATAAAAACTGATGTAATTTGCAGTTCCCAAACTACTACATGACCTGGAACATAATTATGCCTGAGTTTTCGTACTTTACTGAATTTTGCGATGCAGTTTTCCAATTTAAAAATGCATACAAGAATGCATACATTCGGTGAAATTCTTACAAGAATGCATACATATTGTTATAAATTGCCTAGAGAACTTTGTGTTATGCGGTGGCATACAAATGTTGTAAATAGAATAAATATAATATGGGAAATGCATAGAGCAGGAGAAATGTGTATGAATTTTCATGCTGACTTTTTACCAAAATATTCGCAAACTAATGCGGAACCTGGACCGAACAAAGTTGTGCTTCAAAAAGTCCAAAAGCTGTAAAAGCAAAACAGGCACATCTTTCCCTCCCTAACTATAAGAGGAAAATTATACCTAGATGATTCATGTACTTTGCTTCTGGTATAGCGTTTAATAGATAATTTTAGTTGACATTTGTTTTCCAAATTGGACATGGTTAATGGTGAAATACTTCTATTTTAAAAAATCAGATTATTAAAGTAAAAAATTATTTAGCAGCCAGCTTGGATATCATTTAAATGTTTTGTGACCTTGAAGCCTTTTATAGGTTCATTTGGATTTTTTTGGGATCACCCTGTGGGTCCATATATTGGACTGCGCCTGTGCAGAGTTAGATTTGGGACATTATAGAGTTGCCCCCTTTTTTGAGAAGGGAGGTTTGTGTTATTGCCATTTGAAAAATACACTCTTGAGAGATTATTTTCTACTTCTGCACTAAGTATTTTTATGATCTTCAGCTTATATATTGTTGCTAATTACTAACTGCATCTGATTGAGAACGTTATCTCTTCTGTTCCTGAAACAAAAGCTGAAACAGCATGTTGTTAATTAGAATTTGTTCAATTTGGATTATAAAAGAAAATAGTGTGCAATCCTATGCATGCCTACTCAGAAGTAGGCTTCCAGGTAAGTGTGTATAGGATTGTAGCCTGAAAGTGTTCACCAAGTTATCAACCTTGTTAGTTCTGCAATTGCTCTGCACTGGTATATATTTCAGTATTAAGATTCCATATTTACAAGTGGGACTGGCAATAAAACGTTGCAATACATCCCAGCTCCCTATGAAGAGGGTGTCTTGTGCAGGATTCCAGCCAGCCATTCTTTCCTTCAGGATGCTATATAAACTGTGAGAGGCTTGAGCAGGTCAATTCCTCCTCCCTCCCCAGTTTTCTGTTTTTATTTCCCAAGCAATACTAATACTAATATTTATTTATTTATTTATAACCCGCCTCTCCCTCCGGATCGAGGCAGGGAACAACAACAAATATAAAACACAAGGACCACAAAATAGATGAAATATTAAAACAAATAAAACTAATACATCATTAAAAACATCTTAAAATTCAACTGGGTAGGCCTGCCGGAAGAGATCAGTCTTCACGGCTCTCTTAAATTCATGAAGACTGCTAATTCATCGAATCTCCTCTGGCAGGCCATTCCACAGTGTGGGAGCAGCAGAAGAGAAGGTCCTCTGGGTAACACTCGTCAGAATAGTTCTGGCTGATTGGAGTAAGTTCTTCCCAGAGGACCTGAGTGTGTGGGGTGGATTATACGGGAGAAGGCGACCCTGCAGGTAACCTGGACCCAAACCATGTAGGGCTTTAAAGGTAATAACCAACACTTTATCTTCGCCCGGAAACTGATTGGCAGCCAATGAAATGATTTTAAAATTGGTGTAATGTGGTCACCCCTAGATGTACCGGTGACCAACTTGGCTGCCATATTTTGAACTAGTTGAAGTTTCCAGACTAAGCACAAAGGTAGCCCTATGTACAGCGCATTGCAGAAGTTGAGCCTCGAAGTTACCAGTGCGTGCACTACCATCTTTAGGGCTTCCAACTCTAATAATAATAATTATTATTATTATTATTATTATTTATTTCTTACCCGCCTCTCCGTTTGGATCAAGGCGGGGAACAACAATATGATAAAATACATAAAACTGATTAAAACATGACACATTATTAAAACTGCATTAAAACATCCTAAAAACATCCTAACATCTAGGAAGGGGTGCAGCTGGCGTATCAGCTGAAGCTGATAGTAGGCACTCCTGGCCGTCGCGTCTATCTGGGCTGTCATTTGGAGCAACGGATCCAGGAGTATCCCCAAGATGCGAACACAGTCTAACCCCATCCAGAACTGGTTGACACACCTCCAAACCCAAGTTGTGGCCTTTGACAGTAAGCACCTCCGTGTTGTCTGGATTCAGCTTCAGTTTGTTTTTCCTCCTCCAGCCCATTACTGCCTCCAAGCATTCATTCAGAGGAGACACACTATCCTTAGCTGATGATGTTGTCGAAGGCATAGAGAAATATATTTGGGTGTCAGCAGTGTATTGACAGCACCCTGCCCCATGCCTCTGGATGATCTCTCCCAGCGTTTTCATATAAATGTTAAACAGCACTGGGGAAAGGATGGCACCTTGTGGTACACCATACAATAGCTCCTTCTTTGAAGAGCAGCTATCCCCAAGCATCACCATCTGGAACCTGCCCGAGAGGTAGGATTGGAACCACTGAAGCACGGTGCCCCCAATTCCCAATTCCCTCAGGCGCTCCAGAAGGATACCATGGTCGATGGTATGGAAAGCCCCTGAGAGGTCCAGGAGTACCAACAGGGACACACTCCCCCTGTCAATACTCAGATGTAGTTCATCCACTAAAGCGACCAAAGCGGTTTCAACTCCATATCCTGCCCTGAAGCCGGTTTGAAATGGGTCTAGAAAATCAGTGTCATCCTAAACTGAACACACTCAGTCTGCATTGATCTGTTTTCTTTTCTTTATATTTTCTTTTAAATTGCAAATATATACAAATATGTAGAAACTGACACCTCTTTTATGGATGGCCGCATTCCACTTCCAAACTGATAGGCACTTGATTATCCAAGTTTGCTAACAGTATATATGGTGCACACTTTGACTAATATGATTGATATAATATGTTGTATTACTGCTAAATGCAATGTAAAAGCACTTTGAATAGTTTGTGCTGTTAGATCTGTGATGCAGTATAAGTTATATAAGCATAACTTATATAAATGTGCTAGTGGCATATTTTATGAATACATAGAAAAATTCATTAAAGTTTTTTTCCCTTGTTAAAAACAATTACACCCACCTGCTGCCACTAAGCAAATCCAAAAGAGAATATGTGGTAGGAGACACCAAAATACTATTTGTTTCCAAATTTAACACCATTTAAGATAATTTTATTGGAATAGATGCATCAAAATTTGAATGTAACTTTTTATTGAATAATAGAATAAAGCTGAAAATAGTATAAAAATGTTAGATTACATTCTGAAGTTCATAATAGGAGCTGAAAAAGAATGAAAGTATCATTCTCATGAAAGAATTACCTCAAACATATAGGGACAAAATTTAATGATATAATTAAATTAACACTGGGAAATTAAAACCAGGAGGAATCATATTAAAACATGAGGAATTCCTGAGGAGGTTGATGGAAACTACCTGTTTGTTTTTGCAAGAATGTCAATACATACAGCTGGTGAAGACTTTAAGGCTTTAGTGAAATAGATATGGGTTTCAGGATTTCCTCACAGTATGCAAGAGAATGGAAATTACCAAGAGATTATATTATAATATTCCATAGTCGGTTAGTTAAGAGAACATGAGATTGATGGTCCCATGCATTCTCTTTTCTCCGATCTTTCGCACCATAAAATAATATTTCTAAGGTTTATTAAACCACAGTTTCATGTTACTTCCTAGTTTGTAGTGTGGGATTAAACCATTGCTTCTTGGTTCAGGTATAACTTTTTAACAAATGCCAGAAACGTTATATTACAGTGTGAGAAAGAAGGAAGGAACGCACAAGCCAAACACTCATTCTCAGTCTAATAAACCAGAGATCATTATCTCTGAACTGCAAACTGAACAGAGATTTCTGCAAAGATTGACCTGCCAACTCTTATGCAGGAAAGACATTAGGAATTTAAATTTTCAGTGGAAATTCTGAATAAAGAAGGGATTCAGTATATCTAAGAAAAGTTGAAAAGTTTCTCTTGTTTCATAAATTAAAAGGTGATATAACAATAGAAATCGAGGGTATCAATTTTTGAAAAACTGCAGAATAAAAAAGGAACAGGGATTGCTGAAGATGACAGAACACTCAGAATATTTGCTTTCCCTAATAGCCTCTCTCATCTCTTTATCTGCACATCAAAAGATTTTTGGAATTGGTGTTAGACATTATAGGACTTAGAGTTCCTATAGATCTGTTGATTATTGTATTTCCTTATGTAAATGATATTGATAGTAGTAGAGAAAACGAGTTGACTTTTAATACCGGTGAGAATTTTAGTTACACTAAGATGGAAATCATGAATTCTTATCCTTGCTTCATCTTTAGATTCATAAATCATGGTCTATAATTGGTGTCATAAAATTAACGTATCGCATTAGATACAGTCAAGGGAGGTTGCAATTCACTTATATAAAGTTATTTTGAGAGGCATTGTCTGAAAAATCAGTTTAGCTGGTCAGAACTAATTAGTGAGAGATTAATTCTATGCTATTCTATGCTAAACAAAATATTTTATAGTTGTAGATTTGGGTATTATGTTCATTGATACAATTTAAAAAATCAAAAATCTTGTTTTATATTATTTTTGGTGCCAGGTAAATATCACCCTCTACTCCCAGGCATTTAATGTCTGATGTTTTAGAACAGGTCTATTAGGAAAAGCATTATTTAAATGGTTTAAGCTGTTTACATTGTTTTAATTTTTCTATGTTAAAATTTTAAACTGTTTTTATTATGATGTATATGTATTTTTATGGATTGTTGTAAACCACCCAGAGAGCTTCAGCTATGGGATGGTATAGAAATGATGATGATGATGATGATGATGATGATAATAATAATAATTTTTCTTCTTGTCTGTAGCATCCATATCCAACAGAAGATGAGAAAAAACAGATAGCAGCACAAACAAATCTTACATTACTCCAGGTTAATAACTGGTAAGAAAAAATTAATACAGCATTACTTGGATGTATTACAGTATTTCACCTCTATAAAAAGCCACATAGGTATAAACTCAGAATGAGTTTACAGACTTTTGCTGTGGTCTCCTGTGCAAAGCAAAAAACGGATGTTGTTTGCCATCACAGTCTTGTTGCTGTGCTGTCTGTATACTATGTGGGCCAATATTGGACATGGATGGATGCTGAATGGATAATTAACAGTGCTAGCTGCAATCCTGTAGGGATCCCCTGCTTGCCCTAATACAATCTTGTGACTGGAGAACATGACTGTTAAGCAAAAATCATGAGCCCATGAGTCAAATAGTCTCTCGTCTTCCCCTATCCCCAACCCCGAATGTGGGAAAGAAATAAATGTGACAGTGGTTAGAGATACATTGATGATGCAGCACCTTGAAACAACAGTTACTACCATAAATAGCATGCTATTGACTCTTTGTAGGGGGCAAACTGGCTCAAATTTTCAGGTGTATGGCTTCTGCAAATTCATCATTCATTAAGGAAACATAAATTCCTGGAGGAGGAAGTGTGGTGCATCTTCATGCATGTGTATACACACACAATGATCCTGTTTAGACAACATGCTAAGCCACAGTGGTTAAATGTTTTGAGCTAAACATGATGGCTTAGCATGTCATGTGAATCATGACTTCTTTGTGGTCTCTGTGCATCACACATATGGGCTCTGCACCTGCGTGGACCCTCACTTCGGGAACATCCGATTGCTGAGGGATTTTTGGCAGGAACCCCTCCCCCACCATCCCAGTGCATATGTCCATAGGGGTTCCTGCCAATCCCCCCAGTTTTTTTTCGACTGCCATTGTGCGAGCCTCATTGGGAACTCAGTATGTTGGACTGCGATTGTTCTTCTCTAGCGACGTTTAGCTGAGAGTTTTTTCTTCTATCTTTTCCTCTTACTATCGTTCTTCATTCTTTCAGTTACAGTTTTCATTTCTTTTCTTTCCCTAATCGACCCTTCTTCGCTGTCGGAGTATTGCTAGAGGTGCATGGCCTCTAAAAGGCCTTTTCGCAGATGCATTGAGTGAGGGGGTAAATTCCCTGTGAACCATTTCTAACCATGGGGGCTACATAACCATGGCTTAAACATGCCCACTAACCATTTGCTGCAAAAAGGTTAGTGGGCAAACCATGGTTTAGTATGTTGACCGAACATGCACACATAGATGTGCACATACTTATTCCAAAACAGTTAAAGGCTGAAATGAAATGTATCAAAGCTCCTGGTCTGAGTTCATCTTAATTATTTTGACTGATTTAGTGGTGACTTTTGTTGATTGATAGCAGAGAGGTATATTGTGAAAAACTGGAGGATTGAAATAGTTTGGAATGAGTCATGTTTAGAATTTACTCTAGAACATAAATTGCAGTGATTTACAGCCTATTTGGGAATGGAGGAGCTAAAGTGCAGACCTGTAGTTCTGTGGCTGCAGAAATAGAATGACGGAATAGATTGGAGAGAAGGGAAAATGAATTGAGAAGTGATTAAGAAATACTTATGGCTTACCTTTAAAGAGCCATAAAATCTCACTGTTTCTTCTGAAATTAAACAATCCTTGTCTTTCTCCAATTGTCCATGATTTTTTTGTTTATTAGTATAGAAAGAGTCTAATGTTTATGGGTATGTTCATAAGTTTTAATTTTGACTGTGTTTAGGTTTATTAATGCTAGAAGGCGAATTCTCCAGCCAATGTTGGATTCCAGCTGTTCTGAAACTCCAAAAACAAAGAAGAAAACAGCTCAAAACCGACCTGTTCAAAGGTTCTGGCCAGACTCCATTGCATCAGGAGTAACTCAGCATCAATCAAATGAACTTACTATGTCAGATGGTGAGCAGATTTCTCACTTGTTTTGAATATTAAAAGGCTGCTTTATTTGCTCTTTGCTGATTGAGGGAACCTCTTGGGCCAATCAGACAATTTTGCAAACAGTTTGTACAATCCCTCCACACAAACACCATTGAATTAATGGATTAACATAACAACCATTCCTCACGGATTGCATACAAAAGTAAGGGAGGATTTGCATGTCCCAAATGGGTTTTTTTCATCCAGTGAAGCATTTTACCTACATACAAACACATGTCTGTAGAGGTTCAGTGGGATTAATGCATCTATGTCTAGTACACACTTGCAGCCTGATCCTATATTCAGAAGGAAGTTCCTCTTTGTTCAACGGGATTTGCAGCCTTAAAGATAATCAGTTTTGGGTTTGCTTTTCATTTGCAGTCCAATTTTACCTGTGAAAATGTATCCTAATTTAGGATGATAATGTTCTATGGGCATTATCCAATTATGTCATTCTGCAAACTTGAATAGTGCTAGCAGAGCTCCACTAAATCTTTCCATTGTGCAGCTGGTTGTGCATTACACTTGAGCAACAGGTTGTGCAAGCATAATGTATAACTAGTTGCACAATGGATTCTCCTCTTGTGTATAGTTTGAAACCTAGTTTCTACGAACATAATTTCATTTGTGTTAACGGAATGACATATTTGGATACTGCCCCAAGATTTAAAAATTCAGAGTTTTTACTTAGGTAAAAATTGACTAAAACAGAATGAACACATTTGCACACCCCTCTCTCTCTTATACACATACATACACGTGTGCACACACACACACACACACAATTACTTAAAGGGACTAAGATCATTCGTATGGCATTTACAGCTTTAGTTCACTTCCAATTTTTAGATTCTTGGATTGTCAAACTAACATAATTCAGATTATTTTAAAATGAATTAAGAATGCAAACCTAGCAGATTGACGCTTTATAGATGGAAAGATCCAAGATCAGAGCCCTCTGCCTATCCTAAGGCCCGGACAGGCCAGGTGGCAGTAATGACAGAGGCATTTTCACCTCCTGTTCCTGCTTTTTAACTTGACATGCCTCTCAGTTCATCTAGCTGGCTTATCTCTCAGGTAAATACAGAGGATCTCCTTCCCCAGCCATTGTTCCACCCCATTTCTCCCTCTACAACTCTATTACAAGGTCACTGTTGCAACGTTGGAAGAGAAGCTGCCTCAGAGCTTTCTGCGGCAGCAGCGAAGGGGTGAGTGGGAAATCTGCACCATCCTATGGTCCCTGGGATGTCCTCCAAGGGATCGTAGGATTGCTCTCTAAATAGATTTTTCAAAATAGGAATGATGGCATAAAAAATCTAATTGTTCCAATTGAACTTGTGTTTTTCCTCCCATTTCTAGGAGCCGTTGTAACAATTACTGCTCCGGTTAACATGAATGTAGACAGTCTCCAATCTCTTTCATCTGATGGTACTACTTTAGCTGTTCAGCAAGTCATGATGGCAGGGCAAAGTGAAGATGAATCTGTGGACAGCGCTGAAGATGACGGAACCGACCTTTCGACTACAAACATCAGTGGGCTGGTCTTGGATAACAGTGATTCTCTGCAATAGGAAGCAAGAGAATCTGGCCTAAATGTTTAGGAAAAACAATGGACTAACTGACATTTTATAGTTTGCACAGCAAACATTTTACACAAGTTTTATTTCTAATATGTTTTATATGTAGATATAGAAGAGTGCACTTTTTGTATTTCATAGTAAGTTTAAAGAGTGTCTTTGCAGGTGCAGCAACTTCTTTCAAATGTGTTGTTTTTTATTTTAATTTGAAAATCTAGTAATTTAAGAAATAAAAACCCCACATCATCACCCTATTATTTTCTTAGGGTAACTTTCTCACTCACAAAATTGATCTCAGATTGATCTGATAAGGGAATGGGGGTGATGGAGCTGCAATCATCAAGAAAGATGGTAGATACCTGTAAGGTGAGTTAAGTTTATATCTGCATGGATTTAAACATATCTCCACCACACAATCACCATCTTACTCGATGTTTGGTGTTCTATAACATAATAAAATCTGCTGCAATTTTGTGATATAGGAATTTGCCCTGATGGGAGAATTGAAAGTACTTTTATCTCCTTGAGAGTTATGCGGTTTCAACTAGTCCTGTTGTTTTAAGATTATTCTTGGTGGTTTAACAATGTTAATGTAAAGCATGTCAAACTAGTGTATGGGATTTGTTTATGAAGTTAGCCATGTAGATTTGAAAGATGCTTCTGCACCTTAAAAAAAATCCTGCCAGACTGTGGGCAACAAAACACACAAAAGAAAGTGGAGCTGTTTGATTCAGTACCAAATGTATGGCATTTAAAATAAGCTTAATTTCTCACAGAGTTGTTAGGTAGAAACCTCTAAATTCCTGCTGTACCTTTTAAATTTGCTAGTGATGCAGCCACTGCAGCTTCTCTATAATGCTTTTCCTCCTTGTCATTTCACCCACCTACCCAGTAGCAGACTTGAAATCCTACTTGCAACAGATGGGAATGAGGCAAGGGGAGGGGGGCAACGAGGAGGCCAAAAGAAGCCATAGCTATCTCTTCTCTGAATAAAATTATAAATTTAAAGGTACAGGGGGGATTTCTGGATTGCAATTTAGCAGCTCTACACCTAGCCAGTGAGTCTGTTCATCATTTGCTATAAAACACTTATTTTTACCTTTATCAGGATTATTGGATTAAAAATATTTTTATAAATTATCTAAGAATTGAGATGATGACTGTATTGAGCATGTGAAAAAATGTTTAGTACTTCTTTTTGGAAGGTTATGAAAACAGTCCAAATTGAATAAACATGCCTATGCTATATTCTATGGATCTCTGCTATCCCATAGTGAAACAGGTATAGTGACATAAGAAAGATTCACTCCTTAATGGGATGTTGGATATTGTTAAACATTTATTTATATAACATGTGAACTAACATTCAACTTACATTTCAGTCCATATTGAAACTTGTTTCGCAAGAGATTTGATGACTAGGTATTCAGGTGACTAAAATCCTGCAATCTTTCCTGTAATCAAGAGAAAAGTCTTCACACCAATCCATCACACTTTATGCAGATATTAGCCTCCGAAGTGGGGTTAATCCCTGCCCCCTGCCTCTCACATCATTGCATATCAAATGTTTGTGGAATTTGTAGCCAAATTCAAGATAAGAACAAGATAAAAATGGATTTGACAAGTACAATAGTACTCAGATAATCCAACAAAGCTTCAAATATTGAAGACATTCAAAAATAGTGATGATAAATTGGCCTTAGTCATAATTACCATTATTATTTTTTCTCTTCCTCACTCATCTTGAGTTTGCTTATAGCTCTTTATGGCCGCTGCTGCAGCTGATACCCTTGGAAGTTGGCATTTTCCTATTGTTTGCTTTTGATAATGTTCCTTGGAGCTTTGTAGCACATCAGTCCTTGCTATTACAGAAGCTAGGATATAGTCTTCATTCATGAAATCAGAATTCAACCCGAGCTGAATATGATAAATTAGCTTTGATGTATGTTCTGATTCAAGGCTGTATTAGACCCAACCTCCCTGGTGTTTCTACATTATAAAGGTTTCTTTTAAGATCCACAATTTTCTACATGAATTGCTGGGTGAAAAGTCTCTACGCCAGCAGTATTTTCTCCTAGGCTGCCTCTACAAGAGGCATTTAAAGTTCTTTCAAGGCGCATTAAAAAATTTACCTCTACAAGAACGAAGCGCAAATCGGGCGCAGAGGCGCGTTTTCTCTCCAATTATGCGCATTATCGAATGCGCGTTAAATAGCGAGTTTTATTTTGCTCCAGCCGTTAAAGCGCATTTTGACTATGTGAACAAGCGATTCTCCGCATGTCAACAGTTTAAATCGCGTTTCAGTCGTCCAGTAATGCGCTTCGCCGCCGCCTCATACAGAAGTATTAGGCGTAAATGCGCTTCTGCGAATATGCACACAATCGCCTAACCAGGCGTAAAGGCGAATTCTTGTAGATGAGGCCCTAGAGAGATACAGCATGGGTGAGGAGACATCACAAGGTTTGAGAGGTTATGGCAGCCACATGGAGCCCCTACTATGGGAGCTTCAGTATCAGCGGCATTGTTACTGGTAATGTTCAAATTGGCACACATCCAAAGTACAAGCCCTCTTGTCTCATATGACACAGGAACAATCCTGATCGCCAAATAAACTAGGCAACAGATAGAGGTAGACGAGTGAGATGTTCTGCGTAGCGTTGCAGAAAAAGGAGAAACCTTGATTTTCCCTCCCTTAGACAACTAACAAATACAAAGCAAGGGTCCAGCTGAGGGGTGACAATCTTATGGTGCTTCCAGGCAGAGGGTTCCTAGTACTAGCAATCAGAAGGCATTGTGCAGCAATTCAGTCTGTTCCCCATTTGGGTTTTTTTTGTGGAGGGGGAAAGGGGATGGGAAAATGGGAGGGCTATGAATGGAAGAATACAATGTCTGGACTCCCCACATGTTCCCTGAATCAGGCAGGATGATGGCGCCATAAAAGCTTCACTTGAAAGCTCTGTTAGATTCAGGAAGTTCTGAAGTACTTTATGGATAAAGCCTTAAAGACCAGATTGACACTGCATTGACTCATAGCTGTGCAAAAGTTAAGCTAACCCATAATTGCTCTTGTGCTTCCAGAATTTTTCCAAAAGGTGTGAAAATGTGAAAAGGTGTTTACAAGAGGTTTGTCTGAGAAAACAGTAGAAGACAGCAAATTTAAAGGATTAATCAAGTCTTAGTAAAAACCACAAAATTAAAACAACACCACTGAAATGAAGAACTACTGAAATGCAGTGAAAATTTGTGTATCTGAACCCACTATAGCTCCATTAATGTCAGGTGAATTTTTTTCATTGAGTTCAGTGGGATTTCGCTTAAAGCCACTAAGCCTTTTCTGTCTTTTTTTTTTTTTTTTTTTTAAACAACCTTGATAAAACAGCAAGATGTCGGGTTTACATTTTCTGAAACAGTCACATTTTCTGTTGTATTTGCAGATTTTTGCCTTCTCTCCCAGATATTAGAAAGTAGGGTGGGTGTGTGTACGTGTATGTTGGGAGGAGGGGAGGAATCAAAGACAATATTTTCTCATCCTTTCTAATATGAAAATCTACAATGTTATAATCTAAAAATAATATAACTAGGCTTTCTAAAATATGGAAAACTTGGGGCAGAGGAATTCATATGCACTTATGGCAGTGTTGCCATTTTGAGTCTAAATCATGGATGTTTTGGTTGCAGCTCACCACCTGGATCTCTACATTTTTACCAAAACAGCACAACCCTTCCCTCACTTTTATTTGCAAGTTGTGGGGAAGGATTAAAATCACGTGTGAACAGTTTGTTGTATGAAACAGTTTCGATGTGGCTTAGATTTATATGGGCCAATTTGAAATATTAATTGGCCGAATATGGTTGAATTCATAGAGAAGCTTTCTATTTGTAAGACTCTTGATCAAATGTTTTTAATGTTAAATCCATTTGTGCATGTTGGTTCTCATAGCCCTGGTTAACAAATCTAATGTATGAACTATTGCAGATATTGACCTTCCAAAGGAATTAGCATGTAAGCTTTGGAGTGCACTTGCTAGGATAGACCTAATAAAATTCTGCAGATCATGCGAAGGCAAAATGATCCAACATTAGGAATTCATCAGTAGGATTGAGGGTGAGGGTCATAGCTGATGTAATCTGCACTTTCCAATCCTGTGCTGAGCAGGGGCCTTCCTCCCTTCCACACAAGGAACAAGGGATGTCAAATTCCTGGTGTACCTGGAATGGAGAGGTAGCATGGCTACTGTGGATTTTCTGTTTATGTAGATGCTTTGCCATTTCTTGCTGTGGTTGTTTGCAGTTGGTTGGAACAGTTACAACAGAACCCAGCCAGAAATATGAGTGGTGTGAGCTTTCAGCTTCTGCCTAGGTCAGAGGTGGATGTTTTTGGACTCTTAGTTCCCATCAGCCACAGCCAGCATGACCAGTGGTCAAGGATGCTGGGGGTTGTAGTCCAACAACATCTGGAGGACCATAGGTTCCCCACTCTGCCCTACATCTTTTTGAACTGCTTTTCTTAGCCATAAGTGGTATTGGAAAACACAGCTGCAGGGCTATGGAGTTTCTGTCCAAATTATGGTATGGTGGGTATCAATAGATAATTATCTGTTTATACTGCTGTCCAGTAAATAAACCACACAGAAATAGGGGAAATCAACAAAAAGAACACATATCCTGGGAAAGCTGTAAAAGCAACTTCACTTTACATAATTCAAATTCTTCAAAGCTCAATAGCTGTGCATACGTAGGCTGTTGAATTCTGTTTTGTCTTTATTTGGTGATGTTTTAGACACAATTCCATTGGCCCAAAATCAGTTCAAATAATGGAAGAGTGAATTAAAACCAGTGACCACGAAAATTATCTTGTGCATTCCCCTTAGAACTGAATGGAAATAACACAAAGAGGTCACTGCCTTGTGTCCGAAGGAATAATTTTCAAGCATTGCATTACATGAATGGGTACAGTTTCCTTTGTTGCACTTCACAATGTTCTTCATTAACTTGGTGCTATTATTTCCATCTCATGTGTATTAGTAACAGATTCACACAAAACATAGTGAAGAATAATTACTGTGGGTGTGAAGAATAATTACTGCGGGTGTGCAGAACTAGTGCATCCATTCTACTATTGCTGTGCAAAAATGGAAAGGGTAGGGGCAGGAAGCTTGAGATGTCTTTGTGGCCTAGTACTACAGCCTAACCATGTATGATCAGAAAGATGCTCTTCAAAAGAAGAAAAGAAAGGTTGCCAGAAGAAAAGATGATGTGGGATGTCTAAGCCAATTGTGGGAAGGCTAGTACCCTTTAATGAGGCACTAGCTTGATAAAGAAACCCAGAAGTGGAGCACCAATCAGGAACAGGATTCATGACAACATACACCATCTAATCATGATTTGTTCAAGTACATAAATCTAGTAGAGGCACGTGTTCCAGAGCCATTTCTGAATACTTACATGCTTTATTTAATATTCCTCTTTGAAACACTTGATAGAATTTTATTGGTATTGCATTACAGATTAAGTTTACCAAACTCAAGTCACATTTTTCCTAGGCCTTTTTAACTTTTTGAAGTTATTTTTGCTAGCATGAACACTGGAAAGAGCCCTTTGTGTGGCTCCAACCCATGCATATTTCAACTCTGGAGTTGTGGCCCTTATTGTAGTCAATTTAATTTTGATGCAGGTGCACGTGCTTTGCACCAGAGATGTACTTGCCTGCGATGGCAGCCTAATGTAAAATTCAGTAAAACTCCAATTGCTTCTGAAGTATTGATTGTTGTGTAAAGAAACATATGTTGGGCCTTCAGATCCATAGTCTATAGGATGAATGAGTATTGGTTTTATCTGTGGAAGAAGACAATGGAGTCTCTCATGGAAAAGATAGTGTCATATCCTTCTGTTTAGGTACTTACAATTTGTTAGTATAGCTTTGTATTTTGGCAAAGACAGAATTAACCTGCATTCTGTTGTGCCAGGAAATATTTGATCTTTATTACTGACAATCTTTGAAATCTAAGCTCTGATAAATTTAGTTGTTCTGTATGTCTTTTAATGGAATCTTTGGGAAATATTTGACTAAGCATGGTAGAATAATTATGATTTATCAATATGTTTTGTATGAAACCTCTGAACTTAAAACAAGCATGCTTTTTTCTCTATTTTGTGTTTTTAAATGTAAGATTTCAAACTGCTTTCATTAAGGCCCTCTGTATTGGTTACATTCACTCTTTCCCTGTTTTCAACGTACTGTAATGCACATATCAATTTTTGTGTTTATTTGTTTTCAAATTAATGACAGTGAATCAGTTTTGTTTTAAAAAGGTTCCACACCATAATTCAAGGCATAGGAGCAAAAATGTGAAAATCTTACTGGCTTTGAAACACTGTATTTTTAATTGTACAGAAGTATAATGGAAGACTATGCAATTGATCAATTCAAAGTATTTCTTTTCTTTGTTCTGAAATAAAAATGTCAGGGATATCAAATTTTTGCAAGTGGCCTTTAGAGAACTTCTTTCAAAGGCCAGTGAGATGATACCACCTCACCACCATCTTTCTGGTTTAGTATCTGTTATAGATAACAAAACTTACCATTTAATAGATAAACTGCCTCCCTTCAGCCTATCTCGTCATGAAAAATGACAATAATTTCATTGTACTCCTGGGTTAATAGGCCTTGTTCAAATGTAACATTAAATTGTTTTAGCACAATATGTGTGAACCTTGGGCTCATGTATTCCTCCCTTTTCTGGTGCAGCCACAAGGAAATTAAACTCTTTCATTCCATTTTTTTTACATTTGAATCCTAAACTGTGGTTAACCTATAGTTTGAAGTTGGCTTGTTTCCCTAAACCATAATTAAGGCTAAACACAGTATTCAGATTTAATACTAAACTGCAGTTAGTTACAACAGAAACAAATGTTTCCAATCTCCTCATAGCCACAGTGGAAGCAAACAGGAGGGGAGTATGCCTGAGTCTGGGACTCACAAATGTAACCCAAAAGCATAGTTTAGGGTTACTTTCAAATGAGGCCGAAGAGTATACATATAAGGATTTCTGCAAAGCTAATCAGAAATAGATTCTGCATTTAAGAAATAACAATTTACTTTTTAGAAGTTATCACAGTTCAATTTTGACTGAAAATAATACTTATAACATAGCAGCCAAAGCTCTTAGATAAATGTAAGATACTATGTTAACCTTGTTGTCTAGCCAACAATTGCCATTTTTAGGAAGGAAGGGGGGAAGCCCTCGTTAGTTAAATTGCTTTGTGGAATCATGATTTAGGTGGGCACAACATGAAGTTATTTGTGGGGTTTGGATGGTAGGCTGCAGTCCCTTAATTTCCCTTAGAGTAGGCTGACCAGGTGGCTCGGGATTTCCCGGTCCTAACCGGGAAACCAGGGGCAAACCGGCCCAACCAGGGGGTGGGAGGGCAAACCGGGGTGGCGGGGGGTTATGCGGCGGTGGCAGCAAGCAAGGAGTGGCGGTAGACCCGGCGGCGGAGGAGCCCGGGAGCGGCCGCCCCAGCAGGTAAGCACGAAGGGGGGCACTTACCTGCTGGGGCGGCCGCTTCCCGGGCTCCTCCACTGCCTTCGCCGCCGGGCTCGTAAGGCCAGAGGCCGCGCGGAAGAGGCAGGAGAGGGCCGGATCCGGAAGTGACGGTTACGTCACTTCTGGATCCGGCCCTCTCCCGCCTCTTCCGCGCGGGCGGCGAAGGAACCCGGCGGTAGGTCCAGGCTGGTTTTTTTGGGGGGGGGGTGGCTTGGTGGGGGGGTTGTTTTGGGTGTGGGGGCGGGGGGGGGGGGACCGGGATTTTGATTTTTAAAATCTGGTCACCCTACCTTAGAGCAATCAACACCTTGGATTCTGTCCTTATTTTTGGATCTGCCACGTGTTTTTGTTTACAGACCTAGAAGTGTCACATTGATGCTGAGGCAGAATGGGATGGTTTCAAATATCTTTCTGTAATTGTGATTGATATATAGGTGAATAATGGAAATTCAGGGCATCTGATGCAAATGGCAAAAACAAATGAATAGTATATAAATTTAGGGGAAGGTTATGCATTAATTAAAAATGGTAATTGTGGGGAATTGATGTCTGTTGTATGCTTTGGCCACTCCTGGAGTTCCACAACCTCCATTTATTCCAGTGGTGTTGATAACAGAGCAAGATCTCTCTTCATGCCTTTTGAAAATTGTCCCAATGGTGGCTTATGAAGTTGAAGGGCTGTTCAGGTTGCCAACCTTTTTACTAAGCCCCTGTAGCTATAAAGGTTGATCTGCAGACATTAGTTGCGAATGATTATCTGTGTGCCATGATAATCTTTGCCTGATGATTTCAGCAATTCAAACAGCTCAAAAGTAGTGTGAGCTAGGTTTCCTTAGCAGCCTTACTGCAATTTTATGCATGTTGCTTTCAGTGAAAGTCCCATTAAATTCAATGAAACTTCCTCCCAGGCAATTGTGTATTGGTTTAAAGCTCTAATGACTGTAGAATTCTGGCTCTTGGACAGAATGGGAGCATCTTTGTAGGCTGCAGATCTCAACATATCGAAGGGGGGTACCAGATTGAGGAACGCTGCATCAGAGCATCCCCATTGTTGCTCTGAACTCATTTTGTTAGCTAGGAAGCAGAGAGCATAAGCAGCAGCCTTTAGACAAGTGTCTCTAATCAACACGTGCAGTTGCTTCTCTGTGGTTTCTTCCTTGGTTTGGGGAAGAAGCATTTTTGGGGTCTGATTTTAACAGTGTTCTCTCTCTGGGTGGAACACATTGCTGTTGGTGTTTCCCTTTACCCCTGCATTTGTGGTTTTATGCATGTTTATTGTCACTAGGTGCCGCTATAGTGCTTTTTTGCTTTATGATTAATTTCAGTTTAGCATCTCTGTATGAACAGCAATGAACTTGGGGTAGTTGTTTTCCTAGCAGATCCACATGATGATGGATTTATATAGTGCCATTCCTCTCCCTGTTGCTTTTCAAAGATGCTTGGAAGCCCAGAAAATCACCAAATTAAGCAAAAGTACACAGAGACTCAGCGTTTCCTTGCCCAATCCCTTAGAATATTATTTTTGGAATATCTTGAGAGATATTTTATATTTGTAGAGGAAATGCAAAATAAGTGATAAGATAATAGCACTTATTACTGGACTTATTTCTGCTGTTGAAATGACAGGCAAGCTTTCAAATCACTGTGCTTGTCGCTAAGAATAGCAGTGGACTAGCTTTCGGTAGTTTCCAGTGTTTGTCCTATGTAAAGTAATCCCATTGAAATAAATGGGATTTAAATTAGTCACAGCTAATTTAGGTTTCATTCATTTCAATGGGTCTACTCTACATTGAACTAACATTGGATACTACTTGTTATGTGCACAGCTATATGCAAACAAGAATGACTTATTAATTAATGGACTCATTTTACTTACAAAAACATTTTAAATGTATAAAAAGCAGCATAAACTGTGGCTTCCAACCTATAGAATATGGGCAGGGTACATATATAATGCAATGGCCCTTTCAAAAAGCCAAAATCCTGTCAACCAGCTTTTTGAAGGGAAGGCAATCACTAAAAATAAATCAAATTAATCAAAATATGCCAAACCCAAATCTTGCTGCTTTTGTTTTGACTAGGGGCTCCATCACACACCAATTTCCCCCCCTGGTTTGCCTTCACATTTTTTACCTCCATTTCAGAAGCGCTACAAGCTTTCCTCCCTTTCACTATTGTAGCTATACCGGTGAATTCTCTTTTTGCTCTCCTGCTGTTAGGGTATACGGGAAACTGCAATTAACTGCTCAGCTATTCAATTGCATCCCATTTGGATCTGCTAAAGTTTCTTCAGATATAATATTTAATGTGTTATTAAGCATTATTGACATACATTTATTTTTCAAAATTCTAGATGCTGAATTGTTTCCCATATTTGGTTCAGCTAAATATTTTTGATTTCCAAAATCCAAACATTTCAATTCGATCTTTATTAAATTATTTCAAAATCTTTTGCTGAATCATATAATGCTTTCATTATAATCAAAACACATCTCAAGACCCAGTGACAATTTTTTTTATTTCCATTTTAAAAATTCAATATTTTTTTAAAGAGAACTATTTAAGAAGGGACTTCTCTTCTCTTTTCATAAATTACAATTTCTTCCATTTCTTTCCATTTGTCAAAGTGTTATCAGGATGATTAAAAGGAGGAACAGCTAATTCCCAATCTAATATTCAAAATGAGAACATTTTCTAATATGTTAATATGCCAATTTCCTCCTTCATAGAAAAGAGGTAACATAAATCAAATACCCCAACTGTATCTAAAAAAATCCCTGCCCCATCCTAGATTAAAATAGAGCTAAATTTCTTTCTTTAACTACTAAAGAATGCACAATGGTATGTGAGAGAGATTGAACCAGCTGCTTGTATGGTTTCTAACATGTCTCATAATCTCTTCCCTTTGCTCCAGCTATGTAGAAGCTGTCCTCAAAAAGCATTGCATGTGTTCTGAAAGGAAAGATTGTTGCATAAAATATATTAATCAACAAGAGGGCTCCTGATGAGTTGTAATGATTCAAGAGACCAATGTACTTTAATAATTCAATTTATGGCATCCCCCCTCCCCAAATATTGTTCTGATCCAGTACTCTGCATATATTTTATGCTAACTTCTTGCAGACTGGTTTGCACAGAAGCTTCCCACCTTCCAGGGGACATTTACAAATCTTACATTCTTCCTTAATGGTTTCGCCAGCAAGTACAAAACTGCCTTTTTTAGTGGGACAAGCACACATAGCACAGCCGTCCATCAGTCAATCAATCAATCAATCAATCATAGTTTATTAAAGTCAATAGACCATAAAAAAGAAAAGGCATAAATACAGTTTGACCGTCCATCAGTCTTTCTATGTACTTGCACTTTGGTGGGATTTTAGGGTAAATTGAAACACATTTGATCTTGTCTGCAGAAAGGCATGTGCACTTTTCAGTGCAGATTCTCCCAGGAGCAGGGTCCCATCCTTGCCACAATCTTCCGCCATAGAGGGAAGACAGGAACACAGAGGGATGCAGTGAGGGCAGCACTGGCCCTTGACGGTCTCCGCTTTGTAATGATCAAGGCAAGCCAGGCAACTTACATGAGCATACTCTGGTTTTGGAGGACGGCAGTCACCATTTTGTACAAAGCACCAGCTCAGCAGCAGGTAAAGGAAGAGCTCAGGCTTCATCATTCTACATCAAATGCAAAGAGGTCTGTCAGTAGCCTGGTAACTTTTCTCATCAAAATCTTTCTATCAGACTTAGCACTTAATTCCCCCCCCCCCCAATTAATGGACTCTCTCAATGGAACCTTACTGAGTGACACAGCATTTCCTCAAGTCAGTGACAGAAATGCTGGTTCTAAGGCACATTGTGAGTGAGCCTATCCACATTGCCCTTAAAATGACTTATATTCTGTTTAAAAACATGGTTTTTAAAGTCATTTCATTACGTTGGTAGGACACACTGAGCAATACTTACATTTCATAGTGACTGCTTCCTCCATCCTCAAAGCGTTCACTGGTGTCACACAGGGTTATTTCTTTGTCTCTTCTTCTTTCGGTTTTGTTTTGCAGGCTGCTTGACCCGCCCACTTCTGTCTCTGTAACTCAAGCAGCCTGCAAAACAAAAACTAAAGCAGAAGAGTCGAGGAATTAAACCTGCAATACACCAGTGAACACTATGAGAACGGAGGAAGCGGTCACTATGACACGTAAATACTGCTCAGTGTGTCCTACCACGTAATGAAACAACTTTAAAAAAAAAACATTTTTAAACAGAATATAAGTCGTTTTAAAGGCAATGTGGATAGGCTACATTAGTTGGATCCAGATTCAGCATGTGCAATTGGGCTAGTGGAGGAGGCTGTCCCTGCCCTCTGCTCCTCATGGCATCCCCTATAGCTCCCTGAAAATGCTACACAGAGGTTGAGCTATGCTGCTGAATAGATCCCCCAAAATTGGGTGGAGGCCCCTTCCATGAGTGGAGTCCTTCCAGCCACAGAAGGTAGATTCTGGGCCCAACCCAGTGTGATCATATACATATTTACTCCGAAGTGAGCCCCACTGAATTCAGTGAGACTTGCTTCCAGGTATGTGTACAGGCATGCAGCCTGAATCAAGTAAACTCTTCCCATTAGAGGAGGGGGTGTACTTTCCAAAGTGGAAATAGCCATTTCTGATTTTGGCATGCTGTTCATCAGAGCAGCCTTTCTCCAATTCAAACTAAACCTGATGCCCAGACCAATTTCACAAGTGCTACTTCAAGGTGTGTGTGCTTTTAGCCTCCCTCCTGCTATTTTGTGCATGTATAAAAAAGCAAAGTGCAGTTTTAAAATGTATTTGTATCATGTTTGTAAGCCAATGAGCAGCCATGAAGGACAGTGGATTTACAACCACATTTCAAACTTCCTGTGATTTGTTTGCCAATTGAAGGCCCATGTGTTCAACCTGAAGCTCAATTAACCTTCCACCCAACATTTCCCCATAGATTTGCACACAACTCGGAGTGGCCCTTTCACATTTCACCTCTGATCCTTGTTCGGAAGTGTCTCTTTGGTCACTATTAGCAAGTGTGGCACAGATCCCCTTCCTGAGTTCAATTCTATAAAGTTTAAGAAGCACGGAGTATCAGTAAAGATATTTATGTATGCATTTGAAACATTTCTATATCACCAAAATTTCCAGGACAGTTTACAGTTTTAATGGCTCTACTGCAGAAAAAGGAATGAATGGATGAACAAACCATCAATCCAGTGCTTTTCGTGGCTTTGTCAATTTCAGTTGAGAGAGAGAGAGAGAGAGAGAGAGAGAGAATGGCTGCATTCAGACAACACAATAATCAACTGGGGGGGGGGGAACAATTGTCAGTTGTATTGACTATCATGTCGTCCAAATGCTGCCATAGCTCCCCTCTACAAGATTTCGGTTTGACGCCTGGTTGCCCGATTATGAGCATATACGGAGAAGCGCATTTACTCCAAATACCTATTCACGGGAGGCAGTGAAGCACATTACGGTCTATATGAAACGCACTTTAAAGTTGTTGACATGCGGAGAATCGCATGTTCACATGGCCATAAGGCACTTTAACTCCCACGGTAAATTAAAACTTGCTATTTAACGTGCATTCGATAATGCGCAGAAGCGGAGATAAAAAGCGCCTCAACCCCCGATTTGCGCTCCGCTCTTAAAGAGGTAAAATTTGTAATGCGCCTTGAAAGAGCTTTAAATCGCTCTTGTAGAGGCACTCAAAGTCAACTCAATGCTGATCCTAATCCACACCACGGTTGATTATTTATTACCATGTTGTGTGGGGAGTACCCCCTAGATGAACAACTGTAAAGTTGATTATTACCCCACCATTGACTATCGTGTTGTCTGAATGCAGCCAGAGAGAGCTGTCCTTAACCTGCAGAACAAGCATTTGTACTCTTATTTCATGCTAATAATGGAAAGGTCAGTTCCTTAGCTATGTAGTGAAAAGCAAAATAGTTTTAATTACCTGAATAGGCTTCAAGTGCAGGGAGTGCAAATGGTTTGGTCCACAGGCAGTTATTCTTCCTAAGTTAGTTGTGTCAGTCCAACTGTGTGGTTCTCTATTTATAGTGACACAAATGAAGGAAAACCCCTAAGCTGAGCAGCTGGGAGGAGCTAAAAGCCCTTGTTATGATTGGTTCTTTTATTGGAGGTGGGGAATGTATAGCCCTCCGCATGTTGTTGGGACTCCCAGCAGCCCCAGCTCACATAACCAATGGTGAGGATGCAACCGGTGCATTCAGCTAATGCACCAGCTGTATCCTTTCTTGGGCAATGCTGGTCTTAGCTGCTGTCAAATAGGACTTGGCCACATTCTGTTTAGGCCATTGTAATAGCACTTGATGTGGAGGTGCCTTTGAAGAGTGTTCAGACACTGTGGGGAGTGGAAAATGCTGCTACAAGGTTGTTGATGAGGCTTGATGGGTTGATGGGGGGAAGAGAAAGCTATCAATGGCTTCTAGTTGTGGCCATGTGCTACCTCCAATATCAGAGGCAGTAAGCCTATATGCACCAGTTGCTGGGGAACATGGGTGGGAGGGTGCTGTTGCACTCATGTCCTGCTGGTGGGTTCCTGGTTGACAGCTGGTTGGCCACTGTGTGAATAGAGTGCTGGACTAGATGGACCCTTGGTCTGATCCAGCATGGCACTTCTTATGTTCTTGTTATTTGGAATATGTGACTCAGCTGATGCTTTTAAAGCTCTAAATTGTTTGCATCCAGGATATTTAAAGGACTGCCTTTTCATGTGATGGTATATGCATCTTAGTGTCACCAAAAAGGTAGGGTTTATAAAGGGAAAACAGATAATGGAAGAAGTACCGGGCTTTTATTCCCAATGATCAAAATGTTGGAATTTTAAAATGCAGGCAGAACTCAATAAAATCAAAACAGGGCACTAGTGATAGTCATTGTATAGTCACTAATGGCAAAAAAAAACAAAACCAACCCTCAGACAACTGGACAATGGTTTCTTAATTTTTGTCTTCACAGGGGAAAATGTGAGCAAACCTGTTTAAAATCCACTTCCACCTCCTAAATGTGCTCAGATGACAATGACAAGACTTTCATGTGTGTCCCTCCCAGGGCAGCAGTTTTATCATCTGCTCCCCTTCTGCAATTAGAAGGGGGGTTTCCTTTCCTTGAACAGACAATTCGTGCTGCTTATCAGTTATCACACAGGAGAGAGAGAGAGAGAATCACAGAAGACTGCATGAATGAAGAAATTCTGAGATTGTCTCATGACCTAGGGCCAAAGTAACTGTGATGTGGTGTCACGTTTTCTACACGTAGCTGTAAAGCCACTGCATCTACTTTCTATTTCATTGTGAATTGTGATACAAGCACTACAAAGAGCATTTCCTGCTTTTCTGCTTCATAACTTCTACGTGGCAGAATCGCGCAAATACAGAAGAGGAAACTGCGCTTTCTTTCTCTATCAGAAATAATACTCCGTTTTCCCTGATCTAAAAAAACCTCACCAAAAGTGATGTTTACAAGCAGAAGTGAAACTGGAGGGTCATGATGTCATTTAAAGAATCCATAAACAACTGTGAATAAGGAATGATGAATGTGCAACTAAAGTCTTGTGTAAAAAAGCTCCATGGAAAGAAAGCCCCACCAGGACTACACTGCAGTCCCAATCTTTTCCCCTCCAACCAGGCACCAGCTGTTTGTTATTCAATCAAACAAGGGCAAACTATCAGACAAATATGATCTAATTTGACCCTTAAGCAAAGTTGTTGAGCATAGAGTCTACATGGCATGTATTCTGGGCTTAAAGGAAGCTACGTTCTGTACTATATGGTTACTTTCTTCTTTGCAAATTAAGTTTCAAGGAAGGACCAGGTACCTAAAAACAGCAACATCACCCGCCTTCTACCCTAAGTCCCAACATGACCTCTTATACCAGCCTTCCCCAACCTGGAGCCCTCTGGATTTGCTGGACTGCAGTTCTCATCATCCCAAGCTAGCATGGGGTTTGTAGTCTAACACAGCCAAAGGCTCTGGAATGGAGAAAGCTGCCCTTTCTTGTCTTGACAGAGCCCTGGTTAAAAATACAGTCTAGTTAAATACCATATTTTTCAATTGCCAGCTGCCAAAATCATGCCTTAATACATAAATCTATGGCAAAATAAAAAAGCATGAAACCCTGAATGCTGTGTTGATGACTACAGAACATTAATTTCATCATCATCATCATCATCATCATCATCATCATCATCATCATCTAGCAGGGCATCCAGCGAACCTAAACCCCAGGAAAGTTAAAATAAACAAATAGAAATAGCTGTCCACACAATGCACAATGGCTAAGCCTATGTAATGCATTGCTTTGGTTTGCACAAAAGCCAGTAGTCTAAACAGCTTTGCTGATTAACCCTGTTATTATAGTGTCAACACCATTACAAGGAGTAGTATGTAGGTAATGCTACTAATTTCCATGTGTGCAGATTGGACACAGTTCAATTAAAACAGTTGCATCAATTCCTACCACAGCTGTGACAAGACCCCACCCCCAATACACACACACACACACACACACACACACAATACTAGCAGGCTTCTGTGCTTTCTTTCAATTACTGGACATCTTGATTGTTCAGCTAGGTCAAAAATAAGTAGATTCGTTTTGTCACAAGGAGTACTCATAAATATCCAGTGATACACATTTACATATACAACATTTCATTTTAAAACAATAAGAAAAGTCATGTATAGGAAATGTTGTGCTGCAATGGACTTTCAGTGAACCCAATCCAAAGATCCACATATGCAACAGAGTGCTCTGTACAACTAGTATCACATGGCATAAAATACATGTACCGGTGTAGAATTAGATGTAGATATGTATCCATGCTCCCATTGTGTATCCTTATTTACTCTGGGACGAATTGCCCCAATTCAAAGTTTATAGGCCATATGTATATGCACATATAGTGTTGGCAACTGGCTTCCCTGTGGGTATAGATCAGTCATTTCCCCCCTATCTACAGTGGTATCCAGTGATGGACATCACATATGAGTGGGTGCATCACTGGATGGCCTTTCCCCCCCACTGCAGTGGGTCTGATGCTGGTTTGCACATGTGGAACAGCAGTTTGGTGCATCTACTGTATACACGTTTCTTTGCTCACAGGGCAAACCCTTGATTGGGAAAAGTGTATACCAAAGAGAAAAAGGAATCAGACAAATCATAAAGGATAACCTTTTCAATAGCTGTGGGTTGATATGGTCATTATTATTCAGCTGCCTGCTTGAGGAAGTTCTTCAACTCCACAAAAACTGGGATTGACTGACAGGAAATCGATTTGTCTTTGGAGCTGTCTGTATGCAGCCGCTTTGTAGCCAATTCCTTCAAAACCCCACAGCATCACTGCTGTGAGGCTGGAATGATAAATTTAGACAGCAAGAGGGAGTGCAAGCTATCTGGCCAGGAAAGAGCAGCACCAGTGGCCATTCAGTCAAAACCACCCTCTGCCCCCTGCCCTGAATTTCTGCATTTACCCTGGACTTGGATCTGCCCCCAGCAATGGCCACCAGCTTAACCTGAACCGAGGCCACAACTGACAGATGGAGAAACAACGTGGTGACCTCAGAGCAACTAAAAATTCACAGTAAAATGACACCGTGACAAAGTGCAGCTTTGGAGTAAAAGTCCGATAGAGCTGTGAGTTGGTGGTTGTGTCATATAAACAATGCAGCACCACTGTGCAGCCATGATGGGGTAAACAGTCCCTATAGGAGGCAAAAAACCTACTACAACAACCCCATTTCTCCAATGTCTTCTGGGAAACATCCGACAATGGTTCTAGTCAGAAACAGAATGCTAAGAAGTGTGCAGTGCACAGACAAGCAAATGCTTTGGAATCCAGTTCAGGGCTTTGGATCAGGGCTGTTTCATTTCAGACAAGACCCACTTTACATTTCAGCTGCAAAGCAGAGCCTTGCTACAGTTTTCCAAAGCTTCTGATGTATCCCCATTGACTATAATGCAGACTTCTGCAGGTGTTTGGCTCTTGGGGGGTGAGAATCAAGAGGCAGTGATGTGTACGGTTTCCTAATCTGGGAACTTTTCTTGCTCAAAGGTTTTGGGAAGTTAATGTAGCTCCTGCATATCCTGGAGTAAAGGTTCTTATGTGCAGTCGACCTTCTGCCAGTAGAACAATGCCATTTCAGACTTCCCCTGTACAAGCAAAATGTATTATTGTTGACTCTGCATTTAATTCAGGTAGCTTTTGCATCTGTTGTATGTCTTTATTCCTCTGCCAGCAGATTTTGAAATGCTTGTCTTAGTCAATGTTAAAGCAAACAACAAAATGCCAAATAGAAATCAACCCAGCAAGCCTTCATAGGACCATTCATTTCCTTCTACTGCTCTCTCCCCAAGAATATTATTCTCAACGTCTTATCTCATCATTGCCACTTATTTTAATTTTAAAAGCTCTTGTCTGATCATCCTGATTCCAGATTATTCCATTTGGTTGCATTTAGGATGATATGAAACATAGAAGACCAAGAACCACTAGGCAAATTAAAATAGAAAACTTAGCCATATTGGAAAACAAAACAAGAACATTATACTTAAAAGTCTTCAGTTATTTTTTTCTTATTCTGCCATGAAGAAATTTCTTTCAGAAGAAGCTGACTTGGGTGTCACATCTCTTAGCTCCTGGGCCTTGTTCTTTGGGGTGACAAAGCTGAGGAGGTCAACAGCTGTGGCCACACCAAATACCATCTGTTTCATGAAGGAGCTGCCATTTGCATTGTCTGGAAATACAAAGAAATGAAGAATATTGGTGATGTTTCCAAATCAGAATGAAAAGAAAACTACATTTAAGTATGTATGACGAGCCATGCTGGATCAGACTGAGGGTCCATTTAGTCCAGCATTCTGTTCACACAGTGGCCAATCAGCTGCCTATGGGAAACTCACAAGCAGGACATGAGTGCAACAACATACTCCCACCCATATTCTCCAGCAACTGGTGTACATAGGCATACATACTGCCTCTGACACGGGAGGTATTATATAGCCATCAGGAATAGTAGCTATTGATAGCCTTCTCCTCCATGAATTTGTCCAATCCCCTTTTAAAGCTATCCAAACTGGTGGCCATCACTACACCTTGTGGTAGCAAATTCCATAGTTCAACTACGCACTGTGTGAATAAATACTTCCTTTATTCTGTCGTGGGATGACCCTGGGTTCTAGTATTATGGGAGAGGGAGAAAAATGTCTCCCTATCCTCATTCTCCACACCACACATAATTTTATACATCTCTAACATATCTGCCCTCACTTGCATAATCTCAACCTTATTATTGTTGTTATTATTATTATTATTATTATTATTATTATTATTATTATTATCCCACCTTTTCCCCCAATAATGGGACCCAAGGCAGCTTATAAATTAAAACATATACAATTAAAACAAATAACGATATTCAAAAATTAAAAAATACAATTAAACATAATACAATTTTAAAATATTAACAACATTTTAAAACATTTTAAATACACATAATTAAAAAAATCCAAACCTTGAGCATCTCCCAAACACAGTGGATGGAAGACTTAGAATTTAGACAACCATAAGGCCCCCTCACAGGTAGAATGGGAATGTGGTTCCATGCTGTTGTCCCTATCCCTGAGTCTTCATAGTGCTACTGCTCCCAACCTCCATGTGTGAGGCATGGGCATCTTTAAAGGAAAGCCTACACCAATAAAACACTACGTGTACAGGCTTTCTTCTGCAAACATTCACATCTGTGGGCACTGCTGGTGGTGTGTGCAACCTCAAGCAGGCTCAGTAGTGAAACCCTGCAGCAGGCATTCTCTGGTGTGACATCTGTCCCTCCCCCATGGTTTTCTTGGGGAAAACAAATTATGCATGTGGGGCCTCAGCACAGAGGGGCCCAACTCATAGGAGTGGCTAGAAATATGTGAGCTAAACTCTGGTTTATGGGTAGGCAACTGGGTGCCTTCCTTGTGCTTTGGGCTACAGTTCCCACAATCCTTGACCAGTGGCAATGCTGGAAGGGGCTGATAGGAGTTGTAGTCCCAAAAATATGAAGGGTACAAGGTTGCCTATCCACACTCTAATTTTTCATTTCAAACACACACATTATTTTTGTATTTTTTGGTTTATTTATTTATTTATTTATTTATTTTTAAAAACTACTCACATAGCTCCAGTTCGTGTACAACAATGGCAAAGTGATCGTTTTCCAGGATTTGTGACAGCTTCCCAAGGGTGTCATCCAGACTAATCTGTAGAGACATGCCAACCATAAAGCATGCCAGACTGTGACTAGCTATATTCTAGAAACCAGTTGACACATTCAAGATCTCCCCACATGCAATCAGCCCTGTTGCTGCAACCACATGGGAGAAGTAAGGCATGAGCTGGATGCTCCATGTCAAGGACATGCTTGTTCCAAGGTCCTCTTGTGTGCCACCAGCCCCACCCCCTGCCCCACTGAATTTCTTGGGGCAGAGCAATAGTATGTCAGTCACAGCATGGAGGGCCCAGCTCAACTGTGGAAACAGAACTATCACAAGTGAGGCCAGTGGAGGCTGGTGGCTCGGATGTCAGAGGGGTTGCGAATCCACTCTGGCTTTCAGTCAAAACCAGCCAGAACTCTAAAAGGCCTATCCAAGGTGCTGGAGCCAAGCCCCCAAACAGGTTCAGCACCCTGGATAGTTCCTTTGGAGTTCTGACTGAAACTTTCACAGCCCCACTGACATCGGAACTTCCAGCCTCCAACTGCATGAGGCAAAATGTTGCCTCATAAGGATGGCCTAGTCTGACCTATGCAGCATACTCAAACTACAGTATTCACTAAACTCACATACCCCAGCGGTGTTTGTACATAATCTCACTCACCCAGCTATGATTGCGTTTTTTGTACACAGCTCTTGCTGGTTCCTACATGGCAAGTGGCAATCATTCTTGCAACCAAGCATAACCTGGAAGTTAGGAAACTCTTCTTCACACTGAGTGTGCTTCCAGATGAGGCTTTAATCATACAATTGCCCTGCCTCATTGACAGAATTCCAGAGGACATCGTCCACCATCCCCTGACTTTTCCTACTGCTTCTTCTGTCTTTTTTCTTACCAAAGACAATCGATTGAGGAGGGAAAGATAGAATAGCTGCACAGTGAGCTTCTCTACATTTTTTTTTAAAAAAACTGTTGCTTTTTCCGTCCGTTTTCATTCTGGGATTGCAGTTGGCTCAATTATGCAGTTGGCCATGTGTTCTGGTTTGAATACTTCCTATCTCTGCATCTTCCATTCAACTCAATATAACATCGTCATCTAGTGGTGGAATTATAGTACAATGCCACCAATCCACAGGGCTGATTTGGCGGATTTCATTTTCAAAATTGATTATCGTGGTGTTTTCTGACAGCAGGATAAGGTGGGGGAAAGCCCAGGAGATGTACTGGCTGTTCACAACGTCATGTAATCCGTGAGTGGCCAGTCACAAGCGTGCTATAAATCACTCATTTAGAGAATCCCAATGTCTTTTGAATGGTAGCACTGGGAGCCCTCCGTCTGGAAGCAGCCCCCAGACAACCTTCTGTCTCTGCACCTTAGCTGCCTTCCCCCTGATAAGTGCAAGGATCCTGCTTGAAATAGACAGCACCTGACTGAACTAAGCAAGTGCTGTTTGCTCCCTTCCTTCCTTCCTCTCTCACATAACTCTTCTGCTCCCTCAGCTTCTGCTCCTATTCCCAATCTCCCTACACACTTGTTATTTGCATTAGGCGCAACTAAGGTATCAAGTACATAGTCTGGGTGCCGCTTTGCAGATCTGCCAATCATTGTAAGAGGAAATACCTTTGAAAACTGCTGGTAAATGACTTTCAGGACTGGATCTGAGAACAGGGCACTTCCTGCCAGGATTGAGGAAAGGATGTTGCTGAGTGTTACCATTCCCAAGATGAGGCTTTGAAAAAACACAGATTTCTTTTACCGTCAGTGCTTTGATTTTGGGTGCTTCCAGATGTGGCATTTATTATGACATCACCCTGCCTCACGACCAGAACTCTATGGCAAGGGGCACAGATGTCAACATCTTCAGTTTTCCACCCTCCAGTGTTTTCCCTCCACTTCTTCCATCTTTTTTCTTCCTGAAGGAAATACATTTAAGGTACAATCCTATGCACACTTAGACAGAACAAAGTCGTACAACTCCCAGCCTGCCCCAATCACCCATGCTGGCTGGGATATGCTGGGAGTTGTAGGACTTCTTTCTGCCTGTACATACATAGGATTGCACCCTGAAAAAGAAGAGATGGCATAGCTGCACAAGGCCTTCTGATTGCCAGCACCAGGACCCCTCCGTCTGGAAGCACCCTTGGAAAATGTGAAATTAATTCAGTTAAATTTTAATACCCAGCAACACATACAGAGAAGGTACATGACAACATGAAATGGGGGGGGGGGGGATGAAGGGATTCACTTTTTGCAAAATCACCTGTGGCTCAAGGGATCGTCAGGGTGGCCACTTTGTATATTAGATCACTTTATATCCCTTATATTGCAACCTGACATACAGAAACTTAGCAGGTGAAGCTTTTCCAATCACTGATGGTTATGCCCAGGGCAGGGCAGGGCAGGGCAGGGGGGGGCAGGGGGGCCAGTTGGCCCAGGGCCCACGATTTTGAGGGGGCACTTCTAGTTCATTTATGTATTTAGCACTGAATCAGTGCCACTGATTAAAAGATACTTAATGAGCAGTTTGAAATGGAGGGGGGCACACACTTCCCATCTGGCCTGGGCATATTACGAGCTCTGCACAGCCCTGGCCATGCCAGCTGGGGATGATGGAAGATGTAGTCCAACACATCTGGAGGGTGCCAGTTCAGGGAAGGCTGGCATAAGAGAACGGCCTCCTGCCCCTTTTCTGGCATCTAGCAGTCAAATATGGGCTACAAAAAATCAGTCTCATTTTGTTGCAGTAGGTCAGCCTTCTCCAGCCTGGCGCCCTCCATTTTCCAGGGGACTGCAACTCCCACCATTCCTGACCACTGACCATGCTGTCTGGGGTTGTAAGGAGTTGAAATCCAAAACATCTTGGTGGTACCAGGTTCGGGAAAGCTCAACTATTTTTCCTTCGTGCCGTTCTTTCCACCTCTCCTTTCTTCAGGACAATATGCAGACATTTGTACTTCTATCCAAACCTTTAAATGTAGAGGATTATATCCAGTGTCACACCAGTGTGTGTGTGTGTGTGGGGGGGGGGGAATTACTAGAGTTGCTTTAGCAGTTGCACCACCGCCAGCCATACAGCTCGCACAAACTACACCTAGCCTAATGAAATGCCTTGTGAAGCATCTGGTGTAACATCTTGTGCAATGGCTTGCGCAAGCAAAATCTAAGTCTTGGATTTGGTATTTGCACAAGACTGAAAACAGGCTTCCCCACAAGCCGGACATGCTTTGCACTGGTAGAATGACACCATTGGGTACTACCCGAAGGAGCCAGTCTTGTCTGCCACACACATGGTTGCTGCACCAGGTGGAGAGTGAAGTTGAATGGAGCTATGAGAGGTACAGACAGAACCTGTATTTCACCTGTTGGCCCTTTGCCCTGCCTGCCTGTACACTGGAACACATTTGCAGGCAGAGGCACTGGAGGAAATAGAGCTTTGTTGAATCTATGGGGATTCTCCCTACACAGGCACTAAGCCTGTGATAGACTGGATATTTCAAGTATTGATTTAAAGATCTCTCCAATTATACAAATAATAGGCTATTCCTCATTAGTGCTTTAGATTGTTAGAATTGTGGAATTCTCTGGCAAACTACTGATTGTTAAAACAAGCCTCTAGTTAATAGCAGCATTACCCTGATTCAGCCACAACTGGTGCCTGGTCATATCTCTTCTCACGGAGGATTTCAATCGCCTTTTGACAGTTCACATCTGGGAGAAGAGTCAGCGGGGCTAAGAGATTCAGCTTCTGCACCCTGATATTCCACCACCTAGCAGAGAAAAAGGACAGCAGGTGTTATGAATGCCCAGCGATCAGATTCTGTTGTGTCTACTTCAAATGTTGTTCTACACACACAAAGCAAAAGAAGGTGAGGATGGAGGGCAAGCTTGTTTTTCATTTCATTTCTATACCCCCTAAAAGCCAATGCTCTTTGGGTAGTTTATGAAAATTAAAACCCTAAAAATAAAACATAGGAACACAATAAAACAGTTTACATAAAAATACATAAAACAATTGTACACAATCAACCTTAAAAATCACAGGAGCTGTTCAAAACTTTATAATATGCTGTCAAATGCCTGGAAGTAGAGGAAAGTCTTAACCTGGAGCTGAAAATACGACAATGTTGGCACCAGGTGGACCTCCCTGAGGAGACCATTCCATAATCAAGGGAACACCACCAAGAAGGCCCTGTCCCTTATTGCCATGCTCTGAACATGAGGAGGAGTCTTTGGCATATAGGATTAAGTTTGAAATGACCCAAGAAATTTGTCCTTGGTCCAGCAAGCCATTTAGGGCTGATTCTTACATTACCTTTTAAAACATGAGCCTATTTACAAAGATGTTATATTAAGAGAAAAATATTCTCCAATATGTCTCTATCTCTTTCATCTCTATTTGCATCCCTTATCGTCTGTATTTTTGTATTTCCTTTGTGCATGTTTGTGTTCCTTTTGGTTCTCTCATGTAGGCAAGACTTCCAGTTTCTGAACAAAGCCTTATTTTCTCTAATAGCTTCCTTGACACTGCTCATTAATCATGCAGGTGACCTCTTAGACTTGGTGTTACCTTTCCTTATGTGTAGTATATATTGACCCTGTTCAGACAACACACTAAGCCACAGTGGTTAAGCATTTTGAGTTAAACGTTATGGCTTAGCATGTCATGTGAACCATGACTTAGAGTGTCATCACACAGGGGGAAATTCGCATTTCCTTACCATCGCTTCCCCGCCTACGCGTTTGTCCCTCATTACTTCTTCTTTCAAAAGAGGAAGTAAACAATGCACATGTTGCCCATTCAGTGGGCAGTTTTGATCGCACTGCTTCTCCTGCACACAGCAGGGGACAGCGGCAAGTTCCATCTCAAAAAATAAGTTGGACTTACTGTGGTGTTTTTTTGTCATGCGAAGAAGACTAGAAGGGGTGGGAGGCATGCGGGTGGCAGTCGACATCGTGAGAGGGACCCGCGAAAATCCGTGAGTGCCCAGTAACGAGCGTGCAATAAAATGCTTATCTGGTGGAGCTCTTAGTGTATCGTGTGAATTATTCCTAACCATGGTGGCTACATAACCACAGTTTAAACATGCTCACTAACAATTTGCTGCAAAGGGGTTAGCAGCATAGCATGGCTTAGCATGTTGTCTGAACAGGGTCATTATCACAATTTTTTAGAAATTGTTTTTCATTCACAGGATCCCAACATCAGAAACAGACAAATCCAATATTAAAAACATGCAATTACACACTAAAAAGCAAATTATATTCAAATTGAGCTTTGATTATTGTGGTTTTGAGTAATCTCCAAGAATTTTGGAGCTATTTAATCCACTTGACTCCCCCTTTTCTACTTCCTTTATACCAGTTCCCTCATTTTAGAGAAGTGACTCTAAGCCATACCAAGGATAATTTTCTTTAACATCTTCTTTTAGAAATTCATTCTTCACCATCCATTTGTCATTCAAAAACTTAGACCTGGAGACAATGGGAAAAGGCCAAATTATTGGGTTAGATGTTGCTGTTTCATCCAGTCCACCTTGAGTTGCATTTTCCAACCTTCAGGCCATACACAATCTTTAACATTAAGTACTGATGGAAAAGATAGCAGAATCTCATGGCTTAAAAGGAGGAAACTGATTGTGTCATTATCTAGGACCTACACTACTGCTTTAAAATGATTTAAAATGGTTTATAACAGTAGTGACAACTATTGGGGCCCAGGACACACTCCATAGACAGTTTTCAAAACGTTTTCAAAGCATCATAGTCTGCTTGGTGTAGATCGGTCCGAGGCTGTGGCAGTAAAGCTGTAAAGTGAGTTTTAAAAAGCAAAAGTGCACCTGCTAATTATGTTGTATTGGTTAAGATGGTAGAAAGATGTATTCAAAGACACAGCCCTAGTACAATCAGAGTGACATTCCTATAGATTTGAACGAATCTAGATTGTCACCTGAATTGGCAACAGCAGAAATGCAAAAACTGTAAGGGGTTTGTGATTAAATTAAATGATCAAATGAAAAAGAAACATGGGGTAACATTTAGCACCAGGCAAAGGGCCGATCTACATATGAGGTTTTTGACGTTTTATAAGGGTTATGAAAACTCTTTGGGCCACATGACGCACTCCCTATAACGTTGTATATCTGAGGTTTTTTAAAATTCCCTTCAGTTATATACAACGGTTTCACTTTTAATAAATCGTTTTAAGTAAAATAATGTGTCCTTCCTTACCGTTTGTGATTCCTGGGGGCACTGCTTCCTTGACCAGCGCCCAAATGCTTAGCAGTTGATTGGTGGGGAAGAAAGAGGAAGTGAACTACAACACCCACAATGCCTAGCCCTATACTCGCTAGGGTATGACAGAGGAACAAAGAAGGGAGTGGTGACTGAACTACAACCCCCACAATGCCTTGCCCTAAACTCACTGAAAAAACAAAAGAGAAAGAGACAGGGCAGAACAGCGTGTGACCGCACACACCGCTTTAAAGACTGAAGACTGTTCTCCTGTAATGTGAGTACTCAGTAATGTGGCCTAAGACGTTTTAGAACGTACCTATTTGGAACGTTTTAAAATACTTTTTAAAACGTTCCAAAGGACTGTGTAGATTGGCCCAAAGAGTTTTCTCTTCTCTGGGGCCTTTAAACATCATCTTTACAATGTAATCATTTAAATATTGATCTTCTTAACACAATAGTCTTTGCATTTATGGCAGCTGGGATGTATTTTAAAATAACCCTTTTAAGTTAATTAGCTCTCTGCAATAAGTTTATTTACTCTGTTCTGGTTTTGGCTTCCATATTATTTGGGGGTGGGGAGAGTTAGTATATATCTTGTTTGTATTTTACAGTTTCTATATTTTATTTGTTTGAAATGGTTCAATTGTATGTTGGCCAGAGAACTCAGGTTATCGGATTACTAACAAATGTAACAAAGAAATAAATTGTTGAAGAAGGGGAACGGTAGAGAGCCAAAGGGTTTCCTGCTTCTCTAGAGAAAGAATGGGCATAGAAGGCACAAGAACGGGGGGAGGCCAATAGCAGAACAGGTGTCATTGAAATTCGGGTGGCCTGCAAATGCATGCAAGACCAGAAACAGTAGACATGGAGAAGCACAACTGATCCTGGCAAGCCAAAAGAAAAAGGGTGTGGAGCTAGAACTAGGAGAGCCATGCTGCAAATCCTTTTTTTCTTACATCTCACCTGTCATTCTCTATGCTTGACATGACAATGAAACATAAATCAAAGATTTGGCTGAGGAAGCCACATTTGAAAGTGTTCATATATGAACCCATGATGACTAGGAAGGGAATGGTTTGGGGCACACTACTTGAGATGCTTGGCGTGGTGGTGGGAGAGATAATTAACTGAACATAGATGCTAAGTTTGTTCTGAAATTATACGTTCCTTTTGCACACAATCCTATACATGTTTAGACAGAAGAAAGCCCTACAATTCCCAGTATGTCCCAGCCAACCACTAGAACCAAAAAGCCCACTAAAATTGTGTGTTTGTGTGCGGACTGGAGTAAATTACCTACTGCACCCCATCACCCATACACATTATATACATGTACAAATCTACATCTGAGTTACAATCGATCAAGGATGCTAACACAAAATTCTCAACATGGCCAGTAAAAACAAAAATTAATACCCATATTTTACGGGTGAGGAATACTAAGGCTAAGAGCTAAGAATTAACTCAGGATCGGCCATGACAGAGATACTATTTTAAAACTTTGCATTTGCCATTATTAAAGCTATTGGGTTTTAAAACCCTTGGGAATATAGTGCAGATCACCTGGCGCCCCCTGTTTTAGAAGATCTTGGCCTCACTATCTTTTTGTAAACATATATTAAAATCAGAAACAGTTGATATGAAATACTGGGACAGGACTGGCTCTACCTTTAGGCAAAGTGAGGCAACTGCCTCAGGTGGCAGATGTTGGGTGGTGCAGTGGCAGCACTGCTCCCCCAGAATCTCCTGAGCTAGCTTGCCCTGCACTCGCTAAGATAGCCTGTTGTCATCAGTGTGGTAGATGGTGCTATCCTGTGGCTTGTGTTGAAGTAAAATTCAACTGTCAGTCTGGTTGGTTCCTGTATGTGCATTGGGGGAATGGGGGAGTGGGGAGCTGCCTTATCCTTCACCTCAGTTAGCAAAATGTCTGGACCACCACTGCCCCACAACTGTGAGGGCTATAAAACATTTACATCACTTTCGGTGGAGACTGGTGCCTCTGACGTCAGTGGGATGGTGAATCCGCTCTGGGTTTCAGTCAGAACCAATTAGAACATTAAAGGAGCTATCCAAGGTGATTCACATTATGGATAGCTCTGTTAGATTTCTAACTTATTCTGACTGACAGCCAGAGCAGATTTACCACCCCACTGACACCGGAACCACCAGCCTCCACAGAACACTTTCCATATGATAATTTTGCATAACAGATGTACTCTTTCTTCTGTACCTAACTGCAACTAATTTTACACGGGATTATTTCTACAAAATTACAAGTATTTGATAGCAATGGAATTAGAAGATTATAAAACTCACTCACGGGAAGGGCGGAGTGCCAAAATGTTTCCTGCTTCTCTACCGACAATTGTTAAAACAATTTCCCAAGTGTTGTTAGTGTGCCGTGAGAGCAACAGCTCAAGTTTTTAAAGTAACACAGATGCTCCCTTTCACACAACTGAATGTTTTCAACTGACGGGCATCCATGGATGAAAAGCCAAAATGAAAGAAGCCGCTCTCTTACATGTAGTTCCTCACAGAGTCAGGTAAGAGGACAACACAACGCTGGCCCTCTCTGAGCTGCTTGGCAGCTTTCACAGCCACAGCCATTGCACTGCCCGCACTGCCCCCTGCCACATAAAGGAGAGAGCAGACACGTTACTCGACAGGCCATAAAACGAAGCCCTAGAAGGTAAGAATAGAACATTGGATCCAGTGCATATCTGAGTCCCATAGGGGCAGAGGAACTCGTCATGGTGAGGATCCGCTCAAGAACTAGGGCCTTGGGTGGCGTAGTTTCGATACTCTTACTCATGCTCCAATATAGTAAAGGTATTTCTATAAAAGCCATGAGACCCTCTTAGAACCAAATGAGGTGTAACAGCAGCAGGGTCATCTCTTTCAATATGGCCCTACCCATGGAACAGTGGGTTGGTAAAGGCCCAGCTTAGGAGCAAAAAGTGAGGGTGAATAGATGGTACTGAATTCTCCCCCACCCTCAAACTGAGCTTTATATGTGGTTTTGTATGCCTGCAGACGGGTCTGCATTATCCCATCTAACTTGGATAGAAGACAATGTAAATGTTGATAGAGCGATCACATTTTTAATGTAAAGTTTCCCTGGAATGAGCAAGGACATTTTCCATTTTGACATGATAGTCCTGCATTGATAATAAGAATCCAGTTATGGAGATTTGCCGGTTCCATAGTGGTTCTGAATCCTCCTCCTGAACATACATTATGGATGAGCAGAGAATCCAAGGAGGTCAACTTGAAGACCCTTGTGCCATGGCCTGTGGGATTCAGATATGCATTAGGCCTGGTCCATCTCTAATGCAGTGGTTCTGAAACTCCCCACCCCCACCTCCACCCCAACGGACCACTTGAAAATTGCTGGGGGAGGGGGTGCTAGGTAGATGCGTGAGTGCGCGCACACACACACACACACACACACTGTTCTACAAGTTGAAGCACATACATAACTCATATTAAATGTTTACAAGCATGGGGAAACATCTTATCCCCTCTCTACCATCCCATCTAATGTGTCTACTGCTATTCTGAATACAGCATGGAATGCAATTTCACAAGATCCACAGGTTTCTTTTGAATGTTATGTGTCACATCTGTACTTCTGAGTAACACAAGACCTCCTTCTCACCATGCAAAGGTCACTGATAATCACTCTTGTATGGGTTTCAGATGGGTTATGCGCATGCTTAACTTGTGACATATCCACCATTGAATAGAGACCTGTGAATCTTGTTCCAACTACATTCCATGCTGTGCTTAAAATAGCAATGGATATGTTAGATGGATAAGGTATTTCCCCCCCCCCCCCATGTTGAGGTCTAAGGGCTTGGAAGATGTGATCTTTACAACAGAAGCATTACTCTCCGGAAAGAATTGTAGATTTATACAGCAAATACACAGGGCAGAATCATGCTGCCAGCAGGCCGCACCTCAAGCACAATGGTGGGTTAGTGGTTCTTAATAGGGGTGTGCGCTCCACACCAAAAATCCGGGGGTTTGACAGACCTCCGAAATTGCAGTACGGGAAGGAAGCAGTTTCAAAACTGTTGGAAACGCACGGTGCAATTAGATCGTTTGGAGCCCTGAAGGGATCTGAAGGTTTTTTAGGCAGCATGAGGGCTCGTTTTATGTTGATGGACAACTAACTAAACATTTGCATATTAGGAAGACGCTGTCGCTGAGGGTGAGGGAGGGGTAGTTTTGTGATTGACATCTATGGCTAACCAATAGCCACAATCTTCTCCCTCCAATCACATTGCTTAGGAGGAGGGATTGCAATTATATAAAAAGAAAGAGCCCGTAGCACTGCTTTTTCACAATGCAGCTGAGGCTGACTGGACGTCTCAGAAATGGGAACGTTCCATCAGCTTTCCTTAGCACCTTCCTATCTGGGGGCATTTTGAAGCCCCCTCTGCCCTTGCCCCACTGGTCCTGTGTGGCCTGCCTCTGGGCATGGGGGGTGGGAGCCTTGCCCACCGCACTGCCGATGCTGCTGCCAGCCTGACATTGACTGCTGGCTTGAAGGGGGTGCAGTCTGTTACATTCTAGCATACCTGGGATCCTCTGCCACCAAAGAAAAACGATCTGAGGCGCTAGACTTGCATTTTGAAGGAGAGGGTAGGGGTGGAGCCTCAAGACCACCCACGCCTGACTTCTTCTCCTGCACTTCAGAAGGACCAGCAGCAGCAGTGAAAAAGGTCTGCCTAATTTTGAACGGGGGGAACAACTACAAGGAACACCTCCCCCTCTCCAAACACAGCCAGAGCCAGCTTTCTTTGCTGGGTTTTCTTTTCTATGTGTGTGTCCACATTCCCATTTGTTTGTTAGAGTGTGTGTGTGTGTGTGTGTGTTCTTGTTCCACACATGGAGATAGGGGACTTCGATTTCTGTAGGAGGTTTCTAGTTTCTGAAACTTCTGCAAGCTCTTTTGAGAGAAGATGCAGGACATCTGAAGTGGGTGGTGGGTGGGTGGGTTGAGAGGGAATGGTTTGAGGGGGGGGGGAATTTTTTTTTAAAAATCCTAAAAATCAAGGGATGAAGGGATCTACTTTAAACTTAGCATGGCTAAAGCCCTACTTAAGAGTTATCAGGTGCCAAGCTTCATCTCTTTATCTTTAAAAAACATGGAGATGTAAGCATCTTTGTTAATTCCCATTGATGATAATAGCGCGGTTACCCAAAAATGGAGCAGTTTTCCAACGGGGAAACCAGTGTTGCAGAGACATGACCCCCTCTGAAAATCAGAGAGGAGAATCACCTAATCAGAGCTCTGCCCTGAATTTTGGGGAGGAGCAAACCCGCTCTGCACACCCCTAGTTCTTAGTGTAAGGTCAACAGAGCTCACACAAGGGAACTCCGCTGATCTTTCCTGGTCCAGAAATGAGTGTTTCTGTTAGTTTCTGGTGTTACTTTAGGGAGTGCTAACTCCATGTAGTGCTAGCAGTGAATCCTGCTGGTGGAACGGTATGAGTGGGAGTCTGATAGTGGTAATATATAATGCCCATGTGTATTTATTGCATGAAAATGAGGATTACGTGGTTACATCAGGCCAGGAATTGATTTCTTGGTTTATCTTCATGCCCAGGACCTAAACCATGCTTTCTCAGAAGATGTCTGTCATTTGTGAAGGGGATGTTAAAAAATAAGCAAATGTTTACTGACAGGCATAAGAGTCTTCAGCAACACTTACCACAAAGCAAGCCTTCCTCTCTAATCAGTCTACGAGCCATCAGAAAGGAGTCTGTGTCATTGCTCTTGCACCACTGATCTATCACCTAAAAAGGAAACAAAAGACAAAGCTTAGGGGTTTCAGGCAGAGCTGGCCCAAGACGCTTTGCTGCCTGAGGCAAGGACAAGATGCCCTTTGCCATTCCACATACAGGAGCCAGCTGGACTAGCAGCAGAAAGATCTTTCGATGCTGGTGAGGGGACAGCACCCTCTTCTACATCAGATGGCAGCAGGCTAGTTTAGGTGTGTGGGACAGGCTGTGTGGCATGCACAGTTTTGTTTTCCAGTAGAGGGGAATGGCCAGAAGGCTCAGGAGGAATGGTCAGAGTGCTGCTACTATTGTCCCCCCCCCACACACACACACCTGTGATAAACAGTTTTTTTTTTGGGGGGGGTGTTTCAAAACCTGCAAAACTCTTGTGACCAGAGGGACAAAAGAAATATATGTATATATGATAGGAGATGATGCCTCTCTCACATCACTTTCAGTGAGGCTGCAATCCTAAGCGCACATACATGGGAATAAGTAAAAAAAAAAAAACACATAAGAAAAGCCATGCTGGATCAGACCACGGTCCCACAAGAAGGACATGAATGCAATCGCACCCTCCTACTCATGTTCCCAAGAAACTGATAGAGAGAGGCATACTGCTTCTGGAACTCCCATTGAAATCAGTGGAGTTTATTTCCAAGTAAATATGGAAAAGATTGGGCTGTTAAAAAACTATTGTCCAACTCTAGTCACAGAGCCTGGTCACAGAAGTGATAACACGGTGCTGCTTTGACCAACGTCAGGCTGTTTTTCTTAAAATTTTTGCTGTTAAAAGTCATTCTTAAGAGAGGCTTCCTCTACACGATCGCTTTAAGGCTCTTTCACGGTGCATTAACGATTTTACCTCTACAAGAGTGGAGCGCATAACAGGCGTCCAGGCGATTCTTATGTCCTTTTATGTGCATTTTTGCATTCGTGTTAAATAGCGACTTTTATTTTTTCGGCGCAGTTACGGCGCCTTCTCATCGTGTAACCAACTTCTCAGCATTCGCAGTAATGATAATAGTGGGCAGACTGTGGTGGTGATGTCATGCAAGAAGCACTGGCCCTTCGCCCCTTCGGCAGGAACACCTCCCACTTTTTCCCAAATCCTACAGGGGGGGAAGGAGGGGGGGAGAGAGGCAGCCGTGACAGTTAAAAGGGGGCTGGAGGGGAAGCCGGAGCAACGGGGTTTGCTGCCCCATGCCTGAGTTGTGTTCATTTTAGAAAAGCTGAATTCAGTGTTCATTTCAGTAAAAACAAATCCTCAGGAAAAGACAAATCCTTTACGTCACCTCAGAAGCAAGCCTCATTGGGTTCAATGGGACCTGCTCCCAAGTAAGCGAGCATAGGGGGGGACTACTACAAAATGTGATCGGGCACAAAGGAACAGGTTAACCAGGTGATTACCAGCAGGTAACCCAGGTAACTGAAGGCAGGAGATTCTGGTGGGCGGGGAGAACAAATGGCAGGAACCTGAGGGGGCAGTTCCTCCAGGAAAAAGCACAATACTTTCGGCAACATTTCCTTGTTTGAGCCACAATTTATGATGCGTTTCTCCGCATGTAAACAACTTTAAAGCGCCTTGCATAGAGCCTGTCATGCACTTCCACGTCTCTCGTGTATAGGTATTAGGCGGAAATGCGATTATCAGGAAATGCGCATAATCAGAGAATCGGAGAAGTGACCTCTTGTAGAGGGGGCCTGAGATACTATAGATGACTTCTGGGTCTCTCCTCTGATTAGGATTTTGAACTCCACTAGTTGAAGACACATATTCCTGTGCTTCCTGATGTTTGTCGCATTGCCACTTACAGATCTGTCAAGGACAGTTGGGATGAAGTCGTGTCCAATCCCTTCCACCTCCATTGTTGTTTCCTCTGCTGACACTGTGTTCAGGGAACTGGGTAGCGCAACAATGGAGCCATCAGGATCCACACCAACAATCTGTATGGGAAAATGAACTAATCAATCAAATTTGAAGGAGAAGGAGCAGAAGGAGCAGAAGCAGGATGAATAGGGAGGAGGAGGAGGAGGAGGAGGTCCAAGTTGAAAAGGTGTTACGGGACACAGAAATAAGCAAACAGGTAGGAAGTGCCAATGCCAAAGTAATATTAACATTGTGGAGGGAAAACACCACCAGTACCACCCTGCTTCTCCCCAGGGATGTCTTAGAAGCTCTGCCAAATGATGCAAAACTAGCCCCCTCCTCTGGCAATTGGGTATGATTGACCAAAGCTACATTCCCCCATTCTTAAAACAAAGGGTGCTTCCAGATTAGATGTTCTCCAAGGTCCCTCCCAACTCGGTGAGTCTAAGGCTTTCACATACTTTGCATTCAGGACATTTCTCCTTCATTTTTCTGGCGATACCAGTGATAGTACCTCCTGTGCCAGCTCCAGCCACAAACATATCGACTTTGCCTGCAGTTAAGAAAGTGGAGGGGGGGGGAATCAGGTCTTCTCTAAAGTTCCAAAAGGCAAAGTTTATACCTACTCCTATAGAACAATAATTACAGTCTTCTGACTGTAAGAACAGTATCCATGATAATGCACAAGCACAAGTATTTGGGATCCTGGCATTTTAATCAACACCAGCTGTACTTCATTGACTGAAACTTTCCAGTTTGTCTCTGTTCATGATGATGTTCAAGCAATTGTTCTTCACACTTGACATGTTTACTCTGGCACTAGATCTACACAAGTGATTTTATTGGTACTGAAGTGCACTGATAATTGTTAGGGTATTACGCATACTGCATTTCTAATGTGCATTTCTAATGTTAATTCCCACTTTTTATTCCGTATTACCCAAAATTCTGCAGGAGTGCCATTGTGTGCGCAACGAGGAATAAGTGGGCAAGAGGGTTATAGTATCACCATGATGGGACCATATCGATTTGACAAAAGATGTAGATCTGGCCTATGGTACAGCAGAAGTGTAAAATGGCACTGTTCTTCTAATCACAAATCTTGGAGCTATGCCTGACTGGTTACTTCACCACATGAATGCATGTACAGGCTCAATTTGGATTAGGGCCATGGCACTCCAGGAATGGGAGGCTAAAAGTTCCCATCTATGTCCATCCCCAAATTCCACACACACACGGGAGGGGAGGAGGGTTGGGAGCTTGTGTTTGTGTGTAATTTCGGGACAAAAATGGGTGGAGCACCATGGTCCCAATCTAAACCAAGGCCATGCATGCTTACACTGGAATAAAGAAACCTATCACACATAGCTCCGCTACACAAGAGTAGAAGAACATTTGGTTTACCCCTTTGATTGTGAATCTTTGGGAGCTGGTTCTTTTTATGTTTTCATTATAGTTACCTAACACAAGGAAGTAGGGAGGGCTACAATCACCCTATTTAACTTGCAGCTCTCCCTATTCCCAATAATAATTATCCAGTTACAACTGGGAATAGGGTGGGCTGCGCATAAATAAACAAACCATGAGGGCGAGAGACTGATAGGCCAGGGGTGGGCAACCTCTTCCTGCCCCAGGACCAAACTGAATTTTGGAGAAGACTTCTGGGACCACATTCCAACAGTGGGTGAGGCTGAAGGCAAAGGTGATGGGGCGAAAGGACAAACAGCTGAAGCCAAAAATACAAAAATACTGTTATATTTTAAATTAAAGCTCTTACTGCTAGTGACTGTCTATACACCTTATTTACCCCATGGTGACTGTGCAGTGGTGCTATGTTGGCTATACAATGCCGCTGCCTACTTGCAGCCACCAAGTGGCTTTTCCCCAAAGATGGGATTTAAAAAGTCAAGGACTTACCGCAACTTTTTGCTTTGCTGCAAGGTCACCACCGTCTTCCCACCATCTGTCGGTGGTGACCTTGCTTTGGCTTTAGGTCAGGGACGTTCTAGGGGCAAATCACAACCACTGATAGGTCACCGGAAGAGCTAGAAGGGTAGGCAGAAGGCGGGCCTGATGAGCCGAATGGTTGCCGGAAAGCCCACACTCCCTCCTGCCTTGGGGATTAACTTTCCCCACCCTGCAGCTGTGATGCCAAAGGGTTTTAAGGGAATGCGGTGCCGAAGCGGCACCGTGATGACATTCCCTAAGTCTTAGGGGAGAGTTTTCAGCCTTTCAAAATGGGGGGAACTGCACAAAAGCCATGAAACCACCAAATGTTCAGTGGTTGGAGGAAAGGGGCAAGGCTAAGCTGTACCAGTAAGCAAATCCATTCATTTTAAGCCCATTCATTTTAAGTTTCTCTTCCTCCCCCATTGGGCAGGGTTGGGTGGGCAGAAACATGATTTCCCCAAGGCTGGGGAAATTGCATATTTCCCCCCTCCACTCTAATGGCAGCTTTGATTAAGGGGGCTTTTAAGGCCACAATTGGCACTGGCAGAGAGAGAGGCAAAGCACACTTTCCAGGGCCTCCAGAAAGTGTGCAATTCCTCCAGCATGCTAATGGCATAATGGGGAAATTGCACATTTTCTGGAGACCCCAGAAAGTGCGCACCGCTCAGTACTTGGCCAGGCCGGATCCCAGGACAGGGCCGGCCGAGCAACACTCTGGGAACTCATGGGGTGGGTGCCCCATGCAATCTTCATTCCCCAAATGTATCTCAGTGTAAAAGGTAATAAACATAAGACTGTAGCCTGCACCACATGGTTTTCTTGCTTCTACCACTAAAATCATGAGGTAATGCAATTCAACAGTGAGAACCGTCCATAGTGGTTATGGCAATCGCCATTTCTAAAGGCGTTCTTGTAAAACCAGGTACACTGAGTAGCGTACTATAGTTATCTCTAAAAAGGGTGAGTAATAATTACACAGACTGTGCTGAAAAAGGTAATCATTAATTATACCGTCACATTGTTCCAGAATCTCTTCTGCTGTGGTGTCGTAGTGCGCCAGTGGGTTGCCTGCATTTCGGTACTATTGTTGCAAAGGAAGAGAGACAAGGGTATGTTTCAACTGAGTGGGGTCAAATGCACATCTAGAGAACTGGTTGGGGAATGTGGGAGTTGCAGTCCAACCCACCCAACACATCTGGAGGGCACCAAATATAGGCTGCTATAGAGAGCAGACAGTTGAGAATAAGAAGATTTAAACCATCTCTCAAAAGGTGATACAAATGGTCTTGCTAGATGAACAAAGGTTCTGGTCCAAAACCCCTGTTTCATAGCAGCACCCACCAGATGCCTCTAAAAAGCTCACAAGCAAAGATAATAGTGACAGAATTGCCACTAGAGGCTCATTTGGCTTTGGTGGCTCAAAGTGCCTTTCATCCGCTTTGGCTGCTATGCCAGCTGCATCTACACCTAACCTGGATGGAGATAACTTGGTCCCAGAGCTTTTCTACTTGAGGCTGTTAATCACTGTAACTGCTTTCAGTTTCGTTGCAGAATTGAGATCCAAGCTCTACACAATGAGCTTTCCTTTCCTGCTTTTCTGCTACATAACCTCTAGGTGGAATTGTGTGATAGCAGAATAGTGCAAATACACAAGTAGAAACAGCACTTTCCGGAATTAATACCCCATTTTCCCTGTTTTGTTGTGTTTTTTTTAAAAAAATGGGAAAGTGCTCTGAAAAAACAGAAATAAAACTGGAGCATTATGACATCATTTCAAGAATCCACAAACAGCTGTAAGGAACCATGAGTGCACAATAAACGCTTCATGTAAAAAAGCTCACAGTTACCCATGCTCTGGGAACCATCTATTTGGGCTACTGCAATGAGCTGTAGGTGGGGCTGCCTTTGAAAGTAGTCAGGAAACTTCAATTGGGCTGCACGATTATTATTGGTGACTGGTCATTTTAATCATATTACACCAGGCTTTGTTAGTTGCACTGGTTCCCAAGTTCATTTGCAGCCCCAATTCAAAAGGCTGTGCTTAACTATTAAAGCGCTAAGTGCAATCTTATGCATGTCTACACAGAAGTAAGTCCCATTGAGTTCAGATTCCAGATAAGTGTGTATAGTATTGCAGCCTAAATGGCTCATGGCCAGGTTACCTAAAAGCCCACTTTGTCCTGCATATGCCTACCCAAATTTTAAAAGCCTCTTCAGAGGGCTTGTCTGAGTGCCCAATCAAGTGAAGTGAGGCAGGTGACTCAGAGAGAAGAGGGCATTTTCAGTGGTGGCACCTTGGCTGTGGAATACCTCTCCAAAGGGCCTTGCCTGGCATCTTCTTTATAATCTTTTCAGTGCCAGGAAAGTGAAGGGGCTTTTGATCTGAGGCTACCCCCATCCTGCTGCAGCTTCAATTTAGCCCCTACACTCTTACACCAGAGGGGCTTTCTGTGGCTCTACCAGAAGTCTCCAAGGCGGACAAGCAACCCCACCAATGGAGCTCATCTCCATCCACACACCCTTTAGTTGGGTTCCAGCATGGGGGAGGGGGGTTAGGAATAAGATTCTGCCTAACATCACATATTTTTAAATCTCAGTATAAACAAATTGGATGGCTAAAAGTAAAAAAAAACAACTACAATCTAAACACTAAAATAAGGAATTGATACAGGAAATCAGCCTACCTGATCCAAAATATGTGAGTTTGGGATTTCATTTTTCAGTTTCCAAGCAACACGTACATTTGATTCTGGGGCATCATACCTTGTGCATGGAGTTCTTACAATTTCAGCCCCAAGCGCTCTCAGGATATCCACCTGGGCAAAGAAAGGCAGACTCCTAATTAGCTTCATGCACTGCACTATTTCCAGCCTCCAGCTCTTTTTAAATCAAGATAAATATGTAATTTATACATGATAATCTTCATAATTTGTAATTTCAATTTCTAACCCATCTCAAAAGTTGGGCAAACCACTGGTAACCAGGGAAAGATGGATAGGATTGCAAACTTAGGCCCGAACTACACCAAGCAGGATATTGCACAATGAAAGCAGCATGAAAGCAGTATATAAAAGGCAGGAGCCACACCAAGCAGGATATAGCGGTATGAAAGTAGTACATGGTATGTGTCAATGGGCCCCAACAGTTGTCAGTGCACTTCAATAACACTAGAAAGCAGCAGTGTGGCTCCTGCCTCTTATATACCGCTTTCATAGTACTATGTCCTGCTTGGTGTAGATTGGGCGATAGTTTCACTGAAAATAGCTGCTTGAATCCAGAGTCCCAAATGTATTCCTATGGGCCCATGAAGCGCTTGTGTGTGCGTGCTGCCTCATTCATTTCAACCACAGGGCTAGAAATGCACATCCAAAGGAACAGGATGGCCACATACAGTTTTGTTTCCAGTACTGAAATACATGGAGAAAGTCAGCATGTATATCACTGCAGTTCCCTGGCTCATAGGAAATCCCTGGATCTGATTCAAAGCTCCATGAGGTCCCCACTTGCTTTCCCACACACTTCCATGTTGAGGTCAGTTCTGTGTGCAGTAGGATATACCACGAGGTTGCCAAGAGGGATGTACAGATCCTGTTAAATTCGTTCCATTTGTGTTTCATGGAGTGTCAGGCGTCTTTCGTTCCATTGTCCTTTCATCGTTTTTCTACTTGCACTAATTCGCATTAGCACTAATTCACATTAGCACACTAGTGTAATTGCACATTAGCGCTAATGCGCACTCATGCTAATGTGCATAATGTGAATTAGTGCTAAAGCAAATTAGTATAAATCCCCTCCAAGAATGAAAAAACAATCCGCAGGTCAGCAGAATATGTGTGGCTCAGAAAAAGCCAGTCTGCTGTGGAATTCGAGGCTGGATTCATAAAAATCTGAACCGATTTGAATCCATTGTGGATTTCTCCAATATCTGTAAGTGGTGATGTGTCCTACTTTACAGAGGTCAGTCCTCTATATGAAGGCATCCACTTTTTGAAGGACTGTCCAGTGCAGGTCTAGATTGAGGTACCATTAGTAGGGAGGTTTATTGGTGTTGGTTTATTGACCGTAAATAAACAATTCTATTCTATTCTATTCATTAGTAGGGAGGGAGAGTAGGTGCCTTGAAATTGCACATCAAGAGTTTGCACCTGGACAGCAGACTGAACAAGTGCAAAGGTTGGGTTGCAGTCTTCCCCTCTGTTTAAACTGGGGTAATTATTTCTAAATCTGTGTTGATACATATGGATAGTTTGACTCCAAAACAACCCATACAGGACTATTTAACAGATGGATTAAGAGGGGATTACCGGATGGACAGGGAAGTGGGTACAGTTGCAGAAACATCTAGCAACTATCACTCCATGGACTGAAGTTCACACTGCTCTTGCTACATTTGAGCACATCTCCTACAGAAATCAAAGTCGTATCAATGCCAATTTAAATATATGGACTGCTTATATTAACATATATATTTTGAAATGGAAGTATTAAATCCTCTCCCTGCCTTTGTGTTTTTCTTCTTCTTTTTCCCTATATCAAGGTAGATGTTGATTACTGTGTATTAATACGTTCTATGATACGAAAGTCCCCCCTTTTTTTCTTTTCTTGTTGTTATTGTTGTGTTGCAAACAAAAAGATTTAAAATATTAAAAATATATAAAAGAACAAGTCTAATCTCTATCTGAAAGGCACAGAAAAATACTTGATCAATGTTGATGTTGACATAGCAGCCGGTTGCTTCTCAATGGCCTACCTATTATCTCTCTGAGCCCTCCTCTATACGCCGTCTGTTTTGTGTTGTGGCGGCGGCTGGTGGTGCAATGCACATTTGCACTCCTGCCACCCATCTACAGCAGCAGGAGCACCACAGTGGGTTTTCTTGCCGCTGCCGCACCTGTGCCTCCTCGAAAAAAAGGCTTGTTTTAACTTTGTAAAATGGGGGGGGGGGGAGGACTGTAGAGGCACGTAGGTTAAGTTTTTTAAAATATTAAAATGGGGAGAGGACTGTAGAGGCACGGAGGTGCTGCAGTGAGTTTATGGCTTGCTGTTCCATCCCCTTCCCTGCCCATTCCATGGCGACCAATCAGTGGTCGCCATAGACTGGTCACGCCTCGCAGAAGCTTCGGAGCAACAGCGACACACGGCAAAAGCTGTCATCGCGTCACTCAAACCTAAAAAAGTCAGGCTAAATGCCCAACTTTTTTGGTGCGGAGCTTTGGGGATTTGCCCCTAGATGGCTTCGCAGTGACGGCAGTGTCATGTAATCCAACTGCCGCCACTCTGAAGCCACTGTGATGAAAAGTGTCCGTCCCCTGAGAGAGGAAATGACATTACCTCATCACCGAGTGATTGGGTTAATCTGCTGCACTAGCTACTATGCTGGCAGCTGTTACTCAGTCCACATATCATAGTTTGTTACCACGATTTCAGAGGTGTTTTGAATAATCCTATAAATTCAAAAGAGGGCTCTTATCACCTATAGAAATTACCTCAAGAGAATGCTGCTCATTCCTAAACTCTCATAAAAAACAAACAAACCCCCTCCCCTCAGATTTAACTGCCATAGCTTTCACACAAGGAGAACTTTGAGGTTCTAGTTTTGTGAGATCAACAGATAACCCCAGCAGCCTCACCCACTCAGCTGCCCAGATGGGAGACTCCATGATAGCTCAACACACATTTAATGAAGGTTTAACCACACTATCACCCTGCTTCATTCACAGGGTTTTAAGGGGGTCCAAATGGCATTGTCTTCTACTCATAGCCCAGGCTGACTGCTAGCCATCCAGTGTAAATGTCCCAAAATCTATGTAGGCAAAACCATCAGACCCCTAAAAAAATGTATAGGGGAACATCTTAGCAACATAAGAAACCACAGGCCAGGTGCACCGCTAACCAATCATTTTGATGAACAACAACATGGCCACACAGACTTAGCATTTTGGGCACTGGAGAAGCTAGATACAAATAACAAAAAACAATTATTAAGGAGGGAGATAGAATGGATTCTTAGATTAAAAAGTTTAAAACCAATTGGACTAAATGAAGATCTGGAACTGTGCCCATTATTGTGACTCAGCAAAAAAATGCAGGAGAGAGAAAAAAAACTCTCTACAGATAATAGCACAATGACCCTGACATTTACTTAAAAGATAACACCTGACAAAAAAGGAAAAAAAAAGTGTGCAGGGTTATAACACAAGGCTCTGCATACCACTCTTTTCAATTGTTATTTATCAGAGAAAGAAATTCTGTTGAGAGGAAGATCTTTGCAAATACCTTCTTACAAGTAAGAGTTCACAGATATTCTTTTGATTAGAAATGTATTGCATGTATGTAATGAAATACTAGAATATAAAGCAATTTGTCCTCTTGTAATAATTTAAAATTTTGAAAAAACAGTTTACATATGTACATAGGCCCCTGTGGCAATATGTCAACTTGATTTTATAATGAGAATATATTTTAGCACATGTTGTCCCCACCATGTTTTTTACAATATGTATTTTAAATGCTTACAGACCCCTGAAGGAGGCCATATAAAGATAAGGCCGAAACGTGTCGGGCTCTTCAACTTTGGAAAAATAAATAAAAAATCAGCATCTTGAGAACCTGTTTCTCCCTTTCTTTCACTCTTTACGATGAACCAGCCAGGATGCTCACCTTCTCCATGCTCATTTTCTCTGGCATAACAATGATGCAGCGATAGCCCTTCACGGCAGCTACTAGGGCCAGCCCAATCCCTAGAGAGTGAAACATGTCAAATGGGAATTGAAAGATCAGAAGAAGTCCACACGGTCTCTGTCTTCCACGTCTTAATAGAGCAGCTCAACTATTCTCCCTGAGCTCTGGGGTAAGATGTGGGGAAGGTTTGTCCTCTGTGCATCTTGGAATGATAGATCATAATACTCCCGCCACTTCCTGTTGTCCCATAAGAGCCAGTATGGGGAAGTGGCTAGAGTGTTGGACTGGGACTGTAGTGGCTAGAGTGTTGGACTGGGAATGTAGTGGCTAGAATGTTGCACCCTGAATCCTATTTATTATTTTTCTGCCCTGGCATGCTGAATGGGATCATTGTGAAGAGAGATGAGAGAGCTGAAAGCAGACTCAGGGGCCCTGCAATCGCCATGCATTTCTGCAGCCCCTATTACAGAGCCCACAGCTGTGCTTGCTTTCTTCCAGTGGTACCAATTCCTGCATGTTGCCCCTGTGCACTTCCTTGTATTCCTCAATGTCCTTCTGATCTAGATCAGATATAGCAATTATTTTTATTATTTAAAAAAACATCCTCTGGATAACAGGATGCAGAATCTACGAAGTGCAGAACCGTCATTGCTCCTCATAGCGGGGCAATCTGTGTTTCATTTCTCCTTTTCCACCGACATCTAATGCCAAATCCCCATTTAGCTCCTCATCTCCACTAGGCGACAGCTGCCGTTGTCATTCATTCCCAATGAAACTGGAGCACACAGATAACACTTTGCAAACTTAGTCACAGGAAGAGATGAATTACATCTACACAGTTTTGTTCCACATACACACAAACTAGGTGCCTTTTCCCTCCCTCGTGGTCTGTGGGCAATGCAACCATTATTTTTGTTTCTGCTTTGCTCATTAGAAGGAGACTGCTCTTTTTCTGTAAGCAATGCTGTATGATCTTATCCACTTTCCCCTCTGCTCCTGCTCTCATGTCATGCAAAAGTCAACTGTTGTTTTTATGCATCTCGGGGATTCTGGTTTATTCAAATCGAATAACTGAAGACATCTCTGTGTTTTGTAGGGATGCGGTTACAGAACTGCCTGGTTCCATCTCCAGAAAGCATATGGCACGGCCTACGTTGAGTCTTTATTCATCATATACTTGCTTGTGAAACTGAAATGCTCTGCGCTTTAACAAATAAAAGCAATGGGCTTAGCTGTTCTTAAATCAATGGGATGAGGTAAGTCTTGACTACCTTGTTGCATTGATTTGAGTGAGGCCTAAGTGGAACTAAATTAGGTTTAATACAACATTAGGTAAGTGGACTTCTCCCTGTCCGCCTCCACCCAGTAGCTTCCCCATAAGCTTTCCAAATCTGCTCCAAAGAGTCCCCCAATCTTCCTGGGACAGATTAGGGGGTTCATGGAGGGGCTACAGGGGGAAACTATTCTGCCAGTGGTTTCCATTCTGCTGGTGGACAGTCAGCGTTTTTTTTTAATATATCCAGTGCTGAAAATGTTTCCCTTCAAATGTTATTATATTATTTTATTAACTGGTTTTATTATTTTATTTACTGATTCCAAAACAAAAACTCTACCTATTAAGGGTTCTACCATTTTCTCTTTACCTAGTGAAGCAAAATATTAGCAGATATACACGATATAATGACTTTCATGCAAGATGAACAAGCAAAGACACTTTTGAAAACAGGTCTAATCTTATGTACCTTAAGGGTGCAATCCTATATCCACCAACCTGGCAGTGAACTCCACTGAACTTACTGGGACTGACTTCTGAGCAACTACATGTATATAGAATTGTGCTGTAAGCCAGAAAAGATGTTAGATTCTACCCTCTCTAATTTTGATAGAATTCACAAGTACAGCACTCTGGATATGTGAATCTCTTTTTGAGAACTTTTTTTTTAAAGCTATTTTATTAATTTTTGATGGGTTTTTGTAAGCGCATGAAGCTTTGTTTCCTAAATGTACCCACTTCCTAATTATGCACTAATCACGGGTATGCTCATATGGCTTTTAAAATGTTGCAGATGGAGATGTGTCCCCTCAGTTTGTGACAGTTTAATGCTCTTCAAGTGCTATGTGCTCCACTCCACCAGCTCTGAAGCATACGCCGATCCAGTTTAAAAATAATAAGAAAGGCAGGGACCGGGAAGAAAGGGACCGGGAAGAAAGCAGAGACAAGTGTAGGCAAGCCCACCTGCTCATGCAAGACAATAAAGACATCTGCTATGTAATCCACAAAGTAATCCAGAATCTGATCGACCCCGTGAAAGCCCTTTCCCCATACTAGGGAGAACAAGCCTGATCCTGACAGCATTCCTTCAATAATACTATCCCCCTGCAACAGAGCTCTTCCCATGCATTACGTGGGATTGCGCCATCACAATACTGGGACTGGTGTAGTGCTAAGGATAAAATCAAGGGGAGCTTTTATCACATTGAAAGTCCTTTTTGAAATAACAAGAACAACTTCACTTCAAGCTTTTTGGGATTTTCCTCTATACCTGTGTTTCCTGACGTAGGTTCAATGAGTGTGTCTCCCGGTTTTAGAGTACCAGCTTTTTCTGCATCGTCTATCATCCTCATGGTGATTCGGTCCTTCACACTCCCTCCAGCATTGAAATATTCGCATTTGGCCACTGGAAATTCAAATCAAGCCCAAATTAGAACTTAGATTGGTAATATATATAGAAATAGCCAAGGGTCATTCTCTCAGAGGGGGCAATAAAGATCCCTACACAAGATCTCTATTATTGTTATCAAGTTTTCCAAGGCTAAGGCTATTGATTGCTAGTCATGATGGCTATATATTACCTCCAGATTCAAGTCAATGTTGCTCTGCAGTTACTGTGGAATATGAGTGGAGGGTTGCTGTTAATACTCATGTCCTGTTTGTGGGTTTCTCAGAGGCATCTGGTTTGGCCAATGTAAGAACAGAATACTGGACTAGATAGGCTTTAGGCCTGATACAGGAGGGCTCTTCTTATATTCTTATTCTTGCTAAGAAACTGTTTTTAAACAGTTGATCTTGCTCCAGCCCTACATGCAACTGAAACATTGCTTAGGATATGGTGGTGCTGAAGATGATGTTTCAATTGGTCATGAGATATTATGCTACCAAGTTAGAGAAAATAATTATAGCCTTATTACAAATAAAAACATATAGCCTTATTACAAATAAAAGCCTCAATAACATTGGGATAAAGCTATCTCATAAAATGCTTGGTGCTTATTCTGATATGATGGGCCGTAAGACTATAAGAAGATCTGTGCTGGATCAGAACAAAGGCCTATCTAGTCCAGTCTCCTTTCTTTCATAGTGGCCAATCACAAGCAGGGCATGAGTGTCATCCCCAGCAACGACATTCGGAAGCACGCTGCTTTCAAGCCAAACACCTCTGCTGTCAATCAGAATTGCAAAATAGTTCCATATGCAAATAAGACAACATATTTATGTTGCTTACTCTTGCTCAATCTGCATGCTTTATGCCAACTTCACTCTCTAGTGATGAGGATGATTATAGAAGCGAGTCTTTGTTTCCCCAGTAAGATACTCATATGTTTTCCCAATGGGAAAAATATCAGTGGGGGGAGGTTACACATGATTCAATTCACTTCTGCTAAGTGAAAATCTAAATTTATTTTATTTAAAATATTTCTAGGCCGCCTCTCAGGCGGCAAATCATCAGGCGATCCAATCCTGTTCCTTTTGGTGTACGATGTAGTTTGTCCCTAAATTACATAGATTTGTTAAAAGGTGCAAGCAGAGGATGCTGCAAACTAAATATCTAGCAAAGATAATGAATGCTTCTTAGGAGGGGGCTTCAAAAGCTTTCAAAAGAAGAGTCCTGTAACCTCTGTAACCTCTCAATTCTGACTTACTTTATTTTCTCACATCTTTTTACCAGTATTCTGTATGCCAGCCTTCCCCAATCTAACTTGGATGGCCATGCTTGACTGGGTGATGTGAGAATTGTAGTCCAACACATCTGAAGGCCACAAGATTGGGAACGGCTCCTGTATGCAGTGTTTGTGGATAGTGCTTATGAACTGAAAGAAACCCTTTCCCTCTATGGGCAGTATCCAACTGTGTCATTCTGTTAGCACAAATGACGTTGTTCTGAATTCAATTCAAGTTACAGTTGTACAAGCAACAGGTTGTGCATTAAGCCTGTGTAACCAGTTGCACAATTGCTTACATTCATTGGGCAACTCATTGAGCAACCCACTGCACATTCCACTTGTGCAACCTGTTTCACAACTGTTTTGCACTCATTGTGTGACCTGTTGTTCAACCTTGTCAACAGGTTGGTCACTGTGTGAACAGAATGCTAGACTAGATGGACCCTTGGTCTGATCTAGCATGGTTCTTTTTAGGTTCTTAACTGGCTGTGCATTCGGTTTGTGCAACCGATTGCACAACTGCTCACACAACCAGTTGTGCAAACATAATGGGGAAGCGCCTGAGCAACAGAAAGATTAATCAGAGCTCTGCTAGCACTATTTGAGTTTACAGAATGACACTGTTGGATGCTGCCCTTTACTTCCACAGCATAGAAAACATGACAGAGGAGTCAAGGCAAAATGGTACGCACAGAGCTCACACTTAAGCCCATAGGCTTTTGCAATCTTGTTGATACGGACCATTGGGGTATGCCCAATTTTCTCCAAAATATTTGACAATATCTTTGGTTCTTTTGGCCTGGATGGGGAGAAAAATAAAATGAAAGAATCTGATGAAATAACAACATTAATCAGCAGCAGCAGCATATTTTGTACCCTGCTTTTCCCTCTAAAAGGAAGTCCAAGGTGATTAATAACATCATGCAGTACCAAAAAATGAAAAATTACTAGACAGTAAAATGCTATAGTAATTAATAAACACAATTAACCTATGAACAAACTTTCAGTTCAAGAGTTTAAAAATACCAATTCAGTTAATAAATCTAAAAAAATCATGAACAATACATCAGCAAGTGACAAGGGAATAATAAAATGCAACCCCCTCAAAATATTTATTTGAATACATTTTTATGCATTCTCAAAATACAAATTTAGATATGTATTTTGATACTTTTAAGCTGCCATCAAATTTTGGAAGAATTTATCATCAAAGTTTGGAGAAGTGCGAAATCTGGTGGCTAAGTTCTGATCTATACATTAGTCCAAGAGGTGAGGATCAGGTCATGTGGTGTATGGAAATTCAAAACATCCAGTTCCTGAAGCCTCCCTACTTTGGGACAGATTCACTAGAGGTGGATTCAGTGCTCCATAGCATCTCAGAGATGGGTTGGCTTATGTATAAAATAGGGTCACTTTGATTTTGGAGACTAATATGTTAAAGAGCTCTTCCTAAAAGCATGCGCTTTGGAATTCATCATTTTGGGAATGTTCTTAGATTTGTTTTGGCAATATTTTGTATGCACTCTCAAATGTAAGGTTCTGCATGCTTGTTTCTCATTTATACAGATTAAATTCTGGGAGAGTGGCTATATTTCTTTCATTTTATGGGATCATTAAGGTTTTCCTATTGACCTGTTCCTCATCACTTGCACAAACGATTTCCAACTATGCTTCATTAAGCACTGCAACCTATTCTGCTAACATGCCCTGGGAGCTTGGGTTTTTCCCAATTATGGTTGGGTTTCAAAGCCAACGCTTGTTCTTCTCTTCCCCCAGTCAGAAAATGTGACCCAATGAACTTTCCTGGGGGAGGCAGCAGTGGAAATTTGCCACTGGGTCAGATAGGCTGGCAGAAAAGGTGCAAAGGGCAGACCAAACACTGAGGGACAGTTGGAGGTGAGATAGTTGGAAGTGAAATAAACATGGAGGGATAAGGAGGTGAGAGAAAGTGGCAACAGGAAATTGGTGAAATTGTTCTGGAGAGACTAGTTGCAGCAGTGAGGGATATAATGTTTAGCCCTGATACAGGGTTTCCCCACCTCTAACATATTCTTTAGGTGTGGGTTCAGCAAACATCTTTACAAAAAGCTTCTAATGTTTAATAGTGCTTAGAATAGTTGGATTTAAAAGCGGGTGAATGCTTCTGGCTGTTTGTACTTGAAGTTTTGTTATTCCTGAGTTGAGAAGGGAGTATTCTTCCATTCCATAAGATGTGGTGATACGAGATGGCTTTGAAAGGGGATTAGAGAAATTCATGGAGGAGAGGTTTATCAATTATATTTATCATAAGGGATATATGGAACTTTCCAAACAGTACCAGGTTGCTGGGTCTGGCCGCCATTTAAATGTCCCCACAATGCCACTGCTGTAGCATTGCTCTAGGACATTGTGGGAAATTAAGAAAGCAGGTACCCCCCCCCCCCTGCTGCTTGGTGGTGCTTGGAGCTCTGGGCTGACTTTTTCCTCTTGCAAGAATCAGGGAGTTCTGGCGAAGGCATCAGTGGATCCTGCCAGGGTGCTGGGCAGCAGGCTGCTGCCCCAAAATGCCAAGTGCTAATGACATACTTCAAGGCTCAGAACTGGTGTGTGACTCAAGAGGGAACTGCAACTGAGTGGTCTTGAGGCAAAGTATGAAGGAGGATTTTGTCAGATTCTGCCCATCTCTGCCTGCCAATTCAACTAAAGTCTGAAGACAAAGTCTCAATATGTAACAATAGTTGAGGATGCAGAATTTGCCAAGAAGCTTCTCTAGACTTTATTCTGAGACTCTTCTATTTCAAATCCTTTGGAAGTCCCTTCTCTGATTGACCATTATGTGGTATGAGGCTCATTGCATGGAGCAGGCAAAGTGCTTTGCCAGTGGTGTTACAGGCACTATCCAATAGGTGCTTATGACTTTCATGCAACCCCCTTCCATATACTGCCTTAAATCACAAAGGCTCCTCGCCTTGGGAATGGTGTTGCATTTTCCCTAGCAACATATATTGCTGATTGAGTGTTAGGCAAAACAAGTATAATCGGGAAATAGAAGTGCTTCTTCCTTGAGAGTAGGATTGGTATTTATGATGTATTTATGATGTAGGTAGGATTGGTATTTATGATGTATTTAACATCTTGGACATATTGTACTAAACACAAGGTACCCTTCTAAGAGACAGAGTTAACACATTAAACCAACTGAGACATCAGGGTGTCCCAAATGACTTCCAAATCCTTCTGCTTATCATTAACTCATTTTATTGCAAGAAGCATGCATGAGCCCATGTAGAAAATTCTCTCTACTTCATGGAGCGTGTAGCCCCTATATGTCATGCACATTTGATTAAAGAAGGACAGAGATTCCCTCTTCCCCCTTCATCTCTTATAGTTTAATGATATGAAAATTTTCTTAACATGGCAGCTGGGAAATACTTAAGTGTTACTAAATTGAATTGCTGTTTCTAGCTCTAGGTGGAAGCAAGAGAATTTCATGCCTCTGAAATTCTGCCTTTGTTTGTTGTGAGTTGAACTACTGCTCTTTGGATAAGAATGTGGGGCAAAAGCTGTTTGCATGGAGGAATATGCTGTGCACACCACTTTTATAATCCCCCAAAACACAGTTGCTAACCATCCATTGCTGCACCCAATGCCCCTCATCTCTAGGCATCCGAGTCATCTCTTATGTATTGCTAGATCACTTCTGTAACCATCCCAAAGCATAATAACCTATTTGTGTCAGGTTGAGAAACCTTATCAATGGTGATTACACACAGGGCATCACAACTTCTTCTGAAATAAGAACATCTTACAAGAACACGTGTATTTGAAGGGCTGCCAGAGGACTAACCCCTTTTTAAAGGTGTCCTCCAATTGAACAGCTGTCCAGACCATGTCCGGTTTAAAGATAAAGAACCATCAGAAGGAAGAGCTGGGCCTTGAAACTGCCCGTTAACATCACCTGGATGGCAGATTGAGCAAGGCACACAGGTCACCCAGTCAGTCTTCCGCACTATGGTGAGATTTACTGTATTTCTATTTAAATTATATTAATTATTTCTAAATTTGCACCTATGTGTATAAATTAACATATACAAATTGGTATCTTCTTTAATCCTCTTTTTTGTGATATGTTTCCTCTTTTTGGGGTGATTGAGAAGTGGCCACCCTCAACCAAACTGGCCTGGTGAAAATGTGATTAAATATTCTGGGTTTATTGTGAGTGGTTGTGTTGAGAGCACAACTCACAACTCAGCTCTCATTTACTGCACCACCACAAAGGTGCTAAAAACTACAAGTAGGTTCAGCCATGGTGCATGTGCACCAAACTAAAAACAGACACAAAACCCTTCTGCACATTTCAGTTCAAAGAAATAGCTTGGAGCCCAAAAGTAACTCAAATCAAAATAATATTATTAAATTGATCACAAAGGACACAGAAGGCACTGAAGGCTCCTTAATTAGCCTGACTTGCTCCTGAGGTTCCAGGTAATCATATATTTTAAAATGTAAAGTGTGACTTCTATACTCAGCTCATCTATTACTTTTAGCATTATCACACAGGGGGAAATCACATTTGCTTACCGTGGCTTCTTGTCCCTCATTATTTCCCCTTTTGAAAAAGGACATAAACAATGTGCACGTGACCCATTCAGTGGGCCATTTTGATCGTGCTGCTTCTCCTGCACACAGCAAGAGATAGCGGCAACTTCCTTCTTTAAAAATAAGTCGGATTTACTAGAGTAGTTTTTTTGTTGCGTGAAGAAGGCTAGAAGGGGTGGAAGGCATGCGAGACATAAATGACGACGTGAGAAGGACCCATGAAAATCCGTGAGTGCCTAGTAACAAGCATGCAATAAAATGCTCATCTGGTGGAGTTCTTTAGCCCCATGTGGACATTAAACCTGCACATGCAAGGGCTAAAAGTGTGGTGGGGACAAAGGCAAGAGTGCAGGTGCACCCCCCAGCATCTATCTCTGCATACTCAGCTTACTTGGTAGTAAATCCCACTGAACTCAGTGGAATGTAGACACATGTGAAATTCTTATTTGCACTGTAATAATAATAATAATAATAATAATAATATTTATTTGTAACCCGCCTCTCCCTCCGGATCGAGGCGGGGAACAACAACAATATAAACATAAAAATAACAACAGTTAAAAAATTTAAAAAGCAAGAGAACAATACAACATTAAAAACCAGTCAATAATATATGTAGTTATGTTATCTGATCATCAAAGAGGTAGCTTTTCTGCCATGATCACTTATTATTAACCTTATGAACTTTCTTAGGAAGCATTTTTAAAGGGCTCTTTTATATAACATGGCAGCTGGGAAATACTTTACCTTTGGCATGTTTCACTATAGGAAAGCTGATGAAGAAATATAAAATAATACTTATCCATGTCAATTTATTGAAACATATCCCACTAATGTTTATAGACTCAAATAATAATGATCTACTTGATATTTTTGACTTAGCTTTATATTACCCCGGGCATTACATTTTGCTTGAGTGTTTTTTTTAAAAAACTAAAAGACATATATTGTGTTGTATCCAGTGACAGAATTCTGCTCCTGCTCGTGTAAGACATTTACCACTTGCAGAAACCCTATAATCTTGTGCAAGTGTCAAATCCAGGATTTTGGTTCTAGTTCTGCAGGCACTTGCACAAAGCTATTCTGCACAACTCATACAACTTCATTACCCTAGAAGTTGCTTGCACTAATTGTGCTAGCACTTGCACAATCGCTTACTGTTGGAGCTCACTAGAAGATATTTAGTACGGGGCCCCTCAAACCTGCAACCAGCCCTGGGGGATGAATGTGTAATGCAAGGGTGGGCAACTTGTGACCCTCCAGATGTTTTGGCTTTCAATTCCCATGATCCCTCACCATTGACTATGCTGGCTAGAGCAGTTGGGAATTGTAGGCCAAAAACATAATGAGAGTGTCCCGGGGGGGGGGGGGGGGAGCATATTTACTTTTTCTCCAGGACACTGTTATGCCCTTATTTTGCACTACACAACCAAACAAGTGTAATGTGGAGAATCAGGATCTGCAGGAAAAATGCTGTTTAGTGTATTTGCATGGGTCACTGTGCATTTGCCCCTCACAGATGCATGACCAGCCCCATGGAAAACACACTGTGTTGCATCTGAGCAGAGCATGCCCAAGTTATTTTGTTGTCTGAGGCAAAGTACAAGATGGTGCCCCATTCCATGTTCAAATCCCTGCTGAAAAGACAGCTGAATCTTTCTTCAACATCAACAATGGATCACCATCCTTCATCACATCTGAAAGCAGCAGGCTAGCTTAGAGGGCACAAGGGAGGCCATGTGGCACACAGCTTTCTTCCCCAACACCTCGCTGCTGCCTTCCAACATCTGCTACCTGAGATGACAACCTCACCCTGGGTAATGGTAGAGCCAGTCCTACATCTGAGCCAAAACTGTACTGGAATATGCTCACAGGACCACTGAAGAACATTCTGCTCATGATCTATGCAATATATCCTCAGAAGAAACCTGTACTGAATAAAGTAGAAGAAGAGAGGAGAAGAACATTTTGAATGCTGCCAGAAATTGCAACTTACAAAGGCACACAGCGATGAGGGGACTTGGAGATAGATTTTCCTGGTTTCCATGTACATCTGCTGGGCAAATTGGGTTGAGTCCATGTGTTGTTTGTTTTGGCTTCCGGGTTTTCCACATCTCCATTGAGGAAAGGACAAACTTTGATTGTTTTGTTTGATGTGAAAACAGAAGTCATCATAAGCTAAATGGGGAATATAGGAAAACACGCATTTTGATCAGCAAACTCATGTGTTTATTTATTATTTATTGAACAGTATTTCGGAATTGCTTACATGAAAGAATTCTTCAAGTGATGCACAAACACCCAAGTCTTCATACAGAGAGCAAGGTTACCTTCCTGGGAATGCCTGTTGGAAAAGGCATATTTTCATTGGGAGCAAAACACTAGAAGGGCTGACACCTGCCTAATTGTAGGGGCATGGCACCCATTGGATGGGTACTAGGATACCAAAGGCCCTATTCCAAGCCATGATAGACTCTGGACTTCTGAAATTTTGGGTACCACCAGGAGAGCATCTCCTGATGAGTGCAGCAGCTAAGCAGGCTGATAGGGGATCAAACAATTTCTTAAGTGAACTCTAGTAAGCCAGGAAGAAGCATTAGGTATATGTTTATTTAAATCTTTTAATTAAAATGTTTATCACCTCCTATAACAAGGATGGGGAACATGTTGCACTCCAGATGTTGCGGGTCTTCAACTCCCATGATCTCTCGCTATGCTGGCTAGGGCTGATGGGAGTTGCAGTCCAACAACATCTGGAAGGTCCCATGGCCCCAACCCCTGCCCTATAATAAAGTGTTGGAAAAGGCAGTAACTAGGAAAATCTCTCTAAACTAGGTAAACACTAACAAATGCTAGTGTTTGTTAACAAACAATAAGCTAGTTCCACCAAATCCACAAGTCAGACATCAAGGCAAAGACTTTGGTGAACCTCTGTGGAACATGATAACTGCATGGCAACCAGAGAGAACCCTATCTCAGATAACACAAAGGCTTATAGAGGAAGAGGTGGCATCAATATGTTGGACCTAAGACATATTCCATCACAGAAGGGGTTACTTTTATATGAAGTGAAACTTGAAATACTGAGCTTCAGGCATTTTATGGTGATGGTGGCTCTACAAAGATTTTGCAAAGCTCCCCTTATTTAGAACAGGGATGGGGAAAGTGTGGCCCTCTAAATGCTGTTAGACTGCAATTCCCATGATCCCTCACCATTGGCTATATTGGAAAGGGCTGATGGGAGTTGCAGTCTGTCCAACAACAAATGGAAGGCTACACATTCCTCACCATTCCTCTCGGGTGCCACCAGCAGCCCTTCTTGTCTGTTACAGAGGATGGAAAGCTGCCATCTTGATGATAAACAACGGCACTATCAACTATACCTATATATTCCAGCAGGTTCCTTGGTGTTGTAGTAGGATAGCTAGAGAATTGCAATGTCATGCACAGTCCGATTCCTCATTCCTGTGTGCCCCTCCCCCTCTGCCTCCCGCACCAAGGTAATCTTGGCTAAAGTTCAGGGCTATTTTTCATTATCCCAGCGTCACACTTCAGTGACAGTAAAATATGACATTGCTCCATGCTGTCTTTAAGTTTATCGTGCATTTCCCACAATTCACACATGGGTTCAAACATTTAAGAAATATCTAACAAGGGATCAAACCTTGACTACATTCAAAGTGCTTCTTGGTTATCGGCCTCAACAGGAACATGGTACAACCAGACAAATACATGCAGGATTATATCAACAGCTGTCTCAGGGGTCTCTCTGATATGGCAAGGTCAAAAAGCCCTCAGTTAAAACATTACTCTGAAGATATAAAACATTACTCTTTTATAAAAGCTTAAAAATAGAAAGTTCATCCTTCCACGAGGTTTTAACTTGCTAATGAGCAATTCCTTTAATAAAGAAATCCCATGCCATTCTTCCTGTCTTTTGCTTTTAGACAGAGAGTTGCACGTTACTGAAACCTAAGAATTCAACTTTCATTTTGATACTTACGCTGACTTTTGACTGTGGATGTGTTAATCCAGGGAATTGGCAACACTTTGTATACAGATGACTGCCATTTCGCTTGAGCAATTTACAATTTATCAATAGATCAGCCACCCTTACTATTTTCTTACTATATGGGCTTATCCCTATCCCTTACTATTTGGGCTTTTGTATTTATTTTATTATTTTGGGAATTTTTTACCTTGCCTTTCCACTTTGAAAAATATGCAAGGAGATTGGATGCATTTCAGTATTCGAACCACTGTATCTGTCAGAGAGAAAAGTGTTTGGGTCGGCTAATAAACTGTGAGCGAGATTAGCCATGATATTTGATGCAGGTTAAATGCAAAATCACAAGTTTTTTCAAAGGCAAGTAGCATCAGCTATGTATCAGTATTGCAGCAGTATGGGGGGTTTAACCCTTTTCTTCCCTCCCTTGCTGCAGTCCTGAGGAAAATCCTTCCTCTGAAGCTGGTATTAGCACAGGAGCACAAATGGGATTTGCCTTTGAAAAAGCCTGCATGTTAAATGGAAAGATGCATTTAATGTCACACCTAATTTTGACCCTGCAGCTTACCATAGTTCAGGGGTTGGCAACATTTTGGGGCTGTGGGCACATTTGGCAATTTGAGAAACTGTCCTGGGCACCACCACAAAATGGCTGCCATGGGAGACGTGGCAAAGGACAAGCAACCTGCCCAAAAGACTAATTACAAGACAGAGGTGGGGTCTGAGCCCCAACACAATGAAAAACTTCTTCGAACCCACAGTATTCGGCACCAACAGAGACCTGTTTATTTTCCAGCTGCCAGTAAGAAATATGTTGTCTTTAAAAATATCTCACCACACTTCCCACCCCACATACTCTAACCCAGTGGAGTTACTTGATTTTTGCATACTTTTATATTGATACTCTTAACATTACTGTGCCTCAGCTAAAGGGACAGAGTCCATGCGAAAACCAGAAATTCCCACATGAGTAAGAGAGGGCACCTTATGGTCTCTATTCTTTCATTAACTAATGCATAAAGTAATTGCCCTTTTTCCAGTTCTGCCTTGGGACCTACTGTGAACACTGTCAAAACTCTGCCAAGTGATAATTGCTCGGCAGGTTGCCAGATGGGACTACTGCCACTGCTTATTGTGGTCAAAGCCAACTTTAATTCTTCCGAGTGTGTAATCATGAATGCAATAGCTAGCAGTGATATTTGAAGGGGGAAAATCTTTGGGCACAAGTGGCGTTAGCATGGGGGCTGTTTGGATATATGAAAACAATTTTCATTTTACTGTTTGCTCCTGTAATCTCATTTTGGTAATCTCACTGGACTATGTAAGATTTTACATAAGGTTGCCTTTGATGACAGATGTTTGGAAATTTCAATTAGTTCAAACTATGGCATCCAATTGATTGGTGGGGATGAGACAATGGAAGGAACATAAACCTTGCGTTGAAAGAATCACAATGGCTTTCTGATTACTTCCAAGCAAAACTCAAAGTGCTGGTATTAACCTTGAAACCAAATATGGGCTTGGCCCAGATTACCATAGATTAGGGTGGGCAACATTTGGTCCTCCAGATGGTTAGGCCTAAAACTTCCACCATCAGTATTCAGCAGAGCCAATGGTGAGGGATGCTGGGGTTGTAAGCCATGACATATGGAGGGCCACAAGTTACCCAAACCTGCTGCAGGAAATGCATTTTCCCACTTGGACATCCCACTTGGTACACTGAGGTATTCTGCGGGGGAGGGGCTTGCTCCAAATTCTGTGACACTCAGGAATTAGGTTGGGGACAACACAGAGTAAGGCTTTTTACTGTAGTGACACCTTTGCTGTGGAACTTCCCTTCAAAGAAGCCTGTCAAGCTAGCTCACTACTGAGGTATGTTCTCAAACAAAAATTCACATAACATTGGATAAATAACTTTTGATTTACTTTAACTAGATTTGCACCAGTTTGTCCAGACAATAAAGATTGGTCCAGCACGATTATGGCTGCAATCCTATGCACAGTTACCAGGGAATGAGTATGATTGAACAAAGTCGTACTACTCACTTCCATGTAAAGATGCACAGGGCTGCACTGAAAGGAAAGATTTCTACTGTCGAATATCTCAAATACTCAATATCTTTGCCAGAACAGATTTACCTGGGTTATGGTTGAACTGGTGCAAATCTAGGAGACATATTAACATGAACTGATCATCAGGGTACACTGTGAACGCAACCAATATGTGTGTTATACATGGTGTTAAGGGCCAATTATACATTGGGCATTTGTCAAAGGCACAACCAAACAGGGTGGTTAAGTGTCCTACTTTACAGAGAACAGTCTTCTATTTTGGATAGGTGGCAGAGGATAGTTCTTTATTTGAAGGTGTCCTCCGTTCGATGCGCTGTCCAATCCAAGTCTGGTTTCATGTCAAAGAACCATAAGACGGGAGAGGAGGGAAGTGCCTCGGCATTGCCTGTCAACAGTAAGTACCTGGGCAGCAGACTGAGAAGGCACGGAGCTCATTTGGTCAGTCTTCCTCACTATGCTGAGATGTATTGTATATTGTATTTCTATTTAAATTACAGTTATTATTTCTAAATTTGCATTGATACATATAAATTTACATAGGCAAACCGGTGCCATCTTTTGTCCTCTTTTTTGGGGGGGTGGGGTGCATTTCCTCTTTTTTGGCAACTGTACAATCAAGCCATGGGAGCCACACTGCAAAATTACCCAGCAAGCCTGCCAGCCTTAACGTACAGCCAGGAGTTGGTGTCTGGTGCTAACTGGCCCCCAGTGACACTCCACACCTGCTTTTCCGAGTGAAATGTGCTCTTTCTTCAGGATCTCAACCTGCCAGAACAAAGGCAGTGAAAGGTACAAGCAGATGCTGCCCTTTGCTCTGTAGACCGAGACACACAACCACACACACACACCTCTCTCAGTCACACGCAAGGTTCATCAGCTTATTTGGCCATCCCCTTTGCAGACAGCTTGTTATCAGCAGGTACGTGCTCCATCAATCAGTTGCCTCTCATGTCACAGATCCATGCAGCATGAATTGGCAAGGTTCTTCGCCTTGCATTGGTCCCCCCCCACACACACACACCCTCTTCTCCTGATCACAGAACCAGTGATGACCAGCACAGGCTGTGAAGTTTATACCATCACCAGTTTAAAAAATGTGTTTTGTCCCTCTGTACCCTAACAAACGGCTTTTCCAAGTCAATGTTCCATACTGTTTAATTACAAATGTGACAAACCAGATTCGTGCTGATTCTCCAAAGACTGTAAGCACATGGACATTGAGCTCTTGGTTCGGAAGGGTTGAAGAGCAAATTAGTCTACCTAGCTAGGAATTTTCCACTATCAGAGACTCAGTATTCTTAAAAAACAACAACAACCAATCAGAAAATGGCTAAACGTACACACCTGTTAGTAACGTGCAACGGTCAAAGGTGAGTATCACATCCACCTCTTGCTGATCTGGCAATTTTCCAGAGTGCAAGAGTTCTTCTTTCAGTCATAACACCCTGGATCATTTCCTAAATGTGTATTTTTAAATATACATGTAGATATACCTGTGTAATGGAGGAGGCAATCCTAAATTTCCATCTTGCTTGATGCTTTTAAAGAGAGTTTAGAAATTGTTATTCGTTTTGACCCATCAACTTTGGTGCTCCTACCTGAAGCAAAGTGGTGCTGCTTGCCTTGAGAAATTAATCTAGTGGACTGGAAGTAAAGTCACTTCTGTACAAGGCAGAGATAAGCTCAGGTATCAAGTGATGATGCTAATAGGCACCCCAATTGGGAGCTGCTGTCTTAACAAGAAATATCAATGTACTCAAAGCCAAACACTTGCAAGCAAAGAGGTGCTAGGAGGCAAGAACTGTTACTCCTCCTGGGGAGTTAGTGAAGTATTGGGGATGATAATTATTGACAGAAACTGGGTTACATTGTATAAAAACATGTAGCAGGGATAGAACAAGTTAAAGTTGGAACAGACAAGAAGGCCCAGGAGAAGAAAACATATCTGCTCACAAAATGACAACAAAGTAAGTGCCAAGCAAGCATCTCTTAAAAGGGCATTCCATAGCTGAGGTACCACCACTCAAAAGGCTCTTTCCTCACTAGGCACACATAACATTTCTCCCAGCAAGTTCACCCAGTAAAGGCCTCCAAGGAAGACCTTAAGGTCCCTGAACACACATGAGCAGATAAGGGATCCTTTAGTATCCTGATTTCAAGGCATGAAGGACTTGAAAAGTCAAAAACAGATCTCTGAATTGGGCTCAGAAATGTGTTACTTCTGGGGTTTGCATTTTGTAGTATTGAAAATATTAAATAAATGAGAGGAGGAGGAGGAGGAGGAAGAGGAAGAGGAGGAGGAGGAGGAGGAGGAGGAGGAGGAGGAGGAGGAGGAGGAGGAGGAGAAGGAGAAGGAGAAGGAGAAGGAGAAGGAGAAGGAGAAGGAGAAGGAGAAGGAGAAGGAGAAGGAGAAGGAGAAGGAGAAGGAGAAGGAGAAGAAGAAGAAGAAGAAGAAGAAGAAGAAGAAGAAGAAGAAGAAGAAGAAGAAGAAGAAGAAATGAGTAGGGATGAGTAGAGCTGACAAAGCAACAGCATAATATGCTTGCACTGCCCAGTCTCAGTTAGCAATTCTTACAGCTGTATTCTGAACTAACTGCAGTTTCTGGATCATCTTCAAAGACAACCTTACAAATAATGCATTGCAGCAGTGCAAACAGGAGGTTACCAGGGTGCACAGATAAGATAAGGCAGGATAATCTTTTACCTGCTCGATTGCCTAGTAATCTAGTTGCCATGCATAAATCTTGCCTTTACCTCTAAAAGCAAATAGTCTTAGGCTGCCTCTACACGAGACATTTAAAGCTCTTTGAAGTCTCATTAAAAATTCTACCTCTACAAGAGCGGAGCGTAAATTGGGAGTTGAGGTGCTTTATCTCTCCGATTATGCGCATTATCGAATGCGTGTTAAATAGTGAGTTTTATTTTCCTCCGGCCGTTAAAGCGCATTTTGACTATGTGAACAAGCGATTCTCCGCATTAACTACTTGTAAAGTGTATTTAAAACAACCGGTAAGGCCACCAGTTGTGTGTTCAATTACCTCTTGCTACAAGCATTTACGATAAAGTGCTTCAGCGATTATGCGCATAATCGGCTAACCAGGCATCAAACAGAATCCATCTAGAGGGGGTCTGAGTTTATTCATAACTAGTGGTATGTCTGTTCTTTTTGCTATAAGTCCCAGAGAACTATCTTTTGAGACTGTTCTGCCTGAAGGAAAACACCATATTTTGGAGCATAAAGGAGTATAGACAGTTTCCTATTCCTAACTATAGGAGAGGAAAAAGACCTATCACCACTAATTCTAACAATATTATTGTTTGCCCAAGTGTTTAACTCGTTCATTTTGTCTGTTTGATTGCATTTGCTGACTTCTTTGTTTTTATTATGACAACATTGTTTAGTGTATTTTGCATTATACTAGTTTGGATCTAGGTTTAGTCACAGAAGATCCATTGAAACCAATAGGACCTTAGTTAGTAACTAACAAGTCCCATTGGTTTTAATGGGTGACTAAATCTGGATTCAAGTTTAGTCATATTTGTACATTGCCCTGGTACAACTGCCTGCCGTGGGCTGAATATTCAAAAAGGCGGCCAGTATGTGCCACAACTCACCATGCGAACCAGCCCATTGTCTTGACTCACTCACTTGCTTTAAAGAAAGCCAGGAAGAGGCCACATCAATGATCATAGCTCTAGGGCCATTCAGACAGTATTTGGGAGCCAGGTGCTAACTGTTGATGTGTCACTTCAAGGCCTCTCTCGGCTCTCTCTTCTTTTGGTTCTTTGACTTTAAACCAGACTTGAGCCAGATCTACACCTTGTGTCAAATCATTATGAATGTGGAATAGAAAGCAGGAAATAACACTATGAAAGCGGTATATGGAATGTGGATTGTTCTCCAATAGTTATCAGAGCACTTCCATACTGCTATAAAGTAGTAGTGTAGATCTAGCCCTGGGCTGTAGAGCCCATCAAATAGAGAACACCCTCAAATAGAGGACTGCCTTCTGCTTGCTTGTCAAAATAGAGGACTGCACTCTGTAAAGGAGGACACACCTCCTGTAAAGGAGGTTTCAGATCCAGGTGTCTGTTCAATGTTCCAAAATATTCAAGATGTCCATGCACCAAGTATACCAGCTGCCTTCTATATATGCCAAGCATAAAGCCTCCACAAAAAGGGAGTATTATTTGGAACAAGATACTATCTGATTAGTTTGTTCCAAATAATCTGCTATTATCTGGGTAACACATTTATTTTAAAATATCCACTGGCCTCTAATATTACTGCGCTGTTCCTTCCAACGAGACAAGGTATTGTGTTAAAACTGCTGAAATTATAAAGTGGTAAATGCTTTCCAGACAGGTAACTTCCTCTTTATATACTTCCCCTAAGGAAAGATTTTTCAAGTAAATGTTGAAAACATTTCATTTTTAAATTATGCTGTTTGATATCTAAAGGAGATAAATAAATAACATAGGAGGTTATCATGCTTGCTCTAGCTGCTTACAAAATTGGATATATTTATGCTAGATTGCACTGGGGAGTCCATTTACAATAAGTTGCAACATTATGTTTCACCCGGTGTCCTTCAAATATTTTGGACTACAACACCCACAATCCCTATCCATTGGCCATGCTGCCTGGGGCTGATGGGAGTTTTAGTCCCAAACATCTGAAGAACACCAGGTTACCTATCCCTGTTATGCTATATTTTATTAGCTGTTGTGTGTTCAATATGACCCTGTTCCTGCAGTTCCAATGGTTTTAAGTAAGTAAATCTCTCCTATATTCTTCTATATTTAAAATAATAGCTATTTAAGCTACAGAAAGACCCATTTGCAAATGCATAGTGGAAGGTGAGGTGGATTTTCTACAAAAGAATGGTAGGAAATTACAAAGTGAAGATAAGGGAAACACTGTAGTATATAAACAGGTATGGAAGACAGTTGGTGGAAAAGCAGAAGTTGAAAGACGGAAAAGCATGGTTTTAGAGGTAACAGATGCCAGTGATTATTTGCAATCAGGTTATAATGATATCTTTATTGTAGAAAATTGTGTTCTGTAAAGAACCCCCTGCCCTAAGTTACACCAAGTGAAAAGATAAAGAAGGTAAATACCTAAGGGGGAAGGATCTTGCCCAGAAAACCTTTTCCAGTTTCCCCTTCTACTACCAATACAAAAATCTTAGAAATCTACAGAATTTTTAAACACTCGTCTTAATATCAAATCCATTGATTTAAATGTCAGATAATCCATCAAGAGCAATCAAGACAAAAAACACACAGCTAATGTTATCAAATCAATTAAAAGGTGAATGCCCGCAGTGAGCTTATCAGAAAGAAGCAATACTCACCTATCTGCCGGGTTGCTTACTGTGACTGCTTCTAGTGCTTCTGACTGCTCACTTATATGATTCAGGAAGCCAATAAACGACCTTAAGACACAGCACAAAGACCAGTGAGTGGCTCCTCTTTGTATTTAAAATGCAATCACTTTCGAAAAGGCAGTGATCAAACTGCAACTGGGATCTGAGGTTATCTGCTTAATTGTTGTTATTGATTTAAAATTATATTTAGTTACATTAAATCATTAAAGAAACATAATTTGATTTACAGACGCTTATAGATTTTGGGGAGGAACAAATCTTGCTTTGCAAAAGTTCTTAGAGCCTAACCACATGTTTTACACACACACCAATAGCCAATAGCCTCTTTTTTCCTGTGGGAAAAGTCTGTTGTGATTTTAGAATCTGCCTTTTGAAAAAAAAAAAAAAAAAAGAAAGAAATATCAGAAGAATTTAGCATGTGCAAATGATAGATTTACAAGTTTACACTGGGGCCTTTTCCCCCTAATGCTACTGGCCACCTGGTGTGTGTGTGTGGAGATTTTCAGATCACAGCTGGAGAGGAAAGAAAATTCTTTCCCTATGTGCAGGATAATCCCAATAATTGCCCTTCTGTGCCCATAATTAATTAAGGAAAAACCAGAGAGCTGCATGCCACACATGAAGCAAATGTGTACTTTGCAAGGTGTTATGCTTTTAAAAATGATGTTTTTGTATTTCCTCAGATGATCAGAGATGATTAGTGCATTCCCTTGCTCAGCACTGAATAAGGTTCTTTTTCTCAGTGCTTAGCAGGGGAAAGTATGTATATCCAATCAGCTGCTTACCAGAGATAAGTGCCTTCCTCTCCAGGGCAATGGGAGTGGGGCCAGGGGAAGAAAGTGCTGAAAGATTCCGTCTTGCTTCTTTCTGACTGGTCTTACTTCTGCGTAGGCATGCTTTCTACTATAAATTGCTAATAATGGGTTTTTTTTAAAAAAAAAAAAACAACCACCACCAGCCTCCCATCTACATTTGCTCATGGACCTGCCCACTTTTAACTCCAACCATTACTGGAATGTGGCCCCTGAGAGGTTTTCCAAAATGGAACTCAGCCATCAGGTCCAAAAAAAGGTCTCCACACTCAACATACCCCAGCCAGTTGCTCTTGAGTCTTTGAAAGCAGTAGGGTAGCCTTCAGGTCTATTGGAGTGCAACTCCCTTAATTTCCAGCCATTGGCCATGCTGGCTGGGAATTATGGGAGGCACACTCCAACACATCTGAGGGCCATCTATATGATGACACTTCGCTTACTCATTCCCCCAAAACCAGAGATAGGGTTATATGGCAGGAGTGAGTGCAGGCTATGCAGCCAGCAAAAGTCACAGCTGTGTTGTCAGATGGCAGTAATAGGCAGTAAATACTGAGGGATGAAAACCTTTCTTTGTTGTTGTTTTCTGGCAACTCTGTGGAATTTTGAAAGCCTGTAGCAGTGCAGCTGCACTACTACATTTCATTGACTTTATGCGATATTCATCATAACTGCCCTTACTTTTGTTCCCCAGACTTTAGTAATGGCCATTACTAGGCCTGCTGAGTCTGCCCGCTCTGCACTGGAACCCCCCCCCCCAACTGCACCCACTCTCTTAATCCAAACTGAAGCCACCACTGACAGAAAACAAACAACCGTGGTGACATTGGAGCAATGTAAAAAGTCATGGTAAAATGACACAGCAAAAAGCCCAGTTTCCCAGGGAATAGCACGATGCGGCTATGAGTTGGCGGCTGTGCCACATAAACGATGGGGTGCAACTGCGCAGACATGACCCCGGTATATAATGCATATAGACAACCCCCTGGAAGGCACCAGGTTGAGGAAAGCTGCACCACAGTGATAATAAAAGTGTAATTGCTTTCTAATTTCTGCACATCAAGCTGCTTAAGAGTATGATGCCAGAAGGTGGTTGATGTGCTGGCAACCATAGTTAGAATTCACTGCAAGATCCTTCAATAGGTTCCAGCCAACATTTTCATTTGTATCTGTTTGTCATAGCCACAGAAAAGTTCACACATTAACCTCAAGGCCTTTATAGGTATACCATTACAAACAGTGGTGTGGTGTTATATAACCCTTATCTTTCTATTATATAGTGCAAACTGCAAAATAAAAATAGCAAAGACTGCTGGCAGGGTAGAAGGAAGCAAATTACGTGATAAATGCCACGCTTTGCATTTGTGATTGCTGTTCCATGGAAAGCTGAGTGGATTCTACTCTTTCGCTGGCATTGCAGCTGTGATAAAACTAACTCACAGGAAACTCCACACATTTAGAACAGGGGTAAGAAACCTGATGTCCTCTGGATGTTTTGGTCTAAAATTCCCATAATCCTTGATGATTGGCCATGCTCGCTGGGGCTGATGGGAGTTATGGTCCAAAATACCTGGAAGGCACCAGGTTGCCTATCTCTGATTTTTCTCCCAGGTATTTATAACAGCTTAAGTTGAGGTTTTTAACTGAATTTTTGGCCTGGCTTAAAGTTTAAAATGTTTATAATGTTAGCTGTTTTTATATATTATGGTTTCAAATTTTGTATATTGACTTTTAATGTTCAATCTTTTAATTTTTGTAAACTGCCCAGAGAGCTTTGGCTATGGGGCGGTATATGAAGAAGAAGAAGAAGAAGAAGAAGAAGAAGAAGAAGAAGAAGAAGAAGAAGAAGAAGAAGAAGAAAACACATTTTGAACTATGATAGCCACTAGTTTGGGCCAGGGCTTCTATCCCTTTACCAAGTAAATAACTGGCAGAAATCTAAAAGTAAAACATTTCTCATAGGTTTCTATGGCGCTGAGTTGGCACCGCTCTGCTACTAAACCCCACGGTATCAGTGGTTCAGGGTGGCAGCAAGTGCGAGCTTTCTGGCAGCCATTAGGCTCATGGGATCCACCCCTCCCCCTCCAGCGACCAATGGCAGGTTGCCTTCCACCTGGAAATGCCCTTGGAGCAGCACCTGAGCGAAGACAGACGGGGAAGAACTGCACTGACCTTGATCGGGCTGGAAAATTCAGGACCCCCCCCCCCCGACTTTTCTGTTCTACATCTTCAGGTCTTTGCCCTGGGGTGGCTCCTAACCAGTGGCTGCGTCATATAACCAATGCAGCGTGGATTTGGAGCCACCCTGGGCAAAAACAACATATAGACAGCACCCTATTCTCTGTGGGTTTGTCAGATACACATTTGAATTAATCTAAGGTAATGGGTATTGACACATTTTGTGGCAATGCATTGTGGGGGAGCATGGACCCTTTTTGCTGATTTTTCCTAGATTTGATACAAAGATTGGGCTCCTTGCACATATGTAACAAACTGTTTCAACATCCCCAGGTATAAGTAATCGTCAGTTTTTGCCTGGGCTGTTGGAAATTCTGTTGCGTTTATGCTGCAGCAGGGTTAACGACTCCGAGATCTCGATCAGTGCAGATTAGGGTCCAAGGGTTTAAATACAGAAGTGCTACACTTTCCGGATTTAATTACCTTGATAAGCATTCTACCTGAACAAAACCAACCAGTTTTGAATTAACTGTAGGTCTAAGTGATAGAAACCAATTTCTAATGAATAAATAACACCTAGTGCTGTAGGATGACTTTTTAAAAATTATATCCAAGTTAGGTTTTTCCTATGTTTAACTACGTTGAATGACTCAGTTATGATAAGAAACAGCATTCTAAGTCATCAACATCTAGGAAAATATGCCTACTAGGGCCATGACCGCCTCAGCCTGAATCCAAGCCAAGGTGGGCTGATTCGGCCCACCTCGGCCCGACTCTAATGTGGTACTGGGTTGGTCGAGACTCTTTGAGGCAGAAGCAGATCGGCACTGAAGCCTTGGGGCACCTTGGGCCAATTCGGGGTGGAGATGGGCCTCTCCCTCTCCACCCGCCCAGGAAAGCCAGCGCAATGCCAGCTGTGAGTCCAGATGAGTCCATTGGATTCACGATCCTCTCCCTCCCTGGTTACCTCCCACCAGCACCGCCAGGACTTACCTTTAAATCACATCCTTCTCCTGAGTGCTCAGCAGTGATTTATCACGGGGGCTCTGTTTTTAATATGTCTATGGCTGCAAACTACTGTGGCCATAAAGGGGCCATTTATGTCTGCCATATATTGCAGCCATATATATATTAAAAACAAAGAGCCCCTGTGGTAACTTTAAATCGCAGCTTGGCTCTTAGAAGGAAGATGCAATTTAAAGGTAAGTCCTGGAAGCGGCTCTGGGCTGGGGAGGTGAGGGGGGGAAGGAGGCGAGGGGGCTGCAGGGAGTCAGGAGTCCAATGGAAATCTGGTTGGCCTTGCACCTGCTTTCCTGGGTGTCAACCGCGCAAGGCCGACCTGCTTCAGGGGGGCTGAATTTCACTTCACTGCCAAAGTGAGGTGGGCACTCCCGAAGTACCCTAAATCAAATAGGGGCCATTTCAGAGGCTCCGAAGCGGCCTCCAAGGCAAGCCAGGTGGGTGGGCTGTGCACAGCTCTAATGCCTAGCAGATACACTTCTGCTCTCATTCAGCCCTGTTTACACTTGTATACATGTGCAACAATTCAGAGCATAATGAATCCGGACATGTAATTCCTGGTAACACATAGAAAGAATGCCGATTAAGGATGAATCCAGACAACGGGGTTGTTGTTGCCACAGAAGTGTTTCTCAAAGTGTGGGCTGGGACCCTCCAGTACCTCTCAGCCCACTTTCAGGTGAATCTCAGTGCGGTGGACTGCCCAGGACCTTGATTGTCCTGTGCCATGGCAACACCACCCTTTCTGCCCAGGCAGATGTGGCAGTTAGAGAGAAAGGCTAATATTTCTAAAATTTATTCTTTTAAATTGGGAATAAAGGGGAAGGAGATAAGAGAGGAAACCTGTTAAAGGAGGAAGTGAATGTAAATGAAGCAGGAGGAAGGGATGAAAGAAACTGGCAGTTGGGGACAGGGTAAAAGTTAAGTGTGAAAAGAGGAGAGAAGAAATGATAGGAAATGAGTAAGACCACTTGGAGAGGGATGGGGGGTGGACAATATATATATTTTAAAGCCCTCTACTGGATCAGGGGGTTAGCACCTCAAGCAAATCCAGCTCACCAGGGCTTCCCAGAAGGCCACACTCCCTTTCCCCAACCATTGATTGTTTGGTGGTTTCTTGGCTCTTGTGCATCTCCCCCCCAATTCTAAAAGGTTGAAATGCTTCTTTGCAGCAAGAGCTTTAAGCTACAATATGTGGGTGTTTGGGGCATTTTGGCTCCACCTCTTTTGCCTTTGGCCACACCCACCACTGGAATGTGGCTCCTGAAAGCTTCTATAAAATGGAATTTTGCCTTTGGACTGAAAATGGTTCTGCATATATATATATATATATATATATATATATATATATATGTGTGTGTGTGTGTGTATGTGAGAGAGAGAGAGAGACAGACAGACAGACAGAGAGACACAGAGAGAGACAGAGAGACAGAGATACAGACCTTTCTGTGATAGCTTGGTCTCAAATTCTGTAAAATTCAGGCCATTTTCACAAATGCCACTTAAAATTGGATTTTGCAATCCCCGAGAGTACAGTTCAGCTATATCAGCTAGCTAGAAAGTATAATAAGGTTGAAAAATGCTTTCTTCTACTTTTCCTTATTAGCAACATTCACAAGGGGAGGCATTCCAGGAAAATGTTCTTTGTGGTACTGGTGAAAATGCCCTGGTTTTGGTGCCAAAATACTGATTCCTATTCACAATACCTGGTGGGAGAACCTATAATTCATCCCACAAAAATACTTCCTTGGCAAATTGCCTATATCGAGTAGCAATATATGAAATTAGATGTCTGTTTTTAATGCTTGTCAGGTTAAACACTGGAGCATTCAATTTCAAACATTTAAGGGTTTTTTTTGTTTTGTTTTTTACATTAGTTTCTACTCAAGTAAAAAATGCTCCTGATGTTTTTGGGAAAAAAGACATAGAATCTCTTAAATCATTGTCTCCCCAGCCAGCTCAGTAATTGAAAGGTAAAGACACAGACCTATTTTCTAAGGGGGTATTTATTACTTATTATGAAAGTAATGCTGTGGATTGAAGTCCGCTAGTTATCTACTGAGCAAGAACAGTACAGAACATGCTGTGCTCAATTTAGCCATACTGTTTTACCTACATGCCATAAGGTGAAAGAGGGCAGTGCAGTTTTTAATCAGTCAGCTCAATCTATATATGCTTCTTAGACCAACAATAAAAAGCACCCTCTGGCCCACCCTCCATACCTCTAAGCCTCTTCTTTGTCTTGTTTTCTTAAGAATATTCATTTTAATGCGCCAATGATCCTAGAAACCCAGTTGCTGGCGATACAGCAGTACTGCCCTTTGCTATTCTGCACATGGAGTTGTTCCAGAACTGTACTGTACAGCAGAGGAGAAACAGGGAAGAGAATGTGGTATGCAGAAGCCCAGTGGGAACACAGAGATGGAACACAGAGATGCAGCAGTATAACAGCTAAAGGCAGCCTTCTGGTTGGGCCATTGGGAATAATCCATAGCCCTGTTTAGATCATCCTGCAAGGATGCACATCCAACATCCAGGCAACCTGAGATTTTAGTACTGATACAACCTTTTTATTAGGCACATGAATGGACATCTGCCAAAGATAGAGGATAAACAATATCCAACTCAGCCAGGTCCACCACATCAGCATTAGTTTCCAAAGATGATTGCTTCTGTCGAAAACACCAGAAAGAAAGAGTCAATACTCCCAATTTGACAAACCAGTGTCAAGCAAGAATTAGGTTCCATTTCAGAGTTCATGCTATATGGCTATTGTTCTCTGGCTTTCAGACTGCTGGTTGCTTGGCACTAAGGATTCCAGCACAACTCAGACAAAGGGCCTGGTTGAAGGTTGGTCCAGCCTGAAAACTGTTCTCCATAATGTGGTTGGAGCAGTGATTTCTTCTACTGCTGTTGATCAACTGGGCTAGATCGACACTACTGCTTTATAGTGGTATTGAAGTGCACTGATAACTGTTGGGTCACAATCCACATTCCATATACCGGTTTCATCATGTTATATCCCACTTTTTATTCCATGTTCATAATGATTTGACAAAGGTCAAATCATTTGGCCCTGGAGCGTAGGGGGAGAGAATACAGCATCCAGCCATCTCTGCCTACCTGTCCCAACAAGGGATCAGTGCTATTTGTATGTTCAGTGGAGATCTTGGGAGGGAGATCTTTGCACCCCCATTCATGTACTGGCCTGGGCCTATATGACTGTATTCAGAAGTACTTCTAAGATAAGCAAATAAAACAAGACTGCTCATCTGTCGAGTTTATCCGAAATAAAAGAATTTTTATTTGATCTTCATATTGAATTTGGAACATATGTGACACCAGAACAGAACTTTGAAAAACATTATGGGTTTTCCCTTCCATAACCCTAGAGAGCCTGAAACAATAATGTTCAGTGATTAGAGTGTTGAAGGCTGAACAAATTCTTTTAAGGCAAAGGGTAGCTGCTCTGCTACAAACAGGATCAAACTGCATTTATTATATTTAAGATGGCATCTGGTTAAGTTTTATTTATAAATAAATCCGAGTTTATATGATATCAATGAGCTTTTGCACACTTTTCGTGTGGGATTGTGGCAAGAAGGATCTTCTGACATGGAACACAAGGATTGTTACAACTGGGAAAAGTACAGTATCAGTAACATGCTTCTTAAAAGCTTCCAGTGGAAGTTTTAGGAAGCCATAGAAGGAAAAACTACATCAATAATTTGAGGAAATGAAAGTCCAAAGGTTTTTAAAACCAAAACTTACATATTTAGAAACAACATAATGTAACATTTTAGCTTACCCATGTGCAAAGTAACAAAAAGGTTGACATCAGGGTACATAAATCACGACAAATTAAAGAGCATATGCACACATTTGAACTAAGAATCATCATTACAACTTTTGATTTAAGATTAGAATTAATATCCGCTAGACTTGATTTGGTCTTCACTGAACAGCAAATATTGGAATAATTATGACATTCATTATTCTGTTATCCAAATTAGCCAACACTAAAGCCAATAGAAATCCAGACTCTGGCAGAGTTAAGAATGAAAAGCAGTGGAAAATTTACAGTGTTCTCTGACAGCGCTGAAGATCTGGCTCCCTTAAGAGTAATGTGTAGAAAATGATTCAAGATGCAAAGTGGTGACACAACAGAATAATGTGCATAGTGTTGGGTAGAGCCAGATGACCCATTTACTAGTGGAAAAAAAAAGTGAAGCTGATTTATTTCCTTGCCCCCACCCCCACATCTCTACAATTTGGCCAGGGTGAAGGGGGTATTGAGTGTATAGGGAGTGAGAGCTGAGCTGAAGGCAAATAATTGATACTTTGTAAGTTTGGTGTTTGGGAAGAACTTTGAGGTGGATCCAGTCCAAACACATTTACTGGACAGACAGGGCATTTGTCCCTGCCACTGTCTCTGAACAAAAGACTCAGTTGCTAGCTTCTCACAAAAATACAGAACATGCCTACAAATCACTATGCCTATTGCACACATACGGTAACTTTATGATCTGGCACTTGGACAAGTATGAAGGCGGTCCTCCCACGAAGGTCATGTTAGGATATGAATGTCTTTTCATATGTCTGGTACCGAAGACAGACAGTAGACTTGACATTTGCCAAGTTGTAACAGGGATACGATACCTAACACTGCCTCTATACCTCCCATGGATGTAACACCAGTGGAGTATGACATGGGAGGAACAGCTTCAAAATACATTGCACCCATGAAAGCAGGACTGGTGCAGTTTGGGGAAGACCTCACAGCCACAATCACATACCCCCATGGCCTGACTCCACCAGGTCGCTGTGCAGAACTTTGTTCCTCCAGCTCACTTTTATATCAGCAAACAAGGCAAGTGCTCACAGGACACCAGCTATCCTGAGGACTACCGTATACGTAAGCGCCTTACATTTTGGTGTGCTCATTGCATTCTAGAGGTTTTAATTGCAGAGTCTCGTTTACAGCAAAGATATCCCACCGATGACTCTGGAGTTATTTGTTTAGAACAAAACAAAATTTTTGAGGTTGTTCTAACAGAAAGGGCAGGACAGGAAAAAAGAAGAAATGAAAAGGAAATGAAAAGCCACTGAAGCAACTACGATCAATGAGCTTCTTGAACTGAGGTTGCCTTGCTTTTCTGTTCCCGCGCAGTCACGAAGTTGAGCAAGTCAATTGCTGTGACAACACCGAACACTATTTGCCGTTTATTGGAATTGCCATCGCTGTGATCTAGAAGAGAGAAGAACACAACAGACATGACTGCTCAATTTTCAAACTAAAACTTTAAAGCAAGACATTGCTATCTACAGTACATATTTATCCATCAAACCACCCCCATGTCCAATTTTCTGTTAGAATTACCAAACTGAAAGCCTCAGAGTAGGACTCTAGCTGTTCATTGATGACAGAATATCGCTTCAGGCAAAGGTCTCTAGGCTGGAACTAGGTGAGCAGATGCTTTGTTTTCTGCCCATGGAAACCGCTCCAGTTTATGCTGCTGACATTGCTTTGCTAGTACTCCGTGAAAGCCCGTGTGGTGCCACTGTGTCAAGCAATAAGAATTCTTGAAGGAGGGGGAGAAGAGCAGCCTTCCCCAACCTGGTGTCCTCCAGATGTTTTGGACTTCAACTCCCATTAGCCCCAACCTGCATGGCCAATGGTGATCAGGAATTCTGGGGGTTATAGTCCAAAACATCTGGAGAGCATGAGGCTAGAGAAGGCTGGAGTATGGAATCACTGCCACATCCTAACCCAACCCAACCCAATATACTGCACAAATAGCAGTTACAAGGTGGTATCTGGGCATTTCAAAGTAATGAAGCAGAGGAGTAGACAACCTGGTGCTATCCAGATGTTTTGGACTTCCAACATTCCTGACTACTGGCCATGCTGGCTGGGGCTGGTGGGGATTGAAGTCCAAACCATTTGGAAAGCACCAGATTGGGGAAGGCTGTAATAATGAATCACTTGCCTTGTAAGAAAAGTGTCACTTTAGGTGTTGCGGCATCAGCCTTAGCTTGCTCCACGGCAGCTAAACATTGGATTGAAACATAAAAGCCCCCTTAAAGATTAGTAATGAAGGACACAAACATTGACAAAGGGTGAGAAAAACATTCCAGATACAAGAATTTTCCACTCAAGCAAACACTTTCCAGCTTCGGATTATCATGAGATTCTTTTAACATCTGGCTTCCAATTCTAAATGGTTTATATTTGAGTCTCATTTGTCATTTTAAAGAGCTGCAGTGGCCTTCAGACTAAGGGTAAGATCTGAAGGCTCTCTTCCCCAGATGGAAGGAGCCTCTCTGTCAGAGGAAGGCTCCTTCCAATGGAGGAAGGCAACCTTGGGTTCCAACCCTGTAAATACAGACATGAGAAAAAGGTTAAATGAACAAGGATCATTCTTCTTTTAGCACACAATGAGAGTTGGAATCTGGAGAGAAGATGGTATATTGGCACATAGGAGATACTTAGCCATTTATTCAAAGATTTATAGGGTGCCTTTCTTTAAGGTGACTAACAAATAAAACCATGTGACAAATGGAAGAGAGTTCTGAATCTCAATTAAGTCAAAGGCAAAACTCTTGGTGATTCAGCTGGGACAAGATACCATGTTTAAGAAAAACGGTATACAAATAAATTATTATCATCATCATTTCAACCAACAGGTTAGGAGTTAACACAGAAATGACTGTGAACTATAAAATAAGAAATGAATCATTCATGTCACTCCAGCATAAAACACACCATATTTGAAAGACATCATTAAAATCTGATATGCAGTAATAAAAGATTCAATGAAAGTGCACACAGTCCACTCCATGGTTAGCTATACATTAACAATCAGCCTTGAAGAAAATCAAAATGACCTAGTGACTATATAGATCATTTTGAAAGAGAAACCTAGGCTAGTATTCACTGATATCCCAGCTCTAACACTAATGATTTGTCCTAGCATAAACCAACACTTGCACATAGTAACTAGTGCAGCAGGGAAAATAGATGATTTGCCACCCAAAGTGTTCGTTTACGCTAGCACAATGTCAATTAGCGTTAGCACCAAGACACCATTGGATACTACAGAGGATACCTGTAACAATAGCTCTATTCAGGTGTTCCACTTGGGAACCCTCATAAGTCAGGGTTCCTGATTGCGAGGAGCTTCGCAATTGTGTTCTTTTGAAAACACTTACTTTTTTACTGCAGACCTTCTCCTGTCAACATGGGAAGGGTGGGAGTGGGCGGGTTGGAGGTGGAGCATGCATCCCTGGCTCCCTCTACACAATTTTAAACTGAACGCCTGACGAGGGCTAATGTTGTTTATTCATAGAGGAATCAGTGAGACACCCTAGCCTTCATTGTCAAGTTTTGCTCACCACCTTGCCACAGCATGACTTTGGTCCCCTCTACAAGGATTCGCTTTTGTGCCCGGTTAGGCGATTATACGCATAATCGCTGAAGCGCATTTATACCTAATATCTCTGCACGAGAGGCGGCGAGAAGTGGCGAAGTGCATTAACGGATGACCAAAATGCGCTTTACAAGTAGTTAATGCGCATAAGCGCTTGTTCACATAGTCAAAATGCGCTTTAACGGCTGGAGCAAAATAAAACTCGCGATTTAACGCACATTCGATAATGTGCATAATCGGAGAGATAACGCGCCTCTACGCCCGATTTGCACTCCGTTCTTGTAGAGGTAAATTTTTTAAAGCGCCTTGAAAGAGCTTTAAACCTCTCTTGTAGAGGCAGCCATAGACTTGGAGAAGTAAAAATTGAGTCCAAGGGCTGCGATTTTCTTATATTTAAAAAAATGTAGATAGCAACTAGGGATTGGGTCCAGACTTAGTCAATGGGACTTGAGCAAGTCATAACTAAAAGAAAGCCTATGGATTTCAATGGGTCTACTCAAAGTATAACTAAGCCTGGATCCAATCCATAGTTGCTATTAAGAAAGAAAAAGAAAAGGGCAGCCCTTGGGCTCAAAACAAATCCTCCAGAGTCCACATGCCAGAGATTTCCCTGGGACTGAACCACAGTGACCTGCACAGTCTATTTCAAAATCAAGAGTTTCATAGTGAAGCCCCTTGCTTCCACTTCTGCAACTCCAGTTTTTTTAAAAATTGCAATTGATAGAAAGAACAGCATCTTTACAGATTGTGGGGGACCTGAACATCTGGCCCATTTTGCTCCCTCCCTCCTCCCTGCCCATCTTCGTCAATTAAGGCACCCTCAAAGATACAACCCAGATTTCAAGAGGAGGAAAACTGCAGGCCAGGAAACACTGGTCCTCTATCTTAACTAGGAAGAAGATGAATTTTGCAAAGCTACAGCATATAAGGTTGCAGAATCCAAACACTTACTCATATTGTGAGAGACTGTATTCAGGTGAGAAGCACCAAAGAAATTCAAAGGTCATGATAGATCAGACAGGTATTTTAGTTTCCATTAACAAAATTATACCGCCTCTTCAGCTGCTCTATAACACATAGAGGACTCTCCCTGCCATCAACCCCTGTTAAATGTTATGCATTTGTTATGTATTCATCAATTCTACACATTGTACCCTCCACCTACCAGGTGCCTGAAAGTTCACATAAGGAACAACACACACACATACACACACACCAGCCCAAAACATTAAAATAGGAGTTGCACTGAAACAACAATGGAAGAGTGACAAAACATTAAACAACATTAATTCCCTGATGGAACAGAACAGCCTTTACTAACTGTCTAAAGCAAAATATATTGATCAGAGATTGCAACCGAGTGAGTCTGAATCATGCCAGGGCTTGGGCTGGTATGCATGGAGGCTTTGGATGTTCCAATACATGTACGACAGAGAAGCTAGAAATCATGGGAACTACTATTCGTGGAAGGTGGGGGTAGAATGAAGAATACAGTCAACCTTATTTAAAGATAAACCACAGGGTAGGCTAGCGTTCAATAGATGTATCACTGCCAATGGTCAGCTAAGAAAAACTAACAGGCCACAGTTAATGGATTTGGTTGCACTGCTGTTAACATGTTTCTTACAGTTTATATATTGTGTCTTCTAGTTCATCTCACTGTTAATAATGGGCCAGATCCATTGGACTGGGGAAGTTGGAAGTACAAGGGTAACCCCTCCAGATAAATATGACCTAAAACTCCCATTATCCCTCATCATTGGCTCTGCTGGCTAGGGTTGATGGGAGTTGTAGGCCGAAACATCTGGAAGAGCACAAGTTGCCCACCCTTGGGGTATTTCCCCCCTTCATTTTATTTATTGCATTTTTATGCTGTCTTTCTGGAATCAAGCAAGGTAATTTGCAAAAATTCAGAAGACAAAAATAATAAACAAAGACATAGTAAAATGTTAAAAAAACATAAGAGCAATTTTAAAAGCCATTTTAAAAAAGATGCGTCTTGACCCCCTTCCTGAATGCAGAGGCAGTCAATCTAGGGTGACCAGATTTTGAGGATCAAAATCCCGGAACCCCCCCCCCCCCCCGCCACCCCACCCACCCAAAACAACCCCCCCCCCGCGCAGCCCCCCCCCCCCCCGCGCCGCCTGCCCCGCTCTCCTTACCGGCTGGGGCGTCTGCTTCCCTCCAGTGCTCAGAATCTACTGAGAAACAGGCTTCCTGGCCTGTCTCTCAGTACCGCACCGGGTGATGACGTCATCACCCGGCGCGCTACTGAGGGACAGGCCGCGAAGCCTGTTTCTCAGTAGATTCCGAGCACCGGAGGGAAGCAGACGCCCCAGCAGGTAAGTGCCTCGCGCCGCCGCCCGCCCCGCGCAGGCCGCCCGCCCCACCCGTGCCGCGCCGCCCCCCCTCCTCGCGGGAGGAGAACGAGCTGTTTCCCGGAGGTTGCCCCCTGGGGCCCGGTCGGGCCCATTTTTCCCGTTTAGGACCGGGAAACCCCGGGGGGTCTGGTCAGCCTAAGTCAATCAGAATTCCAAAGGCAGTGAGTCCCAGAGTTTGGGAGCAATGCAGGAGAAAGCCCTTTCCTGTGACTCTGACCTGCGGGCCTCTGTAAGTGAAGGCATCTTGGAAAGGGCCTCTCCTGCTGATCTTAGTAGCCAAGCAAGTTCATCCCGAGCTAGGCAGACCCTCAGAGAGTTCAGCAGAAGAGCAACTAATACATTCGTAAATTAATTACAGGCTCAAAATTGTGTGAGCTGAGGAGGGGAGAAATGATTCACAGCACCACTTGAAGTCCTTCTACTTACATTGAATCTGTTCATGTACCACCAGAGCAAAGTGATCGATTTCCAAAATATGAGAGAGCTTTCCCAAGTTGTCCTGCAGATGAATCTGCAGAGGAAATAACCTAACTTTAAAAAGGTACTATTGTACATAGTCTTATAAAATGGTTGTATAAGCATCCAGATCCTAATGCCCACCTCCCTGGTACTTTCCAACCATGGTTTTAAAAGTAGTACTTGTGTTATGATAATGAGGTATCTTATGAATCCGTATTTTGTTTGTTTGTAAGGCTTTTCTTTGTGAAATGCTGGTACTTTAAAGAAAAGAAGAAGAGGAGCCTCCAGGATATGGTTAGTTAAATAACCCTGATGAGATCCAAGTGATCTCTCCACTTGATACACAGAAACTGCAAATTCGTAAGTACACTCCATTAACATAGACTTATTTCTCAGCTCAGCCAATATGAACTGGAAGGAGGAACTTGGGGACAAATAAGAGTGAAAAATACTATGAACACCAGTCACTAAAAGCAAAGCAAAACTCCATATTCTAGAACTGAATTTCCCCCATAGTTTCATTCTGAGTAATATAGGACAATAAAACAACAAATACCCGTATGCCATTTCCTAAGCCTGCTGTGCTGTTCCTACTGAATTTCGAAGCGAGCCTGGAGAACTGGTTGAACTTTCTTTTTTAGTTTTACTCTGATAGATGACAACAACTAAAAGTAATATCGGCTACCACATAATGTGCACCAAGGGAAGCTACACCAAGCAGCTTGCACTAAGACGTTTCTGCTCCATTTCTGCACTCTTCGTGTCGACTAGATACTGCTTTGTTCCATGTGAAGGGTTGCAATATAAATCCATTGTTAGCAATGAAGTAAACTGCTAGAAATCAGAAAGCAAAACTCCGGCTCCTGGACAATGGAGCAAGAGAAACTTGCTGAATGAAAACAGTTCTACGCTATCTGGATTTCTTGGTTTGGATCTAAATAATAATAATAATAATAATAATAATAATAATAATAATTTTATTTATTTCTTACCCGCCTCTCCCTCAGGATCGAGGCGGGGAACAACATTGGTACAAATGACATAAAATATATAAAACTGATTAAAAACATGTAAAATTAATACATTATTAAAATACAGATAAAACTCTTAAAATTCGACTGGGTAGGCCTGCCAGAAGAGATCGGTTTTTATGGCTTTCTTAAAGTCAAAAAGACTATTAAGTTGACGAGTCTCCTCCGGCAGGCCATTCCACAGTCTGGGAACGGCAGAAGAGAAGGTCCTCTGGGTAACAGTTGTCAGCCTGGTTTTGGCCGACTGTAGCATGTGTTTTTCCACATGGAAAAGGGGTTCTCCAGTCGCAGAAGTGTTGTTTTACACCAGGGGCAAGCAATGTGGCGCCTTCCAGATGTTTTGGATTACAGCTCCCAGGATAACCAGTTATGGGAGTTGTCATTCAAAACATCTTGAGGGCACTAGGTTGTCTCCCCCACACCATGGTTTAGAGTAATTTTCCTTAACCTGATCCCCCCCAAATGTGATGGACCACAATTCCCTTAATCCCCATCCAGCAGGCATGGGGATGCTGGAAACGGCAGTACAACACATCTGGAGGGCACTAGGTTGGGGAAGGCTACCTTAGAGCATTCGCATGAGAAAATTAGAGATATTCTTCTGCTTGAACAGGAGTTTGTGCAGCCTCTCATACAAGAGGAGGCATGAGAACTGCTACAGAACCTATTGGAAAAATACACAAACACAGCTGCAAGATTGGAGAAACAGCACTAGTGGAGAAATGGTGCTTTTGCTAGACCTTTGGCCTTGGATTTTGTTGGTTTGATTGCTTTGGCTCCTTAGAATTGGTTTATTCCTATATTATCCCACTGATCTGTGCCCTTAGTTTTTATTTGATGTTTTAATTGTTGTGTTATGGTTGCTGGGGTTTTAAAAAAACTTTTTATTCAGTAAGTCACTTCAAAGGCCTATGATGAAAATAGAGAAATATTCATTTGCTTGAGCTTTACCCGCTCAAAAATATAGGCAGAGCCTGGCGATGCCTACTTCAAATTGGATATTTTAGGGCAGGTGTTTCCCACCCCCAACCTTTTTTAGCTTATCTTGATTCAAAACAGTTTCATAGTTTTTTTAAAAAAATAATGCAGGACAGGCTATTCCATGATAATTTAACACAGCAAAGCGCAGATGGAGTACTGCAGGGGTGGGCAGCTTGGCCTACAACTCCCATCATTCTTCACCATTGGCCATGCTGGCTAGGGCTGACGAGAGCTCTAGGCCAAAACATCTAGGGGAGCATGAGCTGCCCACCCCTGGAGTAGAGCTTCCAGCAAAATATAATTGCAGCGAGGAGAGCTCAAGCAGAGGTATGAGAATACGGGTGTTACAAGCATGGCCCTGTTTCCATCTGTAAAATATCGGAGGGTATGGAGCAGCAGCAGGCCCTGAATGTCATGCATTTATGCCTAAATATATTGAGTGGAGATTGTATTTTTTTCTTTGTAACTTTCCGTTTATACTTTATGATTTTTGAATTTTTGACTTTTTATTTGAATTTGTTGGCATTGTTTCTAAGTGTCTTCATATATTGTAAGTGTTGGTATTTGAAGTTTATTGTGAGCTGTTTGGGTACATTCCCGATGAAAAGTAGCACATAATTACATTTTAACTAACTAGTTAACCTTACAGCTACACTCTCTCCCTGTTTTTGTCCCTCCAGTACTTCCACTGCCTGAATCATCTGCCCTGCCTTGATACGGCACCTTCCAAAACTTTCCAGTAAGGCAATATCTAAACATCAGTGCGAACATACACACCTTCTCCAGTGTTTTCTGTTCTGTACAATTTGGATTGCCTGCATTAGATGATGTCGGCCAGCCTCCCCCAAACTTGCTTTTGGACTACAACTCCCAGCATGTCTGGCTGGGGGATGCTGGGAGTCGTAGTCCAACACATCTGGAAGGTAACAGGATAGGGAAGGCTGATGTAGGCCTTCCTGATATCTGCACTGCTGTTGCTGTTGACGATCCAAGAGGCACAAAATAAACCTTGTTCAGCTACCTGCTTCATAAGTGAACTGGGATGAACTTTTGGGGAGTGAATGTCCTGCTGGAATTGCAACATGTCTCAGTCTGACCGACGCGAATGTGTATAATTTTCTTAAAATTGGCATTAAGCATTTTAGACAAACATTGTATTGCAAAGCAATAAGAAGAGTCCAAGAACGGTTTCTTCAAGAATATTTGGGGGATCGGGAAAGGGAACAAGAGACACTAGAAGACACAGCTACCTTTTTGAACTGCTTGTAGATTACTTTGTTGACTTGGTCTGACGGCTGTACTTTACCAGCAAGCACTGAAGAAAGCATGTTGCCAAGGGTGACCATCCCCAAAATCACTCTGGAAAGAAGAATACCCAAGCAAACCATGTAAAAAAAGATTTCCTATTAAATGAATTGTATATTTTTTTCTTTTCCCCCCCTTTCAGCTTAATGTTTTAGGCAGGCATTTTCAGAAATCTCTCCCATTTTGATTTCACAGTTTGTTTGTTTTTTTGTTTTTTAAATCTCCTTAGGGGCAAACTCCATGTCACATGCTGCATGTAATACTGTTCCTACAACATTGTACTTATTTAAAAGAAATTTAGAGTGGAGAACCAGCAGGGGAAGGATGAGGTGCTTAGCCTTTTCCCTATCTGCCATTTTCCCACTGCAGATAGATGCCCCTCACAAAAAGCATGTTTTGAACCTTCTTGGAGGCAAACCCACCCCCAACAACACTAAAGAGGTGAGCACATTGTTATTGTTGTTGTTATTAACTATTGAAATTGCTGAACTCAAGCTGGCTTGCTTTGCTATGCTGTCTTGCAAAGCAGTGTGCCTTTTAGATTAGTTCTTATCATTAAGTAGTTCCTAGCACAGTTGGGTAAGTGGGTTAGCTTTTGATAATATAGAAGACTCAATACGATTGAAAGGTCAATGATAACATTTCTTTTTCTGTCATACCATTTCTTCCCACTGTGTATAATTTGGATTGCTTGTGTTGGACGATGCAGGGCCTTTCTTATATCGACACTGCCATTAATGCAGATGCCCCAAGAGCCACAAAATATACTGGGATGAACTTTGGGGAGTGAACATCCTGCCTGAATTGCAACTTGTCCCCCGGCTGACCAACCTTTAACACTGACCATCCCACTGGCCTCTTCCCTACCTGGCTGACTTAACTAAGATGCAATTTGGTCTCAGTTAATTCTTTTATGGTCCGTTTCCCAGAGATGACTGTGGCCCTCAAAAGGTAATAAACCATGTCATAATTTTAAGGGCAGATTTTAAAAGCAACAACTGCAGCCACACCTTTCCTTTAACCTCAAGGAAGTGCCTTTAATGTCCGACAACACAGAGACTGAAAAGAAAATTAAAGAGTTGGGAGGTTTTGCTCCAAACCAATAACTAGGGGTCAGATGATTCATACAACCCATTTCAGGAGATTTTCTGTACCAGGACCGTGATCTGGTGACAAAGATGCAGGCTAAGATTCAAAGTGGGAGGTTCAAGATGGGGATGTGCGAAAATGTCATTTGTGCTTGCGAAAATGTCAAACATGACCTATTCACAATCCTGAACGTGAGTTGGAGAATATGTTCTCTGAAAATGTTCACAAATTCTCAAACATGTGCTTGCATTCGAAAATTCCACAAATTTCAGAGAAAGAGTGATTTGAAATTATGTGATTTAAAAAATGCACACTTTCATGCTTTGGTTTCTGGGGGAAAGTTACGCAAATTTGAAAAATACGATTTTCTGCTCAATTTTCTGTTCGAACGGGTTTGATTTCCACAATTTTCTCATTCACACAAATTGAACAGCCCTCGTGGAAATCAAAGTAGAGACGAGCATCAAGTTGATATTCAGAGGATCTGGGCAAATGTGAACATCACTTGTTCGCCCTTCCCTAGTTCAAGCAACCCATGTAGCACATTAGAGTGGATCATGAATTGGTGGATTCTATCAGAGAAAACCGAATGATAGGAAAGACTACTGAGTGATGCGTATGCAAATAATAGTCCTTTAGAAACTGGGTTTATTTGGAGGAAGGAAGGAAAAACATTAAGGTCTGCACATACCCAGATTCATCAACCACTGGTACCTGGTCGAATCCTTTCTCTCTGAGTATGTCAATGGTCTTTTCACAGGTGACACTTGGTAGTACTGTCAGGGGAGCAGACAGACATAATTCCTGAACTTTCAAGTGCCACCACCTAGGAGAAAAAAATGATAATAAAATCACAGTCCACAGATTATTTTATAATATGCAATTCAGGTACTGTGGAAAACATTGTGTCTCTGTACTGTGCAAATAAACTTTTCCGAGAAAGACTTGTGAGGCCAATGACTGTATCCAAGAGCAAATACAGCAGTTTACCCTCTGCCTCAGTTAGTCCCGGAAGAGATAATTTTGGGTATTCCAGCATGGGGTTATTTTTAGATCAGATGGACATTTGGGGCATGCAAAGGACACATTTATCACAGTTGCATCACTCATGGCAGGGGAACTGTGGAGCTGGCCAGCTTCCTGTTGTTGCCAGGAAAACATGGCCATGGGGGAGAAAGGGCATCGGTGTTTTCTAGGGATGCTTCCCACATCTCCAAAAGTGCCTTCTAGTGCCAGACTAGAACAGCTGCCATTACAAACCTGCTCTCAGTGAAGCTCTTCCCCTTCCTTAAATGCTGATATGAATGAGTGACAGGCTAAGATTCTATTGCTTCTGCTATAGATCAGAATCATAGCCTTTCCTGTTTTACTTCTAGGAAGATGGATGCCTTACGTCATTGGCTCAAGGCGGTTTCCCGCAAGTATCCACTTTAAAATGGATGGGGGTGCTTTGCAGGAGACAATCCATTTCTGACTATGTGCAAAAGTTTAAACACTGATGTTTTAGCACACACCATCTAGGGCAAATCCTTCCCATTTCTTTGCAGAACTTATTCTTTTGCGAACCTGGCCTTTAGGATTTGTTGTAAACAATGGGGTCAAATAGCCATGAAATGCAAAAGGTAGTGACAATTCTGTGTCAAGCGGTGGATAAGCAGAGTGATCATTCATTGCAGCAGTAATAGCACAACCATCCTAGCACAATTATTAAATCTGGGTAATTGTGTTATCACTCATGACTGCTGTTGTGAATGGTTACTTTGCTCATCTTAAACTTTCTATAGAATTGTCACAGACTGTCCATTTGGCCATATATATATATATATATATGTATGTATGTATGTATGTGTGTGTGTACACACCTGCCAAGTGAGGATAACTCTTCATATATCAGGTGAAATGGACTTTAGTCCATGAAAAATTGTGCTACAGTAATTCTGTAAGTACCGAAGTCTTTGTTGTTTTGGCTTCAACAGATTAACACGGCAACCCTCTGGAAATCAAAATTATGACTTCAATAATTCTAGTAGAGCTGCAATTATATCTTCCAGAAAATATATATCTCCAGTCCCTAGTGAGAGCCAGTATGGACCAATGGGTCGTGATACAGATGGATGGAATCAAATTCTGCTGAGTCATTGATATTCAGGAACTGTGTCTTGGATATTTGGGTATTGTGGGAAAACTTGTGTCTCTGTACTTTGCAATAAGCTTTTCCCCACTGGTACTTCTTTGGTACTGAAAGTACTTCAGTTTCGTAAACACTTGTTTCCCCTCCATGCATAAATCACTATAGCAAAAGTGAAGGGAATATACATTATTTGAGAAAAGGGGACATGAAATGTATCCATTGCTTTTCTTTTGTCAGTATACCAAAACAAGTACCCAAGCTGCTCTATAACCCCCTTAACTAAAACTTATTAAAGTTATTAAAGTCAAAGAACGCAGTACAGCAGCCTTCAGAAACCTGTGCTTTCCCCAACCTTCTCCATTGTTGCCTGTGATGGAAGTTACAGTCCAACACATCTGGAGGTCACCAGGTTGGGGAAGTTTATGCTAAGATGTCCTATTTATGATTAAGATAAAGGGAGATGTTTAGGAGGGGGACCTAATCTTAACTAAGAGCAGCAACTTTTCCCAAGCAAATTTATTCTGAGCATGACCTCATATATATAAAAAGATGGTCCAACTAGATTAGACTATAAGTGGTACAAAAATTATTGTAACTTAAGAGTGGGTTTTTGGACAAGTGAATTCTTCACAATTACATTTGACTGAGCTTTGACAGACACCATCATCTCACCAAGGTCTGTGAATAATATCATTCTCTTCTGTAATGAAGCCTTTTTGGCTCATCCATTTGTCACTCAAGAACTTGGACCTGGAAACCATGAAAATAAGTCATTTGTACCAATTAGAGTCACATCTGCCTTAACAGTAAACATGTTATAATGGATAATGTGAAATGACTTGTTTATAGCTCGTAAGCATGATAAAAAGATATTATTTAAAATGTTTCGCTTTTAGAAGTTCCCATAAAAATACAATCAGGCTGACCCATGTATAGGCCGCACTGGGCCTGTGACAGTCTCCAGCCCTGCAGGGGGCGTCAATGGGCAGTCAGCTACTTTCCAGCAACACTATTTCTCCCTGGCTGGGCTTAGGACACCTGAAAGTGGCAGAGGGGAGGAAATGGGTGGTGGTGGTGGTTCTGAAAAGCTGAGGAAGAAGGGTTCAGACCAGGGGTGCTGAACCTCTTTCAGCCCAAGGGCCGAATTCCATTTTGGAGAAGCTTTGGGTGGGGGAGGGCACAGGGCCTAAGGCAAAAGGTGCAGGGCCAAATACCACCCTATTTTAGCTTGTAGCTCCTTATTGCCAGGAACTAAACCTTAGGAGAGGCATTCCAACCTTTTACAATGAGGAAATAAAACTGCTCAAAAGCTGGGAAAATGACCAAATAATTGGTAGTCAGGGAAAGGGGACGTGGCCATTGGGGGAACCTGGGACCTCAGGAGGACCGGATTTGGCCTCCAGTCTGGATGTTCTGCACCCCTGGTCTAGACCCCCAAGTGTGTAATTGAGCAGCAACAACTTCTCAAAGTGAGGGAGTGGGAGATGGGAGGGCAACACAGGGGCAGCATCAGCGAACGTTAGAGGCTGGACTTCATTTGGGAGGCCACAACCCTGTGCCCACCATTGAATTATTTTTATATATAAAAGTTATATTGTGCCCTTCCAGTGCTCAGAGTGGATAACAACAGTCAGAACCAATGATAAAATAAAATAGGGTGTGTGTGTGTGTGGGGGAGAAATAATATAATAAAAACTGACAACTAAAACAGATACTGGGGAAAAAATCCATCCATTACACAAACGGCTGCCTAAATAGGTTTTTGCCATGTGGTGAAATAGCATCAGAGACACCAACCAAGCCTCCAGGGGCAAAGAGTCCCACAATTTAGGTGTGGCCAAGAGAAAACCTGCTCTCTTATCTTCCTCATCTCCAGCACCTCCAGCACCTCCAGCACAGTTGGGGCACAGAGATGGGTATGGGCAGGCTGGTACTGGAGGAGGCAGCCCATAAGGTATCCTGGAGCTAATTAAAAATTATTTTGAGGAATAAACGAAACCACCTTTTAAAAAGCCTCCACATTATAGACAGCTCTGTATTTTAATTTTTAAAATAGCATTAATGTGCTTTCTAATACCATATTTTAGGTGGAAGGCAAAAATACATCGGAGATATCATGAAATTATCCCCATGTTGTAGTAAGAATACAGGCTAACAGTTTACCAGGTTTCTTTGCACAAGTTAAGGAACAATTCTATGGTCCCTGGGACGGCGTTCCAGGAACACAAGATTTCTTTGGATTCCCCCTCCTGAAGTCACAGACAGTCCAATCCCCCTCACAATCGCCACAGAAAGAACAGCAACTCCTATTTTCAAGGTTGCAAAAGCGACCTCAGATGATCTCATAGAGGTCAAAGTGGGTGTTCTTGTGGCCTCTCCTGCCCCAGCAGTGTGACTCGACTAAACAGGCTCAGAGGCCTGTCTGGGGGGGCGGGGGGAATGAGAGGAGGCTGGAGAAGCAAAAATCACCTCTGTTGCTTCTCCTGCTCCGTTGGCACCAGCCCAGCAGGGCACAGGAGCCATTTAGCCACAAAGTGTGCAGGACCAATCGCACAGGGAGGGAACTCTGCCTCAGAGTTAGAGTCAGGTAGTAAGAGAGAAATAGTTACTTACATGTAGTTCCTGACAGAGTCAGGAAGGAGGACAACGCAGCGCTGACCTTCCTTCAGTTGTTTAGCAGCCTTCACAGCAACAGACATGGCACTGCCCGAACTGCCACCTGTCAAAACCACATTGGACCCATTTTAAAAAGGGAGATGTGAAAGGAGACAGAGAAAGGAGCTTAAGGTCAGCATCTCTTGATCAGTAAGTGAAATACACCTTGAGAGAGTGACTGGGTTCAGACAACACAATAACCAACAGTGGTTTAAATAACTCATGGTTGGTTATTTAACCCACTGTGGGTTATTGTGTTGAGTGCAGGGATTTTTTTAACCAACAGTTGGTTATTTGGTCAAAATAACCCATGCAAAAAAACAACACTGTGCAGAGTTGGCTATCTAAACCACCATTGGTTATTGTGTTGTGTGTAGGGCACTGTTGGCTATTTTGTCGGCCACCATTGGTTATTTCATTGGCCACTGTGTTGCAAGGCAAGAGCAATCAAAGCGGTGGCTGCCGCTCTAGTACAGCCAGCAGGACAGTTTTTCTGCAGCAATGACTGATGGGATACTAGAGGGAGGACTGAGGCAGGGAGAGAGAGCAGGAAATGAGTGAACTCAGCATGGACTAATAGTCAACTCAGCGCTGATCCTAATCCACACCATGGTTGATTATTAAACAACTATAGAGTTGATTATTACCCCACCGTTGACTATTGTGTTATCCGAACGTAGCCACTGTGTGGCCTGTTGCATGTTGCTACCCTATAACTGACTCCAAGGAAATTTTTGCCATGCCTTCCAAAGCTTTTTGAAAATTCAGTCAGGCCTCAAATATATCTTTCAGAATGCACTTACCACACAGCAAACCTTCATCTCTGATTAACATGCGTGCGAAGGCAAAAGTGTCCTCATCATTACACTTATACCATTTGTCCACCACCTAGAAGAAAGATTGGGGGAACAAAAGCCATATTATTATTGTTTATTTCATTTCTATACCGCCCAATAGCTGAAGCTGTCTGGGTGGTTCACAACTATTCAGTTAAAATTCAGCATAAAAATTTTAAAAATATACAATATTTAAAACAGTTTAAACAGCTAAAAGCGCTTTCAATAAAATACTAGACCTGTTCAGACAGCTGTTCAACAGTGAAGGGAGCACTGTAAGCCTATTAGTATAAGGCATGCACATGGGTGGAAAGAAGGAAGGCGCTTGACTTACTGATCTGTCCAGAACTGTAGGGATGAAATCGTATCCGATCCCTTCCACTTCATAAGTAGTCTTGTCTGATGCATTTAGTCCTTTAGGATCTGCAAGGATGGATCCTTCAGGATCAACACCTATAATCTGCAATACAGTGGGAAGATTGAGCCAGTATTTTTGTTTTCAGAATATGGCTATCTAAATAGCAGTGTTAAAATCACAGTAGTGATTGAATCAAAACTGTTGCACCAATTGGGGGGTAATGTTTCCCCTTCATTTGTGCCTTGGAAAATGCCCAAGTTTAAGTCTATCATTTCTTTTAATGCCTGTAGGAAAATCCCATTGCTCCTAGACTGCTTTTGTTTGGCTGAAAGTCAAGACATTTAACCTGGATCCCATTCAGATGCTAGATCTCATTATAGAATATATATTTTGTGCCAACAATCTAAAAGCGGCCACCTCCAAGTGACACAGAGAAGAATGTTATATTATATGCCTACTGATGTACTTCTCCATGTCTCTCAAATAGCTGTGTAAGGAGTAGAGTTCACAGTACAAGGCAGGAAAGGAAAGAAGCCCAGCATGTTTTTACTACACTTAGTAGGATCCTAAGTGTTCTATTTCCTGCCAGGATTAAATTAATATCTAGGAGCCAAGCACAAACATAGATTTTAGCAGTCTCTGAATCTTTTTTAGAATGTAGTCTGTAGGCAAGGATTGCCCTTAACAGCTTAATCTTTGTATAATACCAAGAGCTGAGGCACTTCATAAATAACTACTCTTACCAAGAATTTTTTTCTCATTTAAAAGGTCAAGACTGCTTTCTCTTAAAAGGCCAGGATCTATCCCTTCTCAATCAACCCAGAGTGCAGGACATGGAATAATGGGCTCAAGCTACAGGAAGCCAGATTCCAGCTGGACATCAGGAAAAACTTCCTGACTGTTAGAGCAATACAACAATGGAACCAATGACGTAGGGAGGTGGTGGGCTCTCCCACATTAGAGGCATTCAAGAGGCAGCTGGGCAACCATCTATCAGGGATGCTTTAAGGTGGATTCCTGCATTGAGCAGGGAGTTCGACTGGATGGCCTTATAGGCCCCTTCCAACTCTACCATTCTGTGATGCTATGAAAATTCAGCAGAACTGATACCAAGAAAGGAGTTAAAGCAGGAAATGTACTAGGTAAGGGGCAAATCAGACATTCCATACAAAATATATGTAAAGAAGCCCTGACTACTTCGTTTAGACAAGATGAAAAGCAACCTTAGGAGGATGTGATTTTGAACGGAAATGCATTTGGGTGAGCTTAACCCTTTCCCTGGCAGGTCTTCCTGCTCAAAATTGTTCCCTGGTTGCTTTTTCTTCCTTGTGGAGTTCCAGTTTCATATTTACCTTTGTAAACACACATCTGGAATCCTGTGGAAGAAAAAGCAATTTGTATGGGAGGACAATTTTGAGCAGTAAAATGGCCATCAGGGAAAGGATTAAACACTTACCAATACGGCACAATCATATGCATGTTTAGACAGAAAAAGGTCCTACAACTCCCAGCATTCCCCAGCTACTCATGCTCAATGTCTGGGAAGGCTTCTATAGGAGGTGAGTGTGCAACTGCATATAGCCAATGCATGGGATAAAGGGTACACATCTTAGGTACTACTGTACAGAAGTGGGTAATAGTACACAGGGCACCCTCACATTTAAAGCAGGTTAACATAAACACAATGCTGCTTGACTCAGTTGTGGGTGAAGAGTGCCATAACATTTCCCTTTGTGTTTGGAGATAAGAGCTGGCTGACATAAGAATATTTTGCCCGTTTCAGCAGTCCCAATTTTCCTTAGGTACAAGTTCAAATGGATAAATATAGCACGAAACAGGAAGATCAAGGATATGGCCAGTGGAAATTCTTAGCATTGTGACAGCAGTGCCTTTTCCATCCAGCCCCATCTTGGAAATTGTCATAAGTCACTTCTGTGACCACCTCGTTGATGCACTCTATTTATCCCACAAAAATGTATACAGCCAAAATTGTTTGCATGGAGAAGAAGGTGGCCAGTTAGTTACGGGCCATCTGCCATTGGCTGAGCTTATTATTGGGCCTAATCGGAAATAAGGAACACACTACAATTTTAAAAAAAATGATAGCTAAACAGTGACCGAGGTTGCCTAGTCTGAGACTTACTTTGCATTCAGGGCATTTCTCCTTTATTTTTCGGGCAATGCCAGTGATGGTGCCCCCTGTACCAGCTCCAGCCACAATCATGTCTACATTGCCTGTTAGAGAGGCAGGAAAACATAGAAACATTTAAGACACACATCTGAATGAACGACCAAAACCAATTTTATTTCACCTTACCTAAAAGTCAAGATTGCTTTCTCGTAAATTAAAGCAGAACTGATATAGGGAAATAATGTATAATACGGATGTTAAAAGCTAGTTGTGTTAGAACCGCTATCACCACCTCCTTTTCATGTCACAAGACTGGTACCTATTATGATGAAGGAAATCGATTTATTGTTTTTATTTATTCTTTGCTTGTAAACTGATCCAGAAGCCATTTTGGCCAAGGAATGGGATAAAAACACTTCAAATAATATATTAATGTTAGTATTCAAACCCTGTACTTTACCAGCCTATGGGGGTTTCGTGGCCATCACAACCTTCCATATACTAGATATTTTATGCATAAGAATTTCTGTACAACAGCTTTCAAATGTCTCCACATCACTCAAGGCTGCTTACACCAATTACATAAATTAGATATGGCTCCTGTACCTTTTCAGGTGGCAAAGAAGTCAAAACAATAGCATCTTTTCCCTTCTATGTAACAGGAGAAACTTCAATGGTCAAAATTCTGCCTTCTCTCCGACTATCGAAGGCATAGGAGCCTGAATGCCACCATCTCCACCTTTTATTCAATAGTTCTATGCTCATTGCTTTATTTAATGTACAACATGTTACAAAGATGTGTTCAAATATTTTTCAAATAGTAGTTCTAATATTTTTCAGATAGTAGGAACTAGCAATTTAAGTCCGCATTCTAGACACAGGTCATAGTCTTTTACCCAAATCTAGACTAAGGATTATTTCTCAACATGGCATAAGCAAAGGACACAAGATTGCCTTAAAAATACTGTGATGTGGGAGCTCCCTCTGCTGGTTCCAAAGCAGCAAATAAAATAAAATAAAATAGGGAATCCCCAGTACATTAACTGAAGCCCAAATTAGTTATTCATTATACGGAATGTCTGGCTGCCCCTCACCCACATCCATACCCCATATCTTCCTGGTAATGTTTAGTTAAAGATGACGGGTGCCGTGATATCACATTCGGAAGTTCTCTGTTAGCCCATTTCATTGGCTGCTGTTTGCAGGAAACTCTTGAGTATGATGGCATTACATCGCACACCTTAACTAAACATTAGCAGGGTAATGTGGGAGAAGATGCAGACTGGGGCAGCCATGTGTTCTTCATGATGTGTCTTTCAGCTGTGGGATAGCGACCAGGCAGTGAGAAACAGAATTGAGTTGCCACTTTTCTTGAGATATAGAATGACAATGCCTGCAAAGTTTATTGACTTACAAAAATGCCCAGCCTGCCCTGCCCTGTTATGAGACCTTGAGGCTCATAACAAATGCATAAACAAATAAAGCAGTAATTAAAATCTGAGCTGCATCTATCCAAATGCATGTGGACAGAGAATAGGCTTTTGGGATGGGAGACCAAGATCCAAGTCCCTGCTTGGCTACGAAGTTCTCTCAGTGATCTTGGGAAGTATGATCTCATAGGGATGGTTGACACATGATACATATTGCAGGCATACTACAAGTACTCATGGCAGACTCGATAGCATGGTGTCCTAGGTAATGTGCAGAGCAGACATATGGCGCTTCCCCCAAAGGCATATGCACTTAGCACAACTACCAAACTACAACATGTTAACAGGCCCTCAGCCTAACAAGCCACATGGAGCTCTTGTGAGAATAAACATGATAGGATACTGTAAACTATCCCATGCACCAAAAAGTGCTGTAGGCAACGTATAGAGCCACATCTTTTCAATGTTTCTCAGAACTGCCCATTTCTGCAAGCTTGTCAGATGATGAAGAGAGGTGCTACTCGCGGGCTGAACATACATACCTTCACACTGCTGTAGGATCTCCTCAGCAGTTGTATCATAATGGGCCAAGGGATTACTGGCATTGCGGTACTAGGATGAAAAAGAAAGGAGTATGTAGGGAATCACAAAACAAACAATCCAGCAAGTCTAGAGAGTGTGCTATATGCTGGGACACACATTGACTCACACGTTATATTGTCATTGGTTTTTAGTGGCTATTTTTATTGATTTCATTGAGCAGAGGCTCATCTCACGTACCCACAAGACCATGGGAGAGGGACTTTTTTGGCAGTGGCCCCGCCCCTCTTGAATCAGCCTCCACTGGAGATTCATCAGGCCTCTTTTTTGCAGGTCTTCAGGACAGCTCTGAAGACCCACTTGGTTTTGTTGGCTTTTCCTTGAACTGCATTTTTAGGCTGCTGGTTTTAGTTGGAATTGTTGGTGTTTAACGTTTTTATTGATTTTTACTGTTTTATTGTATTGTTTCTTTTATTATTTATGCTACCTTGGGGTTTCAACACTTAAAGGTAACCTAAAAATAACTTACAATATATACGTTTTGTTGATGTTTTATCTACCTTGCTTTTATATTTTTTCTTCTTTGTATTTCATTGCAGTTTTATTATTTCTGTTATGTTTTGCTGTACCTGTATTTTCACTGTTAGCTGCTTTGAACATTGTTTGATGGAAAGACGGGAGTGCAAATTAAATAATAATAATAATAATAATAATAATAATAATAATACGTTTTCAAACAGTATTAACCAAATGCTGGCCCAATAAAGCAACCTAAAATTACCCCAAAGTAGAACGTGAGATATTTCTTTGCTGCAATACAATTACGATCCAAGCATCACTTAACCAGTGAACACGCTATAGGTGGGTTATCTAAATGCTATGCTATTATTATTTTTAGTATAAACGTTGTCAGATGGATTCTCATGGTCTTTACATGCCAACATTTGCTCCTTTCTAGTGGCTAAAATCCCCACCCATAAAAGCTAGTCCACAAGAAGTTATTGCACTTAAGTTCAATTGGATCAATCCGCAACTAACCAGTCCTATTGACTTCAATGAGGCTAAGCATGGTTTGGCTGCTTCCTATCACCTAAAGTAACTGCACACAGAGAACACATGGGCACCAGTGGACAGAAAGCATCGATCGTTGCTTCAAATTTCAAATCCAAGTTCAAATCAATGAGGCACCAGGTCACCTCAGGTAAGTGGCTTTCAACTTCAGTTTCCTGTCAATAATGACCTTCACACAGTTTCACAGCGTTGTTGGAAGGATGAATGAAAAGGACTGTGTCCCACTTGGGACCCAGCCATCTGCTATCCTCTGGGGCTGCTACTTTACCTGATCCAGGATGTGGGAGTTGGGGATTTCATTTCTCAGTCTCCACGCCACCCCAATGTGAGATTCTGGAGAATCAAATCTAGCAGTAGTTGGAGTCCTCACGATTTCAGCCCCAAGAGCACGCAGCACATCCACCTGATTTAAGAACCGGGGGGGGGGGGGGATTTAACAAAATTAATGTTGTTGGGCAATGTTTACAGAAATGAAAGATTACCTATGGAATTTTTTTTTTTACTGTCCGCTCCAGGTATTGTTCTGGATCAGCTATTTTAGCCACAGTTAGAAAACTGACAGCATAACATTCACTTCATTCGGCAGGGTGACGTCGGTCTAAATACTTGACTTTAATAAGTCAAGTATTTAGACCGACGTCACCCTGCCGAATGAAGTGCCATTCACTTACTGATACAGCCAGTTGGATATATCGATTCCCTATGGCAGCTTTCCCCAACCTGGCAACCTCCAGATAGTTTAGATTTCAGTGTCTATCTGCCCCAGCCAGCCTGGCCAATGGTCAGAAATGCTTTGTGGTTTGTTGTCCCAAACACCCTGAGGGCAGCAGGTTGGGGGAGGCAGCCCTGAACAGTCAACGGCACTGCTGGCTTGCAATACCCCAGTAAACCAATTTCGCAACCAAGTGTTGATCCGAAAGCATCTGAAATGACAAGCAGAGCTGACCTTCTCCATGCTCATTTTCTCTGGCATCACGATGATACAGCGGTAGCCTTTCACCGCAGCTGCCAGGGCCAGTCCGATCCCTGGAACCAAAAAAAATACAGTTCTAGAAGAAGCCATACTTACTGGTTTTACATTTCAGACCTCTTGACTTGGAGGAACAGGAAGCTGCCTTGGACTGCGTCAAACTATCGGTCCACTTAGCTCAGTATTGTCTACACCAGCCTCTCCCAGTGTGCTGCTCTCAGACTGCAACACCCACCATTCCCCAGCCAGCTTCATGCTGGCTGGGGGATGCTGGGAGTTTTAGTCCAACCCACGTGGAGGGTTCTCCAGGGTTTTGGACAGGAGTCTTTTCCAGCCATACCTGAAGATGCTAGGGATTGAACCTGGCACTTTCTGTATGCAAAGAGTGTGCTCTTACGACTTCCCCCAAATTTATGCCCTGCCATTCTGGACCAACTAGGCCCCCACAACGATCGATAGGGCAAGCTGGTTTTAAATTTTAAAGAAGTGACTTCACCATTTTGCCAGGTGATTGGCTGCATTTAAAACAACAACAAAAACCAGTCAATACATTTCCAGTGGTGTGCGCACTTCTTTCCCACCAGTGCGCATGACTGCTTAGGATCCTAACCAAAACCAGTACATGCACTTGCTGCAACATAAATGACTGTGCATCTATTATTATTATTATTATTATAATTATATTTATATCCCACCTTTTTCCCAATAATGGGACCCAAGGCGGCTTACAAATTGAAACATGTACAGTTAAAACAAATAACAATATACAAAAGTTAAAAATATAATTAAACATAGTACAATTTTAAAATATTCAAAACATTTAAAAACGTTTTAAATACACATAATTAAAAAATCCAAACTATAAGCAGTACATCCACAAACTCAGCATCTGTCCAGGCCCACAGAGGACCTGGTAGTGGCAATCTGCTCCCCCACCCAGCCTAAAACTAGTTCCTGACCTGGGCAATATAGACACCCCTGAATCACCAGAAGGTATAGCTTAAAAGACAGAAGAAACTCATTTGTACACTTGAAGTCAAATCTAAGCCTATTGCAGCTAGGAGGGCAAGGACCTGTCGTGAAGTTCCACAGGTTCACCCAGGTAATTAATAAAAAGACATCTTTCAACTGAGCCTGTAACAAACAGCACTGCAACACAGTGATCTGTCTTTTTTCTGGCACTGTAGGAGGAAAAGATGTACAGATCAGATCTGAGGAATGTGGAGACATTAGAGATCACAGTGTTCTTTTTACGATAGTAGTTCTGATGTTCTAATACAATTGAGAACCCACTCAAAACCACAGCAGTCCCAGAAGAGCAAAAAGCAAATAACCATTTAGATAGGAAAAACACAAACTGATCATATACACTACCTCAGTGATCCTTACGAACACTCATATACAGTGCGCCAAAATTATTATCCCTTTTATTAGAGATTACAACAGGGTGTATTTCTGTTGCTGCTTAAAGTTTTCTTCAGTCTCGCAACCTCACCCTCAGCCAGAGGTGTAATGGCTGCCACTGGCTTAACCTTCTCTGATATCACAATGGGAACTAAGCAGTCCAAATCCAGGCTTTTCAGTATTAAAAGACCTGAGAACTGAAACTCAGTGGTCCATGAGCAACTCGGGTTAAAACTGAATGTCATCATTCCTTGGAAACCTTGTGCCTTCGAACAATATCTTGATGTTCAAACACCTTTAGATGACAAGGGACAGATGATACCTGCTGCTTATACAATGGGATAATGGGGGTTCAAGAGACACCCGTGAAAGCTGCCCACTGAATTTCTGGCTGCATTCATGCAAGTTACACCAGGGACTCCCTGCTTGTAGTTCAAGCCCTTCAGCAGTATACAGCACCAGTGTAAGGGAGAAGGAAAGCCCTGGAAACCACAAAGCTGTTAACCTAAGAACAACCCCCCACCAAATAAGTTGGAAACACCCACAGAATTGGGATGATTGCGGATTTGCTAAGAACAAGTAACACTATACCAGAATAGCTTTGGATATCCCATTGGGTTTATACAAAATGTACCTTTCCATTGTGCGCACACATAAGTCTCTGTTGAAGGCACAATCTGAAAAGTGTACTGGAAATTGCTAAAAAAAAATTGATAGTGACGGCGGTGGGGGGGGGGGGGGGTAAAATGGCCAAACATTAATTTTAAAAAATAGCTCTTATCAGCAAAACTAGCTCCCCCAATGGCCCTTTCTACACCTCTCGATGTTCCAGGAGGGAGGGGGAGGCTGTTGCAATATCCTGATATCCCAACATACACATCTGGCATGCAATGTCCGGGAGGAAGCAGGGACGTCACGGCTACCATTTTTGTTTTTGGAAGCAGCGGGGGCGGTTGCACAAGAGCGAGGCCCTGCTTCAACAAAAAAGCAAATAAACCTTTTCCCCTGAAATCAGCCCCCAAACCCCCTCCCTGCCATCCCAGGGGTGGAGAAATTGCTGCCACCCCCTCCCCTGATGGGCACGGAGCCACGCTGCACGGCTCTGTGCCCATTTCCGGTGCTGCTCTTATAAGTAAGCAGGCAAATGGCGGGATGGCCGCCCACACCTCCCGTGGTCTCGGGACTGCTGGAAGATTTGAGTTTTCCCAGGGTTTCTTTATCCCTGGGAAAACCCATGCCCATCCCCACCAGGGAGTCCCTGTGTGTTATTTGGATGCACAGGGAGCATCCAGGGATGACCCCAGGAAAAAAGGCCAATGTAAAAACGGCCAGTGTTTCTCATTCAGTTTTGTAAGCACAAGGAGATGAATCACTTTTGTTTACATCAGAGCCATCAGTTTTGTTACCCCACTGATTTCACTGGGGCAGAGTTAAGCACATCTTTAATCTTTTAATACCTGTCAAGATGCCTTTGGGTTTTTTTTGGGGGGGGGGGGAGGAATAGAGATATCTGTTCAGCAGTCTATGTCCCATCTTCTGCCCTACCCCTCCAATACCATGGTTCAGACTGCTCTCAATCTGAGATACCCATACCTGTGTTTCCTGAAGTTGGTTCAATAATAGTATCTCCAGGTTTCAAAATGCCATCCTTTTCAGCATCTTCCACCATCCTTAGGCTGATTCGGTCTTTCACACTTCCTCCAGCATTAAAAAACTCACATTTTGCCACTGGAAACCACAAAAACGACATTAAGCACAACACGTTTCAGCTGATCCAAAAAGGAGGAACATCAGTTCTCAGTGAAAGAATTGGTGATCATCATTTACATCTAGCTATATTCCAGGAAGGGGCCTATCTGGCCAATTTAACATTTTCCATCCACACAGGTAGCCCATGTGACAATCCTAAAAAGCTTTTGACAGATCAGCTTTGAAGTCAGCTCAGGATTAGTCCAATGCTGTATTGCTCTCTTAAACAGGCAAGTGACTTGACAATCAAGTACTAGACTAATATAAAACTTGCTTCTCTACTGTTATTTCTCTACAGCTGACACATGCACATTCTATAGATGGGTGAATCTCTCAAGTTTGATTTCACTCAATTTCTCCATTTTCCAGTGATATGTTCGTTCCTTCCTGATTCCACACTGGACTGTGAATTTTGTTTTTAGTCCGCATGAACATTTGAAAGCATTTTGAAAAAACAACCCATACACATTTTCTCCAAATGTAGACCTTTTTGTGCATGCCTTTGCAAATGTACATATTTTCCTCACTGAATAAAGTGAGAGTTTTGTGCATTTTTGCAAATATATACATTTTTGGTAATATCAGAAATGTTGGAAATGTATAGATTTCAGCAGCAAACTGTGTTCTGGTTCTTTTTTAGGCTTGGGAAGTATGAATTTGGCATATTCACACTGAAATGTGATCAGAACACGTTTCTCACCCATGCTGCAACCCCCAACCCCCAGAAATTGCTTTCCTAGGGATGGTTACCCTCTACCCACTACCACACCCATAGGACTTCTGTATTTTCTTATCCTCTTCTCTCTTCTCTATGATTAAGGGATAGCTCAGGCTTTTTAAGCCCAGCTGGAAATACTCAGGCTGGAGGATTTAGTCCATTGCTTGCCAGTTCCCAAGCACTGCACTTAAAATGGGGCAAATGTACAAAAAACCCAATTGAGCAGGTGGCTACATTGCTCTGGAAAAAAATATGTAAAAAGCAAACGCTACCCAAATCTTGACTGAACAGGTCCTTCTTGCTCATAGACCCTCCTTGATGGTTACTGTGCAAATGCTTGCATTTACAACACCAGCTAACCCTCAAAATACTTACAGAGTTCGCATTTAAGTCCAAGTTGCTTTCCAATCTTGTTGATTCGTACCATGGGAGTGTTGCCAATTTTTTTGAGGATGTCTGGCAAAATATTTGGAGCCTTTGATCTAAACCAGAAAGATACAGAAACATATAACAGGGATCCTTAATATTTATTTACTCCTTAAACCCCAAAGCCACATATTAGTATCTAAACATGGCTTACAAAAATCAAACTGCATTAGTGCGCTGGACAACAAGAACAACAATATCCAAGCAGACCCTGTCTCAGCAGAGGGCTCCATTGAATGTCCACTTACAACGTAACATGACGATGGGGTGATTCAGATGGAGATTTCCCAAGCTCCCAGGTACACTTGCTTGGGGCGTCAGGCCTGATCCATTTCCTCTCCTTCTCAGGGCTGTTACACGTCTCCTTCTCCAGGTTTCCATTGGGAGTGCAACTTGCTGAGATGTGAGAACAAGATAGTGCATTCATTTCAGCTTCTGCAGGGAGCGATGGCATTGTAACCTTAGAGGGAAAAAGAAACCGATCTTATTATGACTCAACATCTGCAATAGACAGCCCTTCTCTAAATGCAAACTGGCACATAACTATTAGCAAGATAGTCCTTCTCTAAATGCAAACTGGCACATAAGTGTTAGCAATCTCAATTTCAAACAAAACAAAACTACTAACCTCTGCACAAAATTTACTATGTTTCACCTGCTACTTTCAAACCACTCAGGGTTTTGAAGGCTAAGCAACACAGAACAACAATTTCAGCCTTTAGCTGACTATTGAACTTGTTTACTAAAAAAAATTCCTCCAAGTTAATGCAAAGACATAAGAGTACTACTGATGTAATGGCCCATTTTAATGGCACGGAGCTTTGTCAGATAATGTCAGAAGTATTCTGTGATTAATAATAATAATAATAATAATAATATAATAATAATATTTATTTATAGCCCGCCTCTCCCTTTGGATCGAGGCGGGGAACAGCAACAATATAAAACACAAAAATCACAACAGTTAAAATCTTAAAAGCAAGAGAAAAATTCAACATTAAAAACATCTTAAAATTCGTCTGGATAGACCTGTCAGAAGAGGACAGTCTTCATGACTCTCTTGAATTCATGAAGACTGTCAATTTGTCTAACCTCCTCCAACAGACCATTCCATAGTCTGGGAGCGATGGAAGAGAAGGTCCTCTGGGTAACACCCGCCAGCCCAGTTCTGGCTGGCTTGAGTAAATTCTTCCCAGAGGACCTAAGTGTGCGGGGCGGATTGTACGGCAGAAGGCGATCCCACAGGTACCCTGGACCCAAACCATGTAGGGCTTTAAAGGTAATAACCAACACTTTATACTTCGCCCGGAAACTGATTGGCAGCCAATGAAGAGATTTTAAAACTGGTGTGATGTGATCACCCCAGATGTACCTGTGACCAAACTGGCTGCCATATTTTGAACAAGTTGAAGTTTCCGGACTAGGCACAAAGGTAGCCCTATGTACAGCGCATTGCAGAAGTCGAGCCTCGAAGTTACCAGTGCGTGCACTACCGTCTTTAGGTCTTCCAACTCTAGGAAGGGGCGCAGCTGGCGTATCAGCCGAAGCTGATAGTAGGCACTCCTGGCCGTCGCATCAATCTGAGCTGTCATCTGGAGCGACGGATCCAGGAATACCCCCAAGTGCGAACACAATCTTTCAGGGGGGATGTAACCCCATCCAGAACTGGTTGACACACCTCCAAGCCCAGGTTGGGGCCTTTGACAGCAAGCACCTCCGTCTTGTCTGGATTCAGCTTCAGTTTGTTTTTCCTCATCCAGCCCATTACCGCCTCCAAGCATTCATTCAAAGGAGACACACTATCCTTAGCTGATGATGTTGTCGAAGGCATAGAGAAATATATTTGGGTGTCATCAGCGTATTGATAGCACCCCGCCCCATGCCTCCGGTTGATCTCTCCCAACGGTTTCATGTAAATATTAAACAGCATTGGGGAAAGGATAGGACCTTGTGGTACACCACATAGCAGCTCCTTTTTTGAAGAGCAGCTATCCCCAAGCATCACCATCTGGAACCTGCCCGAGAGATAGGATCGGAACCACTGAAGCACAGTGCCCCCGATCCCCAATTCCCCCAGGCGCTCCAGAAGGATACTGCTGAAAGGTCCAAGAGTACCAGCAGGGACACACTCCCCCTGTCGATACTAAGGCGTAGATCATCCACTAAGGCGACCAAAGCGGTCTCAACTCCGTATCCCGCTCTGAAGCTGGTTTGAAATGGGTCTAGTAAATCAGTGTCATCCAAGACTGCCTGGAGTTGAAAAGCAACTGCTCTCTCGATCACCTTGCCCAAAAATGGAAGATTTGATACTGGCCTGTAGTTATTAAGGTCCAGGGGATCCAGGGAGGGCTTTTTTAGAAGTGGCCTTACCACCGCCTCTTTCAAGCATAATGGAAAGCTCCCCTCCCTGAGAGATGTGATCTAACTGCATCTCCTCCCTGGACGACCAGCCAGGAAGGACAGGGGTCGAGAGGGCAAGTCATCTTCTTGACACATCCAAGTACCTTGTCCACATCCTCGGTACTCACTAACTGAAACTGATCAAGTGTAATCCTACTCGCGGAGTCACTGGACACTCCACTGTCAACCTCTGCTATAACAATGGCATCTAAGTCGGCTCTTATCCGAGAGATTTTATCTGAGAAATGATCGTTAAAGGCATCACAGCGAACTGCCGAAGGCTCTAAAATCGGATTCAGGGGAGAAGGAGCCTGAGTTAGACCCCTCACCACCCTGAACAGTTCTGCTGGATGTGAATTCGCAGACGCAATGCGTGCAGAGAAGAAAGCTTTCTTTGCTGCTCGTATTGCCACTCCATAGAAACGAAGATGTTCTCTATGTAGTGTCTTGTCGGATATAAGTCGAGTTTTCCGCCATTGGCTCTCCAGTCATCGTCCTTTCCGCTTCAGCTCCCTGAGGTCTTCTGTATACCAGGGCGCCCTATTAGAAGCGGGCCGGAGAGGACGTTTGGGGGCGATCGTGTCGATAGCCCTAGTTAGGTCTTGATTCCATCTATTGACCAGGGCTTCTACAGGATCGTCGACGATACCAGCCATGGAACCCTCCAAGGCTTTCTGGAATCCAGAAGGATCCATCAGCCTCTGAGGGCGGATCATCTTAATAGGTCCGCCACCCCTGCAGGGACGGGTGGTAGCCGTGATACTAACCCTGACCAGAAAATGGTCTGTCCATGACAATTCGGAGGTATTCAGTACCTCCGCCCACAGATCCGTCTGTTCGGAACTGAAAACAGCATCAAGAGTGTGGCCTGTTGAATGTGTGGGTCCAGAGACCAATTGGGATAGGCTCATGTTTGTAATGGATGCCATGAACTCCCGAGCTCCACCTGACAAACCGGCCTCGAATGGGATGTTGAATTCGCCCAGGACCAAAAGCCTGGGCAAATCCAACACCAGCTCCGAGACCAGTACCGTGAGCTCGGCCAGGGAGTTTGATAGGCAGCGGGGTGGCCGGTACACTAACAGAATCCCTAGTCTATCCCTGGTCTTCAGACTCAGGTACACACACTCGATGTGATTCAGTTGCCGGACAGGATGTCTGGTCAGGTTAAGATGGTTTTTGTAGACCACAGCTACTCCGCCCCCCACCCACTTTCCCTCACTTGCTCACTAACACAGTACCCAGCTGGGAGAGCCTAAGCCCATGTCGGGCCACTGTCATCTCGTAATAGTCTCGTAATAGGCTCTGTCCCCCAACCTCATATTTTAAGTTCATTTCAGAAGCAGTTCAGGCTTCCACTTCCTAGGAACTAGAATGAGAAAAAACTATGAGGTAGAAACACCATAGTGAAGACTGGGAGGGAAGATACGGTGTTGGTGTTACAGATAAAAGAAGAGTTTGGTAGACATTAAGAGTGCACTTACATGCAGGTGCACTAAACTCAAGGGGCAGGTTCCAGTCAAGACTTTTATTGTACAATGGCCCTGCCTCATTGACAGATCCAGATGGGGGAATTAGATGAACACAAGATCTTTGTGGAGCTTTAATAAGCAAATCAGCAGCAAAATGAAGCCTGCAAGACTGGAAAATCAAGAACCTGAAACTCAAGTGTAGGTGTGATTCTGGGAAATGCTACCTGCGGGCAGAACATTCAGCACATGAAACATTCCCTCAAGGAAGAACCCAGGCTTCTGGTTTTTCCAGAGACTGAAACTACATTTATCACCTGACACCGATCATAGGGCAGCTGCCATTGCACAGGAGCCCCACAAGCAAGCAACTGCTTGCACATTGGGCTGCCTTTGCAGACAGCCATGCTCAACGGGTGGATGCCAGACAAGAGAACATGATATCAGGGGCAGGTGTAAAAAAGCAGCCTTGGCCCAATACAAAAACACTCAGTGTGTGAGTAATGCACGAATAAAATTAAGGTGTGCAGAGAAGACTGGCATCTGCACCCAGCATATTGGGCCATTTGCCAGGGCCCAGTAGGGTCAATGTCTTGCCAGGGTCCACCTCAGCCCACTGGGGCTCTCTTGAGGCAATGCTGCTGTGTCCACCAATCTCCCCCTCTCACTCGCATGCCCACTGGTTTACCTAGTGATAGTAGAGGACAGTGGTGTTATTAGGCACTTGAAAGATTTGGGGCCCAAGCCCATAGGATGCAAATCTGCATAGAATTTGCATGTGCAAATTTATATCTATACTTGTGAATTTAGAAATAATCACTAGGACTTATTTAAATTTCACAGAAGAATATACCAGCCTTAGAGAAGAGTTTTGCGGTGTTATGTTGCAGCACATGGGGAATGGGGGATTGAATGTACCTCCTCAGTTGCAATCCCCCTTGAAAAATGCCCTGTGCGTGTCAATCAAACTGAGTGGAGGGACGGGACCTTCCATTTGCACTAATTGATACTTAGGGAACTAGAGAATGGACCTAGGAAATAAATACACATGGGGACGGGACCCCCTGGGCCCCAGCCTAGGGACACCCCTGGTAGCAGAGCTGCATTGAGCTGGGAGGTAGGTGATCGCTGGACTCCTGGCCCATTACAGTGCTGCTGTTGGATAAGCCTGCTCATGAGGGGAAGCTGATTTCTCCCCCACCCCTTGCACCTGTGAGCGAGATTACCTAGCAGTGATGCTGTACTGGGTTGGGAGCTAGGCTGCCACTCTGCTCCCCACCCACTACACAGACACTGCTGCTCCTAGTAGCCCCACTTGCAAGAACAAATGCAAGAGGGAGGGTGGGGCTAGCAGTTATACAAATGCCACCAGAGGGCCCAAGTGGTGGTTGGTGCTGGGGGAAGTGGTTGGCATAGGAGGCCAGAGTGTGGGCAGCCTGCCTAGCCCCCACCCATCCACCCACAATCGGAAACCAGGGCTGACAGATATTACATCACTTCGTTAAACAATGTCAGTATGTTTTGCTATTGCGAGTTCTGTTTGCATTACGTTGCCAAATCTTAAGGGCGGAAGGGAGTTCCAATGCCATTGGGCTGCTTGTCCAGGAGCACAGGTCAACATGCTTTGGCTACTGTCCTCTGGCCAAACCTGATAAAATAGGTGACTGAAGCACAAGACATCCCTGCCCCTCAAGCAACTGCCATGCAGCCAGATATTTTCGAGCCTATATAGCCACCGCCTTTGGGGAGAAAAATGAAGAATATTTGCCGTGACACAGGCCAGATCTACTCTTTGTGTCAATCATTATGATCCTATCATGGTAACACAATATTCCTTTTACACATTTATACCTCGTAGGTCACACAATGGCATTTGTTGCAGAATTGTGGATAATATAGAATAAAAAGCAGAAAATAACATTTTGAAAGTAGCATATGGAATGTGTAATGTGCCCAGTTATCAGTACACTTCAATACTGCTATAAAGCAGTAGTGTAGATCTAACCCAAGTCACCGTGTCCTCTGTAGAAATACTGCAGGAAGTTCATATTCTCGGTAGGCAACTCGTTCATCAGCAAAGTCATTAACAGAAATCTGAGGACCCAGCAGATATCTATTTTATGAACTAGAGGTACACAGCTTAAAGTAAAAGAAAACCGATCCTCCACAGATGCAAACAGGTGGAATTTTGCATTGGTGGGCTATCAGGACAATGGCTTAAGGGGAAAAATGTTAAATCCTAAAAAATCAAGGGATGAACCAATCTGGGGGGAGTGGCCTAACGGGCATGGAGTGAAGTCGGAACTCTCTCGCTCTCGTTAAGAAGCGATCGAAATAACTATAAAATCCCTATTTGGAGAGAATGGATTGTTAATCAAAGATCTGATTACGGGTCCGGAAGCTTTGCTGTATCTGTGGAGAACGAAACTGCTGGATTGCTGCGATATCAGCAGAGAGAGAACTCTGGCAGGCGATCAGTAACGGTAATTAATGGATTTTAATTGGGAGAAGTAAGACTGACTGATAAGACTGGAGGGAGAGACGGAAGTGATTTAAGAGGGAAAAGAGACATTTAACCTCCAGCCGAAAGTGTTAGAAGCCGAAACGTACTTGTTTGATAAGAGCCGAGGCGGACAGCGAAGATTTAGGTGAGGGGTGCAGATTTATGAGTATAGCTTTATGAAAAGAAAGCAAAAAGGTGAAAAATCCAGTGCTGGAATATTATAAAATTTTTAGCGGAATTTTAATACCAAGATTGAAAAAAATATTTAATAGTATAATAGAAGGAGGAAAGACCCCGCCATCGTGGGATCATTCCTTGATTATATTAATCCCGAAACCAGGAAAGGATCTGACGGATCCAGCATCTTACAGACCAATATCTTTAATAAATCAAGACTCAAAAATTTTTACGGCAATAATGGTAAAAAGGATGGGTACGTTTATATATAAATATATTAGAAAAGATCAATGTGGATTTATTTCAGGAAGGCAAATGCCTAATTTAATTGGAAGAGTCTTAAATATAATTAATATTATTAAAAAAAGGAATTTAAAAGCAGGTTTGTTAGCATTGGATATATTCAAAGCCTTTGATTGCGTGGAATGGCCAGCACTTAAAACAATTTTGAAAACATTTGGGCTTGGAGAAAAATGTATGGGAGTGATCGATCAACTGTATAAAAATAATAAAGCAGAAATAATGGTTAATGATGGGTTAACGCAACAGATTACACTAGCTCGAGGAACTAGACAAGGTTACCCACTTTCACCGATCTTATCTGCGATAGTGATAGAAATTTTGGCAAATGTTATAAGGGAGGATGTAAGATTGAAGGGGATAGGAGGGAAGGAGAAGATTAAAATGAATATGTTTGCGGATGATACATTACTGACATTAGAAGATCCCCTGAAGACTGGGGAGTTGATTAAGAAGCATTTGAGAGAATTTGGGGAGATTACTGGTCTACAAGTTAATTGGAGGAAGTCAGAAATGATGTTATTTAATTATAACAAAGAGGAGATGGAGGAAGGTAAAGTTAAGTTAGGTCTTAGGCTTAAAAATATAGTATGTTATTTAGAATTAATATTGCAAAAGATTTAGATAGGTTAGAGGAAATTAATTTTGCAAGTTTGAAAAAACAGGTAGGGGAAAAGTTAGAGGTATATAGAAAATTAAAACATTCTTGGTTTGGTAGAATAGCGGTTATTAAAATGAAGATATTACCTAAGATTAATTTTTTGTTTAGAATGCTGCCGATTAAAATATCGGATGTAGAGTTAAAGAGTTGGCAAAATATGATTAATGCTTATTGCAATGGAGATAAGAGAGCTAGGATTAATAAAGGGTTATGGTATAAGACACAAAAGAAAGGTGGTTTGGGACTTCCAAATATAAAGAGTTATTATATTGCTAATCAGTTAAGATATGTTATAAATAGTATATTAGGGGAGGAAGACTTAGAATGGTTAGAAACGCAAACAGGGGAACTAGATTTTAAATTGCAAAATATTTTTTTAATTGAAATTCAAAAGAAAGATTTGAGGGGACTGGACAACCCGTTGCTGAAAAATATTCTAGAGATCTGGGAGAAAGTTAAAGGAAAGTTAATACCAGGAGACTCTCCACTCGCCCCAGTGGTAGTAGTGGGAAACTTCCCAAGGAATTAAAAGTAGAGTTGGAAGGGAGTCTGAAGGATCAGGAAATTATTAAGTTAAGGAATTGGATGGAAAGAATGATAGATAAGGTGCAAATTAGGGAGTTGTTAAAAGGACAAAAGATGGCTTGGTTCAAATGCTTACAATTGGAAAAATGGACACAGGAATGGAAAAAGATAAATAAGAAATGTAGAAATAATACAAGATTTGAAGATTTAATTGAATCAAGAGGAAAGAAGGAAGTAATTAAAACTAGAAAAGGTTTGACTAGCGAAATATATAGAATTCTGATAGAGGATGATGAATATCGAGACTCTCTTAAAATGATTTGGGAAGATGATTTAAAGGAACAAATTAATGAACATGACTGGGGGAGGATATGGGATGCAAGAATATTAACGCTGTTGTCGATTAGAATTAAGGAGAATTATTATAAGACAGTATGGAGATGGTATTTAACGCCGGTAAGATTTCATCAGATAGATAAAAAAGTGTCCAAGAATTGTTGGAGGGGGTGTCAGGAGGTTGGAACTTATTTTCATATGTGGTAGAGCTGTGAACACGTACAAAAAATTTGGGAAAGGGTGTTCAAAGAAATAAGTGAAATAATTGGAAGTCAACTGGAATTAAGCCCAAAGCTGGCTCAACTAGCAATATGGGATAAAGGAAATGAGAATATAAACAAGAGAGAATTGATAAACAACCTCCTGGCTCCCGTCAGAATAATGATTGCTAAAAACTGGAAAGGGCAAGGGATATATACTAGAGAAGAATGGTATAAAGAAATATGGGACATGGCACTTAACGATAAGCTAACGTGTAAAATGAAAATAAAGAGGGGAATGTCCAGTAAGAATGATTTTGGAGATATATGGAGCCCATTTTTGGAATATGTATTAAGAACTGGGAAGGGGCAAATACCTTCAAAAGAGTCTTTACAATTTTGGAAAGAAGAATAATGTATAATTGAAGGTCTCCTGGGGGGAGGGGAGCACGGGGGTATGTGGTTTGTATTGTATTTTATGTTGTTTTATGTTGTATTATGTTGAAAAATAAAATATATATTTTTAAAAAATTAAGGGATGAACCAATCTGATTCAAACTTAGCATGCCTAAAGCCCTACTTAAGACCATTTACTGTGCCAAGTTTCATCTCTTTAGCTTTAATAGTTATGCAGATGTAAGCATTTTGGTTAATTTCCATTTTAAAAAATCCTAAAAATCAAGGGAACTCTATCTTTAAAAATAAGGGAGCTTTAAGCATTTTGGTTTATTCCCATAGGAGCTCCAATGAGGGAAGGGGAAGGCTGCCACCTCCATCACCATGTCCATCAACGACAAGAACCAATGAACTGGAGGGGGAAAGAGAAGGGGCAGGGTGGGGTAGGCGCAATAGAAGCGGGAAAGCAAACAGGTAAAAGAGAGTTCACTGGTATAGCAACAATAATGAAAGGGAGGAACGCTTGCCGTGCTACTGAAATGGGAGGTAAAAATTGTGGGTGCATACAAGGAAAAGTAGGTGTGATGGAGCCCACAGTCCATTACAAAACATTGCACTGAATGGAACAGGGTACACTCTGTTCCACTATCCATCACACACTGTTCCCCCTCCCCCCCCCCTTATATTCTCTAATTAAAGAGCTACAAGCTTTTGTCTAATTGTTCAGGACAAAAGTATCATGCTGTTTTTCCTGGACATTGTCTCAACACTCCTCATTCCTTATCAGATAATACAAGTGGGATCTGCACCAGAACATTGCAGAGTTGAGTGTTCCTGTTCAGAGATTAACCAACGTAACTGCTAACGACATTAGGAAGGGGCCATGGCTACGAGCGTGAAGAGAGGGCCTGAAGAACACAGTCCATGATGAAGCAGAACAAGACATTATTAAGGTGCAAGAAGTAGCTTAAGATGGCGCTTAAGATCTAAATATAATTGTAATCACAGAACACCATGCTGAACTTCTGTCAACTCTTTAAGATTCATATATTTTTCTGCTCAAATTGCTCTGTATTGGTTTTTCTGGCACCACTGGCTTGGTTCATTGAGACTACTAGAGTATTTAGATGATCCCAGTATTGTAGAATGGCATAGCAAGTGGCTTGCGTCTCCGTATACTGGCTTTGCTGAATACATTATAAAGGCAGGGTTAAGCAAGGGGAAGGGAAAGGAACACGCAAACACTAACAATTAGCTACAGTTGTGTAAATTTAAAGATTTTTAAGGACCCGAGGATGGTCTGCTTATTCCATCATTGAAGACTTGACCTGAACTGATGAGAAAGTTTCAGGATTTGCTTCCACCTGATGCCTGGAGATCCCCTTTTGCTGAAGTTATTGAGTTACATTGCAGTGAGCCATCCCCTATTGTGGTTAGGATGCACTGAGACGCACTGTATGGTAGCCTTGGAGGAAAATCAATATATTTTCTATATAGAGGACTCCTAGAACTACCACTTGGGAAGCATTGTGTAGCTATTCTGTTCTTCCGTTCTTAACAAATTTTCTGTGGTAAGATAAAGATGGAAGAAGCAGTGGGAAAACACAGGTAGGTTACAATTAGAAGATGACGATGTTCAGATCCTCTGTACAGTTTTGTGACTAGAGCATGATAAAAGCCTTGTGTGGAAGCACCCTTCTGGACTGATGCATTTTACTTGCAGTCAATAAAATAGAGTTGTATCTTTTCTATTTTTGTCACGATTTCTGTTTCATGGTCAGTTTAACTCTGGTAAACCCTTACACTGACCAGCGTCAGTGCTTACAATTTTCAACCAATTGAAATTTACCACCTTTTAATTTTATCCATCGGTATACAAAACAAGACCTCACTTCATATAGCCAAATCCCTGTTTACAATAAGCTAAAAAATGGTAGGTTAGCCTGACCTCTAAATATGCTTATGCTTTCCTGGCCCAAGTCAACAGTACAAGATACAGTTTTTCACTTCCAAGTACCCTTTCATTTCTCCTTCTTTGTTTCAAAGGAAGGAATGTTTAAATGATCGCATTAAATTATTTAACTTTTCCTTCTAATAACAGGTTGTTCACATCCTCCTTACCATTATTTATTTGCATTTATTAAATGAATTTATAAACTACTCTTCATGGTTTAGAAAGTATACAACACTGGTGTCCAAAATGTTAAGTATTAATGTTCTTACAGAGCAATTCTATGGCCTGCAGACATTGTTTGAGGGGGCATACAATACTGGAGATTTTCACCTCTGAGGCTGTGCACAGAGCTATGACCTCGGAGGTGAAAATCCCTGTCCAGACCTTCATACCTCTCCCCCGCTCCAAAACGGCTGCAGAAAGCTCCACAATGGCACCTTTTCCAAGTGTTACAACCTCAGAAAAGGACAGGGAGAGGAGGGAGGAGGAAATGAGAGGATCCATAGAATTTTAAACCCTCTCAAACTCTGGGCCTGCCACTGGCAGTACGATTCCATTAGGCTGGCTCAAAGGCCCACCTAGTGAAAAAAACCTGTAAAGCAGGACAGAGAAGTGAAAATTAGGGCTCTGCACAGCCCCCCCCCCCAACCTGCTTTGGAGGCTGATTTGGAGATTCAGATTCAGCCCCAATCCACTCCAGGTCAATTCTGATCCATCCCACTTTGGACTCTAGATCCAAAGCAAGATTTGGAAACCTGATTAGGATATTGCATTTTATCACTGACTTGCATTGAAAAATAGAAATGGACAGAACTTTTTTTTTAGTTTTCATGATAAATGCATTACATTTGGAGAATTCACAACCCCTGTGGAGGTGATCGAACCTGCCAAATTTCAGACAGTAAGGTCCAGTGATTTTTGTACTAGCCATAGGTAAAATTTGCTTTTTTCAAGCAAACCTGTCAAAGCAAAGAGCTATAATTTTGTTGTGCTTCCACATAAGTGCATGGAATTTGGGGATGTGGCATCTGCAATGGAGGTGACTGAACCTTCCAAATTTCAGACAGTTAGGTCTTGTCCAACTTCTGCTATACTGTCTAAGGACAGCCATACTTCCTGTGGAAAGACACGCTGAGTGAGGATATGAATGAGCTCATCACTTTTGCAGTGAACAGGATTGGTTGAGTTTTTAAATGCTTCTTTCAATTTCAGAACATTGTTGTCCTGACGCTGTTGCAATTTAGTGGACAGTTCGTGATGTTTACTTTGTTCTGTATTTCAAAAGCCTATACATTATCAGTCTCATTTGCAATTCTAGTTAGTTCTGAATTAGCAAGAAAGAATCGATTCCGAGCATTCTCGTTAAGTGTTATTCCAACAAGTCATCCGTGTACCTTAAGTTTCCAATTTTGATGTACTAGGGCTTCGTCAGCACCAAGAGCACAAAATGGCACTGAACTTCTCTGTTCACGACCCAATTTCCCTCCATGAATTGCTTCCAAATCTCTGGATCTTCTGACTCCAAGTTTTCCATCTCTGAAAGGTATAGGGTGATCATCCGTGTATAATTCAGTCGATTAAATGCAGAGAAGTAATTCACAAATTCGTGGAGGTATTTCAAGCCCAGTGTCCAATCCGGTGTTCTTACAGCTCTTATGAAGCCCATCATTGTTTGTACCATATCCATATATGTGCACGCTAGTCTGAAAACAGGCTCTCTGGCCTTTCTTGTTGTGGAAAAGTTGTCTATTTCAACAACAATTTCAACAACAAAATATAATTGTACATTCTGTAGCAAAAATAAAGCAAGTTATGGGGTAATTTCAACCACTAATCTTTTCAGAAGAAATGTTCAGGAAATATCATATGGAAACCTTAAAAGTAAACTTCTTGAAAACAATGTTAGGTCCTAAAAATACGTAATGACCTTTTTTGTGTAGAATTGGAGAAACATTTATTAAATATATATTTTTTAAAAAAACACGGACATTTACTTAGATAAATGGGGAAAAGTGTTTGCGATGGCGGCCATTTTGTTTTTCACACGCAGCACTCAAACACACCATTTCCGAGAGTGACATCATTGAAATTATGTCTCTCCAAGGTCAAACAAAGAGATTGAGACCATTCCCACACTTGCATCATCAAGGAGCCCACTGGAGCCTGTTTTTGTACATTTGAGAGCTGACTATTAGGTTCTCAGTAAGGGGGAAAAAGTTAAATCTCTCTTAGGCTGCAATACACAAGGAAAAACAAGTGCCAGGCAAACAAGCAACAGGCTTTTTCCACAGGTAAGTTTCCCAGTATTTATTTGTTTAAAAGGGCCATCTTACAGGGAGCTAAGTCACAGCCACCAGCAGTACCAGCCAGCCACCACTCAGGTGGGCGTGCTCAAGACTGGCACAGTCCCCCTGCCAATGGAGGAACCGTGCAGCACAGCATGGGTGACAGAAGCTGGTGAGGGGCAGCAGCCACAGCAAGGAATGCACTGGGCAGGCACTGGGCATGGGGCAGGCAGGCAGTCTGGCAGAGAGGGAGAGAAAGAGACACACCGATAATGCTTTGTCCCAGAGTATATATTGGACTGTGTAGTACTGCTTTGGCCACACACCGCTTACTTGTACACAATAATGTCCATGCTGCACTCACTGAGCACACACAAGTCCAAAAGAAAAGCAGATACAGAAAGGAAAAACTACCTACACAAGCTAAGCGGGTGGGGGGGGGGGGGGAGGAAGGGAAATAACACTAACAATGGCTATCTATCTAAAGCCTAACAGAAGATAAAATAGGAAAGGAAGGAATAGTAATTGAGAAAGGCGGGGGAGGGGAGCCAACGAACAAGCAGTAAACAAAGCAAGGAAACAAACTGAAGCCTAACAACTTGAAGAGAAAGTTGTTACATTTCCCAGACAAACTGCGTGGCCTTCAGAATTGTCCAGAGCGATTCGAATCAATCCAACCTGCTTCAGACCAATCCAGATCCAATTTGGATTCGGATGAATTTGGTTTGAATCACCCTGCTTCAGTTCGGAAGTCTGATCTGGAAGCGAAGCAACATACAGCCCCAGTGAAAATGAGGTTGCTTACTCCTTCTGCCCTGTCAACAGCAGCCTGACGGGGCATAGGATTCTCTGATGTCTTGAAGACTAGAGTTTTCCATCTAGCAGGTAGCAATCCAGAAGGATTATGCCTTCAGTGTACTTCCAGTGTCTTAGTTCAAACATGGATATGCTATGTCCTTATACTAACAACAGGGTGGTGTTATAGACCCTTCTGTCCACATTAGTCATCCACTCTCCATGGCTTATGACTCCACTGCAGAAGCAAATGCTACTTATAGGAATGTCAATTCCTTCATGATAACACACCACTTATACAAAAGCAAGAACAGCAAATTCAGCGTACCAACTAAGATACAGAAGAAGCAACCTTGTTGTTATGATATATATAGCCTAAAGGCTGTAAAATCTCATGTTGTGAATTTTGCAAAACAAGAAAGGGATATCTATTTCCTAAGGTTCATCAGTTATAGTAATATGCCTGAGAATTGTTCCAGAATATTGCTGGTATTTACAGTATTTATTGTAATTCAACAACATTCAACTTGGCTCCAATAAAAGAAGTAAGAATATGAAGGAACGAATTGGACAAACAAAAAAAATTAAGGGGTTGATCCACCCATGACTCATGTTCCATAGTTTTCAATGGATCTACTCTAAGTATGGCTACACCTAGATTTAACCCAGGGTATTTCTTCCTCCTCTCCTGATCGTGAAAAATTTAGAAGTGCAATAACTTCCATCCATAGTTGCCTTTTAAACTTTAGTGTTTGCTATTACATTTTAATTTTTATGAAATATACAAAACATTGGGTTTTCATACCAAGATCCAAAAACAGCTATACTTGATTGACATCTGGTGACAGACTTCATCCCAAAATATACAAACATATGGAAGGCTGGAATATGCCATGAAGTGAAGATCAAATTTCACACTCAGAAACATAACAAACTTGCAGTGGATTTAAATTCATTTTTTATTTTTTTATTTTTAGAAAAAGACAAGCCTTTTGCAAAATTGTCTCTTTTAGAATAAGTGAAATTATGGTAATTGCTATGTAAGAAATTTCATTTCCGAGCTTTTTCTCTAGAACAAGTTTACTCTGCTTATGTGGGATAATTGCTGAGGCCCACACACTATTTCTATATAATACTCCCACAAATAGCATTGATGAAGAACTTTTAGTTTAATCTGTGTACAGAGTTTAATAAGCACAAGGCAGTCCCTGCTCTTCCTTTTACTGCACCACTGACGATTTCTATTGCCATCTTTTATTTTGTCTTATCTGCTAGTTGACAAAAATATATATCTTTAGCTAACTGTTAGGTCAGGTGCAACAACTTGCAGCTAACTGTCACTGGGTATATCGGAATACAAATGAAAGAATTTATACTTTTTCTTTTAAGATGCCAAATTATACATTGTGATTCCAGTCCAACACAGAGCATGCAGTGCTACATTCACAGATGGTTTTTTTTTTAAAAAAAAAACCTGACATGAGCACAATTCCTCATGAGAAAAAATAGGAAGCAATGTGGTGCACAAGAAGCTTTGTGATATGCTGAAAATTAAAGCTTCGGCTATGGGGCAGCATATAAATGTAAATAATAATAATAATAATAATAATAAGGACACATGGAAGAAATGGAAGTAAGGACAAGTTACCAAAGACAAGGACACACGAGTGTCTTAGATTTTGGTGTCAGGAAACCTGGATCCCAGAATGAACAGAGGGAGAGGAGGGATGCTAAGCACAACAAAATGGGCCTTTTCCAGGTATGACCTATTTAGGGGTCCCCTACAAGTCCCTGAGTAAATCACTAAAGTGTTCCACCAACTACAAACTTCCCTACTATCCCACTACTACCACCTGCTGATTTACAGAGAGCAATAGGATTCTCCCTTTTATTTAGTTAACTGGATGTATCAAAGCTATCATGTTGGGTGGAGGGGGGAAGATATGCTAACCTTAGAAACCATCCTGATCATAACACGGCTAGTTAAACATGTATTTATTTATGTAAACATAGCAAATACAGAACAAGCAGTCATATAATAAATAATGGTTCTAATAAACCTAACCAGCCTTCCCCAACATGATGCCCTCCAGATATTTTGGACTTCAATTCCCATCAGCCTCAGCCAGCATGGAAGCTGTAGTCCAAAACATTTGGAAGGCACCAGATTGGGGAAATCTGACCTAACCTAATATCTCTGATCTCACTGAATCCACTCCCTGACTTCAAACTAACCAACCCTGTCAGCTCCCACTTACAACTCAACTCTCTCCATCCTAATCTCACTGACACCCTGTCTTCTAACCCCACTGTCTCTAATCCTATTCAATGACTTCCACAACTTCCACGAACTCCATCAATCATTCCATCCTGGCCCCTGCTGTCACATACCAGGTATGTTCAAAGCAAAAGGAAGAGGAAAGAAATGGTTGCCCACCCGTCAGTAAGGATGGTGAAAAGCTAGGTAGGACTGCGCACCTCCTATTTTGCCTCCGTCTTCTCCAGAAAGAGGAACTGCATGCAGCCTTCCATAAATAGCATGAGAGATCAGGTATGTAGTTCAAGACAGATGAACTAGCTAGCCTAATCGAGTTCAAGTATTTGGTGCCAGGTAATTGCATCATAGGGCACTAATGGAACTTGATGATTCGGTCTATCATCTTGGAGAAGTTTTGGAGAATGGGCAAAGGGCCACAAATCTGGAGATAGGCTAAAGTCCCAAAATTAAAAAGAAAAATGTGGGGCATGGAGAGATGAGGAGCCAGAAAACTACGGAGAAATCAGTCAAACTCTGACACCAGAGAAGATACTAGAATAGATTATAAAACATTAAGTCTGTAACCATCTTAATAACGAGGCAGTAATTAGAAGAAGCCAGCATAGAATAAATAAACCCTCCCAGACTAATCTTATTTCTGTTTTTAATCTGAACTGCTGGAATGCTGTAGATGTAATTTATCTGGATTTCAGCAAAGCATTTTGTCAAGGAAAGTTTACCCCCTTCCTTGCCCTGGCAGGAGCGAACCCAGTCCGAAGACTCATGCTTCCCGCCGCCCGGTTCCCAACCCAACCAGGGCTTGAGCCAGCACTGGAAATAACCACACACAATTTAGGGACTGAAGCATTTATTTACATCTACACACTCAGTTAAGGCCTCAGTCATTAAAAGAATAAAAAATGCTAGCTGAAGGTAAAATGGGAAGCGTTGAAGGGATGGGGGGAAATTGGATAAGAAGAATTAGGTAGACCAAATCACAATAGCAATCCAAGGCAATAAACCAATTAGTCCCCAATCAATCACACTCCTAAGAGTGTCAAGACTTCCCAGACCAAAGCAGACTAGAAAACAAAAAAACTTCTAACTAAACCACGGCGTTCCCTTGCCGTCCGGGATCTGTCTCCATTCCAAGCGCTTGCTTCCAGAGAAGATGAAGAGGAATCACAGATCTCTGCTTTTAACCCCTCCCAGCTACTGGTACCATAACTATAGAAACCACCCTCACGCTACTTCGCTCGGGCCATCCACCCTCTCCCTAATTCCCACAGCTGGAGTTCAGTAACTCCCTGCACTTCCCATATCTTTGGCCTTGGCAGCTCCTGGGGAGATAAAGCGCAGAGGCCCAGGCTGTAGGCTGGGAACCAGCAGTTTCACTCTATAACATCTCCCTCCAAGCGGCCCCCTCCTTTCTACTTGGAGGCCAAAGTCTCTATCCCACCAACCGCTATTGCAAGGTAGGCCATCCCAAAAGTACTCTTTCTTCACACATTTGACAAAGTTCTCCATGTTATTTTGGCTAGTAAACTGATTAAATACAGATTAGGATATAATATTACCAGGTGAATTCACAGCTGATTGGAAAGCCATGATCAAAGGGTGTTATCAACAGCTCCATATCAAACTAGAGGGAGTTTTTGAGTGGAGTGCTGCTGGATTCTATCCTGAGCCTGGTACTCTTCAACAGTTTAATCAATTGCTTAAATGAAGAGGTGGAGGGAATCCTCATGAAATTTCAGAAGACAGGAGACTGGAAGGATCAGCCAACTCCTCAGAAGACAGAAATCAAATTCAAAGTGACCTTGATAGAAAGGAAAACTGAACTGATTACAAAATGAAGTTCAGAGACAGACACAAAGTTCTGCATTCAGGCAAAAAACAAGAACAAAAACAAAGAAAATGTACCAGTATAGGACGGGGGGGGATACCTCACTTGAGAGTAGTATATGTGAAAAAGGATCTTGGGATTGTACAATAGGAGTCAGAACATGAGTCAGCAGTGTGATGCAACTGCAAAAAATGTCAATGTGATTTTAAACTGCTTTCAGAGAATCATAGTTCCCAGGTTGAGAGAAGTAATAGTTCCTCTTTAATGTGCACAAGCCAGACCTCATATGGAGTACTAAGTCCAGTTCTGGGTGCCACACTTTAAAGAGAATGTAGACAAATCTGAACAGCTTTAGAGAAGGGCAATGAAGATGTCAGGGGTATGGAAAATGAGTTTTACTGAGGAAAGATTGAAGAAACTGGGCAAGCATGGAGAAGAGGAGATTGAGGGGCACATGATAGCACTCTTCAAATACCTGAAAGGCTGTTACACAGAAGTGTGCAAACACTGCTTCCCCAGAGGATCGGACCACATCTAATGGGCTTATGTTACAGGAGGGTAGGTTTTGGTTAAACCTCAGGAGAAACATATGCACAGTAAGAACAGATTGACAATGGCACCAATTACTGTGTGAGCATGTGTGTTTCTCCCTCACAGAAACTGAACAGCCATCATTGGGGGACTTTCTAGCTCTGGATTTCCTACATCAAGCAGGGGGGTGGACTAAATGAACTACAAGAAACTCTCCAACTTTAGGATTCTAGTTCAGCCACTCATTCCAAGATATAGGGGGTGAGGGGAGAGAACACTTTCCGCCAACCTGATATGAACAGCAACTGAGTCTCTGCCAAGGTTCTCGTCTTATTAGGCCCCTCAGATGCTCATTTCATGTATGAGCTAAAAAGCAGGCAAGTAGTAGTGACCAGCTGAGATGCCCAATAGGGAAGGCCTCTATAACAGCCTATCTTGCAATACATGCTAGGGAGGGAGAGTCTTTGCCCTTGTTTTGGGTTCATTGGGGTAAAAGTAACTTTTTACCCTGTTAAAAGTTAGCAGATGACCAGAATCCTTTAACAAGCCTGCCCTACATTGAAAAAATAGTACAACTGAAAGAAAAGTTAAAGCTTAGGGCTCTCCTCGATGTGCTATCTTTCTTTATGCTAGGATAAAAACCAACAACAACAAGGCTGGGTTGCTTTCAAACATGCAATTTCCTCTCTTGCAACTGGAAAGGGCGCCATCTGAAGTGAAATGTGTAGTCCTTTAAACATTGGGTCCAGATATGGCTTTTACAAGAATGCCTACTGTAAATACCACTCCCTCTTTTAAGGATCTATCTCTGTCATACTTATTGAACTCATGAATTGAGCTTGTCACGGAAGTAATTCCCAGCTCTGAGTCTTTCTACTTCTACAGAGTCAGTCTGAGCCAAAACTTGCCCAGTGTTGACTCTATCCGGCTGTTTGACAAAAGGAAGGTCTCAAATCTTGAAGACAAAATATCCAGCTATGTCATGACAGCACTTATTATTACGCAAGGAGAAGGAAGGTTTTCCACATCACCTCCTAGAGAAAAGAGCACGAGGAGCGCGCTGCACAATCAGTTTTGCATTCCACCTTCCTCGTTCCATCCTTGCATGGGCCCTTGAACCTGGATTTATTTCCCAGGGCCCTGAATCTATCCCACAGAGCCCAGAGTGTCCTTTGGTGTCAGTGCGAGGTGATTACTTGTCATGCAGGGGGCAATTTTAGAGGGAGATTACAGCTGGGGTGAGAAAGGCTCACTCTCCCCTTCCAACATGCTACAATACCTTGCACCCACCCCCAATCTTCCCCAGCATGGCCGTTAAGCTTACAACTCTGCCCCCACTCCATATTGGTTTGGGTTGGTCTTGGTCAGGATGCAACTTAACTGAAGGATTTATTTTACTTGAATAAGAAATTAATTTGCTGGCTTCACCTCCTGTGAAATGTAAATAAATCCTAATAATTATTGCTGATTTTGCATATATTGATATAAACTAGCACATGCAGATTTTATGCAGCTTTGTGACCAATGGGACACAAGAATGAGATTTTAATTACATGCACTAATCAGAAGAATTCACTGGCGTAAATACACACATTGTAAAAAAAAAAAGCCTTTTTTAATATTCTTTTCTTCCACATGCCCACTTCCCTAATCGAAACAGCAGATGATTAAAAGCTTAAGACAATTAGTGGTGAAAATCTAAGATGATGTGCAAGTTGTAACAGAGATCCTAATCTGCTGGGAAGCTGGGGTTGGTTTGTCTAGAAGGCAAGGCAAGGCAGAATTGGTGGCTATGGAGACATGAAAGGAGCCCAGAAACAGATGTCAAGAACATTTTAGGGTGGAAGATTCAATTGCATGATGCCATAAGGATAAGAATTATACTCCTCTTTCACTGTTATCTTTTCATGTTCCTGCTCTGGCATGGAATTTGATGCCTAAAATCTAGGGCCCTTAGATTTGAGGGACTTTAGACACTACAAGTTAACAAATCCTCAACTGCTGGACAATACCCAAAGGGAGGGTTTTTTTTCAAAGAGCCCCACAATGCTCTAACTCTAATCCTTTAGACTGTCATGTGTATTACTTCAGTTGTGAAGCACAACATTTTTCTTCTCTCCTTACCTCAATCAGCCATTCCATGCTTTACAACTGTTTCTACATTTGTGATATGTTAGAGCAACAATACTATTTGCCAATCCTGATTTTTAAAACAACAATAACAAATCTGAGGGCATGGGGCTGTGCATTTTAAACTTACTTAAACCATACCACCACTATGGTGACAGGAAAAAAATGGAGTTTGCTTCTGCTGCCCTTATCACCTGCCGCTTTCTGGGTTGTCACTGGCAGGGACCCTGGGCTTCAGAAGCCTGGATTTTGGCCCCAAGGCTCAGTCCTGGCTGTACCACTCGGTACTGCCTCTATTGTCAGTGGGCTGTAACCAAGATGATGCTCATTCAAGAAGCAGAGTGGAGGGAATTAATTCTTTGTGGCCAATAAACTCCAATTGTGGAATCAAAATAAATTATTGTAAATAAGATCTTTGAACAGACATTCATCTAATTTGGCTTCTTGCAACCAGGATTCAGCATCTCTTCCAAGACTTAGGAAGTGCTGATTTTAGAAGGGCACCAAGAATTTTGCTTGGGTTTGCTCTGGATAAACTTCCCGACTCCGTGTAGTGATTTCTCAGGAAAGATAGCTTAGAGCACTACCAGAACCCTTCCACCAATAATTATGGCTAATAGATGTAGTTTAACTTTCCAATACATTTAGATGCCACTTCACTGTACAGCATCTGCAGCTGGAAACTCTAATTTTGTCACGCTTAAGCCAGAGGAGCACAATTCATTCCTGTCTCTGCACTTCAGCCTAGCTTCATCACAATGATGCCTGATGCTATGACAAGACTATGAATGGAAGGTCTGAGAAGAAAAATTGAAAAAAAGACTACAAAACACAGAACTAAACTGACTATATGAAGGCCTGAGAGTTATAATTGTATTCACCCATTCTTGAATATTACAAGGCCATCTTTGAGAATAGCTTTTCCTGCATAATTCTCCTAGCACCCTAAGAACTAAGAACATAAGGAGACCCATGCTGGATCAGACAGAGGGTCCATCTAGCCCAGCATTCTGTTTACGCAGTGGCCAACCAACTGTCCATGGGAAACCCACAATCAAAACATGTGGAAAACACCCTCCCGCCCATGTTCCCCAACAGCTGGTGTACATAGGCATACTGCCTCTTATACTGAGGTAGCATATAGCCTTCAAGATTAGTAGCCATTGATAGCCTTCTCTTCACATCTGCCATTTGGATGTCCATTCTCCCAGTTTGGAGAGATCCTTTTGGAGCTCCTTACAATCCCGTTTTGTTTTAACTATCTCAAATAATTGGGTGTTGTCAGCAAATATGGCCACTTCATTGCTCACTCCTGACTCTAAGTCACTTATGAACAAGATGACTATTTGGGGAGGGACTTTGTCAAAAGCCTTTAGATGTCCAAGTAAACAATGTCTACTAGATCACCACTGTCTACATGTCTATTGAACCTCTTAAAGAACTCAAAAAGGTTGAGACTAGACGGAGGAGTCTTTGCTCTGGATGTCCACTAAGGGTTAGGGTCAGGTTTATCAGCACCATGGATGGAGCTTTCTCCATTGCCATGCCAGTGTTCCCAGGGTGGGTCTCTGAACATAAAAAGTATTGGATTCCTAGCCCAATTCATTTCATCAGGCTTTTGAAAATGTATGATTAATTACTTTCCCCCGCCCTCTCTGGAAGAGATACTGAGATTGCAATATTTTAACTGGTATGTGGGGCTTTGTTTTTCTGTATTTGCATAATTTTCTTTTTCATCATTACGTGCCCCCTCCCATGACTGCTCTTCCAAGTCGCAGTGCAACAAGATCTCCAGAAAAGCAAAACGGCTGCAAAGCACTTTATATGAGCACTACAGGGCCACGGTAGCACATTCTGAGATCTGGAACACTCTCACAGATCATATGTTTAATGAGGAAATAAGATATTAAATTGTCAGAGAAAGGGGGGATCAGATTAAACAAAAAGTAATGTGGTGGCTTATGTCAAGAGTGCTTATCAATTTGTTATGCTTCATGATATTGTTTTTACTTTAAAACCTCAGATCATAATATCAAGAAAGTCCAGGATTATGATAAGCATATTTACATGGAAAGAGATTTTGAAGAAAAAGGTGGGATTTACAAGGAGATATGTTAAAGACAGACCCTTTTATATGGGAGGGGTGCAAGAGAAAGGAATATGCAAAACCCTCTATTCCCCACCCTGTAGAACTACCTCATGGATTAGCTATATTGGTGGAACAGAACTGAAAGGAATACGAGGATGTTGTGCAAATGTAGTGATATTCATCACCCACTTTTCCAAGCAGTGAAAGGTTTCAGGGGTAGTGTTTTGGGGTTTTGCATCCTGTGGATGAGAGAGCACTGGAAAGGCTTTGAACTACATACTTTATTTAAATATAAACAAGCAGAACATAGTGGAGACAAGTACATTCCCAGAAGCAGGCAGTATAACCTGCACCAGTTACCCAGAAAGCAACCTGTGCAACCATGACCACCCATCCTCCTGAGCTAAGGCATTCCAGTTTTCATCTAGAAATTTTCAGCTCTGGATCCAGACTGCAAACTGCTCTTAATTGGTTCTATAGGGAACTGGAGAAAATCACATTCCAAAAGATGGAGAGAGATTCTCAATGGGAGGCTACTGCTGTGAGATAGAGAAGTTGGGGCTCTCTCCTTTTCTCTTCAGAAAAAAAACCAGTGCGCGCAGATGCACAAACTGACAAGGTGCCAGACCACACATAAAAGCTGTCCCATTCAACGGAGAGAGCAGCTCTGCCTCTGAGTAAGCAAAAGGATGATACACATGCCCAGTTTCCTCCTGCACTAAAGTGAATGAGGAAGCCAACATAGTAAGGACTTTGATTACCCTGTGAGTCAAGAAAGGAAGTTAGATGATCCATAGAGTCCCTTTAGAACAGTTACTAATTGCATAGTCCTATGCATGTTTAGACAGAAAAACCATGCTGGGACTTATAGGTCTGTTTTATGTCTAAACGTGCATAGGATCACGCCCTAAGAGGACAGCGTTGAGACTTTCACAGGGTAATGTTGGAAGAGTTGAAAGAATACTGATTGTTTAAACACACTTACACTCTTCCTAAAATCAAAATATTGGAATTGAATGTGAATTCCAAGATACTGGAATTAAACACAATGGAAATACATGAAGATGGCCACAAAATGTTCAAAGATGCATGAAGAGGAAATAGGTTTATCACAACATAATGATCTAACAGACAAGTGAATATCAGAAAACTCATCTCAGAGCTATCATATTCCATCAAACAAAACCAAACAAACCATAAAGTATTCCATAAGTGATACTACTTATCAGAAGTTTTCAGTTATCCAAAATAAATAAGTACTGTGCAACACTATTTTTACAGGCTCGGGTTAGAACCTTATGTATAATCATATCTGTTATCTTTACAACTTCAAAGACTGAAGTTATATTACTTTTCACATGTTAATGCTCATTGGCAGAGTAAAGCAATTACGTGCTTTTGCCAAAAAGTGAATACACTGAACAAAGCCATGACATGAACATCTTTTGTGGCGAGGGTGGATGCAACCTTTCAATAAATCATCTCTTCCATCACTGCATCCACTGGTATATATAATTTAATCCTCATGCTAAGTGCTTGGTAAATTATGCCCCATATAGAATTCCCTTGAACTGCTGTAATAATCATGTAAAACATGTTCCAGCAACCTCATACAATGATTTCATGCAATCCATATTATCTGTTCCATTCATGCTAGGATTTGCTTTTTTGTTTTACAGGAATCAAAAAGTTCAGAGAAATGTTTCATTTGACATATGTCAAGTATAGGTATCTATTATTACCACACATTCTCTTTAGATGCCTCCCTCACCCCTACACACCCTGTGCAAATGCAATGATAAAAGTGCAGAAAATTCTATCATACTTGGTTCCTATACTGTTTGAAGACTGAGAATTCAGATATGTCCAAATGTTTCACAAGGATGCCCAAATTAGTAATCCAATTAATCAAACCAAATGGATAAGAATCCTAATTGCTGATATGGTACTCCAAATAGGTACAGAATGTTATTAGACCAACTCAGTGTGTCCACAAATGGCACAAGCCCTGTCCTCACTTTATGTTCACATGTTGATTGATTGCATGGTAAAGAAGCAGGATTATGCCTGCTGCCCCTGCCCCTAACCTCTGTGCATTGATCCAGAGATGATAACAGGCTCTGCATGAATATTACTGTATACATGTAGGATATCAGGAATCTGGACTATACATCTGACCAGCATTCTGTTCACACAGTGGCCAACCAGCTGCCCATGGGAAACCCACAAGCACTACATGAATGTAACAGCATCTTCCCACCCATGTTTCCCCAAATCTGATGTACTTAGGCATATTGCCTCTGAGACTGGAGGTCTACTCCTCCATGAATTTGTCCATCCAAACTGGTGGCCATCAATATTTCTTGTGGAAGTGAATTCCATAGTTTATGCACTGTGTGAAGAAGTACTTCCTTTTATCTGTCCTGAATCTCCCATCAATCAACTTCATGGGATGATTCTGGGTTCTAGTATTATGAGAGGGAGAAAAATGTATCTCTATCCACATTCTCCGCAGCATGCATAATTTTGTACACCTCTATCATGCCTCCCCTTAGTCTCCTTTTTTCCAAGCTTCCCTCATAAGGCAGTTGCTCCAGCCCCTTGATCATTTTAGTTGCCCCTTTCTACAGTTTTTCCAGCTCTATTATGGTTAAAAGAACTGCACATAGTATTCTAAGTGTGGTTGCACCATAGATTTGCATAAAGGCAGTATGATATTGGCAGTCTTATTCTCAATTCCTTTCCTAATTATGCCTAAGAGGGAGTTTGCCTATGGACAAACTGTACAGGCATACAGCACATTCTCAACTTCAGCTGAATATGCAGAGGCTGCTACTTAGAGATATTGTTCAGTATGTTCAGCAATATATAAATCTATGAAATAATAGAAAATAATAGGTCATGGATAGGGGATGAACAGAAGACAGGGCTAAAAGCATGATCTCACTTCCCTTTCTCCTATTCAATGAGTGTGTTATTATGCAAGAGAGCTGAGGTTTCAGCCTCTAGCACATCTCCGAGGACGCAGTTTGTGGAGGGTGTGTCAAGGAACGCTTATTTTGCTGTTTCTTGAGGCACACCCTTCCCTCAAAATGAATCTTCAAAGATGTGGAAGGAGGTACCCACAGTTTGAGCCATAAAAGTCAACAACAGCTTAATAGCCAGAGTGAACACTATCTGACAAATGCAAACAGGAACAAACTGTAACCAGATAAGACTTCGATAAAATAATTAGGTCTAGGTGAAATAGAAGCTGTAGGAGATTAACTTTTACAGTAGTGTCAAGCTTTAAAAATAATTTCCCTTCCACACAAATATTTGTTTGCACAGCACTTGTAGTGAAGTTGTACAAGTAATTTTAAGGTTGTAATCCAATGCACATTTACCTGACAGTGACCTCCACTAAACGCAATGGGACGTACTTTTAAGTAATCATGGATGGCCTCAGCCATTTCAGAATTTCAAGCCACAGTGACCTCTATTGCTTGCCTTGTGACTTTTTTAAAATTGTTCATGAACATACCTGCATTCACAGTGTACACATTACTCAAAATATGCCGGTCTGATTAGGACATACATTATCTGATAATGGAATACCTGCAACCAAAGGTAATCCTGTTTGTTAAATCTTAGACTAAAATTTCCATGCATAATGGAGTGGGGAAATGTTACATGAATGGATTCCTTTAAGAAAAAGGAAACCTCAAGCATCTATGGAATTTTGCCAGAGTGAAACTATACCCAATATCTTTTGACCTCTAACCTGAACCCTTTAGGAAAAGCTCTCCAACGATTCTATCTGCAAAAAGCCATTTGTAACTTGAGCCTGGATAAGATGTGGAAGGCAGATCCTGTTTCTGATGTCCACGTTGAACAGCTATTATTTCAGCAAGACCGGGGCTAAAATGAGTCTGTTTTCACAAGTTGTACTTGTGAATTAAACAATCTTTAATTCAGCTTTTATATTTCCCTTATAGGCAGCGTAAATACATACCCTCTATCAGCTAGAATGTACATCTGAAAATTACACTCTTTCCATTTTCCAGCCAGTGTTAGTGTATAGATGCATTCCACATTCCAGACTGACGGCATTTTCACTTATAAGGCTTCAATTGTTTTTTTGCTTAAATCGGTCTGTAATACTAATGTTAACACTCCATTTAAAAATGTTCTTGCCATGTTCTATCCCACCTTAATGACACAGAAAGTGTGCAAGTGGCTCTATAGCATGCTTTAGTCTGACTTGTGAAAGCAGCCTTAAACGTGATCTTGCAGCTAGATCCTATGTGTGTTTCCTCAGAAGGAAGCCCCACCAAGTCCTTGTTTGTCTAGAATGTTACATACACTTACCTGGGATTAAGGCCAACTGAATTCAGTGGGATTATTGAGTAAACATGCATAGGATCACACAAGTCAGTTCCCTATTATATAAAAAGAGTCCTGCTGGAACAGACCAAAGACCTATCTAGTTCTGTTTCCCAAAGCATCAACCAGATGCCCAAGGGAAGCTGACAAGCAGGACAAACAGGACATAAGGGCAATAATAGCCCCCTCCCACTCTCAACTCACCCCCACAAGGTTTTATATGGCATTCTTTTGTTTCATTTTGTTTTACAGCCTATAGCCAACCTAAAAGTTCTGGGAGGGGGCACCAACCAGTAAGGGGGCAGGTCACCTGGTTTGCAGACCTTTTAAAGACAAAACTGTAAACAGTTTTTTTAATTATTTGTTTGTTTAAAGAATTAGGGGGCAGAGAAAGGGGCAGCCCCCCATCTCCCCCCCCCCCCCCCAGTTCTGGGCCTGTTGCTTTAATAAGAGAAGCAGACAGAAGGCAAGAATTTTCAAGAGCAGTATAGTTTTGTCTCTGGCAGACTTTTGCCCTCCATCATTTAACAGGGATCTCTTCTAATCTGAAGAGATGGCAAGACCATGCTGGCCCTCAAACGAGAGAGAAGGAACAAAACGTTTTCGCACCGAGACATCTATAAGCAAAGGAAGGGAGAATGGAATTAAGTCCGTCACCTGCCATCACTGACTGAAGAGATGATGCAATCAGAAGGTGAACGAGAAGAGACGGACGCATGCCGCAGTTCCAGAAAAACCAACCCTAACAAAGGAAAATCTCCCAACGCTTTTTAGGATTTGTGGGCTGATAGCCGGCGCTGCCCACATCCCCCAACGCCATTAGAACAACCGCACACCCCGATCCCACCACCTTACTAAGGTATCAGGGGGAAAGGGTGGTTGTTTATCCTCCTCCGGATGCTGATGTTACTGCTAACACTTACTTGGTGGACCGATAGGCAGGAAAGGGGAGCGGGCTCAGCGCGTGGATGGTAAAAAAACAAAACCGCCGGATCAGAGAAGCAACACCTGCTGTCGCCCAACGGGGTGCTCGGCGTGAGTGAATAGGCTTTCCCAGCCCTCTTTAGGTTTTAGAGAAAGACCCGGCGGTGATTGGCTGAGACGGAGGCATGGGGGGGACCCACTGGGCCAATGAGAAAGCAGTGTGTCAGTCCTGGTGCACCCTGCGCAAATTGATTCCTCAGCCTGCACGATGTGCATAAGTAAACTCAGGAAAGTGTAGAGGAGCAGTTATTTTGTTTTCACACGGCATTCTCTGATTTTTTTGATGCCTTGGCCATCTGTCTCGTTGGAGGGGTAGTAATAGTGACAGCTGCTCATAGGAGGCAGTGGAGGAATCTAGGGCCGTTATCACACGCGCGGTTTTAAGCACACTCACCGCGACTTTGATGCCACAAAACATGCACAATTTGGGGTCCTACGGAACTCTTCATCAGGTTGGGTGGTCCAAAAAGCAGGTGATGGAAAGGGGTGGGTGGGAAAGAACTGTAATCAAGGAAGTGGCTACCAAGAAGAGGTCCTTTTCTGCTGTGGCACCCTGTTTGTCGAACCAGCTTCCTGGTGCCTACCCTATGCTCTTTTTGGTGCCTGGTGAAGATCTTTTTATTTTCTCAGGCATTTCGGTCCTTTAACGCTGTCGTTTTAAACCTGCTATTATATCTGAAATCTCTGCATTGCTGCTAAGTTTTATTTGGGTTTGTACTTTTCTACTGTAATTTTAAACGTTTACATGTTATATTGTATTTTGTGGTTTTCATGGTTGTGAACCGCCCAGAGAGCTTCGGCTATAGGGCGGTAAAGACATGTAATAACTAAGTGTGACTCCCTCCTTCCAGGCAGCGCTTCCTAGCAGGCAAACATGTCGCGCGGTTTCCACTCGAAGATGTCCAATCATACCGGAAGCCAGGGGGCATGTATTGCTCTACACATTTTCCCTATCTCTCTGTCTCAGTGCCGGTAGTGAGCCATGTGGAAGCCATGGGGGTTGTCCGGCTTGTGCTCTTCCAATCACCAGCTTCCCTCAATGGTCGGCTCTAGCGTGCGGGGTGCCTTTCTAGACGCCAGCTGTTGGCAGTCTTTATCTTTAAGAGGAGCAGGCAGAGACCGGAACCATTGTCCAGAAGCTGGTGACCATATGAAAAGGAGGACAGGGCTCCTGTATCTTTAACAGTTAGATAGAAAAGGAATTTTAGCAGGCGTCATTTGTAGGCATGCAGTACCTGGTGAAATTCCCTCTTCATCACAACAGTTAAAGCTGCCCCAGCTATACTAGAGTGACCAGATACAAAAAAACCCATCTTCCCTTCCAATGTGCCTTTTGAGTCAGCATTTTGTGTCCCACTTCAAGCCACCGTTTGGGGGCTTGCGTCAATTAGACCACTGCTCCACCTTTTTCTCTTCTCTGCAGATTGAGGGCTATTTCACACCTCACAACGTTGATATCCCTGGTGAAGACTGCCACCTTGGAAGCTGTTCACAAGTGACGGTCTATGAAAGATATTTTCTTTATTTCGTATGCACACGGGGTTGATGAGACACAAGATGGCCGATTTTCTAGCGACATTATTCAAGCCGTGTGAGTTGTAATAGGCAAAGGACAGGCTACTTGGGGAGGAACTGAAGCAGTGGTGGTGTTTTGGTTTGCTTAAAATGAAGTACCGGATTTGGAGAGTACCAGCTTTGATCTGGTCAAACATACCTGAGCAGTTAAAACACACAATAGAAAATACTACCATATCAACTACATTTGAAAAGCATATAACTGTTGGACAAACCATACTCAATCTTGAACTCAAAAGTACAAACCTATTTGCAAGCCTATCCCTGAAACATGGCTCTTACAAATACTGCAATGGGAAGGAGAAATAGGATTTTCATTGCCTGCACAGGATGAATTTGATAACTTGTTTCCCCTCTATTTTAAAGTGGGGGAAACTAATATAAGCTGCCTTATACCAAATAAGATCTAATAGTCCATCTAGGTCTGTATGAACTACTAGACTAACTGGCAGAGATGCAACGTATTTTCAGACAAGTATTTCCCCGCCCGGCCTGGAGGCCATAGATTAAATTTATGAATTTTGCATTCAAAACGTGCTTTATCACTGAGCTACAGTCCCTGCCTCTTTCAGTTAATTAACAGAGTACTAAATCTTCAATGTGCTATGAAGTAAATCAGTTAAATATGAGCTAATCTCCAAGAGTACACAGCTTTGCTCATATTTTGAGATGTTGAACTACTTGTGAATACTTAAAACTTCTATCCTTTCTTCAGAGTATTTTAGCTCTTTTTAGGCATAAGAGTCCTTATGACAGAACTTGCAAAGAGAATGTTGAGGCTCCAACTCAACTGCTAGTGAAAAGTACTTAGATTTTAGCTGTATGTCATTATTTTTACATCTTCAAACTTTACTACTTTATTATGCTAAAACATATAATCTGATACCTGCAGCACCTGCCATTTATTAATTTAACTTCGAATCTCCATTTTGAGATTGGGTGTATGTAAACTACAGTCCTCATGGCCATATTTTTGAGTGTTTCTTCCCCATCCCTTACTTTTTGTACCCTTGGGCCTAAGAAGTTCTGGACAATCCAAAAGCCTACACAATTTTGTGGAATTTTAGTTGGAATTTTACATTCCTACTAAGCTAGAAGTAGCAGCTAGAGCATCTCATTAGTTTTCCAGATGTAAAAAAGAAAACAAAGCCAATTCAGTAGGACATAAAACAGTGATAACTGTCATTAACTGCAATCTCTAAAGCCATTTGAAATGTACTCTACTTAAAGCTACAACCTGTAGCACTTCAGGTTTTGGGAACTGATATTGGATAGGAATTCAGTACAATACTAAGCATTCATGTGAAATTGTCCCTTTAAAATTAATGGAACCTAGTTCTGGGTAAATATGATTAACAACTTTCTATGCAGACTAGAGATTTCATCCACATTGCTAGAGCTTTTGGGGGATTAGAGGGTAGCTGTTTCATATGCATAGTCTTGAACTACATGGTTGGACTGATGAGAAAAGGAATGGCAGAATATTTTGTGGAGGATTCATAGCCAGGATATGAGAGGAATGCAAGAGGCAGTGAATGGTTTGGGCACCAGAGAGGCTATTGGAATAGGAAAAAGGAATACTGGTAGAAATCTTGGTTCTTGAATCTAGTTCTAGAATCTTTAGCTACTCTCCTATGCTAATACATTCAAATTACTAATGTTTAATTTTTTGCATGGGTGACCCTTTCTGGGAAGACAATTGTAGGAAACTGGAAGAGGATCAGTGAAGGCTCTGGTAAATATATTGTGCAGAGGACTAAGAAAGCTTGTTAAACATCCACACGTGCCAAAGTATTGCAACCCTCTGACCAGGCAGGGAAGCTTTTGTAAATTGGAAGTTTTTTCTTCCTTCTCCCCCACTCCTCCTTTCAGCCTAGAACTTTGTGTAAAGAAACAGCATGAAGCTTGAACTCCACATTGGAGATGGGTAGCTCTGAAACCGCAACCCAGTATTGCTTCATCCTCTCCCCTAGCAACACGAAGTTGGTGTGACATTCATGCTGTGTTTCCTGTCTTCATAGGCAGCAGCTAGTAAAGTAGATTTTGGACAGGGAAACCACGCACACTATGTTAAGCATTTGGTATTACTAGATGTTACTGGTAGAAATGCAAATGAAGTGGGGTCTATTTTTGATTGACAGCCAGGCAGCCTGCATGTCTACTTCCAGATTTATGCTGCTGCTGTTTCACAATTGTGTTTTGTATTTGTTTTGTTAACTGCCCTGGGAATCAATTAGTTGAAGAACAGTATATAAGTTGATTGATTGATTAAATAAATAAAATGACAACAATTAAAGGCAAATGAATTGCAAGTGAACTAGCAGCTCTCATGGCCTTATTTCTAAGGATGGACTAACAGCCTACACTCTGCCACTGCAAGTCAAATTTGCTTCATGTCATATGTGACTTTTCCCATCAACAGTTTTACAAGATGCAACTTTAAGCTCATTGCTAGCTTGTTATGAGACATAACCCCCAAGTTTAGCTTAATATACTCATTTCAAAATAAAATAACTAAAATCTGTCTTCTGGGTGAAAAAAAGAACCCTATGAATTTTGGCACAGGTAGCAGTAGCAACTACTCAAGAGTGCTTAGAGAATAGGCTTTGAATTTTTAATTCAAAAATTAGATTTATTGTAAATGCCACATTCACAGATGTTTTAGTAACAAAGAAACATACAGGTTTATGCAACTAAGCATTTTGACTGAGTAAAGAAATGCTCCTTGCACAGCTTTCTCTTAGATGTGCCTAAGCTAACCTAAATAAGCAGACAGTGTAACAGAAGAGGGAAACTTAAACAAGTAACTGTTTAAGCATATTTAATGTATATAATGTTTGAATATATTATATACACTAAACTTCATCCATATCCAAATGTAAAAACCAGCTTATCTGCAGTACATTGCAATTATTACCCCAATCATCCAAAAAGGTCAAAGCAATGATGAAGAGACTTTTTTTTCATAAGAAATCAGTTACGCAAAGAAAACTGTATCACTACAAAGTTTTATTCAGAAGCCCATCTTTTTTAAAAAAATTCCATTATGAACTTGTTTGGTCAATCAACTACAACACTTTCTAACAGATAAAGTAGAAATGGCATGGCTCAGAATCGTCCAGATCTTTCACGATCTCTTGACCGCCTTCTATCACGCTCTCGGCCTCCTCCTCCACCACCACCGCCGCCACCTCCTCCTCCTCCACCACCACCACCTCCACCTCCACGACCACGATCTCTAGATCTAGAGCGACGCTCACGGGACCTCGACCTGGATCTATGCCTGGTAGAAAACAAAAATGGAAACACTGAAAAGCTATCCCAGATTGTTTTAACAAGTTGCGTGAGGAGCAATGATCAAATGCAAAACATTTTTAAAAACTCAAAAGACTTTACACAATGGAATTTACTTTTTTTAAATGTGAGTACTGAAAGCTGTGCTGCTCATACTTTTAGTCAGTAACCATAAAAAATCAAAGAATTGGTCCTGGCAAATAATTGCCCTTCCTTCCAGGTCTTTGAAAATGGCAAAGAAAAGAAAAGAAATGAATCCTTTGTCTACACTAGATATAGGTGCATTACAATAGGGTAATAACAGCACTAATCTAACACAGCTATGTTAGGCATTTATACCAAAACAGCATTAACAAATCAACACATTTATCCTCAAAACATTTAGGAATTTACAGTGTAATCCTGTCCACGTATTTGTATGTTTAATGGTATTTATGGATCACTTTTTTAAAAAAAATTAAGCGATTTACAAAAACAAGTTTTCATACAAGGTATGTTTACTGTAAGTGTCACAAACTCAGAAGGATTGGCACCTATCTAATTTAGCAACTCATTAGAGTGCTCTATTTGCATAACCAGTGTAACAGGAAGGTACACATGGCTCCTTCCATGAACAGGATGCAAGGAACATGAAGAATTCATGTTCTGTGACATTCTTCTCCAACTTTATGTTCCTTACACAAGTAAGGAACATCACTTGCAAGGAGTTGCTGGATTCATATATGAATAATCTCTTAAGAGATTGGTATTTTAAGAAGCAAAGTATAAACATGTAGCAAATAACAGATGAGCAGTTCCCAATTATAGTACTACTATACTTTCTATCAAGATTTAGACCAGCAAGTTCTAGCATAATTGTAATATACACAGCACCCCCACCCTAAAACAACAAAACGTTTGACACACTTTTAGAGCTATGGACATGTTAAACCTGAAAAAAGATACTTAGCTATCTCTTGTGTGAACTCACATCTGTGATATTCCAGGCACTTTAATGGGAAAACGTAACTTTTCATTGATGACAAAATAGGATTATTTTTTGTTTGTTTTAAATGGCCTAGGGAAGTAGCAGGAAGCATGAATTTAAGAAATCAGTCCAATATCCTGATCCTAGACATATTTTGTTTAAAGGGTGCAGTTTTGATTTCAATGGAACTTCCGAGCATGCTGAAGTATATAGAAATTTCAATGGTTTCTATCAGTCTGCAACTGCTATATTTAGAGAATGGTGCTGACCTATCAGTACCAGCATTTAAGTATACTTCTTATGATGATCACAGTACTAGCAAATGTAAATGCAGGTTGCTTACCTGTAACTGTAGTTCTTCGAGTGGTCATCTGTGCATTCACACACTATGGGCTCGCGCCGACGCCGAGCCTCACTTCGGAACTTCTAAAGCTTAGAAACTTTTGGCGGGAACCCCCCCCCCCCCACCGTCCTATCGCGCATGCTCGGGTTCCCGCCTACCTCAGTTCTATGAGACCGCATTCTTTTGTCCCACGAACGAGATAGTTGAAATGTTATATATATATATATATATATATATATATATATATATATGAGGAGTAGCATGGCGACGACCACTCATAGCCCCCAACTTAGCGAGGTCTAGAGGGGACGGTGGGAGGGTTGTGTGAATGCACAGATGACCACTTGAAGAACTACAGTTACAGGTAAGCAACCTGCATTTCTTCTTCGTGGTCTCTGTGCATCAAACACTATGGGCGAGTAATTAGCAATCACTTACCGGAGGAGGGTAGGCTCGCTGTAGAATCTTTACTGTAAGACCGAGGACAAGACTGCTCGACCAAAACTGGCGTCACTCCTTGCTCTGATGTCCAGTTTGTAGTGTGAGATGAAGGTCGAGGCAGATGACCAGGTCGCTGCTCTGCAGAGTTCTGGAATAGAAATTCCTCGATCCAGAGCCATGGAGGTTGCCAGCGCCCTTGTGGAGTGCACCTTTAGGCTGGCTGGAGGTTCTTTCCTTGCTATTTCATAGGCAAGGGAGATAGTGTGTACCACCCACATGGCAAAGCGTTGAGTAGAGACTGGGTGTCCCCTTGTCTTGCCGCCGTAGCAAATAAAGAGGCGGTCAGATTTGCGGAAAGACGATGTCCTGTCCTTATAAAAGGCTAGAGCACGCCGCACATCAAGAGAATGGAGCTTGGTGCCAATGGTATCACTGGAGGCCTGGAAAAACGAAGGAAGCACGATGTCTTGGTTCATGTGAAAGCTGGAGATGATTTTCGGCTGGAATTCGGGGCCTGGTCGAAGGACTACCTTGTCTTTATAGAACTGTGTGTACGGGGGGGCGACCACTAAAGCGCAAATCTCCGAGGATCTTCTGGCCGAAGTAACAGCCACCAAAAACGCTACTTTAAAGGTCAGTAGGCGGATATCGACTGTGGCCAGTGGTTCAAAGGGCTTGTCCGAAAAAGCAGATAAGACCACCGATAAACTCCATTGCGGAACAATTGGTCGTAATGGGGGGTGGAGATTGTGCAGACCTTTGACAAAACGTTTGGCCAAAGGGTGAGAGAAGGCCGAGAAGCCTTGGATGAGGTCATGGCGAGCCGAGATCGCTGCTAAGTAAACTTTCACAGACGCAGCCTTAAGTCCCGCTTCGTGGAGGGAGTGAAGAAAAATGAGGATCTCTGCAACCTCGCAGGATTGTGGCGACATGCCCTTCGAGCTGACGAAGTCTGCAATTTTTCTCCATTTCATGGCGTACAATTATCTGGTGGATGGTTTTGTGGCTTCCCTTAGGATAGCGCTGACTGCTGGCGGTAAGTTTAGGTGCTGCCATCGCGCTGGATTCGCCACGCCATGAGCTTCAGTGTTTGTAGGTCCGGGTGGTGAACGAGACCGCGATTCATTGAAATGAGGTCCGGTGCCAATGGCAGATGGAAGTACTCCCCCTTGGAGGGATGGAGCAGAGGGGCGAACCATGTCTGGCGTGGCCACCATGGAGCGATTAGCACGGCATCCGTTTCTCCCCGCTGAAGGATCGCTACGACCTGGGGATGAGTGGAAAGGGCGGGAAGGCATAGGCAAGTGCCGGCCCCCATGAAGTATTGAAAGCGTCTCCTAGAGATCCCACGCCCGCTCCCGCTCTCGAGCAGGAGGTTTCGCAGATTGCATTGTCTGCAGACGTGAAGACGTCGATGCATGGGGTGCCCCATCTGCCGAAGATTGTCGAGATTGCTTGTGGGCAGAGGGTCCACTTGTGCGCACTCAAAAACTGTCGGCTGAGGGCGTCTGCTTGCACATTTTTTGTCCCTGCTATATGGATCGCTGTAAGGCGGATGCCATGGTTGATCGCCCAGTCGAAGATTCGGAGGGTCAATTGCAGCAGGGCATTGGAGCGTGTGCCCCCTTCCTTGTTCAGGTACCAAACAACTGACATGTTGTCCGATACTATCCTTACATGGTGACCCGCGATGTAGTTTTTGAAGGCGAGGAGCGCCTTCTTTACTGCTAGCAGCTCCAAGAGATTTATGTGGTGAGTCTGTTCCACGGGCGTCCATTCTTCCTGCACCGTGAGGTGGTTGCAGATTGCTCCCCATCCCAGGAGTGATGCATCCGAGGTGATTGTCCTGGAAGGGCTGGCGGTCACGAAGGGGAGGCCTTGCCCTAGGTTCTTCCGCAACGTCCACCACTTGAGTGATTGGCGCAGAGAGCGAGAGACCGTGATTCGGGTCCAGTTTGGTTCTTGTAGTGGGTCGTAGGCCGTCAACAGAAGTCGTTGTAAAGGTCGCATCCAGAGGCGTGCCCATCTGACTACGTAAGCCGATGAGGCCATAAGGCCCAGCAGTTTTTACAAAGTAAGCACCTTTTGCGAGGGCGAGTGTAGAACAATTCGGGCAAGTTGTTGAATGCGTATGCGTCTCGCTTCCGGGAGAAATGCTCTCCCAATTGTTGAGTCGAGGAGGACTCCGATAAACTGTAGTGTCTGGGTGGGCTGAAACACAGACTTTTCTACGTTTATAACGAGCCCAAGCGTCTGTAGGAGCCTTGTTGTGGTTGTGACATCTCTTATCGCCTGTGATTGAGATGGAGAGACTATCAGATAGGTCTATCCCTGTCTAGGTAGGGATAAAGTTCCACTCCCGACGATCGTAGGAATGCACAGACCGTGGCCATGCATTTCGCAAACACTCTGGGAGCGGTCTTCAATCCGAACAGTAGGACTGTGAACTGAAATATCTCGTGTCCGACTATGAAGCGGAGGAACCGTTGGTGTGACTTGTGAATAGGGATGTGGAAATAGGCATCCTTCAGATCTACGAGGGTGAACCACATATTGCGACGGAGGAGAGGCAGGATGGCTCCTAGTGTGATCATCCGGAACTTCTTGGTCAGTAAGAAGTCATTGAGAAGCCTCAAGTCCAAGATTGGTCTCAGTCCGCCGTCTTTTTTCGGGACTGTGAAGTGGCGGGAGTAGAATCCTGCTTGCAGGTCCGAGATGTTGACTGGAACAATGGCCTCCTTTTGGAGTAGGGAGGCCACCTCCAGTTGAAGGACGGCAGAGGCAGGTGTGAACTTCCACAGTCCTGTCGGCGGTAGGCTGGCAAATTCTATGCGATAATCCTGTTGGATGATATCTAGGACCCACCTGTCCGTCGTGATTGTGGTCCAGGCCTCGTAGAACGGAAGTAGTCTGTGGTCGAACTGGACTAGCGGTTGGAGACTCGCCCGGGGCGAGTCAAAGGCGTTGCTTTGTGGAGGGCTCTTGCCTGCTGCGGTGCTGGCGAAACCTGCCTTGAGGGTAGGCCTTTTGTTGGCGGAAGGAGGATTGCGCCGGTTGGAAACGTGGCTGCTGTTGCTGTCTAAACTGCGAGTGGTGCGGTTGATAAGGGTGCTGCCTAGGCCACCTGTGTGGCCGGTAAGGCGGTGGTGGTGGCGGTGGGTAGAAGCCCATCTTTTTTGCTGTCACCCTTGCCTTCTGGATGGTGTCCATTGTTGCATCCGTTGAAGTGTTGAAAAGACCCTCCCCATCGAAGGGGAGATCTTCTATCCTCGATTTAGAGTCCTGAGGGAGATTTGAGGATCGAAGCCATGCATGCCTCTGGAGGGCGATGGAGGCAACCATTGATTTAGAAAGGCAGTCCATTAGGTGACGCGCTGTGGTGAGTTCTTGCTTGGCAAGGGACGTGGCCTCTTGCTGGAACACTTGTGCTGCCCCCTTGATGTCATCCGGTAAATGGGAGTGCAGCGCAGCAACTTTATCCCACAGGAAGAGGTGGTATCGTGCCATTAAGGCCTGATAGTTCGAGATCTTCACGGCTAGCGCCGCTGAGGAGTACACCCGTCTCCCAAAGGCGTCAAGTTTACGGCCCTCCCTGTCCACTGGGGCCGAGTGGGATTTGGATGCTCGTCCTTGTGCAGACTCCACTATAACGGAGTTTGGTTTCGGGTGTTGAAAGAGGAACCCCGCTTCCTTGTCCTGGACTTTGTATAGAGAGTCGACGCGTTTGGAGACTGGCCCCATCGTAGCTGGGGTCTTCCACGACTCTCTGAGTGTGCGCAGGAGGGTTGGAAGGAGCAGCATGGCTAAGGTGGAGGTGGTGTCTCCGTACATTACGTCATAAGCGACGTCTATGGCGGGTTCCTCTGGTTGCTGGATTTCAATGCCCAGCGATTGGGCCAGCCTCTGCCTCTGTTCTGTGAAAGAAGCAACTTCCACAGATGGCGATGCCCATCTATCAGTTCCCACGTCGTCCTCCGGGGAAGGGATGGACGGTGGAACGTCTGCTGAGGCGTCCGAGGACTCTGAGGCATAATCATCATCAGACGGGGAGTGAGGAGCTGTGACTTCCATGCTGGGACGTTGAGGCAGCGAAGTCTCAGGTCGCGGTGTTCCTTGTGTCGGTACCGACGCTGTGGCTGATGGAAGTAGCCTGGGAGGCAGTGGTGGGCTGAACGCGTTGGCCGTCTCGTGAAGTCTTTTGCCTGTGTAGGGGTCGAATAAAGCATGGCGATGATGGCCGGTGCGGGTGGGTTGGGACGCCCAGGATTGGGCAAAGCGAGCAGAGAAGCGGTCCCAATCTGCCACCAGTGTCGGTGATTGGGATCGAGCCCCCCGGTCTAACATGGGACTCGTTGGTGGCGGCGATGGCGGCGGCAGAGGCGAGAGAGGGTCGAACTGGTGGTCCCGAGTCCGATACCGGTGGGGATAGAGAAAGGTGTAGCTTCGATACCAACCAGATGTGATGTGGCGCTGTTGACGCCGACGGCCACGGTGCCTTCGGTACCGAGAATGTACGGTGTCGATGCGTCGATGTCTAGGGGGCCGTTGGATTTGGCCACGATATCGGCAATGACACCAACGCCGCCGGGGACTGAGGTGGACGGCCCATCGGTACCGGTGAGCTCGTCGGTACCGATGCCGGCTTCGGCATCTGTCGAGGCCTCGAGGTCGGTGCCGTAGCCGAGCGTTCTTCCAGCTGCTTCGGCTTCAAGGAGGGCTTGGCTTTGTCTTTCTTTCTATGTGTGCCCTCATCCCCATTTTTAGGGTTTTTCTTATGCCTCTTCGCCTTACCCACCTCTGTGGGAAGCGAGGGCTTCGTTTTGTGCGGGTGAATGGCCGCCTCCGCTGCAGGGGCAGATGTACTCGCTGAGCCCGCAACCTTGGGACGATCGGGGACGTCCACCGTCTCCAGGGCTTTTTTCCAGAGGAGAGCCCTCAGCTTATTCGCCCTGTTCTTGCGGGTCTGCCTTGAAAAATTAAGGCAGTGGGCGCAGGTGTCGACGATGTGCATCTCTCCCAAGCAAAGTAAGCATTTGGAGTGGCCGTCGGACAGAGTTAATTTTGCACTGCAGCAAGTACAATTATTGAAAAGCACAGTCTGTGCCATCTTGAGAGGCCCGGGCAACAAAATTTGGCGCGGGGACGTGGATGGGGGGGGGGGGGGGTGGCCGACAGGGGCTACCTCGCCAGAGAACCCCTACAATGCCAGATTATATAGGTAGGCAAGGTATAACTATATATAAAGATCTATCTATATAGAAATAACAAGAAATTTATTTTTATTTTGTAGAACTAATTAACAGGATAGACTGAAGGAGCAATAGAGAGAGAGAGAGAAAAGGAGAGAGAATCTAAGCTAATTATAAAGGAAAACACTACGAACGGATTGGAAGAAGTTCTCCGTGAGGCAACCAGCAAGGTGGTCGAAAAAGAACTGAGGTAGGCGGGAACCCGAGCATGCGCGATAGGACGGTGGGGGGAGGGGTTCCCGCCAAGAGTTTCTAAGCTTTAGAAGTTCCGAAGTGAGGCTCGGCGTCGGCGCGAGCCCATAATGTGTGATGCACAGAGACCACGAAGAAGAACAAATACATATTTGCTCTCTAGTATATGTTTATGCTGTTCTATCAAAAAACTATGGTAACAGCATGTATGCTGGAAAAAAACCAATTGAGCTATTAGAAACATCAGGAATCCTACAGTGGAAACATATTCCAGATACCCAACAGCCAACCTTTAGGAAGAAGTTACTTATATCCATTATCAACTGAAATGGGATGTGACATAACCTAGAAGCCATTAATTGCTTGTTCTGCCATCCATCAGTTTCCACCTTCATATGATGTGACAAATTAGTGAAATGGGTAGCATTCCAAATCTAGCTTACTCACACGTTCTCCCTGTTTTAGAGGAATATTGCGTGTGTGTGTGTTTAAAAATGGTAGTGTAAACTACAAGTACTTACTTCTTGCGGCGGCGGCCATACAGCTCACGTCGCAATTCTCGAGAAATGGGTTTCAAATGCATAAAGTTACAGAAACCTCCTCGTGTACATTCCCTGGGAGAAGTAATTACAAAGGTTACGATTAAGAAAATATTACAGAGTTTGTTTCCTGGTGTCACTAAGTATTTATTACCACATAAAAGTATTTCTCAGCAAACTCAAAAACAAAGACTAAATAAGATAGTTTAATTACCCCATTTCATATTGGCGGCAGCAAGCTTCTCTGAAATCTGTCACAGGGGAGAGCTCAGCATGAATTGGCTGCCCATTAAACCACCGGTTGTTCAGGTCAATTACAGCCTTTTCTGCATCTTCTTCACGTCGAAACTGGAAAAAATATGTTGACAAAAAAGGAATTTTTGCTTAATAGATTATTAGAAATGAATCAACATTCAATGCTAACAGCAAAACGAGGAATCCACCCCATGAATTTGCATTAGTCCACATAAGATCCATTTTAATAGTATTTGGACCTTCTAAAAGTCAGGAAACAAGGGGTTAATAATAGTTTTGACCAATCTATATTAATGTTTGGGGATGAAGGAGGGGGCCTTTTCTATGGCTACACTAAGGCCCACCTTGCCCCTTGATAGCCTTCTGATGTAACGTAAAGACCTGGTCTTTAGGTTGTACCTTGCCTGGAATTTGTTTGCTAATTCTCCAGCACATTTTTCATTTCATTTATTACATTTCTATATTGCCCAATAACGAAAACTCTCTGGGCAGTTTACAAAATATTAAAAGAGTGAATTAGTGATTATGAGGGAAATTATATAATTTCACTAGAGTAAGCTGTTTTAACTCAGACTGCAATCGTATACACACTAACCTGGGAGGTACGATAGGGGTTACATCTGAGAAATCATGTATAGAATTGCACTATTACTCTCCTTGATGATTTTGATGTTTGTAGGGGCTTGTTTTTAATCTGCTGCTACCTTTGTTTGTTGTTTTGATTTTGAGACTGGATACAACCCAATAAAACAACTTGTGTCCTCTGCTAGTAGAAAGCTCTTTGGTCCGGTGGAGCTTCCATGAGCAGGAAAAGAGGACGAAAAGAAGGGGGTCCATTTTCACTGATTCCCTCTTCTTTCTGCCTCCCCCACCCCATCTGATTGCAGAGGGTTTAGGGACCACTTGTAACAGTGTGAGAGATGGCACAGGAGCAGTAGAAAGGAGAACTTGCAAAAGTACTCCCCCACCCATTTCTGTGCATGAAAGCCTACACTGGATCAAAGAGCCTTCCATTAATGGAGGAGTACAACTGAATACAAACCATTGTAGATATATATATATATATATATAGCTGCTTGCTACTTTAAACTTTTTAAAGACAGGCACGGAACAAGTATTTTAAAGAAATAAGCCTAAGAGCCAGATCAAAAATATTTAATCTATGGAATTCAGAATGCCATAGAAAAATTAAATACTTTAGGCTGTGTTACATACAGTGTAACTGTCTAGATCTAGAATGAAAAATACAAATGCTCTATAAAGAGAATGAAGTAATTATACGTTTTTCATTCATTCATTGAGAGTCTGAATGGAGTTTCAGTCAGCCACTTCTACCCACCATGCAGAACAATAAAAGTATCTAAGGTTATCTGAGGGTGCCTAAGCCCCTTGCAGCAGGAAGTTCTTTCGGATAAGTAAAGGGAGCATGTTCACAGACAAGATATGGCCAAGAGATTCAGTATTTTTTTTCACAAACGAAATCTGTACAGAACATGTAAGGGCAGAATGCTTTCGAAACATATGCTCATTTTAGAATTAAGACATATTGAGAACTGAATAAAATACAATTTGTACATTATATAAAAGTATCAATTGATTATAGAAAGGAAGAAAGATTATTATTTTACCTTGGTTAACTTCTAATAAAAATAAAACTGACCGTTTGACAATGGCCCATAACAACACTAACCTAGTCAAAATATTTTGATGGGCAGAGAAGCGAATACAAAAAGTAGGTCTGAGTGGTAGCAGCTCTACAATTCAGCAGCAATACAGAGCTAATTGGAAGTGGAAGAGAATGCTTGCCTGTTGGAGGCAAGACTGAACTGGGATGAAGGCATTCCTTCATCAAAGCAATAAGAAGATTCGAATAAGCCCTGCCTTTGAGTGGATGGCAGAACATTGTGTCATGTTTTACTAGCATCAGTCCAAAGTATATCAAATTACACTAATTATCATTTCGCTTTTTAAACAGCTTTATAAAGATTAAGCTTTAAACTCCACCAGGATATGGTTCTTCTAAATATTTCCTATTCTATAAAAATGATTTTTAGTCAAATTTACAAATGTCTTACACAGACATTTGTAAGAAAAACCTAGAACACATTTACATACTTAATCACTTTAAACAGTTTCAATGCTGACCAAAGCCTGTTAAGTATAGAATTGTGGGAATTTACATTATGCTTCAGACAGGACCTGATCCGGAGTAGCTACACACAATAAAGTGTGATGCACAAAATGCAATGCATGATATTAACCACTGAAAAACTGGGGGAAGGACATGTGAAAAACCTCAAATGTGGGATCCAGTCAGAGGATCTGTACATGAACTTCATTTTGACACATGCATCCACACACGCCTCTCTCTTGCTAGTTTATCGCAGCAGCCTACAATTTAGCATTAAACATCAAAAGATGATCTCAGAAAAAATAGAAATTAAGTTCAAATTCAGAAAAGGGAAGATAGCATTTCAGGTTATTCATATTTCTTCATTTATATTTCTTGTTGTGCTGACTAGGTTACAATTTAAAAATATTCAAATATTTTAAGAATATGCTATATTGCTTTCCACATATACAAAACAGTACCTTTAAGGATATTTGCATTTTGATCAGAACATCCAGACTTGTTTTTTGTATCTTACCTTTACATATACATTTCCAACCAGATGATCTCCAAGGTTATCACAGACATTCATCTCTTCTACTTCACCATATTTTTCTTCCATTTCTGTAAAGACCTCCTAAATGAAGAAAAATCATTGTTAATATTTAAGCTAGAAGCAAAAGCAAGTCTATACATTGCTAATACAATCAAAGTTTTATGGCCTTGTTTCTTGGCTACATGTGATTTAGTAATTCAAAATGCAACTGCACTTCTAATATTAAAATGACTAAAACACTGAAAAATAAATCCATTGGTTTGGATCTAGCCTAAGTCAGTCTCACCTGGTTCCCACTGTAATCAACAGGAGTTAAATCAAGTAATGACTAACATCTCCCAATGAAACCAATGGGACAAGTTCAACTAACTTAGTCTGGATCCCAACAAATTGCAATCTACTGTTTGTTTTGGGGAATTCATATTAGGCGATGCTACTTGACACAGGCAAACTTGTCTAATACAAAGAACAAAGTATCTCAAATGCCCCTCTCTTGCTGTAGAAGAACATTTGATGTATTTTGGGTCCTCGTTTGTCCCATGATAAAACTTCAGAGCTTATCATTTCAACTAGCAACTGTGCTTGATTCCCACATTTACACAAACATTTCAAAGCATTATTCAGTTTAACATACCTCAAAGAATTCATCATAATGTTCCTGCATTTCAACATCGCTCACAGCACCTGCAAATATCAAGTCATATTAATTAGATTCCATTTCTTAACAATGCAAAAGGACTTTGAGCACATTATAAAATCTTTTTAGAGACATATCAGTAGAAGCCGTCTACTGGAGTAAAAAATGTTTAATATGTAGCTAACCATTAGGAGTAGACCATGAGCAGTTCTGCAAGTCCCTAAAGAAAAAAAATCACAGCAATCTCTTAATGTTTTAATCAATAACCCAAATGGCACACTTCCATGGTGAACCTAGATTAAATCTAAGGATACTTATCGTATGTAGAACACAACCCCCTAGCTCTAAATGTCTAAATTTTAACATAGCAGGTTTTCATAACAGCCTTTGAAGAATGATAGCTAGGACTCAAATAAAGGAAGAAATCAAATATTCTATGAGGGAATATTATTCTTAAAAGTAAATGCTCAAAAAAATTGTTTGCTGATGTAATTACAACTGCTCACAATCCATATAATTTATTGAACATAATTATCAAACTAATGTGTTTTTCATTCCTTTCAATTTGAAAAACTAGGGTTACTAATGGTTACTAACGGGGGAAACCAATTTTCCTCCAAAAGCCAATTCAGTTTTTCACATTCTTCAGAGCAGTTAAAGCAAGTCATGCTATATTATTTCCATGCCCTTAAGCTGGCATCTGCAGGCAACTAATTCACCTGTTTTTTTAAAAGCAGGTGAGAGTTTTAAATATGTATTCAAACCAGTATGTATGGCAAAAACTGATAGTTCTACAGCATTTTAGCACACATTAAACATGACTTAAATGTAGATCCATTTATATCCATCTGATCCTAAGTGATTTGATCAAATGGAACAATTTTAAGGCATACGCCGTAGTTCACAGAAAGCATTTTACCCTTTCAAATAAATATTCTTTATCAACGAGAATCTAAAATATTCAAGGATGGGAAAACACCAAGATAATTTTTAATATCTGTTTCCCACCCCCTTCAATGAAAAAAAATAGTTGAAATCCACTTTGGATCTATTTCAATGAAGCTACGGCTAATCTTTTGATTCTACATTAAGATTAGAGGGACATTCATCAAAATAGGTACTGAACTTTTGAGAGAGAGGTAATATTTCCAGTGTTTAACCCCCTTTAAAATGCTTTTTAAAAAATGCATTTAACTGTCCCGAAAAAATGCCAAATTATGCTAGAGAGAATAGCCATCTTCTAATAGGAATGGGAATAGTAGATTAACAATATTTTTTAAATGAACTTTGGGTTTTCAGAAGGTATCAATTGTTGCCATATGTGAATTTTCTGGATAAAATTATTTCCTTGTAAAAGATAATACTAAACAAACCAAATTAAGTGATGGTGCTCTACAAGGCTGAATGAGTGCACCACCAGAAAACTATTACTAGACACAACTGATGCTACTGTATGACATCAACGGGGAGTAGAATAGTTAAACAATGTAAATATTTGCTAGCTAAACTGTCTATAACAAACCATGCAATACTTTAAACAGCAAAAAGCTGATTTGTTAAGCATAATTACCCAACTGACATCAAGTTTTAAACACTACATTTGAACTTTTTAATTATTTTAAGAGACTTGCTGCTGTAATTATGCTCAGTCAGTAAACTCTGGACAAATAAAACATTAATAGCTCCACGGCAGACCATGCAGCTCATATATGAATTACAAGGTTGGTGGAAATTTTAGCACATGCCAGATATAAGTACGTATCACTGCATATCATATAGCAGTGCAAATGGAAACAGCACTATAAACAGCAGACTATACTTAACTATGAACTCCCTAATCATTGCATTGTTTAACTGCTTCAAGAGCAAATCACAGATTAGCTCGATTATTTACCCTTTTAAACCACTTACGCCTACTGATATACAGTAGACAAGTAGAATTTCACATGTCATAACTACACAAGTGTTAAGAATTAGTTCAAGACAATCTCCACACTTTCCCATAAACGACATATCAGTTCAGATTTTCAGATTTTAAAGCAAGGAAGGAATTTTAAGTGTACCTATGCAAAGAGATCAAATTAAAGTGATTTAAACATCTACAAACAGATGGAAAGGTGTTTTGAGTTAAATTAATATGCTGTTGATCTAGGCTTTGGATAACAGTAATGTGCACCATTAAACAAATCAAGAACACACTGAAATGATGGGAGGCCAGTGGTAAGGATAAGGTAGAGAGAGCAATGGCTCAAAGATGCTTTTACAAGTGGTCCTTTAAAAATGCATATAAAATGGGTTGACAGCCAAATTTTCAGAGGAAACAAAATTTCTTGGCATGGGATATATGAAGGACAAAAATTTCTTCAGGCATATTTAATAAAATGTGGTCAGTTTGCTCCATTAAACTAAAAATGGTAGACCAGCTTCAGTTGACACTGAGCTCTGACAATCAAGCCCAGGGAACCAGTGAAGGAACTTGTATGAACTTACAGCGCAAACCGTCAGCAGACTGGGAAGAGTTTTGAGGGTTACGGTAAATGTTCAAGAGGGCAATGGTCTGAAATACAAAACGCAACAACTTTATATTATGGAAAATAAGTTTAACAAGAAACTGGTTTCCTTGTGGTGATCACTTTTAGTTGAGTCTCAGTGCTGAAAGAGAGAATGTTATTTTCTCCCACGAGGGAAATATGCGCCACTTAATTTGTGACCCTTCTGGACCACCCTAACATTAAAAAAATAGAGATCTCACAACACTTATTATTGCATTAATTTTAACTGCAACAAATGGAATTTGAATATGTTAAATCTTGAACTTGAAGACATAAAAAAATTAACCCATGGAGAAGTTAAAAATTGTCAGGAACTAGACTCCACCGTGACACACAATAATAAGGTAGTCATGAAATCTCTATTGCCTAAGAATGTTAAGGTGAACACAAAACGCAAGTTTCACTTACCGTATATGGCAAAAACGCCTATGTTTTCAGATAAAAAAATACCAAGACATTTGATAAATGCCTAATGCTTCCTGTTGAAAGTACAAACAACAATGTTTATGTCCTCACAGAGAAGGTTCTGAACCAAAAAAAATCCAATCAGTTTATCCTTATTAACCACCATTCTTTTGCACATACTTAGGCATTTAACAAATTCTTGATCAATATGTAAGAGTTCCGTCACTTGTCCTGTTTGCAACAGCTTTATGTCAGCAGCTCAGAAGCCAACATGATTTTCTCATATTTAGGAATGGGTTCTTTAACACCATTCTTAAAAAAATTTCTCCAACTGTGGGACTTACAGTGTGAGCCGTCAGCCGTCTGTGCACTGTTTTGGGGATTACGATAGATGTTTTGAATCAAGATGGTCTGCGGGGAAAAAAAATAAAAAGGGGAATTCTACTGGCTGCTGTGCATATAACAGACAATTGCAAAGAGACAACTTTTTGAGAACAGCTTAATATAAAATTTATTCAAAATGGTATGCTAGTTTCTTTTGTATTTGCACCGTGTTTTTGAAACGTAATTCAAACATTCATATTATGAAAACAGTTATTAATTTCACCAAGAAGTTGCTCTATTGACTTATCTAGGGAGATATCCTCACTCCAGGTCCTAGAAACGGAATTAGTCATGAGTTTATAACGCATTATGCAATTTGCAAAAGTCTAATTTTCATCTCATTTTATGAGGAGCAATAAAAAGTGCTGCACTGTGCCCACAATATGTAGTGCGACTGACTGTATCAAAAGGCCACTGCCACAAGGAGTCTCCACTTTCTCTTATCAAGCATTTTATTGGTGGAATTTCTGTTTAAATAATACGAGTTTCTAAATGTTCACTTTTTGCAGATCTTTAAAGAAAGTATATCCTTTCAGCCTTTGCGCTTTCTACTTGAAGAATTTGCCCAGGCAGACTTGAAACCTTACATTTGTACCGTTCTTCTTAATATCAAGTTGTCTGAAAAAACAAACCATGTTTAAGTTAGTAATCTAACATCTCAGAGTTTTAATGTCCATATTAGTGTCAAGTAGCTCAAATGTTACTTAATTAAAATGTTAGTTTGTATGACTTTTCATTCAAACTGAATATACTCCACTGTATTTAAAGAAACTGTTTTCAGAGCTTATTTCTTCTTATAAAACCAGCCAGTGTTAACCCCTGGTCAATAGCCATAGTAAAGGAGACATATATCTATGTTAGCTCACTGTTATCTAGACTATTTCATATCAGTGCTTGCAACTGATTCTGCCCACCAATATCCTATTTTTGTGCAATCTAGCAGGAACCTGTATGGTACTCTTTTAAACCACATTGTTCAGTGATGCAATTTCTGCAGTGGCAATAAAAATACAAATCATATCCATTGTTTGTTCAGTAACCAACATCTTATATCACAGTCAATTAAAGCAAACTATTTGGTTTTAATTAAGTGGGACAGAATAATCCTAAATTCAACTACTTAATATTTTCTGGGTAACAGATCAGGTTGTTAACTGACTATGTTCTAATTATTATTTTGGTGCATACATATGAACAAGGCATGTACAGGGAGAGATTCGAAGATCAGAATTTTAGTTAACATGCAGGACACAGAAGTTGTACCTCAACATCTAGCAACTGTTAGTGAGCCTAACAGATGCAAGTTAAAACCTTCCAAATGTAATATATTATGGATTCCCATTAAGACCATATCCATTCTATTAATCATCACTGCAGATATGAACATTACCCTGTTAATACCATAATAAATCTGAAACAGAAAGTCTTACAGCCACAAGCATAATGCCCCTGACTGAGCTGCAATGCCACAAAAACTTGCTGTACTCAATAATCCAATCTGCCATTCCTATAAAAAAAATCAAATAGATGCTGGTATCATTACTGCATGAACTCCTGAATTACTACATAAATATATATTCAGGACTACATGTATAAACTCCTGGCGCCAGCACATCAAGGCTGAAAATACAGCACATTAAAATTTGTTTTAAACTATGCTAGTCTGCTCATCTCTATGTGCTCTCTCAAAAGAAAATCTGTAATGCATTATATGTGGAGCTGCCTTTGAAAACAGTCTGGGAAATTAGACTGATCCAAAATAGGGCAGCAAGATTGTTAACAGGCGTTGGCCAATACAATCATATTGCACCAGTGCTTTGCCATCTGCGCTGGGTTCCAGCCCATTTCCTGGGACAATTCAAAGTACTGGTAGTAATCTTTAACGCCCTAAATGGCTGGGAGCCAAAGAGTGCTTCCTCCCACATATACCAAATACAAGATCATCTTCTGAAGATCTTCTCTTGGTACCCTTACCAAATGAGGTCTGGCAGATGGCTACAAGAAAAGAGTGACTTTTCAGTGGCAGTTCCACAGTTATGGGAATACTCCACAGAGAGGCTCACTTGGTGCCCATGTTACAGATCTTTTACTACCAGGTGAATCCCCATCCCCCCCGCCCAGGCTTTTCAATCTCAATTTTTAAAGTATTTTTTAGATCTGTTGATGTTATTCTGCGCAGCTGTTTTTATTCTGCTGCTGTTTTATTTTATGGTTCTAATTTTTTTTATGTATGAACGTCCCAGATAACTTTTGTTATTGGACAATATGTAAATATTGGGGAAAAACAGCAACAGAGTACATTCTCCTAAGTTCAAGAGGATTTTCAGTGTTAGTTGTCCAAGAGATGGTAGTTTTCTAGCTTTGTAGATCTGTCAACAGAAACATTTTCTCTTATTGGTCCTTTTTATACCTCAAGTATTACATCTCAACGCTGCAATCCTATTGCCGAGCAGCTGTCCTTAGATGGACTGTATGATGTTCTAGAAGTGCAGCTTCGCCAACAGGGCAGCACATCCCCCCCTCCCTTGGTACACCAGTGGAAAGCTCCAAAAGCATAGTACCTCCCACTGTAAGGGGGGAATGGGTGAACATCCTACAGGCCATCTAAGGCCAAATGGTGAACTATAGGATTGCAGCCTTGAGGTATAAAAAAGAAGTATGTCAAGGACAGGACAAGCCATGACCTGAAGCTAAGTGGCCATCACATCTCCCGACACCCACCTAAAAGTGGGGAAAAACCTATGCCAACTTGCAGGTGGCATAATGACTTCCTCTCCTGTTTGTGTCAATGGAAGGGATTTGTCTTTTAAGGGAGCAAGGGGAAGGAACAGATGAGCCCTGGCTGGTGTAAACCAGTATAGCTCAGAGAGCGGTGGTTCCTCTGCTGTAGGATTGCTCTGACAATTGGTCAAGCTATTAGTTTTTTTTTTTTTTTTTTACAGTGATGCTATTTGTATTACAATAGTTTTAATCTTAAGTACTTGCAAGTAGATGAGAAGGGAAGATGTAATGTAATATGTATATTTAAGAAATCAATTTAGTATTTATTAGAGAAAATATACCATGATAAGATTTGGGCAGTACTAGAAACAGAAATAGAACTAACTTGATCATCACAGCCAGCTTAAATTTGAACATGCTAGGCTACACATACTATTTTAATTGTATTAAAACTGATTACACTGCTGTTAGCATGATTAAGCACTATCACTAGGCAGTGCTGCATAAACCTCCAAACAATAAGGCCGGTTGGGTATACCACACATGGCACAGTTGGGATGTCTTAAATTTGTTTAAGTTACATATTTTCAAATGCCAGCTTTTGTTGGGAGTGCGAGAATTTGCACATTTTTGCAATTTCATGGAACAGTTTTACTTGGCAAAAGGCCAAAAGAGATTTTGGACAAATGAGAAGACTTGTATATTTGATCCAGTTAAAAACAATTTTCTATGCCAATTATTACCCTGAAGGTTACCACTGGCTGACCTCTAATATTGGCAAAACTTATGGAAATATTTCTTTTAATCATTACAGGTGAAACAATAATAATAATTTAAAAGGGCTGATGAGAAAAATAAAAGACAACTCAAGGACATATCAGTTCTGAAATTTTGCATTCACAGATCTGAAGCTCTGAAAGTCATGGCTACATGTAAAAGTTCTGCAAAAAGAAAAAAACAAACAAACCTGGCTAAAAGTTGGTTTATTGTGCAATCGAGAACACCGATCTCCATGACGACATGCTCCAATTTTGAAATAAAATGAACAGTTGACTCTGAAAGCAAAGAAAAACAAACACAAAACCATGTATATGCAACCAGGCAGGTAAAAAATGAAACTAAACAAGCATCCTATGCAAAATATTTAGCTATGAGATTACAGCTAAGCAAATTAATCAGAATATAACAGTTGAGAGAATCAAGGTACACTATATTCAAAGCTTGGGCACATCCTGTACTTTGTGCTTCATCACGTGCTCATGAAATATGTAGTTTTTCTCCCCTCCAGTCCAGTCCAAAACATTATGTTCTGCTAATCTTAAAATAAGGTAATTCAGTAATCAGTAACAGTGGGTTTTATGTGTTATAATAAACATACTACAGGACTAATCAGGGGGAAAACAATTTTCAAATTTTTTAATATATATATATATATATGTGTGTGTGTGTGTGTTTATCACACAAAATGCATTGTTTCAATTTGGTTCATCTATTTATTTGATCTATATTCCACTTGCCATATTTAAAAATATATCTAAGGCAGCAATCCTATGATTCCTTACTGAGCATCTCAGAGACCATACAATTGTTCCTAAGCTCCAACCTCGGAAGATGGAATCAGAGATCCAACTCTGCTCCCCTCTCAGCAGGCGTGGAGAAAACCATGTCGGCTGTCCCCCAAGGTCAGAAAAACAACCTCGGGGAGGGGGGGGAAGTTCCAATGGGCAGAGAGGGGAGCAGACTGCAGGATACAAGATATCCTGAGGTCATCTCTCCAGACTCCTTCCCTTCCCCTCTGCAGTACCCTTACTAGACAGGCTCAGAAGTTCTTATAGGGGGGAAAAAAAGACGGAGACATAAAGATGCCTCCCCCATTCCTCCTAGCATCAGCAGTACATGGATGATCAGAAGCCCCCAAATTCCATGTATTGGTTATGGCATATAAAATCCCATGTTAAGCCCACACACTCAAGAGTGATCTTTTTTGATGGTTTCAATAATGTATTAAACTCATATAAGTTCATAATAAAACTAAAATAGGATGCCATTCAGTAACTCTTAGAATAACATGTGTGACATATATAATAAGAGACATTTTAATAACTCTAGCGAGCAGTGTTTAATGCATATTTTATGAGAATACAGTGTAAAATGCATATTTTTAAAATTTTATTTTGCTTGAATCAAAAGCATTAACTAATACTGTTTATAGTCAGTAAATTCTGTTCCTCCCAAAACATTATTTTAATAAGTTTACCAAAAATATTATCATACCAAGTATTTCAGCCTTTTTCCATTTATGCTTGAACACTCCCATAATTTGAGGTGAGATTAGAGCATCTCTCACCTTGCTAACAATAACCATGTCACACATAGCCAGTTTCTTCCCAGAATCCTCCCTTTATCAGGATAAATATCATGGCAATTGATATACATGTGAAAATTCCTGCATGTATGAGAATTAAGGGCCTATTTGCATACGAACAGCCTTTTGCACTTTCATATTCAAATATACAAGAATACAGGGATGCAATGGAATACTAGCTTGGGAAGCCCAGTAGCAAGTTCCTAATACAACCAGCAATCTCAAACAAGCATTTGAGTAGGAATATCCTGGAGCAGCATTTTCTTTTGCTGTTGGTCTAACTAGGGGAAACAATACGTCTGTCTATTTATCCCAGGGCTGGGCAACTTGTGGCCCTTCCGAGGTTTTGGCCTGAAACTCCCATCAACTCTAGCCTGCATAGCGAATGGTGAGGGATGATGGGATCTTTAGGCCAAAATATCTGGAGGACCAAAAGTTATCCAGCCCTGATTTATTCCCTGTGTTCCACAGTAGCAGCACCTATAGCATCTGATAGGGTCTTCTTGCTCAGTTGGCTTAGCAGATGTAGGGAGGGCTGCTGGGGCAATGGACTAGAAAAGCCTATAGGTTTAGGAATTTGAGGGGGGAGAGAAGTAAATGGGGTAAGAACTGTACACCTCTTTAAACTGTTTTTGGTATAATGGCATATAAGCCTGGGGGAAATAAGAGGGAGTGAAGGTGGCCAAGATTAGAAACTTTCTTTTCACCACTCATACAAGGGTTCTAAACAAAATGAGAGATGCAAGATAATGATTACAGACGGATAATCTGGCAATACTGGGTTTTGTAGCGTTGCCAGAGATGTGTGAATTCTTGTTCACTTATGAAAATGAAGAGCTTCCATGAGGTACGAGACCGTTTGTACTTTCATGTGCAAGTGTCCAGAAATTCACAGTTTTTCAGTGCCACACTAACTGGGATAGCACCGTAGCTGTTCATAGCAAGTCTCAAACAAGAGCGTTAAAGAGGACAAATGTGATGGATATCTGAGAAGAAGGCAAGTTTTCACTGCTTTATGGCTTCTTAGCCCAATGAGGACAAATGGGGATTTAGGCTTATTGCATCCTCTCAACATCAGCAACGTTAGTAGTGTGAGAGAAGGAGCTTCCTTACTTTGAATGGATTGCAGCCTACTCCCCTCCTGTTATGCAGCACATTAGTGAAATGGAAGAGAGTCCCCCCATATACAAGGGCTGGGGGGAACCCCTAACTACTTTTGTCTAGTATCAGCTTTGTCTGCTGCTGGTGTGCCTTTTAAAAAATGTTTAAAATGGCTTTTTGTTTAAGTGTTTTACCCAAGCAACCTTAAATGCCTTTCAAGCAGAATTAATTTATTAATGAGATTTCTACATTACCCTATAATAACTAAAGTTCTCTGGTGTGCATTTATGTATAATTACCATACAAATAAATATAAAATCTGCTCTTAAAACTTTTAGATTCACTAAAAGCCTCCAAAGGGCCCCTTAAAAATCCAAGGGGAATTTTTAAAAAGTCATTATCTGCCGCCTGAACGAATTTTAAGTCTCTCAATCAGTACACCGCTTTAAAAGTTGGAAGGTATGATGGGAGAAGCTGTGAAGCTTGCGGGGTAGGTGGGTGCTGCGGTCTGCTTAGGGGTGCAGGAAGATGCCATGGGTGGGATTTCTCCCCACGAGAGTTCTCAACGCGAATTTTGAAGCTACGAGACGATGATTTGACAACACTGATCAAATTCCCTTTGAGAACTCCACCCACCCCCTCACTACAGTTCATGAGGGGGAATGAAAAAACGGCTCTAGGAACTTCTCGCTGTCGCCAGCCCGCCATCAGCGCCTCTTTTCCGGAAGGGCGCGCGCGTGCCCGGCGCTACTACTGCCGCGCGCTCTCCCTCCAGACTCATGAGCGAAGAGGGGCAGGGAGCGCGCAGGCGCGCGTGGCAGCTGCAAGCTCCAATCGGGAGCGCCTCTCAGGCTTGCACGAGGCAACCCCCTGCCAGCAACGGAAGGAGAGCTGAAGGTTTCGCGCGCTTGAGGCTTCCACGGATGGAAAGCGCGCGCACGCGTGTAAAGGAGCCGGAGAAAGAAAAAAGGGGCTCCTCGTGGGAAGCCATTGTCATGGTCTCGCCTGGGCGCTGGCACAAGCCCCGCCACCCTCCCCAATCAACTGTGGGGGGAGTTTTTGCGGCCCAACCCCGGCCCTCGGAGAAGGGGGAAAGAGCCCACTCACTTGTCTTTTTCGGTACCGAAGATGGAGGCCAGATACTCCGCCATCTCTCGCAACCTGCCCGGCCGACCGCCGGACGCCTCGGCAGCTACCTAACGCGTCACAACCCGGCGACGGAAATGTCCGCCGCCCCACAACCACGCAACGATCAAGGCCAGCGGCCAATCAGCGTTGAAAGGTGGGGCTGCAGTGGCATGTTCCACGCATGCGCCTGGTGCAGCTGTCTGTGCTGCGCGCCCGCCCGCCCGCCCGGGCTGCCTTGGTCGCGTCCCTTCCCTCCGTCCTCCATTTCGTTCGCCATTCGGACCACGCCCACCCCAAAGACTATCAAGAGGGCCGAAGTATCTCGCCTCTGTCCACGGCGGTCTTCTGCACGCGTTCTTCCGCTTTCCGCGCCCGCCTAAATGCCTTGCCCCGGTTTGCCACTCCCCCCCCCCCCAGTATTCGTCTGCTGACAATATTTCTTTATTTAAAAAGAAAGCAGCAGCAGTAGCAAGTACCCTTATCACAATTCCAAGAAAATTTATGCATTCCTGTTTAAAATCATGAAATACATAAGCAGCCTCATAACGTGTTAGGGCTCTAATACAAACGCCGTAACGAAAGTCACAGTTTTAGTAGCATGTACTGAATTTTGAAATCCGCGGGAAAGGGGAAAAGTATTTCAGGATGAAGACAGCTCCGTGGCGAGGCCACTGCCATATGGGTAAGCAGGGAAGTGAGGGCTACCAGCTAGGAAAGGCAATGTGCCTTCAGAAGTGATCTTTACAACAGCCCGGTAAGGGAAGTCAGTATAACTGTCCTCAAATTGTATACGGAAGGCTGAGGGCTAGACCAGAGAATAGTGGAAACATATTAAATGTAAGGTTTTACTCATATCTGAACTTGTTAGCACGCGTACGTTCATTGATTATATAAATTCAAATTAATTCAAAAATTGAAAACAATTAAAAACCTATATAGTTCAGCTCATTGGGGTGCTGGAATTATTTGGCAAAATTGTTTAACAAAGCCCTCTGGTAATAGTCTCTCATAGGTTTCACATAAAGATTGATCTTCAGACAAATAAAAGGGATTCAGATAGTGAATAAACACCATTTTATGGCTTTTTAGTAGATAAGGCAGCATGTAAATAATAAAAAGAGAAATCAATGATTGCTAGATTTTTACCAGGGAAAGAAATTGTGTATTTGAATCCATAAAGGCAATTTTCCAGTCATTCAGTCATGCAGTATTAGAATCAGTTTGTAAGAAAAACGGTCAGATTAAAAAAAAAACTATTGATAGTAGAGAAATCCACAGCCAGTTCACAGAGAGCTTCGGCTATGGGGTGGTATATAAATGTAATTAATAATAATAATAATAATACCAGTCTGCCAATGGGGTTCCAAAAGCTTTGCCTATATAAGAAACCCCCCACTGCTGCCTTCTGATGTCCCACACCAAGTATGGCTTCCAAGGACATTCTTAGCTGTCATCCTTTGACATGCAGCAGATAATAAGATAGGCTTAAGTAGGTGAGAGAAGACACTCCCCCCTACTAGTTTGGGGGGGGGGGGAGGAATATCACCCAAACTATCTTTGCCTTCTATCTATGGTTTTATGCAGACAAGAATAGAAACTTCCCCTGTTAGTATACCAAAATAAAGAGATTATTTATATTGAATGAGGACGAACCACATTGGTTGCAGCTGATATATGGCAATGTAGGAGCCACTCCAGGGATGGCCTAACAGCATATCCTTTCCCTATGAGGCCACATGGCCAATGTCATAACTGCTTCTGCAGCTTGTTCATTCATGAAATTATGCGGGCAGGAGGAGTATAAAATGTGCTCAGAAGATTGTATATCTGCTCAGAAGATTGTTTTGCACTTTAAAAAAAAGGCTTTTTCCCCTTTCTATTTTTTTACATTTTAAAAACCACTCCAAAAAAATGGGGAAGGTGGCTTTGTGACTGACAAGCAATCAGCACTCTGACAAGCCAGTGTCTGTTGAATGCTGGAAAAAACAGATTTTAGCTGAGCTTTCACAGTGAACACAATGCTAAAATAAAATACGTCTATGTATGCCCTTATAGATGGAATTACTTAAGGGGGGAATTGCTAATGTAGGCCTGGAAGATAGTGGACCTTTGCTAGGGAGAATCAGTAACAGGTGAGAGAGGAATGCTTAATCCTTCCCCCGCCTGCCTACAAATGCTTAGGTAATTTTAAAACATTCTTCTCACACAACGAGGCTCTGAAAGTTGATGTAAGCCTGGCTGGGTCCACATTTGCAGGAGCGAAGAATAAATGGGTGGAGGAGAGGTAACAAGTCCTCCATCTCACCGATTCTCCCTTGCAAGTGCCCCCACCAATCCAGCATTCATATAATTTCAGCAAACGCCAGTTTGGGAACAAGTGTAGTACACCCTGATGTCCTATATATTTCTGTGTAGTGTACGTTTAATTCTTTTCCACAGGCATAAATGTAACTTGGAAGTGCACATCTTTGCTTAGTGTTTTCATCAAGAAGACTGTTAGCTTCTCTACATTAAAAAAAAATCCTGCTGGCTTACCAGGGCTTCCTGCTTCAGCTTTCTTTCTGGGGTTGCGATCGGCTCAATTGCAGTCACATGGTTTGGATTGAATACTTCCCTTCTCTGCATGTTCCGTTCACTTCCATTGAGACAGTGCCATCTAGTGACAGAATTATTACACATTTCCAGAGTTACACACTGGCAGATCCCACTTTTCCCGGACATTACCAACTTATCTGTGGCTCTTTTAATAGCAGGATTTCCAGGGGATAGCACGGGAGATGTTCTGGTTGTTGATAACGTAGTGTAATGGACCTGCAAACATTCGTGAGTGGCCAATCATGAGCATGCAATGAATCATTTAGAGGAGCCTTTTATGGCAGTGTGTGTACAGTCAGAAGGGATTATTCCTGAGCAAAGAAGTCATTGAATAAACCACGCAACTCAATCCGAGACTGATTAAGAATAAGTCCTATTTCAGAGGGTTCCCAACATGGTGCCCATGGACACCTCCAATGATGCTCACACTGCTCTTTACTCCCTGCCCCCTTTTAAAAAAAATATTAAACTGAAAAATATTAGGACGCCAAGTTCTACTTCCTGTTCCTGAACCTGCCACTGATCACCTGTTCAGCAGACAGGAACAGGAAGCAAGGCAAAAGGGGAGAGGGGGAGAGAAAGAACGAAGTTAGAGGTGGGAAGAAATAATGAGCTAAAGTGGTATGTGTGTGTGTGTGGGTGAGAAATAATGAGGCTAGAGGTTGGGAATGGAGAGAGAGCAAAGGGGAAAGGTATGTGTGGATGGAAGAAGACTGGGCAGCCAGGAAGCTCTTTCCATTTTCTTCTCTCTCCCAGCCTCTAGCCTCATGATTTATCTCTCCTCCCCACCTCTTAACCAGCCAGTCCCCCACAGTAGCCATTATGTGACTTCCCAAATTCTCCCCAGGAGCCATTTTGTGGTGGTGCCCAAGGAGTTTCTCAAATTCCCAAATGTGCCCATGGGTCCAAAAAGGTTAGGAATCTCTGTCCTATTCATTTAAGTGTGACTTAGTCCTAGGTAAGTGTGTATGTGTATAGAAATACAGCCTCAAGTAAGAAATGCAGCTGGTGAGGCATGGGGTGAGGAGGAATGAAAGGATGCAATATAATGTGAAAATCAAATTTGTTTGCTGTTATATTTGCATGACTGTTACTCCCTCCAGTGATAAAAAGACTAAATATCTCTTAGAATTGGTTTGAATAAAATTTGGAGTAAATTTGAAAAAACAGGCAAGAAATTGTTTTGTTTGTTCTTGAATCTGAGTTTTAGGATGTTTCCAGACAAGGCTTTTATTGTGCCATTGCCCTGCCTTATTCATGGCATTTTACAGGGGATCCAAACAATATAATCTTTTGCTCATAACCTTCCCATGTTTTTTCATTGCTTCTTCCATTTTTTTTTCTTACCACAGAAAATCCTTTAAGGAGGCGGAAAGAGCTGTATAATGCTTTCTAACTGGTAGCACTAGGAGCCCACTGTCTGGAAGCACCATTAGATGAGATGAACTGAGCAGCAAATACAGATGGGGAAGACAACTTGGGATTTTTCACTATATCTGGGACTGGCTTCCACCTTTTTTTGGGGGGGTGGGCTTTACATCAAGCTTGAGGAAGTACATACAGGAAGTACATACAGTACATCAGGGGTCCCTACCTCTTTCGATCCATGGGCACATTTGGGAATTTGAGGAATGCTATGGGCAACACCACAAAATGCCTAATCAGTGGATTGCTACTTTGGCGTCTACCTGTTGCATCTATGGCTTTTCGACTGCGCCTTACTCAGCAAAAAACTTTATTTCCTATCTATTGGACATCACAACATCTCTAATAAGAGATTGTCTAATTTGGCTAATTGCTAGCAGTGCACTACAGCTAATGCTTCTTTTAAACATGTTTTGGCAATGTCCAGTGGTTGCTTTTTGGAGGAGGAAATTATTACACGGATAAAACAGACTTTAATATTCAATGATGTACACACTCTTCTACCTGTTTCATGGAAATTAACAAATGGTCAGCATAAATGGATTCACCCGCCCTTTTGACAGCTAAAACACTGAAATTACATCATAGGAAGGTAAACACTCACTTCCTATATTGCAATGAATTGAGTACCTTAGAATGCTTTCCATATTTGAATGGGTGGCATATAGACGACAACTTCAAATGGATACTGATTTAGATCTGTTTTTGTTGAAGCCTATGTATAATTGCTTCAAAGTCATATGCATTTCATATGTATTCATTGCTATAGATATATACAAATTCATGTGTGTATATTAAGAAAAATGGGGGGAAAGTGCTGTGGGTGCCACATTGGATACCCCTTCATGGGTGCCATGGGAGGTGCCTGTGCCCACTTTGTTGGGGACACCTGCTGTATATGTTTTCTCAGATTAAAATTCTATTCAGCTCAATGGGTCTTACTCTCAAGTAAATATGTAGAGGATTGCAGCCTTAAATTGTAGATAATGAGTGTTTCTAGACTGATGTTTCCTAGCATTACCATTCAAAAGGCATTGGCTGGGTTCACACATAATACTAACCTGTTGTATGGGTTGTTGTTTGGGTTGTGAACTCTGAGTCATTTACACAACGTGTTGTTTTGCCAGGCTAGATAGGTGCCAGGTAAGTGTGGTAAAAACAACAACCAGCTGTTCTACACACCAGTACTACAGTGCTGCAAAGGCATTTGGGATATAGGAAGGAAGCAGACAAAGGTGGAGAGAAGCAAACAATGAAGGAATTGAGAAAACAAATCACAGTTGGTTCCATCATCTGCCAGACAAACCCTGAGTATGGCAACAAGCCGTAGGTTAACCACAGGTTAAATAAACAATGGACTAATGTTATGGGCAAACCAGGTCACTCTGAAACTATTCCATCTATCCCTCAATGGATTTACAAAAAGAAGGAAGAAGTGGGGGGGGGGGAATGGAATCTCTCTGGCTGCACTGAGGTTTATACTTCTTGAGATAGCAGAAGGTGACTTTTAGGACCAGTGTATGGTAGAGAAAACATGCATGTGATATAACAGCACAGTGTTTCTTTTATCTTGTCATCAGGGCAGTAGCACATTTACTCATGCAGTGGTCATTCCAAGCGATACTTTTCCTTCCACACAAGCATTGTCTCTCTCAGAACTACTGCAGAAACAACAAATGCTTCGAGGCATGATCCATTGCACTTGAATTGGCCTGCCAACAATGACAGTGGGCCGGCTTGTTTTCTTATAACACATTGTTTTCCTAGCAGCCATCTTCACTGCAACACTGATTCTGGGAATTTGACTAGGCTTTGTTTTCAAACCAGAAGTGGTATAAGGCTGTGAATGGCTGAAGGTCCTATTAAGAGGGCTGAGTTATAGAGCAGGTGTTTTGATACAGGCAAGTTAAAAACCATTATTGACTTGGCTAGGCTGCATATTCGCTTTGTGGCAAAGGCAGACATGTTCAATTATCATTCCCCTTCAGCATTGCTAAGCATCAGCACTTGTGCAGTGTAGCTGAAAGACGAAAGACAATCCTGCTCACTCATGCTTCCCTCTGCTTCACATTAGCTAGCCTTCACCTTCATTTATTCCTTTGTTACAGGGTGGAACCCCTAACGCAAGGGTGTTGCATAGGCTGACCATATGAAAAGGAGGACAGGGCTCCTGTAACTTTAACAGTTGTAGAGAAAAGGGAATTTCAGCCAGTGTTATTTGTATGCAATTAGTTCCTGGTGAAATTCCCTCTTCATCACAACAGTTAAAGTTGCAGGCACTATACTAGAGTGACCATATACAAAAGAAGGCAGGGCTCTGCACCTTTAACAGTTGTGATGAAGAGGGAATATCACCAGGAACTAATTGCATACAAATGACACTGGCTGAAATTCCCTTTTCTCTACAACTGTTAAAGTTACAGGAGCCCTGTCCTCCTTTTCATATAGTCAGCCTAGTGTTGCACTTCTTTCAGCCTGAGGCCTGAACTGCATTTTGGAGAAGCTCTCCGGAGCTGCATTACAGTGGTGGATAGGGCTGAAAGTGAAAAGGATGGGGCCTAAAGTACCAGCATATTTTAACTTATTCCTTCCACAATTTCAGAGCAGGTTCAGAAATTCTGTTGCGAATCGAAGGGTAGGATCCAGAATAATTCTTAAGGGAGACCCACTGAAATCAATGGAACTTATTATAAGAAGAGAGCAGGGGCTAAGAGAATCTTCATTCAGGCAGCCATCCAAACAGTTGCACGGAGCCCCATTGCAGGATTGGATTTAGGGATCCTGTAGACACAGAAATTGGGGCAAGAACAACTAGGAGCATGTGATGAGCTCAAGACACAGAAAGAAACCAATGTCTAGGCACAGTTAAGACATCAGGACCAGGGAGAAGAGTAAATCAGATTTGGGGATTTTATTATTAAATAATAAATTATTAAAACATTTGTATCCCACCCTATATCACTGGGATCTCAGAGTAGCATACAAATAAAGAGTTGCAGGGTCCAAGTAGCTAACTAGCAGCTGTCCAAGTGAGGTCAGAATGCAGGCTGGTAGTCCATCAAGTTGATTACTGCAGAGATCAGTAGTTGAGTGAGCAAGGTGCTCTGGATAGAGAGATTGGGGGGTAACAGTTTTGAGAAGATCTTGAACAAGGATGGATTTAGGGAAAGAATGGTGCTGAGGGGTGGTATCTTGATAGAGCTCCAGATGGAGGTAAGTTTAGACAGGCAGGGCCTAGGATCAGAAAATCAGCAAAAAGATGGTGGATAGGCATCCAAATGGCAACGGGGATTTTATGTTATATAACACCTTGGTAATTTCAGTGGGAAACCAGTATAAACTATGACATACATAAATAGGTGGCAGTGTGGTATAGTGGAATAGCACGAACAGACAGGTGAAAAAAGTGTTTTCTTTCACTTTTGTAATTAAATACTGCATTTTCCCGTCTCAAAAAAAACTTACTGAAAGTGCTGCTTAGAAACACAAGTGAAACTGGAGGGTCACAGTTTTGTCTAAAGAACTTGTAAACAATGGTGAGTTGGAAATGACAAGCGCACAATAAATGCCTTGTGTAGAAAAGCCCGTACTCTCTTCCAGTTGAAGACACACACAAAGCTAGTCTCCAAATATGTACAAGAGCTAAGCAGCATTCTATTCAGGTTTGGTGTTCAAAAAGAAAATGTAGGTGTGGGGAGCCTGTGGACCTCCAGATGGTGTTGGACTACATTTCCCACCATCCCTGACCGTTGGTGGGGCTGATAGGAGCTGGAGTCTAACAGCATCTGCAGGGAAGCTTCTCTCACACTTTGTTGTGCATTTGTGATCTTATCAACAGAAGCAATTATATAAACTATCAATTAAACTGTTAGACTCAAACTTTAACAAAACACTTTTTTGGTTGGACAACAATTACATGTGTGAATACAGGAAATGCAATTGAAATCACACTTCCTGTATTTATACATAATAATAGCAGAACTGGAAACGTGTGTATATCCCTGTGCGGAGATGGGTGTTCTGTCCTTGAATGGAGAGCACATCTGTCGCCCTGTGGAGGAGACAGATGAGTCCCTGGATTGGACAGTAATGATGCTATGCCCAATGTGGAAAGTGCAAATCACCCTGTATTTGTGTATGCCGTTGATGTCTACTGCCACTCTACCTTTTGTATATTAAAATAGAGCCTTATAAAGGATGGCTTATATAAATATTGTCTAGACACAAGAAAGGGCCACGGTTTTCAAATTTTCCAACCTGGGAGACTGTGGGTTTTCCCATAAGAGCAGGCCAGCCCTCCCAGTTCATAATCCATTGAATGGGAGAGAGGTTGGATGGCTGTGGAGCATGTTGTGATTTCAGCTGGTGACTGCACATTGCTTTTGCTGTGCTGTGTACACACTGGAAAAATGGTCTAAACTACAGTTGGTGGAGATAATAAAAGGAGGGGAAGCTTTGCCATGTAAAGCCGTTTTTTCCGTGTCTAGAAGCGGACGTGTCAAAGGCCCTGCAACAACATTCACAGCAGATTCTAGCAGTTATAGAGCAGTTTTGGAGGCAAATTCTTGGGGGGGAGGGAAGGAGTGGATGAAAAAGTATAGCCTTGCGGGGCCTTTCATTTTATATGTTGACTTCAGCTGTTCATCCTGCTTCTCTTTTTGACATGTTTGCCTCTTCAGAATCATGCTGGAAAATGGAGACTCCAGAATTGAGAGACAATTCCAGAAATGGCAGAATGGGGAAAGGCATACTTCCACTGCCTCTGGGCTCCATCAGACTATTGCCCCCCCCCATGATTTGCCTCTGCATTATTTACCCCATTGAACAGAAAGAGACTTACTTCTGAGTAAACAGAAGTAAGACCTCAAAAGTAAGCATAGGGTTGCAGAGCGCTTCTTTCCAGTTTGCTGTTTTAGACTTTTTTTAAAAAGCTTCTGACTGACCACACTATTAAAAGTCAGTTCTATACCTGTTTACTCAGAAGTAAGTCTCTCTCTGGTCAATGGGGTTTACTCAAAGGTAAGTCTGCATCTGATTTTAGCATGACTTGGATATAAATGCAGTTAAAATCAGTTAGATTTACTCTGGAGTAATGGAACAGCAGATCTCTATTTTATGAACTGGAGATGCACAGCTTCACATTATCAAAGTAACGGAAAATTGGTCCTTCACAAATGCAAAGAGGTGGAAGATCACACTGGTGAACTATCAGGAAAAGGTTTTAAAGGAGGGAATTTAAAAAATCTTTAAAAATCAAGGGATGAAGCAAACTGATTCAAGCTTGGCATGCCAAAAGCTCTCTTGATGACCTATCACCATGCCAAGTTTCATCTCTTTATCTATAAAAAGTATGCAGATGTAAGCATTTTGGGCATTCAAGAAATTCCTAAAAATCAAGGCATGGGCCTATCTGATTCAAACTTGGCATGCCTAAAGCTCTACTTAACTGCTCTCAAGATCCCAAGCTTCATCACTTTATCTTTAAAAATGAGGGAGTGCGGACAAGGAGAGTGGGGTTGAAGCAGTAAAAAGTCCATTCATTCTAACATTCGACATGGAGGAGTGCTGGTGGAGGAGAATCGCCCTGCCCTCCCCTTTCGTCAGCAAGACTCCATTCAAAGCACACATCCCCAACAAAGGAAAAAGCGTACAGCACTAAATGGAGGCTTAAGGGCGCATTGAAGTTGTTTCTGGAAAATAATCCAGACTTTCCCCACACCAAAATAATATGCAAAACAGAGGAGAAAAGTAGAAATGGGTGCCAGACATGGACAATGTCATGTGAGTCCCGCGCTGCAAAACTTGATACCAGGCGTGGCGAGAGTGCATTTAAACCACTGGTGTGATGGAGCTCAAAGTCTCTGCTTCCCCTTTCTCTTTTCATGCTCGCTGTCCCCTCCATGCTGCCCAGTCCTTGCTATGTCCTTTTCCTCCCCCAACCCTTAATATGCCTGTTTCTCCCTCCCTTTTTGTCTTTACTCTCCTTCCTACTTCTTTGCCCTCTTTCTATCTTCTCTGCCCAACTCTCCAGCCCTTTATTCCTCTCACCACCTACCCAGCATATGGACAACCCTCCCCCAACTGTATTTTTAATTTAATTTATGGAGGTAGTGATGATCGGTGAATGAGGTAATTAATTGAAGGGGAAATCCGTTAAATTTTGGAGCAGGACCTGGGTGGGAACTGGGAAATTAATTTGGGGTAATTTGCCCTTGGTTTGCTTTTGCTAAAGTGCTCTGTCAAATTTTTAAAATTCCATTGTGGTGCATTCGTTGCCATTTTTAGAGGAGTGTGTGTGTTAAGGGGTTCATTGTATTTTTTTTTACAAAGCACTCTGTTCACAGCCATTGCAAATTAATTGTAATTGAAGAAATACTGAACTGGAGAAAATGGGCTGCAAATTAATTGAATAATGTATTTTACTGGGAGTGATTAGGGCTGCCTCTACATGAGAGGTTTAAAGCTCTTTCAAGTCTCATTAAAATTTTTACCTCTACATGAGCAAATCGGGCGTAGAGGCGCATTTTCTCTCCGATTATGCGCATTATTGAATGCGCGTTAAATAGCGAGTTTTAATTTGCGGCGGGAGTTAAAGTGCCTTACCGCCGTGTAAACATGCAATTCTCCGCATGTCAACAGTTTAAAGCGCGTTTTGGTTGTCTGATTATGCGCTTCTCCGCCTCTCGTACAGAGGTATTAGGCGTCAATTCTTGTAGATGAGGCCCTTGATGGGAAATTAATTGCCTGGTTTTGCCTTTTGTGAAATTTAAATAAATCCTAGTAATTATTTCTAAATGTGCAGATATAGATATAAATTAGCATATATACATTTATGTAAAATTGTGTCCAATTGGCCTGTGTCCTAAAACATTGAAGTGCCCAGCGATGCCCCTGTTGCCATTTTAATGCATGTCCCATTGTTCTCTCCGCTTAAGGTGGATAAAAGGTAAAATGGTGCATACAGTGTCTTCTTTCCACTGCGTTTTTGGTCCTATAAGAAGCTCCATGACGTGCAGTTACAACACTATGACTCTGGCACAAGAGTGTCTTTACTACAAATCTAGCAATTTAAGAGATGGTTTGGGATGAGCCTCAACTGTGTGAGTGTGAGTGTGTGTGAGAGAGTGAGTTCTAGTGCTCAATCATAGGGGTGTGCAAGGGGTGTGCCAGGTGTGCCCAGGCACACCCTAATGTCTCAAGCAATAAGCACCAAATTAAGGGGGCCAGAGGGGGATCCAGAAGCAGTGGGAAAGGTCCTCCAGCTGCCTGGCAGAAGGAATAAAAAGGAATTGTTCTGCTGGGAGACTCTCTGCTGGGAGAGGTGCTTCAGAGTGGCCTGAAGGAAGCCCCTTCTCTGGCCAGTGTCACCACAAAGCCCCAACAATGCTGGGGCTTGAGGAGCATCTCCTCATTCCCTACCCCCTCACCTGCAATGGCCCTCCTGTGGTTAAGCAAGTCAGGAGTAAGGCATCAGTGTTCACAGTGTTTAATAAATAAACGGATAAAAATAATGTACTTTATGACTGAGTATTCAATAGATGTTCACCTTAAAAAAATATCCCTGGGTGTACACCCTTATGTGCCCAATCCTGTCTACAATAAGCCCTACATTTCCTAAGACTACCTGTGGGTATATCAATCACTTTGAATTAATTAACACATTTTACCCTGCTCTTTAGCCTAAAGGGATCCCAGAATGGCTTACAGATCAACAAAAAACAAGATAGTCCCTGCCCTCTGGCTTGCAATTTTAAAAAAAAGATACAAAAAGAAACTGGAGTGGATGGAGGAGGAGGAAAAAAGCAAGTTCTTAAAGTTATATTTCTTTGAACTACCGGCTAAGATGGAGGCTGAGTTCACACAATGCTCTAACACACCATGGCTTATCGTGTTGTCTGAACACAGTACGTTTTCTGCAGGGTGGGTGAATGTGTTGTCTGACTGCAGCGTGTTTTCTGCAGGGTGGCTTGTTAACCATGCAGTGTGGTTTATTTATCTTGAAAAAGTCACCTTAAGAAACCATGGCTTGTTGGGTTGTTCAAGGTGGTTAATAAGCCACACTGCATGGTTAATGAGCAATCCTGCAGAAAACACGCTGTATTCAGATAACACAGTAACCCACCCTGTGATAAAAGCTCTGTGTTCAGACAACACGATAACTGGGTGGGCTAACGTGTTGTGTGAACCCAGCCAGAAATAGTACAGTAGTCTGATGAGAGAGAAAAGGAGATCATAGTATTGTGTATCCCATTACTCAGTTCCATCATGACATCTATTCTTCCTGATTTAAACTACATGACTGCCCTCACTCACTCACTTTTTTTCACTATGACCAAATTATTTATTTCATTTCTATACTGCCTAGCAGCTGAAGCTCTCTGGGCAGTTCACAAAACTTAAACCCATAACGAACAGCATAAAATATGGAAGCTTAAAATCCCAATATAAAAGTGCAGCCAGAATAAAACCTAGCAGCAATACAGAAATTTAAATTACAGATTTAAAACAGCAGAGCTAAAAGACAAGCTAAAATACTGAGGTGGAGGGGAGATTTTCATCTGGTGCTGAAAGGAGTACAACATAGGCGCCAGGTGAACCTCTCTAGGGAGCTCATTCCACAGCAGGGGTGCCACAGCAGAAAAGGCCCTCTTCCTGGTAGCCACCTGCCTCACTTCCTTTGGCAGGGGCTCACAGAGAAGGACCCTTAAATATAATCTTAGGGTCTGGTCAGGTACGTATGGGAAGAGGCAATCATTCAGATAATCAAGACATTTAGGTGTTCACAATGCTGTACATCATAATCCACCGAACCTCCACGGTCAGGTAAATGCCACTCAGCCCAGGAAAGCCAAGATTGCTCAAGATTTTGGCAGTTTTTGGGTAGCCATAGTTGGCCTACTAGAAGATAATGCCTTGCTTACTCTGGCATGATCCAACCAAAGTTAAGCACATTTCAGTCCCAGGTTTCAATGATGGAATTGTTATGTGATTTGCTCAACGGGACAAAGAGAGAGAGAGAGAGAGAGAGAGAGAGAGAGAGAGGGAGAGAGAGCAATTAACTTTGGCCCTCTATGACTTAGTTTCAGAGCAGAGGGGCAGAACCCCCATCAGTAACACTTTCTGCATGCTTTTGCTCTTGATCTTGCTCTGTCCCATTCCCACTCTCGTGAAGGTCTATGGATGGAGGTGTTGACCATCTCATTCACCATGTAAATCCATTGATGAAGACATGGAGTATATTGTGCTGCTGAAACTTGCTGAGCTTGGTTGAATAAGTGCCAAGGATTAACACCACGTACATTCACCATTGATTTGACAACAATGATATTCTACGCCCCAAGCACTGATGGGATTTGTTCAGTGTTTGGGATATGGGCTCTGAGGTGGAAAAAGGGATTGTTAGTAACTTTTTAAGCCCCTTTGGCTGCACCCAGGCAGACTGTTGACATTATATAAATTCTTTTGATAAAATAAATATCTGAGCTTTTGTATAAAGAGAGCTGATATTTAGCTTTTCCAACATACAGCTGAAATGGAAAAGCTGCTCTAAACTAAGGCACAAATGGTGCAATAAAATGAATCCCACCAATTTCAAATATAGAGGAAAGAGACATAGAACGGTACCATTGTATGTTGCAAAAGGTCAGGAATCAAGGCAGGGGTTGTCTAAATGTACGGAAAGCCCCAAGATGGGTGTGCAGTGGCGCTGCATTGATTATACAATGCAGCAGCTACTACACAGTCACCCGGGGTTTTCAGGCGAAGCTGTGAAGGAAAAAAGTCGAGGACTTACCCTGACTTTTTTCTCTGGAGCAAGGGGAGTACGGCACATCCACTGTCTAGCCTCACTCAGGAGTCACAGCAAGGCGTGGCCAGGCGGATGGCAAGCCCTGATTGGTTGCTGTCTGCCCGAACAGGGAGCGGGCCCGGAAAGCTTAAAGGCCATTGAAAAGCCCGCACTGCCTCTTCAGTATGTCTTGCTCGCCACCACCCCACATCAGTAATACCGTGGGGTTTGGTGGTGGTGTGACTCCAACTTGGCACATTGAAGACAGGATTAGCATTCAGGTATTTGCTCTTAAAAACAACAGGTGACATAACCTCTGAGATGGAATGTGGAAAACCCACACTGAACTATGGGCTTAACGTTCAATAATTTCTCAATTTACACTACAGCTTATAATGGAACTGATCACTTTAAAATCAGGTTTAATTACAAATGGCTTATATTTCTATTATGGAAGGGCTGCAGCTCAGACAATGACTTCCAAAAGGCTTTTGACAAAGTCTGTTACCAAAGACTCCTGAGCAAACTTAGCAATCATGGGATAAGAGGAGAGGTCCTCTTATGGATCACTGGTTAAAGAACAGAAAGTAGAGAGTAGGAATAAATGGTAAATTCTTCCACTGGAAGGAAGTCAATAGTGGGGTCCCACAGAGATCTGTATTGGGCCCAATGATTTTCAATTTGTTCATAAATGATCTGGAATTAGGAGTGAACAGTGAAGTTGCCAAGTTTATGGATGACACCAAATTATTTAAGGTGGTTTAAACACAAAGGGATTGTGAGGAGCTCCAAAAGGATCTCTCCAAATTACAAGAACGGTCATCCAAATTGCAAATGCGGTTCAGTGTAACCAAGTGTAAAGTGATGCACCCTTGGGGCAAAAAAATCCAACTTCAAGTATAATCTGAGGGGATCTGAGCTAGTGGCAACTGACTAAGAAAGAGATCTTGAGGTTGTGGTGGACATCTTGATGAAAATGTCAACCCAGTGTGCGGCCGCTGTAAAAAAGACAAGCTCTATGTTAGACATAATTAGGAAATGAATTGAGAATAAAACTGCCAGTATCATATTGCCTTTATACAAATCTATAGTGTGTCCACATTTAGAATGCTATATACAGTTCTGGTCACCACACCTTAAAAAAAAGGTGCTGGAAAAAGTGCAGAAAGGGGCAACTAAAATGATCAAGAGGCTGGAGCATATCCCCTATGAGGGAAGGTAACAACAGCTGGGATGGTTTAGATTGGAAAAAAAAGGAGTGTAAGGGGAGACATGATAGAGGTGTAGAGAATTATGTTTGATGTGGATAGGGAGATATTTTGCTCCCTCTCTCATAAAACTAGAACAACAGTGTTTCTCTTGTTTTAATTTTTTAACCTTGTTATGCTTGTATGTGTATTGTGTTCCCCGCCTCGATCCGTAGGGAGAGGTGGGTTATAAATTATTATTATTATTATTATTATTATTATTATTATTATTATTATTATCCCATGAAGCTGATTGGTGAGAGATTCAGGACAGATAAAAGGAAGTACTTCTTCACGCAGTGCATAGTTAAACTATGGAATTCACTACCACAAGATGTGGTGATGGCAACCAATTTGGATGGCTTTAAAAGCAGGTTGAATAAATTCCTGGAGGAGAAGGCTTTCAATGGCTACTGGTTCTGATGGCTATGTGCTACCTCCAGTATCAGAGGCAGTAAGTCAGTATACACCAGTTACTGGGGAACATGGTTGGGAGGGTGCTGTTGCACTGTGTCCTGCTTTGTTGGTCCCTGGTCGACAGCTGGTTGGCCACTGTGTGAACAGAATGGTGGACTAGATGGACCTGTGATCTGATCCAGCATGGCTCTTCCTATGTTCTTATGACTAATTCATATCTTATTAGTTATATAGAACAATCAGATGACACCGTGCATTACAGCAGGGGTGGGCAGACCTGTTGTATCTTCTTCGTTATTTACTGGAATCCCAAGATTCAGCAACCAGAACCAGGTGCAAAAAGACATTTACTTACAATTAAAGAACAGGGTGTCTCTGAGCATATTCTGAGCCCAGGAATTTGTTCTCAGCACTGGAGCTGAACTGAGCTCACCATCCTTTCACCCAAAAGTCCACTCCTGCTTACTTACAATCTTTCTTCATTTTAGCAATCTAATTTAGGTGGGGAAAGTTTTGTTGTTGTTGCTCTCGCTAAGCAATTGGGAATTGGAAACCCTTGCAGCAAATCCACAGCAAATCACTCGGAGATCTACCAGTAGATTCCGATCTACTTTCTGCCCACATCTGCTTTACTGGGGAATGTAAGCAAGAAAAACAATTCCCTGCCCCATGGAGAGTACAGTCTAAATGTCAGCCTTGGTCAGAAAGGACGCAGTAGAGGGAACGGTTCCCCTCATGAGATTTGTGTCACTCTATTTCTTGGCCTTCTCAGTGCTTCGGACTTTCATGATGTGGGAGTAGCTCTCCCTACTGAGATAAATCAAGACGAGACCTTCTGGATGAGAGGTGAATTGGTCCCACTGAAGATAACCAATTCTAAATAGCCCCAACCAGGTAACATTAGTTGTTGTGAGTAAATGCCATTGAAAACCAAGGCTTGGATCCTAAGGTAAGTTAACATAAGGATGTTTCCTGCCCTGTCCGTCCCCCCTGTAACCACATATACCCCCAAACATTTCTGGAAGGTTGGGGGCTCTCTTGAACAATTTTGGGCAATTCTCCCCTCCTCAGCAGTGGGTGGGTCCACATAATCCCATATTGTTCAGGAGTCCCACTCCCCGGCCCTCCAAAAATGCTTTCGGGGTAGAGGGAGTTCAGGGGAGAGGAAGGGGCATGAACTTCCTGAAGTTAACTTATCTCCCTTTGTATATGGCCCTTTGTGGTAAAATAATATGTTTTCAAGGCCTTCTTAAAAGCCTGCAATGACAGAGCATGGCAGACCTCTGATGGAAGCTTGTTCCAAAGGTGTGGGGCCATTGCGAGAAGGCTCTTTCATGTGTGATCAGCCGCCTATATATAAGTGAAAATGTGGCCCTCCAGATAATGTTGGACTGCAACTCCCATCAGCCCCAGCCAGCATAGCCAAATGTGAGAGGAGTTGCAATCCAACATCAGGAGAGCTACAGGTTCCCATCCCTGTGGTGAAGAAAGGTGTGAGCAAGAGAGCAGTGCTATATCTAAAAGATGATGCCAGGTCAGAGCATGATGGCTGAATTTCAAGGTTGGCACAGGATTTCTGTCCGTGTGCATTTTTAGTTCTCCCTATGGCAAGGATGGGCAACTTGTCACCCTCCAGATGTTTTGGCCTCATCCCTCGTCATTGGCTATACTGGCTATGGCCGACAGTCACAAATTGGCCATCCCTGGCTTAAGAGGGCATTTATATGGCAGCTTCTCATAGTTTCAGTCTGGTGCTTTAGAGCTAAATTGGACATGCAGGAAGAGATACCCTTCCACATAGGCCAACACCATGAGTCCCACTGGGGTGCTTGCTTATCCTGCATTTGTTCTACATTTGTTGCCAGACAGGCTAAAGACTCCCAATGGGTGATGGAGTCAGACGGGCAATGAATGTTCTTCCTGATGCCATTCAGAAATCTTCATTTGTAATTTGTACATATATGCCATAAGTTGAGGGGGGGGGGTGGAGTTGGATTTGTCCCTTTTTAAAATAGTGCAGTCTTAACTATTTGCACACAGGCTCCTGTGTTGCCTGCACTGACTCTCAAGGTAGATATTGCTCAAATGTTTAGTAGATCTACTTTGGCTCAGGATGGACCTAAGTCAACCACTAGTGGAGGGCGGGGGAAGCACATAAGAGAACTGCGTCCCACATGGAAGCATCTGCAATGCACACAGCCCCTGAATCAAGATGGCGGGATGCTCAGGGAAGGAAGGCAACTATTTACACGTAGCTTTGAAGCTGATGTGGTCAATATATACACTAGACCAACAGCACAGGTGTTCTTTCTGGCATTCAAAGCATCATTCATTGTACAAGACTAATTTTTTCTAGCATCTACACAGGAATGGAACAAAACCCATGATTCAAGGTTTTGTTATTTCAAAAATATGTTTATGTGTTCTTACTGACTTCAACACACACACACACACACACATATATGTCTCAGTAATAGATTCTTGATACCCAGCCCAATTTAAAGAAACTTGTCACAGAAGTTTGTTTTATTATTTCCTTCCACACATCTCACCAAGCCAGCCTCCTCGGCTGTCTTCCAATTGCTTTCAATCTGAAATAAAACATCTGTAATCCTCTGTAAAATGTTTGCTTCAAAGGAATTTATCCCTGCACCCCACCCCTTTCTTGGTCTTAGGCAAGGCCAAATATATATCAGGTTACAAAAGGCTGGAAATTTCAACCTCTAGAACAATTCCACAGCAATGTCAATGAAAATGGTGTTTACTACTTGACTAGGTGAGAACAACAAAGGTCCCTGTGGTAACATAAAGAGGAACAAATTTATTCTGACATAAACTTTCGTGGACACTGTCCATTTCATCAGATGTAAGTGGACAGTGGCCACAAAAGCTTATGCCAGAATAAATTTGTTTGTCTTTAAGGTGCCACAGGAATGCCCCTCTGAAAACTGCCTAGGTGAGGCTAGTGTTTCTTACAGCTGGACAGCAGTAGGTAACACCCAACTGTATCCATAGAATGCTGCCTGCAAGCCAGCCAGCTGCTGCTCAGAGGTATCTGGCACTGATTCTAACCAGACTGTCATTCTCAGGTCAGCCCCTACAATTTCTGCTGACCAGATTGGCCTTTATCATGAGATCATGTCTTTCCAGAGAAATCCCACTAATGCTTTCATTCTGTGAAAGTGGTATATATAGAGGGAAGTTTCCTATGATGCCACTGTGCAGCCCAGCAAAGACCTCACTGTCACTAAAGTGACTGCACTGTCTTCTCTCCACCACCAAGCTCGCAGCAGCAGAGACCATGGATATTACCATTCAACACCCCTGGTTCAAACGGGCTCTTGGACCTTTAATCCCAAGCCGTTTGTTTGACCAGTTTTTCGGAGAAGGTCTTTTTGAATATGATCTCCTGCCTTTATTTTCCTCCACCATCAGCCCATACTACAGGCAATCGCTCTTCCGCATTATTCTGGAGTCAGGTGTTTCCGAGGTAAGATTCCCATTCCTGAATACATTTATTAAGCTCTTTTAAAAAGCCTGCAGTAACAAACTGCCAGATACATCCAATCCACCCCTAAATTGAATGGGGTAGATAGTTTAGATGCTGAGCAGATCTTGTTATCACTTAAACACAGACATTAAACACAATGTAGTTTAGGCATTTTGTAATGGTAGTTTAAAAGAAAGAAGCAGAATAAGTATATTGCATTTGTTCCTAACACAGTGAAGCATTTGCTGAATACCTGAATGGGTGTTTGTGTATGTCCCAGTCTTAGAAGAAAGCAAATCTCTGTGTGAGTTGCATTCATAGTCAACCCAGGGGGTTCTTTAAAATGTGTAGCTAGAAGTAAATTCACATTCAAGCATTGTTTTTTGCTACCTTTAAATTTTTTAGAATGTGCTATTTGATGGCTTCTCAGGAAGAATAGTCCACATGCTAACTATAAAGACAATGTGATGCTCCTCAGACCATGTGCTCAGAATGATTAGATCTGAAATCCCATTCTCTTTTCTTTTGTTTTGTTTTGTTTTGTTTCGTATTGTATTGTTTGGTGTCCTGCAAATAGTTTAAACGCATGGTTCAGAAATCTAGCAAGAACTCAACAGATGAAAAGCATGATGACTTTTAAAAGTCAGCCATGAAACTCAAAAGGTTACTGCTGTGTCTGTGGATGTATGCGTTTTTAAAGTTATGAAGACAAGTGAGTTGGGACAAATGCAAAATGTTCTAATTACACTTTGGCTTGCTGAACTCAAAGGAACAATCTATTCATAAAACAAATAAATGCTGAAGTGAAGCTGAATGGCACAGTTATCATAGCGTGAAGTGAAGAAGAGTAATGATAAAGTGTACTGCGAACTACTTTTAGACAATTATGTATATAGAATCCTAAATTTATTTCTAGCTCCATAAAATTGTCAATCCATAGTCCTTAGATTTAAACCTGTTTTGTTCCACTGAAGTAAGTGTGAGTAAAACTGCCTTAGAGTGCAGGACATGGAATAATGGGCTCAAGTTACAGGAAGCCAGATTCCGGATGGACATCCGGAAAAACGTCCTGACTGTTAGAGCAATACGACAATGGAACCAATTAGCTAGGGAGATTGTGGGCTCTCTCACACTAGAGGCATTCAAGAGGCAGCTGGACAACCATCTGTCAGGCATGCTTTAAGGGGATTGGACTCGATGGCCTTATAGGCCCCTTCCAACTCTACTATTCTATGATTCTATGAGACCAGTGCTTCCAGGCAGACAGTTCCTAGTATTACCAATCAAAAATCATTGTCTTTCCCTCTTTAATAGATTTTGGTTGAAAGAAAAACAAACAAACAGAAGAAATGTTGGAAAAACATGGGAGGGCTACAGATGGAAGACGATGACATCTGCACCCTTCATAAAATAACCTGCATGAGGCAAGGCGATTGCACAATCAAAGCCTTCTCTGGAAGCTATAGCTGAATTTGTTGGTGGGCTGAAGTTGTAGAATTCTACCCCACTTTTCAAATAAGAATTCCATTTGAAAACTGAAGTTAGTAAAAAGGTTTCTGCTAGGACAAGCCTCGATAATTTTGCCGTTACATATCATTTTGCAGAGAATATAGTCAATATAATCACAGGGAAAATAATTATTGGCCCTGTTCAGATGACACTCAGGGCTTTGTGGTTAGCTTAACCATGTTCAGCTGTGGTTAACGCTAACCACATGTGGAAGGCTTGCAGACGACACTGTTAACCCTTTTGTGGTTATGTTTTCCTTAACCACACGCTAACCACAAATAGTGGTGCACCTGATTTCTCCAAGTGATCCACCCCATATCCCAGCAGCCCTAGCGCTAGGAGCCCTGGCAGTTACGGCCATCATTTTAGTGCAGGCACCAATGAATTACATACATGCATCGCCCCGTTTAGTGAGCAGTTCCTTTGCTTTCTGCATCATTATGCCTGCTATACCTCTGCAGTCATCACAGGGGAGGTGGAAGCCTTCCAAGATGGCTGCGCTAGTCGCACCACAGTAATCAGAACGTGAGGGGTGTAAAGGCACTTCAGCGAGGTAGGAGAAGCAGCTGCTTTGTATGGGGTAATTGCAAGTGAGCACTTCCACAGATATACAGTAAGCACGCTCTGCTATTAAGAGTAAAAATTGCTTTAAAAATGCTGCGAAAGCACTAAATGGTGGCTGCAGCAACCGTTATCAGTCAAGTGGCAGTCCAGAGCAGCCACAGAGCACGCCGCCTAGAGTGGCCACACCCAGTTCGGGCGCTCTGTAGTGGAAGCATTGTTCCTTAACCCATTAACCATGGCCCCTTAATCACAGACACATGTCAGATGACACTTTTAGCTATGGTCAGCACTTCTAACCACGTTGCACAATGTGGTTAACGGGCTAGATGGTTAGGGAAAACGGGTGTTCAGACGACACTGTTAACCATGCTGCTGCAAACACACTAACCACAAAAGAGTTAACAGTGTGGTTAACAGTGTTGTCTGAACGGGGTCAACATGACTTAAGAAACACTTTGTTCTAATCACCTAGACATGGCAACAGTTTGAATTTTAATGTTACTCTTCATTTCAATTTCAGGTGAGATCTGACCGGGACAAGTTTACAATCTTTTTGGATGTAAAACATTTCTCCCCTGAAGATTTGAGTGTGACGGTCATTGAAGACTTTGTGGAAATCCATGGCAAACACAATGAGAGACAGGTAAGGAGGAGGGACAAAGAAAGTGCAAAATACTCAGCTGAAACAAAAAAATTTCTTTTCTCATTTGCCTAGTATTAATATTTGCCATTTAGCAAGGTATTTGGTAATCATCTCTAGGAAAGTACAAAAGTGGGATTGTTATGATACTGTTAGGGTGAGGGCTGGTACCAGTGGATGGAAACTGCAGGGAAGTAGATTTTATCTAAACATGAGGAGAAACGGCCTAAGGGTAAGAGTTGTTCAACAGTGGAACACAGTGACCTGGGATGTGGTAGGTTCCAGTGGAGGTTGGTGACTCCGATATCAATGGGGCAGTGAATCCGTTCTGGGTTTCAGTCAAAATCAGTCAGAACTCTAAAGGAGTGATCCAAAGTGCAGAAGCCACCAGCTTCCACTGGTAGGTTCTCCCTTGCTGGTTGTCTAAGCAGAGGCAAGACAGCGATATGTCAGGGATACTTGCGACGTAACCCCTATACTAGGCACGTCAAAGTAACCCTTCTCAGGCGAAGTGCCACCACTTGAAAAACATGAGGGAAGGTTAAATGAAACCTTCTCACTAGCTATGAGGGGAAAAGGTTTGTTTCAGGATCTTCTTGTAAACTAAACTAAACTGTGGGTATAATCTGGTGTGCATTATGTGTTGAATAACGGAATGGCAGGTAAATAAAGCCAAGCTGACACGTTGTATTTGGTAGCTAACAAAATAATAATAAATTTATTTTAGTTAACAAATTTTTATTTCAGAATTTAATTTATTCAAACCTGCCTACACTAAACTCTCCACACTCTTCCTAAGTCCCTAACATCACAAATCTCCAACTAACAACTAACTCCAACAACTTTCAACCAACTACTCTCAAAACCCTTACACACTCTCTTTTCTAGCATCACCAGCTACACTCACTCAGTCTAATATTCCGCACTCTCTAAACATACTCACTCAGACATACCTAAGGGAACAGAAATGTGGGGTAATGCCACAATACTGTAGTTGCATCCTGCATTGCAAACGTTGCATTGATCAGTAGGTTGGACTAGATGATCTCTAATATCATTCTAGCTGTATGATTCTTTGGTATATATTTTTCTAAAATCATTTTTCTCTCATCATGTATTCCATACCATTCAGATGATAGTGGGCACTGTTGGGTAATGAACTCTGAGTGCAGAAATAATGTAGCCTGAAGAGCTAAGAAAAAGTTTTTGTTTAATAGTAAATCTACTCTTAAACTACTGGTAGGCAGATTATGCTAAACATTAGGAAAGTGTCCTAATGTACTGTTACTTTATGAGCTGGTCTGTGATAGTATAATCTGTCTGTAGAGGTTTTGGGATCTAAAAATTTTAAAGAAAAAAATCAGCATCTGTTGTGAACGTTTTAAATGTGAAGCCTCTGAATTTAGGAAAGGGGACTGGATGAATGTTGGTCATTTCTGTCTCTCCAAGTCTGTTACGTTGGCTCGATAATTAGGCCTAAGCTTATAAATTGCCTTGTGGAGAGAGACACAAACACGTATCTCACACTTCAGTGCCATTGATTTCTTTTGTCTCTTCTCAGGATGACCATGGGTACATTTCCCGTGAATTCCACCGGAGGTACCGCCTCCCTTCCAGTGTGGACCAATCGGCCATCACCTGCTCTCTGTCTGCTGACGGCATGCTGACCTTCTCTGCTCCTAAGGTCCAGTCCACCACGGACCCCAGCCACAGTGAGAGACCCATTCCTGTATCCCGCGAAGAGAAGCCAACCTCAGCTCCTTCTTCTTAGGTTGAGCCTGCTGCTGCTGAAGCATCCAGGCTGTCACCGTTTGCAGGCCTCATTCACAGAGCCATTACATAGATATCAGTGAATATCTAGGAGGGTCTCTCTCTCTCTCTCTCTCTCTCTCTCTCTTTCTCTCAATTTTGGTTCTAATTTTTCTCTTGGATGGAATGAGAGGCCGGGCGAGCAGCTGGAGGACTTTGAAACTTAGCCAACAAAACACGTGTGATGTCAGGATGACATGAAAGATGAAGCGTGCTGCGGAACTGACATTCTTGCTGAAATGGCCGTGGTGCTGTGCTAGATTCAATAACATCTGCCAAGACCCAAAGATAGGGCTAGCCTATCAATGGTTAATGTTAAGTCTGGTGCAACCAAAAGCAACAGTAAAGGCTTGTTGTATTCCTAAAGTAATTAAGAGGAAGAAACAAGTGACAGCTAAGCTGATTACTGTGAAGGCTGGGGAAGGAGTGGGGGGGCATTTGTAAGGAGGGTGCCACATACTCTTTAAAGCAAAAGGTGGAGGAACAGCAACACAAAGCGTTTGGGGGTTGTAACCTTTTTTCAGCAAAGCTTTTTTTTTTTAAAGTATATCCATTTACGACATCCTCTATAGTGTCATCTTTTCTTAGTGACAACCGACACAAACATGTCTCTCTGTTGTTTTTGCAGACCTTTCAGGGGTCCATCACAGCGTGAGGCTTCAATCCCTTACCGAGCTCTCTTCCAGGCCTGCATGTATCACACCATCTTCCTTAATCTTGCTGTAATTCTAACATAGCTCCACCTGTTTTACTGATATCTGGCATGCAATCTGAGAACTCAGTCAGTGGCAGTCAATAAAGAAAAACGTGAAACTAGCAACTTGTGTGGATGATTCCTTCTCCTCTGTGTTCATCCGAGAGGTCTGCTGTTTTTAAAATAAGGAGGAATTGTATACACCACCTCTTGATTCTCCCAGGATGATCCATTCATTTTATAGAACCAAAACAGCAAGCTATCAGCTCATTATTTTCTTGGTTTTCATAGGAACGCAATACTCAATGTCAGTTTTCAATAGTTGGCCACTTGTAAATCACCCCAAAAGAAGAAATGTTTCACCAAAAAAAGAGGACACGTATCTGCATAACATTCACATATGGTCATTTCTATGTATAGCTACATATTTAGAAATAATTATTGTAATTTAAATAGAAATACAATACAGCTAGTGGGGACGGCTGACCAGGTAATTTGTGTGCTTGCTCAGCTGCGGTCCAGGTGATAAGTTTTGATGGGTCACTTCAAGGCTCTTCCTAGCTGTCCCTTTTTATGGTTCTTTATCTTTAAACTGGACTTTGACTGGACTGGCCTTCAAATGGACGATGCCTTCAAATAGGGGACAGTGCTCTGTAAAGTAGGACACATGGAAACCCTAGTTTTCAAAGAAAACAAGAAATATTTTGTTGATGTTATAAAACAACACAAAAACTAGAGGGAAACTACTGCAAGGCTATTAAGAAAGGTCTCTGTGGGCTGCAGTGTGGTGTAGTAGCTAAAATGTTGGACTGGGTGTCAGGAGATCCAGGTTCTAGTCCCCACTCAGCCTTGGAAACCCATTGGGTAACTTTGGGCCAGTCTCTCAGCCCAGCCAACCTCACAGGGTGGTTGTTGTGAGGATGCTATGGTTGAAGATTATGTACACTGCCTTGGGTTCCTTGGAGGAAAAAAGTTGGGATATAAATGCAACAAATAAATACCAATAAGAAAGGCAGCATGCACTAGTATGAAATAAAACAAACTAGTTCCATTGAATAACTTATTATTATTATTTTTAATTTGAAGCAACAAATATCCGGAATTAGTGCTGCTATACTTTCATACAAAAGCAGTGTATTGAAATACTTGTTGCTTATAGTCATATCAAAGATACGTATGAAACAAAACTGTACAGACAAAGACAAACCTATTTTGGAAGCATCTAATTATTATAGAGTCACAAAGAGTCAGAATATTTGTGATTCCTATCCCCACTACCTATGCATCTATTATTTAGTAGTTTTTGTTTAACTGTGATTTAATTACCTCAGGCAAACTGTACAATTTTGGGGGGTGAGAGGAACTGCTGGTGAAAACCTGCTGACATGATTTTCCTATAATATACTTCAGTTTAGAAACTTCAGATAATGTTTTGACTTCTAAAGACAGGTACCTTTATACATTTGTTCTGCAATATTAGCCTGATTAAAAAGTAGATGATTTGCATTAGGTACCAAAAGCAAAGCAATTATGGAAATGGCTATGACCTTAAATATTTTAAGGCATCTTTTTTTGGTAGAGTAGATAAAAACTGAGGGTTTTTTTTTTGTTTTTTTGTTAAAGATAGGATTTAAAACAAAAACTTACATCAGATTTTTAAAAATGCAAATGGATCATTTTAAAAATGCAGTTATATTCAAGTCCCTTAAAATGAAATCGGATTGTACACTAAACATGAAACATGAAAACATGGTTAATCACGAAGGACAAGCAACTGCCTCAAAGCCTGAGTACTAGGGAGAAGTGGGGTCGGAGCCCCAATGCAATGAACAACTCCTTTGACCCACAGCAGGTAAGAAAATGTTAATCTTTCTTTTAAAAAATTGGGAGGGGTACAGCAGCTTGGGAGGCACAAGGAAAGTTGTCTGGGTGGGAGCACATTGGTGCATGTGGAACCCCATTGCCTACTCCTGGCTTAATAACTGGTGGGTGCTCACATTTTACATGTAAAAGGACTCCTCTGCTGCCATTTTGACATGTTTCCGTGGTTGGAACTGAGATAAGAGACTGAATGGACTCTCTTAACTGGACAGGAAGTTGCTCCAGTTTCGACATGAACATCACTGACTGTTTGGATACCTCTGGCATATATAATGCTTAGGACTATTTCTGGAAGTAGATTTCATTCAATCACGAGAAACAAGAGAATGAATGGAGGTCAAGTGAACCATGTGGATGAGGAAGGATCCTGGTCTGGATGAGAAATTAACCAGATGACCTTCCAATTACTTCCAGCCCTGAAGTCTTTGTCCGTCTCTAATAACTTATGTCCGCCTCTTTTATTTGACATTCTGGTCTGAAATTATGAACACTATCAGGCAGCCAGCTGCCTTGTACAGTGAAGAGACCCCTGTACACTCTACTGTCCACAAGAGGTCACCCTTTCCCGTAGTTCCGGTGAGGGAATTTGATAATTGTAAAGTAGGCTGACCATCTGAAAAGGAGGACAGGGCTCATATAACTTTAACAGTTGTAGAGAAAAGGGAATTTCAGCCAGTGTCATTTGTATGCAATTAGTTCCTGGTGAAATTCCCTCTTCATCACAACAGTTAAAGTTGCAGGCACTATACTAGAGTGACCATATACAAAAGAAGGCAGGGCTCTGCAACTTTAACTGGTGTGACGAAGAGGGAATATTACCAGGAACTAATTGCATACAAATGATACTGATTGAAATTCCCTTTTCTCTACAACTGTTAAAGTTATATGAGCCCTGACCTCCTTTTCAGATGGTCAGCCTATGTAAAGTGGATTCAAAATGTCTTGAGAGTGTCACGTAACCTATGTATTTATTTAAAGAATTTATCAGTGGCAGCTTCATTGACAAATGATTTCAGGGCAGTAGATTATTTTTTTTTAAAAAAGCAGCCAATGCTGGAGACACAAAAGGTGGTTAACATGAGCCCTATATCACATCCCAGTACAGAGCCTGGCTCAGTATTCTGAACCAAACTGAATTTCCTGAAAGTTCAAGAACAATGCCATGTAGAATGCATTACGATAATCAAGATGAGTACCCATTGGACTTCTAAGGCACCCTTCCCCAACCTGGTGCCCTCCAATGTGCTGAACTACCACTCACAGCATCCCCCAGCCAGCATAGGTTGGGAATACCGCTCAAGGGGGAGTGCAACCCTATCCAAAACAGACTGAACACTAAGTCCCTGATCAACTGTATCAACAGCATCTCTATTTTGTCTGGATTGAGCTTCAGGATCCTATCTGGGCCAGGCACCTATTCAGAAGCTCCTCCACTGCAGCTGGATTCAATGGAAGGGAGAACTAGAACTAGACATCACCAGCTTACTATAGATTCCTAAAGTCAGCAGATCCATGTCAATCCCACCTGGGTAAACGAAAAATGAAGTCCATACTGTCCACATGAAATCTACCTAGCTATGAATGCAGGGTTGGCTCAAGACATTTGCTGCCTGAGGCAAAGGCAAGATGGTGCCCCATGTGTACTGAAGCCAACCAGACTGAGAGACGAATCTTACTTCAACACTGACAGTGGGACAGTATCCTCCACTACACCTGAGGGCAGGTGGTTAGCTTAGGGGGTGCAGGGAAGATCCAAGTGGCACACACAGCTCTATCCTCTCAACACCTTGCTGCTCCTCAGCATCTGCCACCTGAGGCAGCTGCTTCACTCTGCCTACAGGTAGGGCAGGCCCTGTACGGATGTACAGCATACCACAAAGCATATGAAGGGCATGTAGCAATCTCTAGGCAGATGCAGAATAATGGGCAATCACATCTTTCATTTTATTTCTCTGGTTTATTTTTATTTATTTATTTATTTATTTACTGCATTTCTATACCGCCCAATAGCCAAAGCTCTCTGGGTGGGTTACAAAAATTAAAAACATAAAAACCATTCATAAAATAAAACAACAACAGTATAAAAACATAATTTAAAAAACAGTATAAAATCACAACCAGAATAAAAACCGAGCAACCTTGCAGAAATTGATAAGGATTTAAAATACAAATTTAAACAGCAAGGTTAAAAATCAAACTGAAGAGCTATTAAAACACTGTGAAAATAAAAAGGTCTTCACCTGGTGTCTAAAGGAGTATAATATAGATGCTAGGCGAACCTCTCATTCCACAGCCAGGGTGCCACAGCAGAGAAGGCCCTCCTCCTAGTAGCCGCTTGTCTTACTTCCTTTGGCAGGGGTTAACGGAGAAGGACCCCCGAGGATGATCTTAGGGTCCGGGAGGAGGCGTTCCTTCAGATAACCTGGCCCCAAGTCGTTTAGGGCTTTGAATGTTAATACCAGCACTTTGAATCGAGCCCGGATCTGGACCGGCAGCCAGTGAAGATGGAAAAGGACTGGCATAAAGTAGTCTTGTTGGCCAGTCCCCGTTAACAGTCTGGCTGCCCTGTTTGTACCAGTTGAAGTTTCCAGACCGTTTTCAAAGGCAGCCCCACATATAACGCATTGCAGTAATCCAGATGAGAGGTTATCAGAGCGTGGATAACTGTAACTAGGCTATCTCTGTACAGATAAGGGCGCAGCCTAAGCTGATGTACATTAACACATGGCAGGATTTATTATGCCAAAATTGTTTCAAATGCAGTGGTCAGGGCTGGCACTACATTTGTGGAGGCCCATGCCAACAGGATGTCATAGACCCTTCCATGCTATCCTGGTACCTCCCCAATATGCTTTCCAGGTGACAGCAAGCAGCAGGAGGAATTGGCAACACTTTTTCATTCCTTCTTTTCAAAACCTGTTTTTACTAGCCTGGTGGGCCAGCACTATGTAGGGCCCAGAGGCATACTGGGGAAATGGAATAGGTGGGTGTTTACAGCTTCCCTTGGTACTTCACAGCACTGATCCAAGAGCTTCTAAAAAGAACATAAGAAAGAAAAAAGAGATGGTGGTGAACATAGTGTCAGCCCTGGTGGACCCACTAAGGCGCATAGCTCTGGCATTTGCCCCTCATGCCACATTATTTGTGTAAACAGACTTGTAGACTCTGCTGAAACACATACGCATGAGGCACATTCATTCTTCGAAGGCTATGTTTCAAAGCAAAGTTTCATTTAAAATATGAAATGTTTTATGTATTGATTTAAAAAAACCACACCACCCAAAGGTATATAAAATGATGATTATCAGATGTTAAATTGAAGCTTGCAATACTTGCTTTGTTCACAGGAGGGCAGAAATCTCCCTGTACAAAAGGATCTCTTTCATGTTCCTCTACATTGGCCTTTAAAATAAAATGGTCCTTCCTTTTAATGTGGCCCCCTTGCATTTTAAATCTTAGGAGGACATCATGAAAGCATTATCACTTCCCAAAATTGATTTGTTCTCTCTAAAGATATGAGAGTGTTTTGAGATTTTAAACTTCTTTTTAATCTGATGTTGCAGGTTGTGGGATGAGTGTTTATATTACATTTCAAAATCTTATCATCTGGAGGAAATTAAATGTTTCTGAAAAATCTCAATCAACCATAAAGCAATAACTATATGTTTTATTATTAGGAAATTAAAAAAACATTTTAGGGATGCATTGTTTAGAAATGATGGGACTGTTTTCTTAGCAATTGACATGGCCATTTTGATAGCACCATATATGGTAGAGAAGCCTCTTTCTTTTCTTCTTTAAGAACCTCGTCTTGCCCAAACAATCAGCTGTCTGACCTGCTCTCTCCAGTCCCCCCCCTCCCCTTTCCCTGTGTTCTGCTGGTGCTCTGGATGTTTCCTGCCTTTGTTCTGCAAAACGACAAAGCCGGACTGTCTGTGGTTTCTTTCTTTCTTTTCAGCTGAGGAAAAAGCAGCTCTGCACGTGCACCCAGAGCAGGGCTGAGCTGCCGCTGACACATCCACCGAACCGATCGCATGACCCAAACTCCTGCGGATAAAGTGACAGTGACACACCGCCCAGCAGCAAGGACTGTGAAAAGCAGCAGCCCCCAAACCATTTGGCTGAGCCTGGCGCAAAAGGACAAAAATGTTCCTCCTTCGGCGAAAAGCTGGGGTTGAAAACAAACTTGCCTTCCAGACGGGGGCCCCTACTGCAGTACTTTTGTACTTGGCTGCATGTGGCAAGAGCAGGATTACTTATTAGAGTACGCTAAGAATGGCACTTTCCTCTATGAGCATCAAATGGTGCTCAGAGACTTTTCCTTGTTACGGTTGCTCTTGCAGTAATGACTGCCCACATCTGCAAGAGGAGTGTGGGGTCAGCAAGGTCTTCTGTAATGCTTCCAGATTGGGCCCATCCTAGCTTGGTAGGCCTACTGGTTGGACACTTATTCTGGCTAACACCCAGGTTCTCCTAGAGACTCTAGTTATATGTTAATTTGACTTTGCATCCAGATTGTACTAGTCCTTCCAGCAGCATTTCTCCTAATTGGCAAAGTGGTCGCTTGACACTTCGAACTGGTGCTGTATCTAAAATCTAGACTTCTCGTGACATCCATATCTCTCAGGACTTAAAGGAGCAAAAATAAAAGATTAGAAATGTAATGCTTGACTGTCTTTGAAGACCTGCCGCCTCTGAACTGCATTATTTGTGTGCAAAGTGTTAACGTTGGATAGAAAGACAAAAGCCCTATTCAGGTGTTATGTCTCTGTGTTTAAAGCAGGTGTGGGCAACTGGTGGCCCTCCAGATGCTTTGGCCTACAACTCCCATCATCCCTAGCCAGCACAGCCAATGATGAGGAATAATGAGAGTTGTAGGCCAAAACATTGGAAAGGCCACAAGATGCCTACCCCTAGTTTAAAGAATTTGTGTGTGTGGGAAGCAAGGATTAACACACTAGTTCAGTCCCCCTCCACTGCTGTTCTCGTTGCTCTACATGCAGGGTGACCAACTGTCAGGATTTCCCCGGATTTGTCCTGGTTTTTCTTCTATCCTGGGAGTCAGAGGGGATTTTCTGTGATTTTCTATAGTGTCCTGGAATTACATGCTTTCCCCTTCAAGGCCGTCATCCCCACCACCACCATTAGGTGTCCTCTGTTTTGGTTGCCCTAATATGATCACCCTAGCATTGAGGGAGACACTCTGCAGTGGAGAGTCATTTCTAAGCACGTGGGATCCCCGCACGATTTAGGACCCTGGGAAATCAGGGCTCTCAATTGCTCACAAAGCCACTATGGATCAAGAAGGTGCCTGCTGGAGAAGTTAGGGTGACCATATGAAAAGGAGGACAGGGCTTCTGTATCTTTAACAGTTGTATTGAAAAGGGAATTTCAGCAGGTGTCATTGTTATGCATGCAGACCTGGAGAAATTCCCTCTTTATCACAACAAGAGTCCTACCCTCTTTTGTATCTGGTCACTCTAGTATAGCTCCTCTAGCTTTAACTCTTGTGATGAAGAGGGAATTTCACCAGGTGCTGCATGCATACAAATAATACCTGCTGAAATTCTCCTTTCAATACCACTGTAAAAGATACAGAAGCCCTGTCCTTTCCATATGGTCACCCTTAGGCTGACCAGATAAAATCCAGGTCAGGGCTCATGTAACTTTAACAATTGTAGAGAAAAGGGAATTTCAGCCAGTGTCACTTGTATGCAATTAGTTCCTGGTGATATTCCCTCTTCATCACAACAGTTAAAGGTGCAGGCACTATACTAGAGTGACCATATACAAAAGAAGGCAGGGCCCCTGCAACTTTAACAGTTGTGATGAAGAGGGAATTTCACTAGGAACTAATTGCATACAAATGACACTGGCTGAAATTCCCTTTTCTCTTCAACTGTTAAAGTTACATGAGCCCTGACCTGGATTTTATCTGGTCACCCTAGTCACCCTACATGTGGAGGCCTATAAAAACAGAGATGGGGGAAGAGGAGGAGCTAACATGCTCAGCCTTGCTCTCCCTCCTTGAATGTTCAAATATAACACCTGAGGGCCAAAACAGAAATTACTTCAAATCCATATCAAGCAGCAGCCACGTTGTTGTTTTTCTTCTAATTTTTACTCTAGAGCAGACATATGGGGCCCTAGATCCAGATCTTAAAAGGTCTCTATGGCCTCCTCCTAATGCTAGGGTTCAAAAAACCCTCACCTCACACTAGGATCCCAATCCTGCACCTACTCTAGAGTAAAAATGAAAAACAGATATCACTGCTAGATATAGATTTAAAGTAATGTCTTTGGGCCCTGAAGAGAGATTCTAAATCAAATTCACATTCCAGCAAATGTACATTTGACATTCAAACCACAGGAAATGTGAAAAGCACTCTTAGTTATCATGTGTGAAAATGCCCTAATAGGCATGAGATATTCATGAGGCCCTCAAAGAAATCTGAATATCAAGGCTTGAAGGACTGAACTGCACTGAAGTAGGTTTTTTTTTTTTGGATGTTTCAATTGTTTGGTCTCTCAACTTCCCATTTCCAAAGAAATCGTAGACTTCAGAGTGTTTTAGGCTTTCTAAATTTAGTAGTCCTAATTTGCATGAATCCTGAACCACTGAACAGATGGCACACTTTGGGGGGGGAGGGGAGTGCAATCATAAGGTGTAGAATTCTCCTCACCTGCCCCCATTATAGGCATGGATAACTCTAACAGGCTGTTTACACAACATGCTAACCCACACTCCGTGGTTGAGTGTTGATGAGCTGTTGGCTGAACCATGGGTTAGCATGTTGTCTGAATGCAGGATGTTTTCCGCAGGGTTATCTTGTCTAACTGCAGCCAGGGTAGCTTGTTAACCATGCAGTATGGCTTGTTAACCACCCCAAGCAACCCAGCAACAAACCACAGGTTTTCAAGGTGGCTTGAAGAGAATAGGGGACATGACCGGTGCTGGAAACGCTGCGCTTTCCCTGTGGCATCAAGATTAGCCACCCCTGCCCAACAGCAGTGAAAGTGCAGGGTTTGGGATCATCACGGCGGCAACCCACCACCATAAGGACAGCCCCCTAGACTTGTTGGCTTCCCCAAAGTAAAATCCTCGGATTCTCCAGCCAGCCAATGCAAGACAATTCCAACAAAATCAGAGAGCTAGGAACAACCTGCAGTTTGCCACAACCACTGCTCCGCAGCATGCCAGGGAGCCAGTTATGATGTAGTGCTCGATTGACCATTCTCTGCAGTCTGAATTAGAGCATTTGGGCCCATGATTCACTGCCCTGTTTTCTAGCAAAGGAAAGAATCAAAGAAAATGAGTTGGTGCAACCTTTTAAAATGTAGGAATGAGTTAACTGGAAAAATGAAGGACAGTACCACCAGTTTGCAAAACCAACAAACTGAGTAGGGCAGACCTTGAAAGGTACTAGAAGAAATCTCCTGAAAAACTGCAGAAGTTATTATGCCTGCTGTGTTTTGTGTAAAATGTAACCCTCAGGTAGGAGACATGGCATGAACTTTACTTCTGATGAAGTGTTGCATTTTACTTAGAACACAAAAGGCATAACAGACTTTCTTGAGTGCAGCAATAAATAGTTGTTGTTTTTAAAAGCACCTTTTGAATCTCACTTTGGAAGTGAGTGAAATATGTGCAAGTGCAAATACAAGGTCAGCAACTCAATTTGTGCATAATATCATTAATGTTGACAGCTCATCTGGGAAGAGTAAACAGATTAAAGACTGGGGCATGCTGGGAATTGTAGGCCCCTTTTCTTTCTAAATATGCATAGGATTGCACCCTAAATGATTAATGATCTAAATAGATAAAAATGGAACATATTGACTACATTAGGTATAAATATAAGGCTCTATTCTCTGGCAACTGTACTTGTTGTTACATTCATGTGCTTTATTATTAAAGCCTCAGGTAGAGGTTATTCAAATTTGAAATTGTTGGGATTCTACTCTTATATCCATTCTGCAGATATTATTTTTGTGAACCGCCCAGAGAGCTCCGGCTATAGGGCGGTATAAAAATGCAATAAACAAACAAACAAACAAACAAACAAACAGTACTAGAATAGGATAGCATAGGGGGAGCTTTTATTTAATGGATCAAACTAGTTACTCTCGATACAGCTTCATACTAGGTATGGGCCTCTTTGAGAACCATTGCTACTGAAAAGCCATGACTTAGAAAACTCTTGGTTCACAAGTGATGACCCTCTTAAGTCATTCATGCAGCAGCAGCATGTTCTACAATGTCCACAGGATGAAAGCTTTTGCTAACAGATGCATCCTCTTCACGTTACAGCTAAAAAAATATGTTATTTTTCTGGTTTTGTATTGTTTTTAAATAGGTTTCCAAGTCACTCTGGCAAACATTTAGAGATAGAAAGAAAAATAAAACAAAGCTGAATATTTATGGAAAGCAAAACAAGTTTGGAGAACTTAATAAGGATGCATTTTGCTGGTATATGACCTGGTGGTAAATTAGTCACTAGGCACGCGCCTCTGAGATTATTTTTAAAATTCCACCATGGAGTACCTCTCCAGCCTGGCTCCTAAAGGCTGTAGGTATGGCTCGTCCACCCTAATTTGCTTTAATTACTTGGAAGTACCCTCTGCTCCAAGAATGACCCCTGCTAGGAGGAAACCACCAAAGCCCTCTTGAGTCATGGAGCTGATTTAGGCATTTATGTCTCATGGTTTTATGTCAGGCCTTCCAACTGCCTGGTAAAACATCCCTACTCACCCAAATCAATCAGCACATAATGCTCATGATTCAGGCAAACAAGGTCTTGGTTTTCTTTGTATACAATTGTAAGTAACTATAACAAGAATCTATTGTGCAAAACTGTGTTAAAGCTGTGCCTCAGCTCCTGGAAAATAAAAGTTCCTTTCTGAATTCTGACAAAGATTGAATGACCAGGACACCTTTAGTTGGATTCAGGATCTGTCTTCCATTGGTAGAAGGGCTATGCTCATGGAAGATGCCCTCACCCAATTTTTGGGGTTCTTCCCCTCTCCAGTCACATCACAGTTCACCCTATTCAGCAGGGTCCCTTGACTCTACGTGTAGCATTTTCAGGGGATTGGAAGGGCTGCCATAGAGAGGAGTGGGCCAGTAGGTCTTCTTGCCCTTGCTCAGTTGCACATGGCTAAATCTCGATCCAAGACACATCCAGTTGGTCTTGTCCAGATTCCATGCTCCCTCCCTCATCTATCACCATGAAGTTCTCTATCTCCTGTCTCTGAGATCTTGATTCCCCATAGTCTCTTCCCTGTTCCCGTGAGGTGTGCTCTGAACATCAAGGGGCTTTCTTGATGATGGCACTTGACGCCATGAGCCCTCAAACCCCCATGTTTGTACTCCTGCAGGGTTGTCCCCACCCAAAGGAGCGAGTGTGGGGGTTGTATCAATGGGAGGGGGGAGGAGCTACTCTGTCATGTCTTCTCAAGCTAGCGTGGGGCTCTGGCAGCTCCTCTAGTTTCCCCCAGACTCACTGCTTTCCATGGAGAGCAATTGCTCTCTGAGCAGCCTTTCTTCTCCCTATCTCGTGCAACTTGAGTTTCCCAAGCACAGAGGCGTTCCAGCACCCATTCAGCTTGCCGCCCCGCCCCCTCCTTCCTGTCCGGCTGACAGTGACCAATTATGGGTCCCCATCGGCTGGCCATGCCTCTGCTGCAACACCGGAGCAAGGTGACAGACACAGATGAGCCAGTGTCACCTTACTGCACAGAAAAATGTCAGGGTAAGTCCCTGACTTTTTAAATTTGGAACTTTGGGGAAAATACTTGGGATGGCTCCGCAATGGCTTCATTCATATTTAATTTTCATCCGCGATGATTTTATTTAAAAGATCCATTTCGGAAATTTGAAACCAGTGTTTTATGTCCAAATGGTAGGGAGATCTGATTCAGATCTTTTATGATCTGATTTTGATGAAAGAGACAGCTACAAACACTATGTCCAAATTCAAACCGGGTGAGCCTGTTGAACCTGAGAGCTTATGGTTTGAGGGATTTTGGCTTGAGCTTATCCTCAGAGCTATGGCAATAGTATGGGCAGGCTGTAGATATATGCAGCAGGTGTACTCTGTGTACTCAGAATGCGATCCCACAGAGTTCATGCAGACTTATTCCCTAGAAAGTGTGCACAGAATTGGAGCCATTGCTAGCAATGGATTTAAGATGCAGAATAGTTATGTAGAAGTTGTTCTGTGACTTCAGCCATGACATGACCAGTGGTGTAGTGGTAAATGCTGAAGTGCAGGCACTCGTCATGACAGTCCGCCTAGCCACACTCCCAAGGACAATGCAAAGATGCAGGCACCTGTGTTGATCCATATTAACAGACCAGTCTAGCAGTTTTATTTCCATCAGGAGCAGATCTTTTGTAAAGCTAATGGGTTGTCTGATTTCAAAAAGAGTGTCTTGCCTTTAATAGGGTTATAGAGCAGTAGTGGGGAGAAAATTCCCTACCACTGCAACCTGTGACAAGACAAACTATGTTAACACATCCCCACATGGCTAACATTTTGAACAGAGCCGGGATGGTCCCTGTTTTTCAAGCAGGAGCCACTTTGGTTCCAAGCACCTTGCTCTGCCCCCTGCCCTTTACAGCTGATGAGCGGCAGGTCTCCCGACTCCCCAGCCTCAAAGCCTGCTCTGGTAGCCCTGATCACAGCAGCCAGCCTGCAGCTACACAACAAGGCAAAGCTAGAGAGCCCTGGCTGAGTGAGCAGTTACTCCAAAGTGTGTGTGTGTGTGTGTGTGTGTGTGAGAGAGAGAGAGAGAGAGGCCTCCTCCACACGGGGCGTTTAATGAGCCTTGAAGGCTCATTATAAATTTTACCTACACACGAGCGGAGCGCAAAACGGGCGTACAGGCGCGTTATCTCCCCGATAATGCGCATTTTCGAACGCGCGTTAAATAGCGACTTTTATTTTGCTCCGGCCGTTAAAGCGCATTTTCGCTGTGTGAACAAGCGATTATGCGCATTAACTACCTGGAAAGCGCTTTTTGGGCATCTTTTAATGCGCTTCGCCGCTTCTCGCCGCCTCCCGTGCAGAGGGATTGTGAGTAAATGCGCCTCCGCGATAATGCGCATAATCGCGGAACCAGGCGCAAAGGCGCATTCTTGTGGAGGGGGCCAGAGAGAGAGAGAGAGAGATGCACCTGAGGTCACTGGGAGCATAGAGTGTTCTAGGGTCACTGGAATAGAGTATGGGAGTGTTCTAGGGAACAAAAGGTACCCATCTTTCCTTAGAACATGTTACATATTTCCTATTATGAGTTAGGGAAGCTCTGTAAGTGGTTGTGGGGCTTTAAAGCCCACTCTAGCATGGGATAGCATGCCTGCCACACACCCAGTGCATAGGAACAGCTCATGGAATGGAGGCTGGTGTCTCCAATGTCAATGAGGTGGTGAATTTGGTCTGGGTCCGAGTCAGAACCAGTCAGAACTCTAAAGGAGCTATCCAAGGTGCTCCTTTAGAGTTCTGACTGGTTCTGTCTTAAACCTGGAGCAGATTCACTACCCCACTGACACCGGAGACACCAGCCTCCACTGAGCTCATGCATTGGTATACACTGCGATGGCCCACACATTTCCTGCCACCTCCATTATGTCGTCTCAGGTAAGCTGGGTGGTGGAATTGGCCACCAGTCAGGCTGCCCAATAACAACAATCCTGCCCCTTATGCCCTGCCATAAGCTGTTGTACCTGTAACCAATTAAAGTTGTGGCTAATTTTTAACCCGCTCCTGTCTATGTGGGTTGATTTATTGATTTATTGCCCAAGCCCTCCCCAGAGCTAATGCTGCTGGCGCAAGCCTTCAGCCTCCGTAGGGGAGAAGGGTGGGACCATAGGGTAAAATATAATGACGGCTTTGATCTGAAAAGCATTCTTCCTGTCAAAGGTCATCTCAAGTCCTGTTTATTGAACTGCTCTGCTCAGTATCTGCCAGATTTTCAAAACTACACATCTGACAGGAAGCACACATAAACGCACACACACACAAACACAGAAGACAGAAATGACTAGAAGCTAACGTGATAGCAAAAATTGGACAGATTTTCATTGATCTCGAGGGCTCTGCCTGAAAGCCTGTGTTACTAATGGATTGAGCAGCAAGCATGAACCCTGTGGTTCTTTGCTTGTGATAGCAGGACAAACCCCTTCATGCATGGCTAGAAACGTATACTCCTCTGTGTGTTTGTGCATACATGTTTAAATATGCATGCTTACACACACACATTTGTTATACCAGTGGTAATAGCTTGCATTCCGCGACCATCAATACATTCCTGGCTGCTTCTGAAATATGTATCTTAGGTGTTTGGTTTTTTTTATAAATAAATAAATAAATAAATAAAATTTGATCCTACCCCAAATGTGTGAAAAGGGGCATTCCCACTACCCAATATTCCATCTCAATGTGTTTTAGACATCTATGTCTGAAATTGGATAAGCTATATCCCCTCTGAAGGGGCGAGTTTACCTACACATTTCCATCCAGTCACCCCCCCCCCCCCCACACACACACTGAGGTATTTGTTTATGTTCCCACTGTATTCAATAGGAATGACATCCAAGGCTTTGGAGAGTGAGGTGAAACTCCGGTCCTTTCTACACCATAGGGGTGTAGAGGGAGGGTGATCTTGGAAGTACCTAATACACACCATCAGCACACAGGGACCATCCCAGGCAACCAGCCTGGCGTAGAAACGGCCTCCATCTCAGTTCCGAAGCATGATGTTTGTCAGCCTCCAGGACAAGGCAAACTGTTATTAAACCTATTAGGTGGGTCCTGAGGTCACTTTCCTCCTGGTTTTGCACATCCTAGTAATCAGAGTGTCCACACAGAATTCCAGCTATTTGTTGTGAAATACCCTAATGATGTTCATTGCCTGCCACAGCCACCCTGGTAAAAGTTGTTAGGATATTTCACAACAAATAGCTGACATTTGATCTATATAGTTCTAATTCTAGATTACCTAGGTAGCCTCAAAAGAGCAATGTGGCGGCAACCATGTCACTCCCCAAACTTAATATCTCCCACATTTCAGTGAAATAAACAGGGCTTAATTCTAAGTAGTTGGTTTTAGGATAAGGCTGTGAGCTACTCTCTTGTTGGGAATGGGTAGCTATTGCACAAACGAAAAGGCTTCCTGTTTATTTTCAGCATTATGCAGCTTCCGAAAGTTGCCATTTCCATATACTTCAATTTTTTCTTCCCTCGTCATCATCTCCAAAGTAAAATTACTAGTGAGAGCTCACGACTGAGAGACCACCGACCATTTTCATGGCTGATTACTCGAGTTCTCTTATTAGCGTTGCACCTGCTTTAAATGGTACTAATGCCAAATTAGATGGAAAAACATGCAAATACCTTGCTAGCTTTCTGGTAAATTGCATGTAAATGGCACAAAGGTGAAGATAGCTTTGAAAAGAGCTGCACTAACATCATTTGACTAATTACTGAAGGAGGGAAATGAGAAGAAAATAGATGTTGCCGTGTGGGTAGGGGGACATTCCAGTAAACATCAATCTACGTATGCAACTCTGTTCCATCAGTTCATCAGATAATACACAGCAAGCAGCTTGTAATTTATTTAATTTTTGATCGATTGTGGCGGTAATAGCCACCTGCAGCCTTTAGGATCATAAACGTTAAAGCTCACAAGTCAGTTTTTCAAAAATCAATCAGGGTACTATCTCAAAGTCTCCCCATATATTTTTAAAACATGACAGAGTAATCACCGCAATGTATTTTGTTACATCAGTTTCTTGGGAACAATAGGTAGAATCCAACAATGGGTTGAATCCAACAAAGGATGCGATGGGACTTTCTCACTGTGTCTTTTCTCCAGTTGCACCTCCTCCAAATCTCTTCCACAGGGTATCCCATCCATCTGGGGCAGATTTTGAAGGTGCATGGGGCTGCAGTGGGGATGGATGGAGAATTGCCCCCTCCTGTTTCTGCTGATAGAAGCAGTTCCACCAGTAGAAAAACTTCATTTGATTTTTCCCAATATGTTTGAAAGCACCCTTGTGTGGTGAGAGACAACGTTTACATCAAGAAGAACAATGGAAAATTGAGATGTTGAAAAATACAATTGAAAAATAAGAGTTACGTATTAGCCTATTACTCTGGAATCACTATCCTTTATTTGTTCACTTTAATACTCCATTTAGCATATGTTGTTGTTGAATAGCCTCTCTGAATTATTCCAATGTAAATTTCTATTCTGCTTCCAGAGAATTGTAGAAAACCAATGCCTCAGCAGCCCTAATGCCTTCTACAGTGTGGAAGCAAGCTAAGTATTGCTATGGGTTAGATTCAAACTTAATCATGCTTAGAGTAGAGCCACAGAAAAACGATTTTAATTAGTCACCTAAGCATGACTAAGTCTGGATCCAACCTTTTTCTGTTCTAGAATAGAAAGCTGGTCCTCTCATCCCCCTCCTGCCTAATTTAAAAATAATACTTAATGGAAATAGATCTGATACTTACTGGGAATAAATCTTCCTTTCAGGAACATATTCCAACCAAGTATGTGCTCGAGACTACCTTTTGTTTTTGTCTATGCAAATATGTGCAAAATTTTCAAAGGTCTTTGAGAGCAGAAAAGATTTATCAACCACGTCACATGCAATCAGTCCTGACAAATATATTTTCACTCAGAAAATGAAGTTATTTGCTACATATGACCCAGGTCTAGCCCTTGGTATGGTTCTTTGCATAGCTTGCTTCGCTGCTGTTCATCACGAACATGCAAATCCGGTCATAATAATGCAAGAAATGCTATGCTGGATCAGACCAAGGGTCCATCTAATCTAGCATTTTGTTCACACAGTGGCCAATCAGCTGATGACCAGGAACCCACAAGCAGGAGATGAATGCAACAGCACCCTCCCATCCATGTTCCCCAGCAACTGGTGTACATAGGTAATATTGCCTCTGATACCGGAGGAAGGATAAAGCCATCAGGACTACTGGCCATTGATGGCCTTCTCCTCCAGGAATTTGTCTAATCCCCTTTTAAAGCCATCCAAATTGGTAGCCATCACTACATCTTGTGGTAGCGAATTCTATAGTTTTTCTGTCAATCTGAAACATCACTGTATGATCCCATGCCTACTGGTGGTGCTGGTGGGAATAAATTGCACCTAACAAATGGAATCTAGAGAAGCACGAGTGGAATTTCACAGATTTCATTGGGATGTCCCACTTTCCACTTTACAACTGCAACCCTTTTGTGCTATTCTTAAAGACTCTCCTGGGGGCTGGGGGACTCCATGAAACAGCAGGGGTGGGTAGCACAGCTTAAAAAAGGGGGGGAGGATTGCCACAAAAGTTTTCAGCTCATGCATAGGTTTTTCTGGATCCAACCCAATATCAGGCAATTGAATAAAAGGGATTAAAATAAATGATGGCAGCAGGAAAAGGGCAGGAAAAGTGGTTTGTTAACGTGGCTGGGTTTTCACATCATGACAACCGTTGGGTTAAATAAACCATTTGTTAACATTATGTGTGAAACTGGTCGTAAGTGGGTGGAAAGTGCTGTTTCAGTGCTCCCACCACACATCCGGCACAATCTGTCTGTGGAAAGCTTGTGGAGCGAAGGATGAGAAATGAAGAGCCGACACAAAAATTGGGATTAAACATGGGCCACTTTATTTATTCAGCAGAGAAGCAAAAAAGGGGGAGGTGAACCTATGCGGGCATTTTGTCATGGCCAGCCAGGCCATTGTGGGGATCGGGCGAGGCATTCACGGCCCGGGAAGTGGCGCCTGCGCTTTTGCCGACCCCCGAGCTTCCTCAATCTGAGGTGGGAGGCCTTCCGGTGTCGTCTCCCCTCGTGCCACAGGGCTCCGAGTAGATGAGAAGGGTTGGCCTCAAAGGTAAGCCTTATCCCCCCAACTGATGCTGCAGGGCTCTCAGTGGTTGGCCCTCAGGTGTTACCAATCACCCGAACAGTGCCAGTGAATGCTCACCATTACTAAAGCATAAAAATGCCCGCACCTACCGCCAATAAAGTGACCAAATAGTCCAATTAACCTAATTAACACCCGGCCTGCTTTTGCAGTGTGGAGTAGGCAAAAAAACTCACAACCAAGTTAGATTGTGAGCAAAAAATTCCTACTCAGCCTCCAACAAGACGACCAGCGAACCCACACTGACCACAGGGAGGGCGGGAGGGAGCCGCGCATCAAGAAGTGGAGCTGTGGAGGGGTCCCGGCTCTAAATAGCCCTTGACCCCTCCCCTCTCCGGTGGCACCACGCCGGGGCCCGCCAATGGCAGGCCTCCACGTCTCATCACCCCATCCTCGCCCGCAACCTCCTCTCCCCGCCTATGCGAGCAAGGCGGGAAAAGATCTTAGCATGGAGAAGGGAGCCATTTTCCTGAATGGAGTCCTTCATATTGAAATGATTGACATGTTTACTATCATTATATCTTGCTAGTGTTTTATTCATCTCAGAAACTGAGCTGCACAGACCACACACTCAAACAATATTACACTATTTAGGATGGTTGAAGAAGCACATTTATGATGACAACTGGTACTGACGCAGAGCATTCCTCTTTGTTCCCCAGTACAGAAATTTGCTATATTACATGTTGATTAATGGACATATTTTAACTACTCTGTCTTGCCCAAAACTACCCACATATTCCCATCCCTTGCATTTAGATTGCTTTCACTCCATGTTCAACACTGCGCAGTGCTTTCTGTGCAGGACATAAAAATGGAGAGATATGTTGTCGGAACAACAAAAGCCCAAAAACTTAATTTAGACAATATTGCCTAAGAATCTTGGATAATCCATTTTATTCTCATATTATGCTCTCTTTTAAGAAACATTTGCCTTTTGCTCAAGATTTTACCATCTCTCTCCCCTTCCCCCATTTTTTGGTTTATTTTACTTGAGATGTTGAATGGTGACCCTTGTAAACAGTGTCTCTAGTACATTTTTGGGCATGATGAAAATAATCAAATAGAATTGCTCAAAAATGTTCATCTTGTTTCATGGAGATAGATAGATAGATAGATGATAGATGATAGATAGATAGATAGATAGATAGATAGATAGATAGATAGATAGAGCTAAATGATCTAGAGGAAATAGGTATTAAGAGAAGACAAAAATATAATGGTAGACAGACAGGCAGACACATGGAGCTTCATTGACGTGAGTATCACAATCATTAGGTGATACACAAGATCACCTAATCACAAAAGATACAAAAGCTTAAATTTGAAACCACCAAGACATCCTGATTACTGGAATAGTCTGAAAATGGAACAACTGGATGCCCATTTAAGTGCTGCTTTCCCGAAAGGGCGATCTTTAAAAAGCCATTAATTTGCCCCTTTCCTGATTTCTGCTCTTTCATCTTTGCTCACTTCCTTATGCTGCTTTTGATTTTTGCTGGTGCTTTTGTGTTGTTGTTCAATACAATGTAATGAGGCACTTGTGTGTGAGCAGTTAAACCTGATCTGATCTAGGAGATCAAAGCTCATTCACAGTGCCCTTCTGACAAGCTGTTTTTTTAAACATAGTGAATTGGCAGGCCAGATTCAAGAGTGTTTACAGCTAAGCAGTTATCTGAGTGTGTTATCATTAACACAAGCAGCAGTTCAATCCACCGCCACTCAATGCCCTTGAGGGACTAGGCTCTTCCAAGAAATCCTTCAGTTTGCCACAATCCCCTACTCCTTCCACAGTTGTGTCTGTGATTATTGTATGTTTGTATGTATGTATGTATGCATGCATGTTTACACAGAGAAAGAGATGTGTGTGCATTCATGGATTATCAATGGCACCCACTTCGTATAGAATAGTAGAGCTGGAAGGGGCCTATAAGGCCATCGAGTCCAACCCCCTGCTCAATGCAGGAATCCACCTTACAGCATATCCGACGGATGGCTGTCCAGCTGCCTCTTGAATGCCTCTAGTGTGGGAGAGCCCCCAAAGTCCCTAGGTCTTTGGTTCCATTGTCATACTGCTCTAACTGTCAGGAAGTTTTTCCTGATGTCCAGCCAGAATCTGGCTTCCTGTAACTTGAGCGCCGATGGCAGAAAACTCGACTTCTATCCGACAAGACACGGCATAGAGAACATCTTCATTCCTATGGGGTGGCAATATGTGCAGCGAAGAAAGCTTTCTTCTCTGCGCGCATTGCGTCTGCAAATTCATGTCCAGCAGAACTGTTCAGGGTGGTGAGGGGTCTAACTCGGGCACCTTCCCCCCTGAATCCGATTTTAGAGCCTTCAGCAGTTTGCTGCGATGCCTTTAACGATCATTTCACAGATAAAATCTCTCGGATAAGAGCCGACTTAGATGCCGTCGTTATAGCAGAGGCTGACGATGGAGTGTCCAGCGACTCTGCGAGTAGAATTACACTGGATCAGTTTCAGTTGGTGAGTACCGAGGACGTGGACAAGCTGCTTGGACGAGTGAAGAGGACGACTTGTCCTCTCGATCCCTGTCCTTCATGGCTGGTTGTCCAGGGAGGAGATGCAGTTAGATCGCAATTACAATATATTATTAATGCATCTCTCAGGGAGGGGAGTTTTCCATCATGTTTAAAAGAAGCAGTGGTAAGGCCGCTTCTAAAGAAGCCCTCCCTGGATCCCCTGGACTTTAATAACTAATAACCTTCCATTCTTGGGCAAGGTGATCGAGGGGGCGGTTGCCTTTCAACTCCAAGTAGTCTTGGATGACACTGATTTTCTAGACCCATTTCAAACTGGCTTCAGGGCGGGATACGGAGTTGAGACTGCTATGGTCGCCTTAGTGGATGATCTATGCCTTAGTATTGACAGGGGGAGTGTGTCCCTGTTGGTACTTCTGGACCTCTCAGCAGCATTCCATACCATCGACCATGGTATCCTTCTGGAACGCCTGAGGGGATTGGGAATTGGGGGCACTGTGTTTCAGTGGTTCCGGTCCTACCTCTCGGGCAGGTTCCAGATGGTGATGCTTGGGGATAGCTTCTCTGCAAAGAAGGAGCTGCTGTGTGGCGTACCACAAGGTGCCATCCTTTCCCCAATGCTGTTTAACATTTATATGAAACCGTTGGGAGAGATCATCCAGAGGCATGGGGCGGGGTGCTATCAGTATGCTGATGACACCCAAATATATTTCTCTATGCTTTCGATAACAACGGCAGCTAAGGATAGTGTGTCTCCTCTGAATGAATGCTTGGAGGCGGTAATGGGCTGGATGAGGAAAAACAAACTGAAGCTGAATCCAGACAAGACAGAGGTGCTTGCTGTCAAAGGCCGCAACCTGGGTTTGGAGGTGTGTCAACCAGTTCTGGATGGGGTTACACTCCCCCTGAAAGACTGTGTTCGCAGCTTGGGGGTGCTCCTGGATCCGTCGCTCCAAATGACAGCCCAGATAGATGCGACAGCCAGGAGTGCCTACTATCAGCTTCGGCTGATACGCCAGCTGCGCCCCTTCCTAGAGTTGGAAGACCTAAAGATGGTAGTGCACACGCTGGTAACTTCGAAGCTCAACTTCTGCAATGCGCTGTACATAGGGCTACCTCTGTGCCTAGTCCGGAAACGTCAACTAGTTCAAAATATGGCAGCCAGGTTGGTCACCAGTACATCTAGGGGTGACCATATTATGCCAGCTTTAAAATCGCTCCACTGGCTGCCAATTAGTTTCTGGGTGAAGTATAAAGTGTTGGTTATTACCTTTAAACCCTACATGGTTTGAGTCCAGGTTACCTGCGGGATTGCCTTCTCCCATACAATTCGCCCCGCACGCTCAGGTCCTCTGGGAAGAACTTACTGCAGTCAGCCAAGACTAGGCTGACAACCGTTACCCAGAGGACCTTCTCTTCTGCCGCTCCCAGACTGTGGAATGACCTGCGGGAGGAGACTCGTCAACTTAACAGTCTTTTAGAATTTAAGAAAGCTATAAAGACTGTTCTCTTCCGGCAGGCATATCCAGTGGAATTTTAGAATGTTTTTAGGATGTTTTTAGGATGTTTTAGGATTTTTTATGCAGTTTTAATAATATGTGTCATGTTTTAATCAGTTTTATGTATTTTATCATGTTGTTGTTCCCTGCCTCGATCCAGACGGAGAGGCGGGTAAGAAATAAATTATTATTATTATTATTATTATTATTATTATTATTATTATTATTATTATTCTGCATCCTGCACTCTGGGATGATCAAGAATGGGATGATGCTATTCTCAAGTGTTTCCCCTGTAGATTTATCACGTCTGATGGAGCCTTAAGGGTTGAGGAAATGAGGGGCCTACTACAGTTTGCCCTGTTGCAGGTGGCATGGCTGGCATCAGTGGTTGGCAGCACCAAGCACCTACCAAGGCCTCTCTGCCAGCCTCTAGAATCTTCTGAATCTGTTGTTCCCCTTCTTGCTATTGCCTCTGTTTACCTACCTTCTCTGAGAAGGGAGGTTGTGACATCACAAGGCTTCATGTTTGAGTCTCAGGAATGGATGCTATCGACCCTTTTATCTCAGGGAGTCAAATGGTGATGACAGGTACTTTATAGATGGTACTTTATAGAGGACAGTCCTCAATTCGAAGGCTATTCCTATTTGAACAGCTGGCCAGTCCAAGTTGAGTTTAAAGATTAAAAAAAAACCTAAGGTGGGAGAGCAGGAGTCTTGGAAGTGGCTCATCAACAGCACCTGAACAGCAGACAAAGCATACAAGACACCTAGGGGCTGTCTTCACGGCACCAGTTTGGCATCACCTCCCTCTAAAACCACACAGTTTTCCTCTCCCAGGTTGGCACTGAGTAATCCTAACACTGAGGAGGGAACACAGGGTTTGTGGCTGCCATCCAGGTACCAGAACCACCCCCACCCTCTTCCTGGGACTGCCCTTAGATTGGCTCCAGAGTGATGTCACATATTTACCATATTTACGTCACTCCCATTAAAAAAGTTGGGGTAAGGCCTCTACAAGGATTCACTTTTGTGCCCGGTTAGGCGATTATGCGCATAATCGCTGAAGCGCATTAACACCTAATACCTCTGCACGAGAGGCGGCGAGAGGCGGCGAAGCACATTAACGGATGACCAAAATGCGCTTTACAAGTAGTTAATGCGCATAAACGCTTGTTCACATAGTCAAAATGCACTTTAACGGCTGGAGCAAAATAAAACTCGCGATTTAACGCACATTTGATAATGCGCATAATCGGAGAGATAACGCGCCTCTACACCCGATTTGCGCTCCGTTCTTGTAGAGGTAATTTTTTTAAAGCTCCTTGAAAGAGCTTTAAACCTCTCTTGTAGAGGCAGCCCTAGAAAGCTTTGCAAGTAGTGACAGGAGCAAGGAGTAATAGCATCCTCTACTCAACTCACTCTTTTCCTCTGGACAGCCATGTGGTCCAGTGGGCCCAGAGAAAGAAACTAGGTGGATGGGCAAAGATGATATTTGTGAGGAAAAGGAGGAGTCCAGAAGGCAATTGGCCCAGGGTCCTCCTACAATTTGGAACTAGTCCTGACAGCTTGGACAGAGAGGTGGGCTATGGGGAGTGCACAATGGCCCTGGAGCATCCTTGGATACAACTTTGCAAGCCAGTGGCTGGTAGGTGGAGGAGTATTCCATTTTCACCCAGCACTGCTGTAACTCCACTTTGGTATGATACTCATTCCATGCTTCTTCCACTTGCCACTGCAGTGTTGTCCAGAGATACTTCCATGGCAGCTCTCAAGAGCTGAACAAGTTTTTCACCCCCTGCAAACTGGGACTAGAGGTTGCTCAGAAGTAAGCTGCATAGGCTGACATAAATATTGAAGAATGATTTGTGGTTCATGTCAGATGTCTGATTTTTCTTCCTATCAGCTTTGCCTTTTGCTATCATGCACTGCCTCTACACGAGACATTTAAAGCTCTTTGAAGTCTCATTAAAAATTTTACCTCTACAAGAGCGGAGCGTAAATCGGGAGTTGAGGCGCTTTATCTCTCCGATTATGCGCATTATCAAATGCGCGTTAAATAGCGAGTTTTATTTTCCTCCGGCCGTTAAAGCGCATTTTGCCTATGTGAACAAGCGAGTCTCCGCATTAACTACTTGTAAAGCGCATTTCAAACAACCGGTAAGGCCACCAGTTGTGCGTTCAATTACCTCTTGCTACAAGCATTTACGATAAAGCGCTTCAGCGATTATGCGCATAATCGGCTAACCAGGCGTCAAACAGAATCCATCTAGAGGGGGTCATGGTCTCAAGATTCTCCACTGAAAAATAAATCTGTAAAAACAAATGGTGTTCTGAGAGTGGGGTGGGGGTGATGAAGAAAGGAAGGAAGGCCAGAGGACAAAATAAATCTATTGACAGAAAAGCCATCTCAATGAAAATGGAGAAAAGTAACTTCTTAATAGGCAACCTAGGAAGAAAAGTATAACAATACCATGCAGGAAAAAGTCAAATGTTGTGCAATCTCAAAAGTATTTACCAATCAATAGAAAAAACCTTCAGCTCTAAAGTTTCAACCACTAAAATAGCTGTTACTTCTGCAAGCCTCCTGGATTCCTTTTCCTCTCTGCTTGTCTTATGAGTCACATCACTTTATATTACTCCTGCCCTTTGATGAAGTGGGGTGTCCTGTTATTCACTGTGCTGCAGAACATAAATTATATAAAAGAAATCATGTATGATGATGATAATAATAATAATGTGTGTGTGTGTGTGTGTGTGTGTGTGTGTGTGTGTGTGTGTTATTTGAATAAGAAAGTTATACTTATTGTGAAAGTAAGGTAGACTTGAAAGAAAACCAAAAGACTTCCAGCAAGCAAATGAAAAAGTTCAAAAAGGAATGGAAATGTTAAATAGTGAAGAAAGTCACAGCTTAGGAACATGGAAAAATGTTATCTTTCATTGTTTCAGTGACTCAGAGCCAAAGTAAACAACACATTAATACTAATTACTTAAAAGCTAGTGGTGGTATCGGCTTCATATAATGCACCAACGCTGCCCCCCCTTCTTTCCTGTCTGCCAGCCCTCGAACCACTCTGTACTTGGCCATCTTCCATTGCCAGCTATGCAATGCAGATTTGGCTTGCAGATCTTTACCTTTCATAGCCAACATCTTAGGCAACAATGGGACCCAACTCTGAATGTGGTGGACCCAATCTACAGAATCCAGCATCCCCCGGGAAATAGGTTTTCACACATGCATTGACTTCGTTGTCAGTGCATCCGACTGCTGAATGGTGACATTAACCCACCACTCAACCCCACTCCCATCTAGCACCTGAGTTGTGTGAATGGTACTCTTTCATTGCACGGGAGCCTTCTATGGTGTGGCCAGTGCTACCAAAGGTGACCACCTCTGTCTTCTAATGGATTAAACAGAGGGAGAAGCGGGGTGCTTGATTCCATGGAGACACCCCTTCTCAATATGTAGAGATGGGCGTGTCTTTGGGTGGGTGCATGAAGACTTTGAACTAGGGTACAGATAAATTCACAGTGCTGACATCTAGTTGACAACAGCAACCACACAACCAGTTCAAAGCAACCCATAAATCGTACCTCTCTTTTCCAATAGTGTCTCAGGATGCTCTTATCTGCAAGTAGTTATGAGAGCACTTTAAAGAAACTGGAAATCAACTATCCCAGGATGAGCACGCTTCAAGTATGATTTTGTGTCATTTCATCCTATTCATAGATGCACCTGTGGTGAATTATGGCATCTCAGCGTCCCCCCTCCCCCCTTCCCCACAAAGGGAGATTCTTCTGGAAAAAGTCAGGCACTTCACATTTTCAAGAGTTACAATATGGCGAAAAAAGTGACTAACAAGAAAAAGTAGCATTTTAAAAGTTGACCATTGCCTGCTTCTTTTAGATGTGCTTCACCTGAAAGACGCTTGTTTTTGCAATTTTCGTGTCAAACATACTGAGTTTCCTTGTCAAAACACAGGTGCTTTCATTGTACTCCGAGTGCATGGTGTTAAATGATATCTCCTCCCCCCCACACACACACACCCTTTTTGTGCTTTTATATAGTCAACACGAATAGTCTTGAGGAAGATAGGGGGAATTAGTGTGGAAAACAAAGAAAGAGCATAATCTTCACTGATATGAATGGGAACTGCACAAGAACATATATTATCAATGCTATCTCAATGGCACCAGACCCATTGAAGACCCAGGGGCATAGCTCAGTCATCTAGAAGCATTAAAAAGTTTCAAATAATTGTACCCATCCTATTCCCCACAAACATGTATTTTTCTGTTAGTGGATTTGGCTCAAACACAAAGCTGCCAGTGGACACTGGTGGCTTCTATTTTGGTGGGGCAGTGAATCCATTCGGGGTTTCAGTCAGAACCAGCCAAAACTCTAAAGGAGCTATCCAAGGTGCTGAAACCCACCTTAGCTTGTTTAGAGTTCTGGCTGGTTCTGACTGAAACCCAGAGTGGATTCATAGCCCCACTGGGTTTTTTTCAGAATACTTCCCTGGTGTGTGTTTTTTTTTTTTTAGAATGTGGAAAATGGGGGTATTATTTCTGAAAGTACTGTTTCTATGGATGTATTTGTGCTATTCCATTATAGGAATAGGGGAAACTGTTTGTATAGACCTCGGATCTGAATTCTGCAACAAAAACAAAAGTAAATAGAGTGCATAAACAGCCTCATGAAGAAAAGCTCTTTGTCTCAATGGGAGATTTTACAGTTAGTTCCACTCCAAAATCTATCAGGGGTCTTGAGCCAGATGTCACCAGTCTCCACTCATCAGGTTCTTCATCTCGATCTGCCAAGCACCACCCATTTTCTCGCAGAATCCTCCTTTTTGTGTTTGTTGCAGACTGGGATGGGGGATGACTATTCCTAGTGGTGGACCCTTTCTTTGAGGGGTACCCCCTCAAAATAATTACTCATAGGTTGCCACCAGATGTGAACCTCCTGACACACTTCGGTTTTTCTGGCTGTTTGGGGAATTTCTGAGGCCTATTGCCAGGGCAGGGGGGGGAGGGGGGTTAGTTGGACCAGGGTCCACGATTTTGAGGGGGCACTCCGACGAGGAGCTCCCCCCCCAGCTCACGCTACTGCTTCTGTAGCGTAAGCGGCCCATCGAGAAGCAAGGAACCAGCCTTGCGGAAACAGCGCAGAAGCCTAAAAGAGAGTCAAAGGGGATTCAGATGTTGTACTTAATATATATGTTTTCAGATTAGTTTTGTCACAATGAAAAAAACAAGACAATGGTGCAGCAAAGAGGAAGCGTGCCAGAATGCAACTTTTTAAATAAATCGTTCTAGTTCATATATGTATTTAGCACTGAATCAGTGCCACTGATTAAAAAATACTTAATGAGCAGTTTGAAAAGGGAGGGGGGCACACATTTCCCAACTGGCCTGGGCATACTACCAGCACTGCACAGCCCTGCCTATTGCCAAGGACTGCTCCCTTAAAAAGGTGTATTGGATTTTCTTCCCCAAAGCACAGGATAGCAGGACCTAACAAAAACTTTGTGAATAACCTAAGAACACAAGTGGTAGTTTTGTAACCATAAGGTCCTTCGCAGGGGGAATTTATTTGTGAGGAAAAAACAAGAGAAAGCAACGATCACACTGCACGCGCACAATTCCAAGTAAAATTAAAAAGCCACACTAATTTATTTATTTATTTTTATTGCATTTGTATAACGCCCCATAGCCGAAGCTCTCTGGGCGGTTTACATAAGATTAAAACATTTAGAAACAAAATACAGAAATTTAAACTACAAAAACATACAATATGCACATACATTTAAAATCACTATAAAGCCTAAAAACAAAAACAGACCCAGGTTCATCAGGTATTGCTAAATGCCTGAGAGAAGAAGAAAGTCTTGACCTGTCACTGAAAAAATAACAATATTGGCGCCAGGCAGGCCTCGTCAGGAGATTGTTCCACAATTGGGGGCCACCGCAGAGAAGGCCCTCTCCCTTGTTGCCGACCTCCGAGCTTCCCTCAGAGTAGGCACTCGGAGGAGGACCTTAGATGTTGAATGTAGTGTTTGGGTAGGTTCATGTCAGGAAAGGCATTCCATCAAGTATTGTGGTCCCAAGCCATGTAAGGCTTTATAGGTTAAAACCAGCACCTTGAATCGGGCTCGGAAACCTACAGGCAGTCAATGCAAGTGGGCCAGTGTCAGTCTTATATGCTCGATCCTTCTGGTCCCTGTTTTCAATCTGGCCACTGCATTTTGCACAAGCTGCAGCTTCCAAACCATCTTCAAAGGCAGCCCCATGTAGAGTGCATTGCAGTAATCTAATTTGGAGGTTACCAGAGCATAGACAACTGAAGCCAGGTTATCCCTGTCCAGATAGGAGCATGGCTGGGCCACCAACCGAAGTTGGTAGAAGGCACTCCGTGCCACTGAGGCCACCTGAGCCTCAAGTAACAGAGATGGTTCTAGGAGAACCCCCAAGCTATGAACTTGCTCCTTCAGGGGGAGTGCAACCCCATCCAGAACAGGTTGAACACCCTCCATCCGGTCAGCAGAACCCCCCACTAACAGCATCTCAGTCTTGTCTGGATTGAGTTTCAGTTTATTAGCCCTCATCCAGTCCATTGTCGCTGCCAGGCACTGGTTCAGCACATCCACAGCCTCACCTGATGTAGATGAAAAGGAGAAATATCGCTACGTGTCATCAGCGTACTGATGACAACGCACTCAAAAACTCCGGATGACTGCACTCAATGGCACCACCTTCAGGAGCCGACCCGCTAAAGTAGGAGTGGAACCACTGCAATGCAGTGCCTCCCACTCCCAACTCAGCCAGTCTTGGTCTCCAGTTAGATGGTCTATGGAAGGCTCTCAAAGAGTGAAGAAACTCTTATCTTTTTGGGAATCTGAGTTCAGTAAAACTGCCCCTTTTACCATAGAAGGTTGTTGTTTTGTCCAGTCATGTAATAACCTCTATTTCTGATGTCAGTGGTCTAGCCAGCAAATCAGAAAATTACTTAGCAGCTGGACCCACCTTCTTAACAACTCTAAAGTTACATCTCAAAAAACCAAGCCAGTTTGAACCAGTTAGCCTATTCTAAAAAAAAAAAAAGAGGCTTTGGATGCATATTGGAAAAGAAAGAAATGAGATAAACCTATTCAGGCAAACAGGCATGGTGGCAACTTACCAGACACTTTAGGGGGCACTGTTGAGCTACATAAGAATATAGGAGTTTGTTACAGTGCTTCAGAGTCCAAGGCTCTGGAGACCTGGCAACCCTCAATCTCATATGGAATTGGTCTTATGTGACCATGGACAGCTATCTAAACATAAACATCACAATGATTTCAAGATGTGTTCTCAGTGCCTAAAAACAAGCTTTAATTATTATAAGGCTGGAGGGGCAGCTTCTCGTGGGATTCTGATCATTCCCATTATAATGGCCTTGTTTTGTTTTCAAGTATTATTACGTACCAAAAAAGCTTGTCAGATCAAATGGAGTAATTCTTTTCATGGATTACTCATATACTGTGATTTTAAATATACTGGACAGCTTGTTCCACAAATCGGTTAAGACTTGCTCAGTAGAAAATGTGTTTTGGATGATTACCTTCTTAGTCACAAAAATCTTTTTAAAAATGGATTTATGATTCTCGGGGCCAGTTTACAATGGCGTTTTTTCCCCACCTGGGAAAAGTTCTGCCACAACCATAAAAAACACTGTCTATATTGTGGAAGTAGCCTAGCTCACAAGCAAGGCCCTGACCACCTTAGGTTGCATTTATTTATGTAGGAGAAAAGGTTTGTTGTGTGCTATCTCTCTGCCTTATTCATGGGGCTGCAGAGCAATTGAGAGATGTATAATGAACAGCACCCTTGCCCATCTTGCAGTCATTATGTACGCTCAAAACGCCACCAAAATGAATTCAAAATAAATTAGACCATGCCCTGAGAATGATGTAGAAAAATGAAAACCTCTTTCACGAGGGAAGAAAACTTTCAGGAAATTGGAGGGCAGATTTTGGCACCTGTTCTACCTCTTCCCTGGAGCTAGACACAACACTGTCCCTCCCCACCCATAATGATGGATGCAAAGTGGGGACTAGGCTGCCAACAACCACAAAAATCCCAAACCCCTTACAAGTAAAAGAAAGAAGCTGTGCTATAACCTGTGAGAAAGTGTTCAGGGTTTTTCCTCCTCCTGGAGAAATTTGGTGAATTTGTTCTCCCAATTTCTCTGCATACAAATAGGGTAGAGATAACACTTATCTTGTTAATCAACTTGGGCTTGTTGAGGAAAGGAAAGGCATAAAGAAAGTCTGAGGATAAATGTTTTTACTTAATTAATTAATTAATTAATCAATCCTGCTTTTTCTTTTTTTTTAGGGAGGAATCCTAATCTCTCAGGGAGAGCAGTTCAGGGGCTGTTGGATGTGGCAGACCGCCTTCTCCATTGGCAAAGAGGGAGGTTCACCACTGTAGACTTCCACAGTGCTTCAGCAGAAGGTTCCACCACCATCACTCTACTGGCTGTGGTGCTCAGTGGGTAGTGGAGTTGAAAACAGGGCATTTGGGGAGTATTAGGGGCAGGGTAAGCCTTGGATTTGCTGGTGTCAACATGCCCACAACATGACTCCAGAAAGGCCGAACCAATACATCTGCTCTGGAGCTGCTGTAGTTATTTTCCTTACCATTAGCGCCAATGAAAGGCAAAACTAAAAAAAAACCCCTGATGTTTTTGTTGTTGTTTAAATTATAGTTAAATTTGGGTAACTTCCACCCTGCCCAGTACAAGCTAATGAGGCTCAGGAATTGGAAGTGGTGGTTTCTCTGCCACAGAATTCCCCCCCCCCCCCATACACACACACAAATGTGAAAACAGTCCCCAGATCTCCCAGAGTTGCCCATCTCTATCTTAAAGTCAGCGCTCATTTGGGGATATATAGTCATCCCCTATTCATAGAGATAAACTGGAATCTCAGCTGGGTGTGTGTTGTGTTCTTGTCTGTGAGAAGCAGTCTGGCTGGTTCCCCAACAAACTGAGAGAAGTGCCAGCAACTTTAGGAGGGGCACAGAGAAAGGAGAACTCCATCACCTCCTCACACCTAGTGGTAAATAATTGCCATGTTCCTCACTCTTTCTCCTGTGCTTTTCACAAGCTGCTGAGATTTGTGCTTTCTGTCACCACAGAGGATCTCATTTAGAATTTGCAGTCACAGATGCACAAAAGGTTTCCGGCCCTTCTCCCTGAGCTTCAATACCTGTCCCCTGCTGCCTGTCACTGTGATTAGCTAGCAGTGAGTGACAGTCCTTCCACAGTGATAGGTCTTCTGTCAATCTCACACAGAGGCCGAATGGAATCTTTTGTTCCCTCTCCTAATGCTTCCAATTTCCTTCACCTGAGAGGCTGGGGGCAGGAAGTGTTTCCTCCTCCCCTCCTTCGCACAGCGGTTCACCGGCGGTGTGGCTCCCATTAATGTAAATGATGGTTGCACAGTTTAAATCTGTGTATATCTTGCTGAAGCACGGTGCTGTCATTTCACAAAGATTTGTGCTATTTGCTGCAATCACTACATGAAGTGAAAACTGAGAAAGGTTTCCCCCTCCTCACGCACTGAATAGAAGCTCATTTAGCAAATCAACATTTTAAAAGTATTTAGTATAGGGAACGGACAGGAAGAAGGAAGGCTTGGCTTTAAAGGAGATACAAAACCCTTCCCATTCTGCTCTTATCCTTGCTTCTGGGACACCCCAGAAGAAATGGTAAACTGCAATCTTCCTCCCCACCACAGTAGGACCAGGAAATGATATTTTAGGATGCAATCCTATGCCTGTTTAGACAGAAAAACTCCTACAACTCCCAGCATGCCCCAGCCAGCATGAGCAGATTTTTAACTAGTGGTAAACAACTGCCATGTTCCCATTTTTTCTCCTGAGCTTTTTACAAGTTGGCTAACTGGGGCATGTTGGGAGTTGTAGGACTTTTTTCTTTTTAAACATGCATAGGATTGCACCGGTAAGTTCTTCTTTGCAAGAGATAAGGTGATCCTTGTTGTGTTAACCAGCATGCCGAAGACTAATTTACACAGGTTTTTTTTTAAAAAAAAAGTGGCATGAATGATGTGGGTTCCATTGACAAAGGGCTTCTTCACATGAACATAATAAGGCACAATCATCACTGGCTGCTCATGGATGTTTATGGTTCCTTTTGACGACATTACTTATTTTATTTAAGAATATTTCTACCTCACCATTCAGCTCCTCCAAAAGGGCCCCATTGACAGCTTCTGGATTAAAAACACACACGCACAAAACCCAATAAAAACAGTCAGATACAAACAAATGCAATGCTTCATTGGAAATTGTTGAATTGATTTAGCATAATCCATTCAATGGAAAGTGTCACCAGATAAATTCTTGTCCTCAGTGGAATTCGCCAAGGGTTTCTCAGTTTTTAGAACAGACCTAAACTAATCCTGCTGGAAGCTGCTGGGACAAGCCAAGCAGAAAGCTACAGCCCTGGGTACAGCTGTCCTGCTGGGTGGTGAACTTCCCCAGTGGCAGACTGGAAGATCTGCCTGGGCAATTAAGGGATCTGAGATACTAGTGGGGCCACCCACTGTGGCTAACAATTGGCTCACCTTAACAGGAAGGGTTTTAGAAAGGCCTCAAGTTTAGGCTGTGACTTTGCCTGAGGAACAATTGTCCTTTTGTCTGTGGTGTGATTTGACTCCTGGCTTGGACTGCTGGCTTGGTTCCTGGATCTACCCTCTGCTCTGACTCCTGGATTGACTCCTGACTCCAACTTACCTCTTCCAATTCTAGAAGCAGTCCCTTTTAAATTCTCCACTCTCCGCTGCTATGTATGGACATAGAACATCTCAACACCAGCAATATATGGGACATTTCTGATTGACAACTCACAGAAGTTTGCAGGGCCTTCAGATTACATTGTCAACCTCCTGTGTATCTCCCTGCCTTCCCCTAGTTATCCTGTTCTAAAAAAAAAAGCCTGGATGTCCCGAATCTTCTGAAATAGTGTGGGAATTCCTAACGTGTGTGCTGAAGTTGTGTGACAAAGCACCCACTAGAGGTTGCTGTCCCATTCAAGTATATGAGCATCGAGAGGAGAGGAAGTTTTCAATACAGATCACATGATCACCCCTCTCCGCCTGTGTAATGCAGCCCATTACAATCACACAAAAGTAGCAGGAAGCACAAAGCTCCAGTAAGGCAATATGATTTCTCCTTAATGTAGAGGTGCCCATAGGGAGTTGCTCTATACTAACCCTTTTCACATGGTCAAAATCTGAGGATAGTGAGTACATAGAAGGGAGTGGGGTTGCACCTGTTTCCATTCCTGACACGGCATGAACAGAGCCTATGTGCAATCCCCTCTCCCCCTGTGCTCAATGTTCCCAGATTTTAACTGTGTCAGAGGGGCTACTTAGTTGAACAACCGGTCCATCTAACTCAGAGCTATCTGGCTCTCCAGGATTTCCTGTGGCCCAGCTGCCTGAGCTCTTTTGTCTAGAGATGCCACAGATTGAAATTGACCCTTGCAATGTATGTATGCAAAGCATGTGCTCAGACACAGTGAGTTGTCTCCCCACCATCCCTACAACATAATATGCGACAGGAGACCAATGGGGATTTGAGGATGTTGCAGGATTTATTTTCAGTCCTAGTAAACTGAAATTACATCTGTAATTGTCCTTTCATGTGATTTAAACTTGGAGTTGTTGTAAATAGCTGCTTGTGCAACCTGTACTTTATCTTGTGTCTTATCTCATTGGAAGAAGATAGGAGCAAGTGAGCCCAGAAACCAAATTAAAGCTTTTCCTTATAAGACCTGTTCAAGACATTCTTTTTCTACCACAAATGGCTACAGTACATGATCTGAGAATTCCATCCCAAGATCTCCTGCAGTATCGCAAAGGATATTGGGTACAATGCTTGGATGCAGATTGCACTCTCAGCATCCTTTGCAATGCTGCAAAGCATCCCTGGGCACAACGCTTAGATCATGGGGGAAACTACTATCCCAAGCAGCCAATTGGGAAATGTTGTCAGTCCCAGTTCCTGTTAGACAAAGGTGACCTCTGCAGCCAGCAAGAGCAGCCTCCCAGTTGCTCAGATCTAAGGATTTGAGGAGCATCACTTAACCTGTTACTGAAAGGAGACTTCTGGGTTCCCCAATGGCACCCACAGTGATCTCCCTTGGAAATTGCCAAGGCCACCTTCTCCTCTGGATTTTTAAAATCCTTCTCCCCACCCCCACCCCACCCCCACCCTGGTGGGTGGGCATGCTGCCAAGCAAAGTGCCAGTGTCTATCTGCCCATCATCTTTCTTTCCTTTCCCCAGAATTCTTAGGAAAGAAAGATGCGGGTTTCTAGAGGCTGGTGCTTTGCTTTTCCTGCTTTGAGGGATCCTGACGCTACTTGTCAAACTTGGGGGAAGATGCTTGGCAATGGAGGGCTGGCAGGGAGAGTTACAGGGGGACTGGCGTTGGTGGTGATGCATGTGTGAATGGGTGATGATCCTGGGGGAGAAAGGCTGACAATCCGGAAAGTGAGGAGATTGGGGGTATGTGGAGTAGTGGGGCAGTTGACCTGCAGAGGGGAAATAGTGGGTTGAGAGTTAATTGAACAAGAAGTGATTTGGGTAGTGATTTTGTGGGAGGGAATTGATTTGGGGGTGATCTTCCTATTAATTCAGGGGGAATGAATTATATTTAGGCCAAATCTACCCCAAGCAGGATATGGTGGTATGAAAGTGGTATATAAAAGGCAGGAGCCCTACTACTGCTTTATAGCGCTATTGAAGCGCACTGACAACTGTTGGAGCTCATAAGACACATACCATATACCACTTTCATACTGCTTTCATAGTGCTATATCCTGCTTGGTGTGGCTCTTGACTTTTATATACCGCCTTCATACCACTATATCCTGGCCTTAGAGGTGGTTTGGACAATTGGCTTTCCTTCTATGAAATGGGTGTTCTGTTGAAGCAGGAAACTGGGGGTTAAAAGGCTGTTTGAGGCTGTTTGCAGGACTTACTGTCATTGAAGCTGACCGACTGAGTGGCTGGGGATTTGAGCCAAACTTCCTTCAGGGGGAATTAATAAAATATACTGGGTCAGAGAGACTGCTAAGTGTTCAACTTAACTTTACTCCCACAGCGTTACTCATTAATGACGTTCTTACAGATAAAGTATCGCTTTTCTGAAGAAGACGGACATGGCGAAACAGGACTGAACCCAGTTCTTGTAAAAAAAACCTTTGCCCATCTGAAAAATGTTTGCACATCTGTGTTTAATAATATTCATACTTTTGTATTATGCTGAATTCTAGCATGTGGGTTTTTGTGTGTGTACCTGTTCAATTATCTGCTTACTTAGCCTATCTCTGCTTACTTCGTATGTTGCTATATAGTTATTTTATATTGCATTTGTTTGCCTATCCTGCCCTTTTGACATGCCTTACAATATTTTTGTGCAGTTACATGCTTTTTAGCATTTTTTTTTGGTTTAGAAACAAGGCAGCAGAAGCAAACTCCATTTTATTTCTGTGGTCCTATTGGTGATCTTGGCCCCCTCCACAAGGATGCGCTTTTGCGCCCGGTTCGGCGATTATGCGCATTATCGCGGAGGCGCATTTACTCCTAATCCCTCTGCACGGGAGGCGGCGAGAGACGGCGAAGCGCATTAATTGATGTCCAAAAAGCACTTTACAAGAAGTTAATGCGCATAATCGCTTGTTCACACGGCGAAAATGCGCTTTAACGGCCGGAGCAAAATAAAAGTCGCTATTTAACGCGCATTCGATAATGCGCATAATCCGGGAGATAACGCGCCTCTACGCCCGTTTTGCGCTCCGCTGGTGTGGAGGTAAAATTTATAATGAGCCTTCAAAGAGCATTAAACCTCTCTTGTGGAGGTAGCCATATACTCACTGAAATTCAAGATTTAAGTAAGTTTAAAGTGCAAAACTGCACATGCCCAGAGTTTTTCTGCCTTTTTTTATCAGGGTTGGTAAACATGGGTTTGGTTTGGTTTTTGATCTAACATATCAGCAATGTAGAAGCAGTTGTAAAGCATAGAATGAGAAGAGCAATATATTTTGTGTGCTTTGCAACTGAAATAATACACAAGGCTACCTCACACACACACACACACACACACAGCAACACCATTAAGTCCAGAATTTATGTTTTGTACAGACAGTGGTGCAGCTAGATAATTTTAGAAACTGGACCTAATGATTGGGGGGGGGGGCAGGGGGGTTTAGATGGTCATGTGTATTACTTCAGTTGCGAAGCAAACAAATAACATTTCTCTTCTCCTCTACCCAAAACCACTACTCCATATTTTACAATTATTTCTACATCCCTGACATGTTTGAACAACAACAAAAGTATGCCTCTGCATACCAGCTGCTGGGAAACATAGGCAGGAGGGTGCTGTTACACCCATGTCCTGCTTGTGGGTTTCCCGTGGGCAGCTGGTTGGCCACTCTGTGAACAGAATGCTGGATTAGATGGATCCTTGGTCTGATCCAGCGTGGCTCTTCTTATGTTCTTAACAAATCTTTTGGCCAAACCTGGTTTTATTTAATTTTTTTTTATTTTTTTGCACTTTAAATTAACTTAAATCAGAGCATCATGATGACTACAGGAATAAAGTGCAGCTTGTGCCTGATGACCCTGCCATTCTCTGGGTGGTCCTTTGGGCGCTCTGGGCTTTGGCCCCAAGGGCCAGCCGTAGCTGCACCACTGCTGGCATGGACATAAAAAGTAACCCGGCTACCTGTTTTTTGTATTCCCAATGGCAAAAGAAAAGAAGATGAGGAGATCTTTTGGGGGGTGGGATTTCGGGAGGAAATATGGGGAGAAAATAAGGGAAATAGTAACACAATCTAAAGAGCAGAGCCCCCCTTCTCCTTATTGCAGCTTCCTTACCAGCAGAGCCTACCTGGACGTTGGCTGGCTTTATAGCCCCTTTTTGCTGGCTGGATCGATTATTTCATAACAGTTTGTTCAGGAGAGGTGAGGGTAGGCAGACCGGCTAGCCACACACAGCCTCTTTTCTTCCTTTTCTATACAGTCAGTAAATAGCTGACATTTAGCAGGCTCCTCCTGGCGTCACGGGGAGAGCTCATTAAGGAGAGAACTGACGCAGGGACAATGAGAGCTATAACCTTCCGCTTTTAATGAACTCCTGACTCTGCGTGGCTCGAATCTCCCCCACCCTTCTTATCTCTCCACACGGCAGTCTTGCCCCTGTTTCATTTCGAACAAAAGGAAATCAAAACATGATTTCAAGGACAGCCAGCCAAGCGAGCAATCTTGAACTGCCATCAGTTGGAAAATGGCGAACAAAGAGATGGGACGATACATGTGCTATCAATGTATCTGCTTCCCTGTCCCATCCTATATTTCACCCACACACTCTCCAGGGTCTGTCATTAACGAAATGCTGGCATAAGTATTATCTCGATTAGAGCTATGCCACTTCTGGACTTTTCCCGTACATGACAATCAAGGCGCAAGCTAGTGATGACAGAAAGAACTGTAATGTGATCAGAAAGCATCTCGAACCCACATTTCGGGGGGGGGGGGAGGTGTCTATACATCACAGCATTGGTATCTGGCTCTCTCAAAACCCCATAGCATCGCAGCTGCAAGTCCAAAATGATAGGCTGCCTCTACAAGAGAGGTTTAAAGCTCTTTCAAGGCGCTTTAAAAAATTTACTTCTACAAGAACGGAGCGCAAATCACGAGTTTTATTTTGCTCCGGCCGTTAAAGCGCATTTTAACTATGTGAACAAGCGCTTATGCACATTAACTACTTGTAAAGCACATTTTGGTCATCCGTTAATGCGCTTCACCACCTCTCGCTGCCTCTCGTGCAGAGGTATTAGGTGTAAATGCGCTTCAGCGATTATGCGCATAATCGCCTAACCGGGCGCAAAAGCGAATCCTTGTAGAGGGGACCATAGTTAGATGACAGGAGGGAACATGGGCTATCTGGCCAGAAAAACTGCAGCGCCAGCAGCCATTAGGTTTCTCAAGCCCGCCCCCTGCCCTGCATTCCCGCCCTTACCCAATCTGCTCAGAGCTTCGCCCACTTGGATAACCTGAACTGAGGCACCAGTGACACATGAAGAAATAATGTGGTGACCTTGGAGCAAAGGGAAAAGTCATGGTAAATGGACACCTTCAAAAACCACAGTTTGTGGTGGTGGTGGGAAAGCCCAATGTGACTGCGAGCTGTTGGTTGTGTCATATGAACAATGCAGCACCACTGCACAGCCACGATGGGGTAAATAGGGTATATAGACACACCCCAGGTGTATAGGGCCTGCTGTTAATTACAGAAAGGGTCTGAACAGAAATCTATCAAGGTAAGAGTTAACCCACACAAGTGGGATTTGGGGCCAAAACAGACATGACTTTAAATCCATATCCAGCAGCTATGTCTTGTGTTCTTTTTCCTCTATAGTAGATACAGATGGCCTGATTCAGATCTTAAAAGACCCCCTATGCCCCATCCTAGGGTCCTAATCCAAACTGGGGGCCCTGCACCTACACTAGAGGGAAAAAATGAAAAACAAGTTGTAGCTGCTAAACACAGATTTAAAGTCATGCCCATTTTGGCCCTAAGGATGACAATGGAAGTTTACAGGGGCTGCAAACATTGCCAGCTTCCACTCACGACCCCCCCATGTTTTCCCACCTCATTTTCTCTCTTTTTTGTTGCTATAGTAAATCTATTCTGGAGCGAAAACCAATCCCTTTTGATTGGTAGCGCTAGAAGCTGTCCAACTGGAAGCACCCAAGATGCATCTAACCCTCATACAATTTATTTCACTTCTAGAGCCCAAGGGAAGAGAGGGCCAAAACTGTAAGAACTCTGTGAACATATATGGACTACTTCACAATCACATCTCAAGATCCACATCCACATCCAGTGTTGGCGGGGAGCCCTGGAACCATACATGTATGCACATATGCACACACCAGATGCACATGGGCAGCAAGGGGAGGGGGGGCTTGAACTAGGAATGTAGTGGGGCAGAAGTGACTGGCCCCTATCCCTGACAGAGTTCTGCTCTGGACTGCAGGCCCCACATCTCCAATTTACTATTAAAGAACCATTTACACAATTTCCAATTGTGTAAGTAATATCAGATCTCATTTGGCCCTGACTCCAAAAGTGACATAATTTAAATCCAGCACGACACAATGTAGGTGCCTGGAAATGAGTGTGTATGTGGGGTAGCCCTTTTCAGTTGTTCCCCTCAAGCAATTCTAGTCATGTCAAGGTGGAGTGTAGGGCCCTGTGCCCGCATCCTCCACCACTTCTGTCTCTCTGCTGTCTACTCATTGCAGGAGAGTATACGCATAGGCTATCCCTGTGACCTGGAAGCCTGATTACACAGGGTTCCAAATTATGGAGAGAGCCTAGACACATACAACAGGCTTCTCCTTTACAGAATCCTATCCTCCAATGCATGGATGACAGAGGAAGGGGCTGTTCTTCAGTGGTAAGACACATGCTTTGCATGCAGAAGTCCCAGTTTTGATCCCCAGCATCTCCAGGTAGGGTAGAAAAACCCCTGCCTGAAATTTGAAGAGACACTGCAATCAGCGTTGATACTGGACTAGATGGTCTGACTGTGTAAGGTGGTTTTCTATAGGGTTTGAAGGCAGGTGGGGGGTGGGTTGATAGCAGGAGCAGGGCAGGATTCTCTGTGTTAAGGGAAAAGATGAAAGAAGTGGTAAGAAAACATGGCAGGCTCCCAAGTAGAAAACAGAGTTGTCTGGAGCCCCTTTAAACTTCTGTGAATGAGACAAGGCAGTGGAACTCCTAAAAGCCTCATTTGGAAGCACTCTCAGGCTCTTCTTTACCTTCTTTGCTTTGAGTGAATAATACACTAATGTCTATAGGATTTTCTTTGCAAGCACAAAGGGAGTAGACACTAGGCCTGCCACCTAATTAAAGACATCTTACTTGATTAATTGTATGCTTTGTAATTGACTGATGGATTGAGTCATTCATTCATTTTGCATACATCTTCACATGAGAGAAAACAGTAAGTCTTAAAAAAGCCTAAGTTGTAGAGCAGACCTCTACAACCTGGTGCCCTCCAGATGTGTTGGACAGCAACTGCCAACATTCCCAGCCAGCACGGCTAGTTGGAGTTGTAGTCCTACACATCTGAAGGGCACCAGGTTGGGGAAGGCTGTTGTAGGGGATGCTTGCTTGTCTGTAATAGGCATAGTCTTAAAGAGTATCCCTTCACTTGCACTAGGGAGTGGATGTCTTCTTTAACATGGTACATTCCATCTGTATGCATCACAACTAGTAATGGATTAAAAAGAAAAGAAAAGCTTAGGTCATTCTGACTCAGTCCTGAGATCAGAAACCCTGATACATTCATGATGTCACAAAAATATTTCCAAATGCCCCTCCTCCCAGGATAACTCCCAAGACATGTCCCTCTGACCCTTCAAATTCTACCTTGCCACCTTACCAGGCCTGGCTTGGCCTTGGCAACTACAGCAATAGTGGCAGCAGAAACAGAGAGAAAGACAGAGAGAGAGATGCCTTTAAGGTGGCCTGGGCCTACTTTAGGGAGGCCAGCCCTCTATTTAGACATCTGCCAGAGGACAGCTCTCTATTCAAATGGTTTTATTGTTTCAAGATAAAGAACCATAAGAAAAAAGAGTAGGGAGGGGCCCTGAAGTGGCCCATCAAGAGCCACTTACTGGGGAGCAGACTAAGCAGGGTGGTCAGCAGTCTTACTTTACAAAGAGCAGTCCTTTATTTTGGAGAGCTAGCAGAAGACAGTGCTGTGTTTGAGGGTGTTCTCTATATGGTGGGCTTTATAGTCCAAGTCTGGTTTAAAGTCAAAGAACCATAAGGAAGGAGAGCAGGGAGAGGCCTTGAAATGGCCCATCAGCACTTAGTGCATGGACAGCAGGCTGAGCAGAAGGTTACCTAATCAATCTTCTCCACTACGGTGAGATATCTTGTATTTCTATTAAAATAATAGTTATGACTTCTAAATTTGCACCTAAACATATAAATTTACAAATGCAAATGTTATGCAAATTGGTGTCCCCTTTGTCTTCTTTTTTGGTGATGCAGTCCTCTTTTTTTGGCAATGCGTAAGCGGCCACACTAGCAGGCACACCAGTGACCTGGTCGCAGTCCTTCCCCACTATGCTGAGATGTATTGCATTTCCATTTCAATTATAGTAATTATTTCTAAATGCGCACCTATACATATAAATTAGCATATGCAATTTCTGTGCATACCTGTGTCCTCTCTTGTCGTCTTGTTTTGGCAGTGCATTGCAGCCACCAGGAAAGGCAAGTGAGAAAGGGCCAGTGATACAGGGCTGTGGAGTTCTTCACTGGCTTGGATCATGTGACTCGAGAAGTACTCCGACAGGGGTAAAGTGACGCTCCGTGCAGGATGCCAATAAGCATCACATGCTGGGCAAATTCAAACCCCACCAAATTTCAGTTGCTATTCAACATTTTAAAAACATGACCTGGAAAACACATTCTTAAAATAGATCTTGTGAAACCTCCTTAAGTCCCCCACACTTAATCCCAACAAATAGAACTTCCCAATTATGCACTTCTGCAACAATCCTGTCTACTGAGCACCCGTCCAAATCTTAGTTTTATGGAGATATATCTTCAGGTCCCAGTTAAAATGTTCTGCTCACCGGGATGCCCTGCCAATGCATCTATTTTAGTATTCAAGTTTCATTCTGAGTCATCTGAGCAGCCTTTAAGATGTTCTCATTTCCCTTTTTCTTTTTGTCCAAAGGTAACGTTGCTTAGTGTTGCTTTTCTTCAGCTTCTACAATGATCGGGCAAGGTGGTGGTGGGAGGATAGAACAGAAGGTTTTGGTGGTTTTATTTTGGTTTTTTTAATTAAAGACTGAAATGTTTTTTGGGAGATTTTATTTATGTACATTTCTATACTGCCCAACAGCTGAAGCTCTCTGGGTGGTTCACAAGACTTAAAGCCATAAAATACAACATGATAAAACACAATATAAAAGTGCTCTGAAAGTTAAGGAGCGTCATCACACAGGGGAAAACTGTGTTTGCTTACTGTCGCTTCTCTGTCCACGTGTTTGTCCCTCATTACTTCCTCTTTTGAAAGAGGAAGTAAACAATGTGCATATGGCCTGTTCAGTGGGCTGTTTTGATCATGTTGCTTCTCCTGAACACAGCAGGAGATTGTGGGAACTTCCATCTTTATTTTAAGTCAGACTAACTGGGGTGGGTTTTTTTGTGGCGCAAAGAAGGCAAGAAGGGGTGGGAGGCACACAAGAGGCAGAAGATGTCATGAGAGGGACCTGCGAAAATCCTGAGTGCCCAGTAATAAGTGTGCAATAAAATGCTCATCTGATGGAGCTCTAAAAGTGCAGTATAAAACAGAGTAAAACTCAGCAGCAGTGGAAATATCTAAAATTACAATAGTAGATTTAAAACAATAAAAACTGAAGAACTGAAAAGCCTGGGTGGAGAAAAATCTTCACCTGGCAAAGAAAAGACCACAATGTAGGTGCCAATTGAATCTTTCTGGGGAGGACATTCCACAGCTGGGGTGCCACAAATGAAAAGGCCCTTTCCTTAGTAGCCGCCCACCTCACCTCATTTGGTGGAGGCACCTGAAGGAGGCCCTCTGAAGACAATCCCAGTGTTCAGGTGTGTGGGTGTGTGTATGTGTGGGTGTGGGTGGTTTTAAACTAGTTCTTGAGGGTGGTCCATTATAATCTCCAAAAATGAGGACAAAAGAGGAAAACAGAGTGCAGAGAATGTGCATGTGGTAAGTTATTTATAAGGAAGAATTCCAGGAGACATGGAGAAGCAAGGCAGATATCAGGGTCTGCTCTAGCTGGATTTTCTCCTCCCTGGTAGCTCACAGGGCCATCTGCCATCAATTGCCCTGTGGGAAAGATTCCAGGACAGAGCAGGCAGGCAAGGAAGACATCAAGTTCCTGCTATTGTTCCTGATTCTATGCAAAGTATGCCATCATAAACTTTCCACGCAACTCATCTTTCATTCTCGGAGAGACAGAGAGAGGAAGAGACTAAAAAAAAGTTCCTAAAACCTGTCCAAGACATTTGACTGCCTCCTTGTAGTTCTGAAGAACTTCCTGTCCACTGCATGATCCCAGCTAGTTGTGGATGCTGCAGTGCACATGATAATAATACATCACTGCATAGCTAGTCAGAGTTGGCTCTGCAGTGACAACACTGAGGAAAGAGCTGGAGTGGGGGAAAAAATTTCCTTTGCTGAGGCAACTGGGACCATGCTCCATCTTGCATGCTGCATAATATCCAGTGGCAGATGTTGTTTATCTGCCCTATGTTCCTTTCCAGAGGATGTGCAATCAGATGCACATCCCTATGCACTTAGCCATCCATTCTCTGCCCCTAACTAACCAACTATATGTGACTTGATCAGAGTGAGGGATCATTGGCCTGGTTACCTAGATGATGGGGGATACAATCCCACTTCTACTGACACACAAATGTTGCACAGGGGACCAAAAAGTAGCTCTGTGTGTGCTTCTATGTATGGTAAAAAGTAACATTCACAAAAGCACCCCCACCCCACATCTCCTTTTGAATCAGCACTACTGTAAGCTACCCCAACTGTTGCCCAACCTAATGCTCTCCAAATGTGTTGCGCTGCAAGTCCCATCATGGATGGGAGTTATGGGAGTTGCAGTCAAACACACCTGGAGGGCGCCAAATTGGAGGAAGGCAGAACTGCCCTAAGAAGTTGGTATGAACTACTCAGAGCAGTATTTTATGTCTAATTTATGTATCTGAGCTAGCATATCTCTTACCTGCAAGAACACCACAGTATTGTTCCCTTTAACCATCTTATTTCCTCAGGAACCAAAGCACTGTGTCTGGACAAACTGATAATAAAGATTCATCTTGTTCACTCAGGTTGCAAGCTTTTCTGGCATGGGGAGTCTCTTCCTGCATGTTTGTGCAGTGTCTGTCTGGTAAAACGCAGGTTATTTTCTTTCTTTCTTTCTTTCTTTCTTTCTTTCTTTCTTTTTGTATAAAAAATGCTGTGTTCTCCTCTCATTGCAAGGCAGCCATCAAAATGCATGCAAATGTTGCTATATCCAGAGAAAAAGTGTGTGCGTGGGGGGGACCCAATGCTTTAGGCAGAACTTTATTATAAGAGGACCACTTTTCATTTAGCCACTTGTAATTATGGTCCATTTTTCTAATCTTTGGTTTTGAGTGCCCCCTTGTACCCCCCACCCAATTGTGTAAACAATAAGCATCTGGAACAGAACAATTTCCAACATGTAGTCTTTTTTCTCGTTGCAACATAAAAATCTCCTGTTTTCTGACATCAGAGAAGCAGACCACTAAGTGTGTGCCTGGTTAATCTGTACTTTCATATGGCTGAAACGGATTCTTAGACCACACTGACATGATCTAAGATGGAAGTAGGCCAAACTAGATTAGGATCTGCTGGAAGAGTGGTGGGCGATTTGCCATTGATCAGCAAAGGCTTCCCTCTCTTAATTCTTTAACAGCAGTAATAAACTGTCAGGATCAGGCCCATTCTCCCTAGTGTGGGGGACTGGGTTTCGGATGCTGAATGAGACTTGGAAGCTGAAGAAGAAGGAGAAGTGTACCAGCCAAGATAGGAAATGGGAGGAAATTCTCCAAAACTCCCCAAGAATCAAGGAGGAATCTTCCCAAGAGCTTATCAGACAGGACGCTCAGGCTCAGAGATCATCCTCTCTGCCCCTGGGAACATTGGAGCTGACATATCCCAGAGTTCGCTGCAGGGTCAAGCCGGCAGAGTTGAGAGGAAGTGGGAGGCAGTCTGCTAGGTTAGCCACTCATCAGAGGTTTCAACTTGAAGACCCTCCCTGAAGGTTGGGCACTGTTGGGTACTGCAGGAAACTGTCCATTGAGTTGATAGGCAAATGCTTTGCTTTGTTAGGCTAGTTTATTTATTTATTTATTTATTTATTGCATTTTTATACCGCCCCATAGCCGAAGCTCTCTGGGCGGTTCACAAAAATTAAAACCATGAAATCATTTTAAAATATATAAAACAAGGCACAATCTAAAAACACAGAATAACATACAATATAAAAACACAACCAGAATAAAACCAAGCAGCAGGAATTAATACAGATTAAAATACAAATTTAAAACAGCAAGGATTAAAACTGAGTTAATTTAACTGTTAAAATACTGGGAGAATAAAAAGGTCTTCACCTGGCGACGAAAAGAGTACAAAGTAGGCGCCAGGCGAACCTCTTTGGGGAGCTCATTCCACAGCCGGGGTGCCACAGCAGAGAAAGCCCTCCTCCTAGTGGCCACCTGCCTCACTTCCTTTGGCAGGGGCTCACGGAGAAGGACCCCTGTAGATGATCTTAGAGTACGGGCAGGTACTTATGGGAGGAGGCGTTCCTTTAGATAACCTGGCCCCAAGCCGTTTAGGGCTTTAAATGTTAGTACCAGCACTTTGAAATCTTAGATGATAGCTCCTAGCATTCACACTTCCTTCAGTTGTGGAGAGATGTCTATTTACTGAATAAAGCTTTGTGGAGTGCACAGCCTCTTTATTGTCTCACATCTTGGTGGGAAGGCTTGGAATCACAACAATAACAAAAACTGGATGGTAGTGGTGTTGGTGTTGGCCTAAGTTAACCTGCCAAAACAATGAGGGGGGCAGAGATTTTGTGTGGAAGGACTGTAAGCTTAGTACTGGTTCTGAGCAGTTGTTCATATGTCTTGTCTATGAAAAGAAGGAGGGGAAAGATAGTGAAATTAGAGCGGTGAAAACTTTTTGGCAAGGAGTTTTGAGGACATCTGTGAGTCAGTGAGAAGGGAAACAAGGAGTGAATTGTTGTATGTGGAGTAGAACAAAAATATTACTCTGGTTGTACAGTTTGTTTTAGTTATTTTGTTTTTAAATGTTTGCAAAATGTAGGGACAGTACTTAATTTCGAGAGAGAGATGAGGGGGAGATGTCAGCTTTTATTTCGCATAGCCTGGCTCATGGGTTGTAGTAGGGAATTGGCTCTCAGCCACCACTATGCCACCATGTTCTAGGGGTGCCTCTACAAGAGAGGTTTAATGCTCTTTGAAGTCTCATTTAAAAAATTACCTCTACACCAGCACAAATGGGGCGTAGAGGCGAGTTATCTCCCCGATTGTGCGCATTATCGAATGCGCGTTAAATAGCAAGTTTTTTTTGCTCCGTCCATTAAAGCGCATTTTGATGGGAAGCTGCTGCCGCCGCCGCCACTCCTCACAAGTCGCGGCGGGCTCGAGCTGCCGAACTGTCCCTTCCGCTCGCCGGAGCAGCATGAGGAGGGGGCTGCTGCTCTGGCGAGCGGAAGGGACAGTTCGGCAGCTCGAGCCCGCCGCGAGGAGCGGCGGCGGCAGCAGCTTCCCATCCCCTCTCGAGTGGTATTGCCGTTTGCATCTCCTCCTCCACCGCCTCAGCCCCCAGTCGCCAGCCAGTTTCCCTCCAGTCACGAAAGCAGCCACATTTCCAAGGCAGCCAAAGGTGCCTGGCAACGTCCAGTAGCTCTCACGCACCCCTCTCTCTCCACTGTCCTCCGGCTCCTGCTGAGGGGATCAGGCTGTCAAAAGGCGCTTGCGGGGAAGGAGTCGCAGGCGGGTGGGCGGGTGCCCAGAGACGAAGCAGCAGCGCCCGCCCGCCCACCTGCGACTCCTTCCCCGCAAGAGGGGCGCCTCCTGCTTGGAACCCGCGGCGGGGGGCCCGGCGGGAGGAGGAGGAGGAAGAAAAGGGGGTAAAGGAAGGCGAGGAGGAGGAGAAGCGCTCGCCTGCTGCCCACAGCCTACCAGCCAGCCAGCTGGGGAACGGCGGGGAGGGAAGGGGAGGGGAGGGAAGCGCCTTTTGTCGCCGCCTCTCATGCAGAGGTATTAGGCGTAAAGGCGCTTCAGCGATAGTGCGCATAATCGCCTAACCGGGCGCAAAAGCGAATCCTTGTGGAGGGGACCCAATGGAGGCTGGTGGCTCTGATGTCAGTATGTCATGATTCCAAGTTCTCCCACTGAGATGTGAGACAGTAAAGAGTTCTGCTGTGCAACCCACAAACCTTTATTCAGTAAATAACACCTCTTCACACCGGAAGGGAGTATGAATGCTAAGAGCTATCCTCTAAGTTTAAACAGCCTAACAAAGCAAGTCATTTGCCTATCAACTAAATGGGTGTTCTGCCACCATGCCCAACAAGCTTTTACCGGACTCCTCCTTCAGGCAGGGTCCTCATGCCGCAACTTCTGCTATGCTGCTAGTCTGCCGGATCACCTCCCACCACTTCTCAACTCTGCCTGCTTGACCCTGCAGTGGACTCTGGGATCTGTCAGTTCTGATGCTCCCTCCCCCTCTGACAAAGAGTTCCTGGAGAGGGAGGGGGAAGGTGATCTCTGAGCTTGGGCCTCCTGTTCAATAAGCTCCTGGGAAGATCCCCCCCCCCCCGACTTCTAGAGAGTCTTGGAAAATTTCCTCCCCTGCTTCCTGTCTCAGGTGGCCTTCTTCTATTTCAGCTTCTGAGTCTGATTTGAAATCCACATCAGGGAGGCTGGGCCTCAACCTGACACAGTGGGGCATGAACCCACTTTGGGTTTCAATCAGAACTAATCAAAACTCATGTGTGTGTAGTGTGTGAATGGATTTGTTTATATTATGCACAACCCACTTTGGGTTCTGATCCCACCCACTTTAGGATCAGAACCCACACAATCTGGCAAGGTAGTGTGAATCCCCTGCCTCTGCACTAGAGCATCCAGATGTCTGGTGCACTTTGTTCGCTGTCTTAGTTTTCCTTGTTCTGTTGAAAAAATAATATATACATTAGAAAGGACAAAAGTGAGCTAGCAACATATGCTTTGAAGATGCCAAATGGCTAGATTATGTGCATGCTTCTCTTTTGTTTTGTGCATGTGAGTCTCTTAAAGTGCTGTGCGCTTTCAGAATCCAGCTGCTTTTTCTTGGAGAACGCTAACAAAAGGATAGTGGCTAACGACAGCCGATTCCTGACGCATTCTTATTTCAACAAAAGGTGTACAAAAAGGGTTCTTCAAACTGGCTGCAAAAAGTGGTGTTTTTTTTAAAAAAAACCCAAAAAAATAATAATCTGTCAGTCAGACGCAGGTTTACTCTAGCCTCCAAAGTTAAGACGCGTAGGAGAGTTAGTCATTTATGTTCCTCAGCAGGTGTGTCAGTAATTTTCTCATGCTAGTTACGTCAGTAAATCCTCACAAACGCACTGGGCCTGAATCATTCAAGCTTCATTTGCAGAGGAGTTGTGGTTGTTTGTTTATTTGTTTATTTATTTATATTTTTAACCGTTCACCTAGCATCGCTACAGTGACCGGTTGGGCAAGCGATGGGGGGAGGAAGTAGTGCTTGTCATGAGAAAATAAGATAGTTCTGCTCCTGAGATTTTCTTTGACACAAGTCAAATTGACACCGAATATATAAATAAACAAAAATTTAAAAGTCCCAGCCAATGTACATGATGTTTACAATGTATTTGACATTTGTTGGAGAATTAATATAACACAGATTGACATAATGGAAAATAAAATGATAACAAGTGAAGACACAGACGTCGTTCCTTGTATAAACATGTAGCAAAAGATTGTACAAGAAGATCCAGAAAGTGCCTTGCCAGATCAGGCTGCCAGAGAGGAACCCTAAGTGGGGTGATGGGGAATTACTTGGGAGATGATCTGACTTTTTCCAAGTGCTGCTGGTTCGCTGCATCCTGGGTGGAAGGTGGGGTGTCATTTTTTTGCCATATTTTTAACTGGGAGATTTTAGAAGACTGGGTATTAATTATGCCAGAGATGTAGATTACCAAGGGCCTCCAGTGTGGGTGTACCGCCCGATGGTGGAGCTCCTCTCCATAAGCAGAACAACAACAAAAACAACAATAGCTTTATTATCGGTCAACAGTCCATATCACGGGTTAAAATATACAATTTTATCAAAATTCACAGGGCAGTATATAAAAATATCCTCATACAGCCATTTGAGTTCTATAATGAGTGGTGAGATATACAAACTTTGAGACTTGGGTAGTAACAAACTTATCCTTGCCCTGGAAAAGGATAGTAGACAGGGATTCTTTGGAGTAACCAGGAAAATCCTGAATAATTGGTCGCAACAGATAATTCCTAATCCCATTATAGAAGTTACAACTGAGGAGCACATGTACGATTGTCTCAGTCTCAGAATTGTTGCATGGACAGAGTCTATTTTCCGCTGGTACCATCAGCAGAACATCACTGTGCCTGGCTGTGGCAACGGAGTGGATGAGGGCTAATAAACTTAAGATCAATCCAGACAAGACTGAGATGCTGTTAGTGCGTGGTTCTTCTGACTAAATGGTGGAGGTTCAACCTGTTCTGGATAGGATTGCACTGCCCCTGAAGGAACAGGTTTGTAGCTTGGAAGGTTCTCCAGGAGCTATCTTTGTCACTTGAGGCTCCGTTGGCCTCAATGGCACACAGCACCTTCTACCAGCTTCAGTTGGTGGCCCAGCTATGCCCCTATTTGGGAAGGGATAACCTGGCTTCAGTAGTCTATGCTCTGGTAACCTCCAAGTTAGATTACTGCAATGCACTCCATGTGGGGCTGCTTTTGAAGATGGTTCAGAAGATGCAGCTTGTGCAAAATGTGTTAGCCAGATTGATAGAAGAAACCAGGAGGTCACTCTGATTCTGGCCTGCTTGCATTGCCTGCCTGAATGTTTCCAAACCCAATTCAAGGTGCTGGTTTTGATCTATAAAGTCTTACATGGTGCAGGACTGAAATTCCTGAAGAACCTACACATACACTATGATGGTCATATGAGGCTCCTCTAGGACCCTCCATAAAGGGAGGCTTGGAGGTTGGCAACAAAGGAGATAGTCTTCTTGGTGGTGACCCTCCAATTGTGGAACACCCTCCCCACTGAGACCCACCCGGCAACAACATCTTTTTGGCGCCAGTTGGAAATTTTCCTCTACTCCCAGGCATTTAAAAGCATATGACAAGGTTTTTAACCAGCCCCAGAATTTTTATTGTCGAGTATTTTAAATTGTTTTGTATGTTAACGGTTTTTATCTCATGTTTTATTTTTTGTTTTAAAGGTTTTCACCTCTTGAAACCACTCAGATTAATAATAATAATAATAATAATAATAATAATAACTCCCCTCAGAGACAAACTGCACATTATTATGGCTGATAGCCCTTGAGTGATCCTTCCCTTGTTAACATGTCAAATTCTTTTTAAACTGAGTGCGAAGAGGGAACACTTTCTCAAAGGTGCCAATGAAGAAAATGTTTAATAAATGAAACAGCTTTCGGAATGAAGAGCACTTTCTTCAGCTTCCAGATGTATTTGTTTAGGCTGACCATATGAAAAGGAGGACAGAGCTCATGTAACTTTAACAGTTGTAGAGAACAGGGAATTTCAGCCGTTGTCATTTGTATGCAATTAGTTCCTGGTGAAATTCCCTCTTCATCACAACAGTTAAAGGTGCATGCACTACACTAGAGTGACCATATACAAAAAAAGGCAGGGCCCCTGCAACTTTAACAGTTGTGATGAAGAGGGAATTTCACCTGGAACTAATTGCATACAAATGACACTGGCTGAAATCCCCTTTTCTCTACAACTGTTAAAGTTACATGAGCCTTGTCCACCTTTTCATATGGTCAGCCTATATTTGTTTATTTTATTTTATTTCATTTCTAATCCTACCAATGTTCTCTGGGAGGATGATAAAAAGTTAAAAGACTAAAATGCCAGTTTAAAAAATAAATTCCAATATTTAAAAGAATAAAATCCAATCCAAAGATAGTGACTGTCCCTTTTACACCTTCACCTTGTGAAGAAGAAGCTCTTCATTCCAAAATGTCCCAGATTTATTAAAGTTTTTCTCCATTGGTGCCTTTGAGAACACACTCTCTCTATTTGCATTCAGTGTGTTTTTGGTGCGCTCCTTCTCATTTCTGTTAATTCTTTTTAAAGCCATCCTTTTGCATTTTCTGAATGTGCTGCCAATCATTGAGTTCCCCTGACTTCAAATATTATAGGAGAGTTGGAGAAATACTATTCGTAATACTAGAAACCTTCATCATATCCTTCTTTAGTTGTCTCCCCACCACACACACACACACACACACCACAGTTCAAAATAAAGGCCAAATTAATGTGAAGTGGAGATCCATGATTGAACATCCAGATGTCCAGTATCCTTTGGTGAAAAGTAAAAGGCTGGGGTGGGATGGATTGAGGTTATGGGAAGGGGGAACTGTGCGGGGGGGGGCATGAACTCTATTCTTCTGCGCCATTTCTTGACTTAAAATTGTATATATCCCAAATTGCTATTGGCAGTAGAAGAGAAAAGACTGTCATCTGTATTGTGCCTGTCTCATTCCTTTCTGTGGCTAATATCAAATTCAGGGGGAGAGGGAATTTCAGTCAGGGAAATACTGTGGAGAGAAAGGGTTAATTTCCTCCTCCTCCCACCACACACACACACTACAGCCCTGGCCCAAATTAGTCCTCCTCTTCCGACAGTTCCTAGGGTGACCATATGAAAGAAGGACAGGGCTCCTGTATCTTTAATAGAAAAGGGAATTTCAGCAGGTGTCATTTGTACGCCAGAAGCACCTGATGAAATTCCCTCTTCATCACAACAGTGCCCTCTTTTGTACCTGGTTACTCTAGTATAGCTACTAGATACAAAAGATACCAAAATCCATCGCAAAATTTAGAGAAGTGTAAATTTGGAAAAATAACTGAATTTTGTTTCATGTATAGATTTGAAAGTGCAAAATTAGGCATTAAAATGCAAACCGAATGAATTTCTCCCCCATCCCTACTCCGACACTGAACATGCAAAGGCAGAGTCAGGACTGTTCCCGTCTGAGGAAATGCCCTCTTCACATACTTGAAACAACCTCAAATTGGGAGTGTGGGTTGCAGGGTCAGCCATGAATGTAAACCTATATATGGGGTAAGCTACATGTGGAACAAATCTGTTCATTGCTCAGACTGGGGAAAATGGATTACTCGTGACAGGCAGGAACATATTTACATAAGTTGTGTTTTCTATTATTGAAATCTCAATTATTTCATCTTATATACAAAATAAACACTGAATCAGATTAGACTGAGATAGTTGCAGCTGTAGCATCTTGGAGCACATGATGTAACTCTGAAATTGTGGCGGTGAGTCACTATACCTTATATTGTTATAGATAATCTTCAGTGAAATTAAATTGCCACGCGATGCACTGCCATTAACCTTCTGGCACACTGAAGATGGAACAAAGTTCATTTAAGTAGAGACATCTAATTTCAGTCTTCCCCAGCCTGGTGCCCTCCCGATGTGTTGAGACTGCAGCCCTCCCATGACCATGCTAGCTGGGAATGATGGGAGTTGCAGTCCAACAGGTTGGCAGAGGCTAATTTAACTTTGACACAATTCAAGATGCAGCTGGACAGCCACCTGTCAGGGATGCTTTAAGGTGGATTCCTGCGTTGAGCAGAGGGGTTGGACTTGATGACCTTATAGGCTCCTTCCAACACTACTGTTCTATGATTCTATGAAATCAACATCTGAATTGCCCTCCTGATCGATAATCAACAATGTGATGTCATACCAGCCCAGAGACAGCATAACCTACATGAGGACAGACAAAAGATTCCAATTCCAGTCAAATAACAATGTAAAGTGCTGTGCCGAGTAATCCAGCTAGTCTGACAAGAATGCAGTCCCCTGTTTAACTGCCAATAAGCATGTACTAGTCATCACCCATTGTTTGAGCCGCATGATCATCCATGTGTATTGCCTCTCTACTGTGGACAAAGGTACCTTTTAAAGACAGCGATTTCCCATCATTATGTGGGCACACTAGCAGCTCCCACTCATGGCCATGGAAACAGTTCATGCTACCTGCAAAGAAACAGATTTCCCCAGATCTTTCTTTGCATTGGTGGCAGCCAGACATTTAAAGTGGTGAAAACCTTCGTTGCTCTGGCTGAGTCTTCAGGCCAAACTACACATTATGTTAAATGCACCATTACATCTAATACATCTGTGCCTTGGGGAAAAAAGCCCCTCCCATTCAGAATCAAAGACCCTGGTGTATAGATGGAATGGGGTCTAATCCTCCCCTCCACTCTCCTGATGAATATCAACTCCCCCACCCCACCCCACCTCACCCCAAAAGCTGCCATTTGCCCTACAAGGGAAGCTGTTATTCGTAAGCAGATATTTAACATAGTGGCTGAATTCGGACAACACGATAGTCAATGGTGGTGTAATAATCAACTTTACAGTTGTTCATCTAGGGGGTACTCCCCCCACAACATGGTAATAAATAATTAATCGTGGTGTGGATTAGGATCAGCGCTGAGTTGACTATGGCAGCATTCGGATGACACGATAGTCAATACAACTGACGATTGTTTTCCCCACCCCGGTTGCTTATTGTGTCGTCCGAATTCAGCCAGTGTGTTGCTAGCTGCCAACAACCACTGGCCCCCAGGAATGCCCAGCTCCATAATAAATGAAAGCAACAACAACCAGGTACTTAGAAAAGTAGATGTGATGGAGAAGACAAAGCAAAAGCCCCTTCTCCCTACCATCTAGCTTTCTATTGTGGTGGTGAGGAAAATATTTGTGTGTGAAGGTGCATTCAGTCATGCGAACTGGTACTATCTAGACATGGGTTTGCCACTTCAATAAGAACTAGGTCCTAAGGCAGGGGAGGGCAGCCTCTGGCCATAGGTCTAATCCACCTGTGCTGGGGCCCAACCATCAGAGGCTGAGCACTCTTCATCAAAGGATGAGCGGTACAAACCAGAGTCTCTTTATTATCTCTGATCAGAATTGGACATAAGCTGAGGATTCCCCTGCACCACTTGGCCAGGGCTTGAAGAAGCTGGTTCCTGCAAGCTCTGAGAGAGTTCCTTCCCATACTGCTCATGCCCAATCGGGATACAAGAGGCATAGGAAGGAGCCTTCTGACTTGGCCAGGACTTGCAGAAACTCCTGCAGCCCCAGCTGAGCCCCTTTCTCCATGGAGCTCTGCCTCTCTCTGAATTGGAAAAACAAAGTTTTTTTAAAAAATGTGGGTGAGGTGAGGGCAGATGATATCATGGGAGGGTGGGGCTTCAGGTGAGGCCACATCCCCTTGGCATCATCTGACCTGTCACATGGTCCAGGGGATAATCTCCCCTGTTTTAAGGCAGTCTTTCCCAACCTTAGGTCCACAGATGTTGTTGAACTACAATTCCTGTCAACCCAGCCAACATAGTGGTTAATGATGATGGGAGTTGGAGTCCAACATCATCTTGGGACCAAGGATGGGAAATGCTGCCTTGACAGCTGTGAGAAGAGGAGAAAGTGCAAGATGCCTTGTTATTTTCTCTCCCCACCTGTGCTCCGCTGTCTGGCACTCATTTCTTATTGATGCTCAAACGCTTTACATTGCATTGTTCAAAAATCACACTGGGAGGAAATTGCCTCCTTAGAATCCAGTTTTTAGTGATTTGTTATTGATTAGCTGAATTGGGCTCCTTCTCATCAACAGGCTCCTTTTGAAGTGTAAAATGTCCTTTTTCCCCATCAGCTGAAATGGCAAAATCAACTATTCATCTACCACACCTGGACAAAGGACAAGCTGCCATGGTTAGTACAGTCAGTAAGAAAGATATTGTTTATAAACCTTTTACCATTGGTGGTTTATTACCTAGGCAAGAATTAATATTTTATAGGCAGTAATTCATTACATAAAATGACCAGGAAACACTGGGTTTTCAAAGTTCAGTTGTAATCTCATAAGGAGATCATTGATTAGTTAGTTACTTAAGTGTCTGGTTCAGATGCTATTTTATGCAGTGATAATGAAAGGATGTTTTTGTTTCCCTGTCTCAGGATCACTGCAGACATGATAATGCCAGTGGCAGCATAGAGGGCTGTTGCTCTCATATCCTGCCTGTGGGCTTCACAGGGGCTTCTAGTTAGCCACTGTGGGAAACAGGATACTGGACTAGATTGACCCTTCGTTTGATCCAGCAGGGCTCCTCTTATGTTGCATTTTAATTTGAGGTGTCTATCTAATTTTTTAAAAAAGAGTATGCCTCAAAGTAGATTGTGAGGATCATCAGACCAGGGTGGGGATCATGTTTCCCTATGATCGCTTTGCCTCCTGTTTCTGTCCCACCATAGAGACGAACAACTTCCTCTTTCTTCACACGGGGAAGAAAGAGGAAGTAAGCAACAACCACGTGGCCCATTTTCTGGGTCTTATTTTGTGACAGAAAAAAGAGTAGAAGAAGCAGGAGATGTGCAGGAGGATCACTGTGTTGTCTAGGGTGACCATATGAAAAGGAGGACAGGGCTCCTGTATCAGTTGCATAGAAAAGGGAATTTCGGAGGATGTCATTGGTATGCATGCAGCACCTGGTGAAATTCTCTCTTCATCACAACTGCTGCAGGAGCTATACTAGAGTGACCAGATACAAAAGAGGGCAGGGCTCCTGCAGCTTTAACTGCTGTGATGAAGAAGGAATTTCACCAGTTGCTGTATGCATACTAATGACACCTACTGAAATTCCCTTTTCTATGCAACTGTTAAAGATACAGGAGCCCTGTCCTCCTTTTCATATGGTCACCCTAGTGTTGTCAAAATGTCCCGTGAAGAACCATGAGTGGCCAGCTGCGAGCGTGTGATAAAAAGCTCGTCTGAAGAAGCTCTGTGTAAATAAGATCGACACATGTACCATACAGGCACATACAGCTGCATAAGAGCATAAGGAGAGCCCTGCAAGATCAAAACAATGGTCATAAGAAGCTCCTTTGTACAAGGTCAGACTGTTGGTTCATCTAGCTCAATATTGTTAGGCTGACCATATGAAAAGGAGGACAGGGCTCATGTCACTTTAACAGTTGTAGAGAAAAGGGAATTTCAGCCAGTGATATTTGTATGCAATTAGTTCCTGGTGAAATTCCCTCTTCATCGCAACAGTTAAAGTTGCAGGCACTATACTAGAGGGACCATATACAAAAGAAGGCAGGGCCCCTGCAACTTTAACTGGTGTGATGAAGAGGGAATATCACCAGGAACTAATTGCATACAAATGACACCGGCTGAAATTCCCTTTTCTCTACAACTGTTAAAGTGACATGAGCCCTGTCCTCCTTTTCATATGGTCAGCCTAAATATTGTATATTCAGACTGCGTGGCCAACCAAAGTCAGAAAAACAGCCGCAAACCAGGTCTTTAAAAAGACCAAATTGCAACCCTCAGCATTCCTGATTGGCTGGGGCTGAATGGAGTTAAATTCAAAACACCTGGAGAGCATCAAGTCATGGATGGCTGATTGCATGAAGGACTTTGCAGCCAATCTGGGGTCACAGTCAGAGGTTTCTCGTTACCTGCTCCCTAGTCCTATCAACTGGAGGGGCCAAAGACTGGACCTGGGATCTTCTGTGTGCAAAGCATGTGTTCTACCACTGAGCTATAGTCCTCCCCACACCTGTCTAGCACCCTATCGCCCCCTTCCAACCAAAGCTTCTAGGAAGCACGCAGGCAAAGCATAGAGGCAAAAGCCCTCTTCCCCTACTGCTCCCCAGCAACAGGAATTCAGTGGCATGCTAAATTTGGAGGTTCTTTGGTTGGCAAACCAGTCTTCCCTTGAATTTGTTTAATCCAGACTTCCCGCATCTGGTGTCTTCCAGGTGTTTTGGACTACAGCTTCCTGTATTCCTGACCATTGGCTATGGGGCTGATGGGTGATGGTCCAAATACCTGGAGGATACCAGATTGGGGAAGGCTGATCGAATGCACCTTTAAAATAATCTAACCAAGCACCCATCACATCTTGTGTGATAGCAAATTCTATATATCCATTGTGTGAGGCAGTACTTTTCTCAATCTACTGCCAATTAATTCAATTGAAGGACTGAGTTCTCACATTATGAGACAGGGAGAGAAAAAGATGCTATACCCACTTTCTGCACTCTGTGGATAATTTTATAAGCCTCCATTATGTGCCTCACTTGCCCCTGCTATCATTGTACTCTCTTTCCTCTTAGAGGAGCTGCTTCGGCCCATGATTATTTTGGTTGTCCTTTTCCGCACCTCTTCCAGTTTTACAATATTCGTTTTGAGATCATAGAATCATACAATAGTAGAGTTGGAAGGTGCCTATAAGGCCGTCGAGTCCAAACCCCTGCTCAGTGCAGGAATTTACCTTAAAGCATCCCTAACAGATGGTTGTCCAGCTGCCTCTTGAATAATAATAATAATAATAATAATAATAATAATAATAATAATAATAATATATTTATTTATCACCCGCCTCTCCCAATGGATTGAGGCGGGGAACAACACCAAACACAAAATACAAAAACTGATTAAAAGCAGATAAAATGCCTCTAATGTGGGAGAGCCCACCACCTTCCTAGGTAATTGCTTCCATTGTCATATTGCTTTAACAGTCAGGAAGTTTTTCCTGATGTCCAGCCAGAATCTGGCTTCCTGTAAGTTGAGCCCATTATTCAGTGTCCTGCATTCTGGGTTGATCGAGAAGAGATCCTGGCCCTCCTCTGTGTCACAACCTTTCAAATATTTGACCAGAGTGACCATAGTAGTACACATCATTCCAACTGTGGTCACATCATAAATTTGTATGAGACATGGTTTTTAATTTCCTTTTTATCTGTCTTCTTTGTTTCGTATACTGCATGATTCTGAAAACATGGGAGCTAGAAGCCCATTTTAAGAAAATGAAGGAAATGTAAGGGTACAGCTGCTAGTCGGTTCACTACAGGAATTGCTTACTGTGCTATAGTGTGAGCCACTCAGAGAGCTTCAGCTAATGGCAGGTGTAAAACTGTAATACACAAATAAATAAAATACGTTTTCTAAAGTATAGAAAGTATGGCACTATCCCTATAATTTTTGCAGGTATACACATAAATTTTGAGCATTATTTTTTTCAGCAAACTTTAAGCAAACTGAAATACTATTAACTCAAAAAAGCAAAAGCAGACATATTGGCCCATGAGAAAAATCCCAAAATCGACAGGAAGGCAATACCTTTATTAGGACCAACCAAAAGATCACAAAATAGTGAGCAAGCTTTCAAGTTCTCCAGAACTGTTTATCTGGCTGGATATTAACCCCACCCCCTTTGCGTAACATGTAGCCTGATGAAAAGTTCTAGAGAACTCAAAACTTGCTTACCAATTTGTGATAATTTGGTTGGTCCTAATGAAGATAGTGCCCTCCTGTGGATTTTGAAATAGTAGTTTGTGTTTACTTGGCAATCCCTACTGCTCTGTTATCTGTCTTCTGCTTTTGCTGGCCTCAGACATCAGACTTGAGCACCCATAGCCAAGAGGCTTTAAAAAACAAGTAAAAATATTGCTCTGTTACTCTGAATTTTCCTGCTATATCTTCTCCACCTCAGCAGCTATTTTCCACCCTGCTCGCTCTTTGAGCCTTTTTACATGAAACATTTATTGTATGCTCATGATTTCTCACTTATGGTAGTTTGTGGGTGCTTTATATGGCATCCTCCTCCAGGGCCTCTCCCATGCTTTGCAACCATTTTAGCATTTATGTTGTTTTCCTAATGCGGAATGTCTGTTATAGCCCTTAATGGCAGCATGAGATACTTGTGTATTTGCACAATTCCACTATACCACAGTGCTACCTAGTGGTTGTGTAATGGAACATATAAAAAGGCAGAGAAAGTCTTATGTAGAAAAGCCCAATCATCTTGGACAAGCAAAGTGGCTGAGGATTTTCCCATCATTAGAATATAAAGCCACTTAAATCTTTTTGAAGCTTCATTTCCATGTTTTTTAAAATAAAACGTAAGGATAAGACAACTGCCTTATGATAAATCACAGTACACATACAGTCTTTTGCGGTACTCACAGTCAAAATTAGTAAAGTGACTATTTCCACTCAAATGCTCCCTGGGCATTGCCAGCCTCTATATTAGAAAGGCCGGCCCTCTTGCCCAAAGGGCAGGTCCCATCATGCATAGCTGTTCCTGCCAGGTGAAGAGTAATGTTTTTGTGGACAGCAGAATTGAACCCACATCTCCAGAAGGTACTTTTTCCCACCTGGTTTTTATTTAGAATGTTTAATATAGTACAAGGTTGCAAAATCCAATATGGGAAAAGGACAAAAGGCAGAAGAAGAAAAATGAATTGTTGGCTTTTTGTTTTTAGCAGATAATGTGGTATATAAATATTAATAATGATAATAATAATAATAATAATAATAATAATAATAATAGAAAGAAAGGAGAGAGAAACCCAGAAATTGTGCCTTGGAATCATTGTACAATCTTAAATATTTTGAACCAACAGTCACGTCATGGACATGGCAAACACCACAATCCCTCAGTACAAATAACGTGAAACGGATCTGGAAGATTTATTCAAATGTATGTCTTAAAAAATTACAAAAGAAAACCATGTGGTTGTCAAATCTGTTAGTTTCCGATTTCCCAAGAAAACCACGCTCTGATGTTTCTTCGTAAATAATAAGTCCCAAATCTTGGGTAATTACTGGTTGTCTGTCAGCAGCGTCTTAGAATGTCAGTTAGCCACAATTACGGCTTTTGCCATCATAAGCAATAAAACAATACAATCCCTGGAGTGAACCCAAATGGCAGAGTCTTCATAATAGTTAAATAAAACAATTAATTCCTATGTGTGCAACAGTGGTCCTCCATTGTTTCCTTGTAGACTCAGAAAATGACAGGAAGGAGCTTTCTTCATGCACTTTCTTCTGTCGAACAAACTGAGCTACATAATGGGAATTATGGGAGTATACGACCACGACATATGCAACAATTGGGGAATGCTAATTGATTCAAAATGTTTGATTTGGAAAGGAAGATTCAAGTTGTTTGGAAGTCCTGGCCTCTGAGCAGTACAATACATTTCTCCAGTTCTAAATGTGCTGGCTAGCTATGATTGCAAGCAAGAAAATGCACTCTGCCAATGCTCAAAGTTACTTTGGTTTGCATCTAGCTCAATAGGAAGAAAATTCAGTCAGCTAATACATACACGATGTAGGTTTGAGTGCCCTAAACAGATTGAAATCAAGTATTATAACAAGCTCTATTCCATCTCTGGTAGCGATTGGGTTACAATTCCAACTCTAATAGAAAATATCCTTTCCTGTAAAATACACATAGCAATATATGGACAATGCATTAATGGACACTTGGATAATTATTTGTCTCCAGAAGTACTAGACCTTAGATCTGCAAAAGTCAGCAAGGTGCAGCATTTGTGTAATGTACATTCTGACTCACATATGCTAAAAGGGAAATGGGGCTTAGTTCCCAGAGCAACCACTATTCACTGTGTGCTCATTTATGGTAGTCGGCTAATTTGGGGTGATCAGACATATTGACTTAAAGCATCCAGTTCTCACTGTGCGCACATAGCGGGGATTTCAGCCCATGCTACTCCCTAGTCCCCATCCAAGTGGCTGAACTGCAACAACAGAATAGGTTGAGTACAGTTTGCTTGGGCAGCTTCTCACATAGCTGCTGAAAAAGGAAAATGCATGGTTCAGTGGGCATTTGCTCCCAGTTATGTGTTGCAGTATAGCAGGGGTGGACAAGTGGTGGCCCCCCGGACATTGCTGGTCTGCAACTTCCACTGTGATCTAGGAAGGCAAGATGTCCTACTTTACAGAGGAGGGTCCTTGATGTGAAGGCGTCCTCTACTTGATGAGCTGACTAGTCCAAGTCTGGCTTAAAGTCAAAGAACCACAAAGAGGGAGATCAGTGAGGAGTGTTGAAATGGCCCATCAGCACTTAGCAGGCATGGAGGTCACCTATTCAGACTTCTCCCATTTTGATGAGATGTCTTCTTCTATTTCTATTTAAACTGTAGTTATTCTTTCTAAATTTGCATTTATACATATAAATTTGCCTATGGAAAAGTTATGCAAATTGGTGCCCTCTTTTGTCCTCTTGTTGGTGATACAGGTCCTCTATGCTGGCTAGGGTTGATGGGACTTGCAGTCTAACAATGGACATTTCTATATGAGGCTTTTATCCTGCACCTTTCCCAAGGCCTCTGCTTCCAGATTCTTTGTTGGATTAAGATCAGCTCCGTTACATGTGCTTTTGCCCCAGAGTTTTTCTTTCTGTGCCTTTCTATATGTTTCATTATACAACCACTAGGTGGTGCTGTGGCATAGCAGGATTGTGCAATTACACAAGACTCTCATTCCATCAATTCTAAATAATACTAGATTTTCCTCATTATGAGGTCCTGGAGGAGGATGACATGGTGTAAAGAGGCTGCAAACTACTGTGAGTGAGCAATCATGAGTGCACAACTAAAGCCTCCTGTAGAAAGGCTTAACATCTGGAGGGCCAGAAGTTGCAGTATAGTCTTGCAACTAAAGGATCCTCTTCAAAGGGGGTTGATAAGCTGTGGGACAAGCCAGGAAGAACACTATCCTTGGCACAATTACAGATGTTGGGCTCCTTCAGATGGAGAGAAATCATGTTTCCTTACCTTGGCTTTGCTTCCTGCTTCTCTTCTGCATTTGCAACAAGCTGAAATTACATGAGGAAGAGAACAGCGACCACATGGCTTGTACAGTTCAATGCAGTTCAATGGGACAGCACCCTCTAATGGGCATTTTATAGCACAACTTTGCCTGCACATGGCAGGAAATCCCAACAAATCCCAATATATCTTAGAAGAGTCGGGTTTTCGGAGGTTTATTTTTTATTGCTAAAACTGTGAAATGGAGCAGGAGATGCGCAGGAGGCTGACATTATTGTTTAAATGACCCGCAAACATCCATGAGTGGCCAGTTTAAAGATGCTCATTAACATCCCCATCACTTTTGTGATTGTACCCATTCGTGAGCCTGAGCCTGAGCCAGAATTACATTTGGGATTGCTGGAAGTCAATTCCAAATCTAACTCTGGATGGAAAACCGAGTATCTGGTAAACTCTTGGAAATCTGAGCAAGCCTTAACAGCTGAGCAGTAAGCAATTCATTCTGTACAGCTCCTTCCTTGTTAATAGTTGCATTGCAAATCTTTGTGTTTCTGGTTTGCCACTTTATATAACATTATGAGTGTTGCTTAAAATTGCACTGCATTGATATCAGCCATTGTCCTTCTCCATCTTCAGATGCTAGAATTTGCTGAGTCTGTAGCATTCCTTTTTATGCACAGTTTAACAATACTGCTTTGTTGTTTTTTTCGTTTTGTTAATGCCGACAACCTGTACTACCATGAGTTCTGCAGAGAAGTGATAAAGGTGGCATTTCACACTGTCTGCTAGCAAGTATGTCTTAGGTTAACTCTGAACAGAAAGGGGTGGGGTGGGGATGAAACAGTGTGTGCAGATGTTAGCTGCAATGACGTCTGAAGTCAAATAAGCTCTCTTGAGCTATGTTTCAAGTACAACTTGGTGACCAGGTTTGAGAGATTTTATTATTATTTTTAAATGGCCCCGGAGAAAGGCTGTCATCCTATTAATAGCTAGCCATTCTTTCTTATTTTTTCCCACTATTTCAAAACCCTCAGAGCCATAACATTATCTCCAAATTGCACGAAACCTCAACCATTTCCAAGCATGAACATTATAGAGGGAAAGATGGCAACTGAAAGTGAAGGTTTAATTCTAGAAGTGACATCAGGGAGATCCGCATAGTCACTGTGTATTATATCTCATGCTCGATATTACCACAATTGCTCAGTGTGCAGGTATGGTTTTGATTCCCACTCCACCTCCACCAGTCCCATATTACTAGGTAGTGACATTTTGAGTTGGGTTGCCAGATATATTGAAGCAGAAGTCCTATATACAAGAAGCGAAATTAGAGGGGAACCTTCCTGCTGCAGCCTGGAGATCAGCCACTGAAACAAACTGTCCAGGACTTTCCAAATGCAGAGCAAGACAGGGTCACTGAGCAGGTCTCTTCAGTACAGGAGGTGGTTATTAGCAAGAGGAAAGCAGGGATTCTGCTCCAGGCTACAGGGGAAAGCGCGGCATATGTTACAATTGGGGAATGCCAATTGATTCAAAATGTTTGGTTTTGAAAGGAGGACTCAAGGTAGCTTGGAAGTCCTGACTTCTGAGCAGTACAATTCATCTATCCATTTCTAAATGTGTGTGGCTAGCTGTGATTACTTGCTAGCAAGAAAATGCACTCTGCCAATGCTCAAAGGCACTCTGGTTTGCATCTAGCTTGATAGGAAGAACAAATCAGTCAGCTAATACATATACGACATAGGTTTGAGTGCCCTAACCAGACTGAAATCAAGTATTAAAGCAAGCTCTACTCCATCTCTGGTAGCAATTTGGCTGCAACTCCAACAGTAATAGAAAATATCCTTTCCTGTAAAATAGACATAGCAATGTATGGACAATGCATTAACGGAGACTTGGATGATTATTTTCTCCAGTGTGTAGTTTTCTAAACTAAAAAATCTTACCATGAACAATGGGAAGGAAGCATTCTTAGGCAAATCCAGATGTAATATTAAATGCACAGTGGGAGGGGATGTGACTTTGGGGGGGGGCATGGCTCAGTGGAGAGCACACACATTCAGTACAAAAAGGGTCCCCTGGTATCTCCAGATAGGCCAGGAAAAACTCCTGCCTAAACCCCAGAGAGCTGCTGCCAGTCATTGTTGACAATACTCAGCTGGATGGACCAATGGATTGACTCAGTATAAGCGGCTTCCTAGGTTTCTATCTTTGGATTTAACACACATGGGTTTTGTTTTGTTTTTGAATGTAAATAGCAGCTGTATGTGTGGTAATGAGGAGCAATACAGCAGGCAAGGCTGAAGAATGTAACCCTCTTCTCCTCTGGGTCCTGGCAAAAATCGATCCTCTGAAGATGCTTCTTTGCACTGGGCAAAGAAGTCTTAGTGCCCATGGGAGGATTTCCTCCTATGCAAAGAAGCATCTTCAGAGGAGCTATCTTTGTCTGGACTAAGGAAGGAGAGAAGAGCTTAAACTTGACCTCCCCAGTCACTGCAGTCCTGATACTGAATAGTGCTCCCTCCCCAACAGCTGCTTTTTGCATTTTTCAAACAGACACGTTAAATGCACAGGCAAATTTAAGTCACGTCTAATATAAAAGTTTATGTTAAATATGTTTTAGAATTATTTACATGGAACATTTCACAGAGCTGTGTGTCATCTGACAAAAATAAGCAGGCATGACAGTACAGAATAGAGTTTGAGAAAGGCCTTCTTGGTGGCTGCTCCCAGGCTCTGGAACCCTGTGCCAAGGGAGGCCTCTCTGATAACCTTCTGCCAGCAGGCCTTTGGTTCATCAGCTGACTTGTTATGGCCACTGTAAATGTTGCAATTTTTTTTCAACTGGCTGTTGTTACTGATTTTATTGACATTTTACTTACCTGTTTTTATTATTGTTATTTTGGTGGCATGCAAATTTAACAAACAAATAGCTCAAAGCCATTGGTTAACACAAGAAATTATGCAATATTTTACAGATGTCAACAAATGCCTTGTGTGTTTGAAGACATTCCTGAACAGGGAAAGCGCATATGAATAATAAAATTTTGTTAGATTTGACATTTTAGAATAATTTATTTATTCCTACTAAACTTGGGACTGAATGGTAGATGTAATTTTAGCTGTATTATGAAATGTAGCATAACTACATTTTATAATACAATGTATGTTTACTCAGACGTAAGTCCTACTATGGTGCTTACTCCAGCTAAGTGTGCTTTATTGAATACAGTGGACCTTATGGCTAAGTGGACATGCATAGTTAGGGTTGCACTAGTTCCCCTTATTTTAAGCACAGTTCCTGTAAGTAATGTGGTTTAGAAACAGTATTGCTCAGCAATTCTGAGCATCATTTATTTCTACAAAAAGAAATAAAATGTTGCTTTTGATGAGGCCAGAATGCCCAAACCTCAATCCACATTGATTGGGCAATAACACATGACCAAACTCATTTCCTATAAATTTACAGCTGGACGTCGAAAATAATGTACTGATACATGCCTGAGAACCAGTGACTGAAAACAGCTGAAGCATAATGTGCAGGATACTGCAGCTACTGTCGTGTGCTGCACAATCTCAGTTTGGATTGGAGTGGGGAAACATGCCTCTTTTTCAGTGGTCAGCAACTAGGTTTTCTGGTGAGCTAACCAGCATACCGGCATGCTAACCTATTAAGGACACAAGGAGCTGACTTTGAATGTGAGCACCTACATCAGAGCCGGCTCTTCCATGAAGCGGGGTGAAGTCCCACCACACTTAGAATACTATGTACAGTTCTGGTCACCACACCTAAAAAAGATAGTGTAGAGCTAGAGAAAGTGCAGAAAAGGGCAACTAAAATGATTAAGAGGCTGGAGCATCTCCCCTATGAGGGAAGGTTACAATAGCTGGGATCGTTTAGTTTGGAAAAAAGGAGGCTGGGGAGACATGATAGAGGTGTACAGAATTATGCATATGTGAAAAATATGGATAGGGAGACATTTTTCTCCCTCTCCCATAATACTAGAACCCAGGGTCATCCCATGAAGCTGACTGGTGGGAGATTCTGGACAGATAAACGGAAGTATTTCTTCACATAGTGCATAGTTAAACTATGGAATTCACTACTACATGAGGTAGTGATAGTCACCAATTTGGGTAGCTTTAAAAGGGGTAGGATAAATTCCTGGAGGAGAAGGCTATCAATGATTACTAATCATGATGGCCATGTGCTACCTCCAGTATCACAGGCAGTAAGCCTATATACACCAGTTGCTGGGGAACATTGGTGGGAGGGGGCTCTTGCATCATGCCCTGCTTTGTTGGTCCCTGGCCGACAGCTGGTTGGCCACTGAGTGAACAGAGTGCTGGACTAGATAGACCCTCAGTCTGATCCAGCATGGCTCTTCTTATGTTCTTATGTTCTTAGGCAACCCCTCTCAAAGGATGGGGGTCCCACACTCAGGAAACCTGTGCACCCTACCTGGCACTTCAGAAGGCTGTGCTGGCCACTCTCCTGCTGTGGCAAGAGTTGCTAGCATGGGTCTCTGGAATGCTACCCATTTGATGCCTCACTTTAAGGATCCCTTCTAGCATGACATTGGGTGGGTAGACTCTTTGGGATGCCCCACTGGCTAGCACAGCTCTCTAGAGAGAACAGTCAGCATGGCTTCTCCAGACAATCTGGCTCAAATGCCTCATTGTGAGGGGTCCTTCATTAGAGCGAGGCATTGGCGGAGAGTAGCCCTGGAGATCAGGGGAGGGGAGGGGCAGGCACGTGTGGTGGAGGAAGAAAAGAAAGGGTAGTGGCACGACCTCCCACCTCAGGTGGCATGAAGTGTTGCACTGGCTCTGAACTTCACACTTCAGGGGCAATCATGTTTGCAACAGGTACATCAATGTTACGCTGCAGCAGATGTCTAAGTGTCAGTGATGGATGAATGTCTTTAAACATGCACATACATGCACTGGTGAGCTCTCTCCCCTCATCTTTGTCTTTTCACCACTAGTATAGTGGTAAATGTTGAAGTGCAAGTGCTCATTATGAGCATTTCTTCATTAGGCTTTTATTATGTGCTCTTGATTGCTCATTCATGGTAGTTTGCAGGTCTTCTTCATGGCATCGTCATCCTCCAGGGTCTTTCCCATGCTTTGCAACCATTATCACATTTTTTTTAGATTGAGGAAAGTGCAGTATTTTTTAAATGGAGTTATATTTATAGAATGTAATTGTGCAATTCTGCTATACCACAGCACCATCTAGTGGCTGTATAATGAAACATTAAAAAGTCAAAGAAAGACTCCACCCCACCCCACCTCCAGTTCAGTGGGAAAAAGCACGTGTGAAGGAGTCAATCTTAATCCCGCAAAGAATCTGGAAGCAGAAGCCCCAGTAAAAGAGAGGGGTAAAAAGCTCATGCAGAAATGCCCTTCAACAGACCAAAAATAAACCCATTCTAGCAGTTTTTATCCCTAATAGGAGCAGGACTTTTGTAAAGCTAATAGTCCATTCAAGACCAAACCATCCCCAAATACTTTGCATTAGAACAGAAAACAAAATATTGTTGCTGAGGAAATTCATCTCTATGCCCTTACTGTGAGGATTGCGTCCACACTCAGGAGAATAGAGAATTCTGAGGGTGGAATGACAGATGAAGTCAGCACCCCTGCTGAGCTTTGGCTCCACAACACCACTGATTTTCCTCTTTGCCACCTATGAGGAAAATGTTTTTTTTAAAAAAAATCCTAAAATATGTTACTTACAAACAATGTTTTAAGCTCTTATGATTGCAAAGATAGGGTGATGTCAGCCCCCATCTGTCCCATGATTTACAAAACCATTTGTGATTGGAAAGACTAAAGTTTCAAGAATAAAAACTCTATAATATGCATGCAAAATATTCACCGGCTATAGCTTGGCCCCATTTTGTAAGTCGTTTTTGACAAAATGCTGTAATTATTTCAAAGAAGAAATCTAATCTATAGCCTGATGTTGAATCAGATGTAACCCCCCCACCCCACACTGAGATCCCATGACCTCCAGATCATGTTCTATCCCTTAAGGTAATCTATCTGAAGAAATTCCTAGTGAAGATGAGAAACACACAGGTCGTGTGTGGATGGTCTTTTCTTTCTGGGCAAGGTGCTTGAGCGGGTAGTTGCAGGACAACTCCAGGCACTCTTGAATGAAAGGGATTATCTAGATCCATTTCAATCGGGCTTCAGGCCTGGGTTTGGAAAGGAAACTGCCTTGGTTGCCCTGTGGGATGACCTTTGCTGGGAGAGGGACAGGGGGAGTGCAACCCTGTTAATTCTCTTGGACCTCTCAGTGGCTTTCGATACCATCAACCATGGTATCCTTCTGAATAGGTTGTCTGGGCTGGGAGTTGGAGGCACTGCATTGCAGTGGCTCTGCTCTTACTTAGATGGCCAACTCCAGAAGGTGGTGCTGGGGGATTATTGCTCTGTGCCATGGCACCTTGGCCATGGGGTTCCACAGGGTTCTATTTTATCTCCTATGCTGTTCAACATTTACATGAAACCGCTGGAAGAGGTTATCCGGAGATGTGGGCTGAGGTGTCATCAATATGCAGATGACACCCAGCTCTACTTCTCCTTTTCATCAAACCCAGGTGAGGCAGTGGCTGTTCTGAATCAGTGCCTGGGCATGGTAATGGACTGGATGAGGGCCAATAAACTGAGACTCAATCCAGACAAAACAGAGGTACTGTTTGTGGGTGGTTTGTCTGTCCAGTTAGGTGATGTTCACCCTGTTCTGGAGGGGGTTGCACTCCCCCTAAAGGATCAGGTCCATAGTTTGGGGGTGCTCCTGGATCCAGAACTGTCACTTGAGGCACAGGTGAACTCAGTGGCAAGGAGCACCTTTTATCAAGACTGATATACCAACTGAGCTCTTATCTGGACAGAGGTAGCCTAGCTACAGGTATCCACACTCTGATAACCTCTCATCTGGATTACTGTAATGCGTTATACGTGGGGCTGCCTTTGAAAATGGTCTGGAAATGTCAACTGGTACAAAACAGGGCAGCCAGACTGTTAATGGGGACTGGCCAATGAGTCTACTTTATGCTAGTCCTTTTCCAGCTTCACTAGCTGCCTGTCCAGATCCGGGCTTGATTCAAAATGCTGGTATTAACATTCAAAGCCCTAAACAGCTTGGGGCCAGGTTATCTGAAGGAACGCCTCCTTCCATATGTAACTGCCTGGAGCCTGAGATCATCCTCGGGGGTCCTTCTCTGTGAGCCCCTGCCAAAGGAACAGAGAGGGCCTTCTCTGCTGTAGCACCCGGCTGTAGGAGGAGGGCCTTCTCTGCTGTAGCACCCTGGCTGTGGAATGAGCTCCCCAGAGAGGTTCGCCTGGCACCTACATTATACTCCTTTAGATGCCAGGTGAAGACCTTTTCATTTTCACAGTGTTTTAACAGTTCTTTATTTTGATTTTTAACCTGCTTTTTAAACTTGTATTTTAAATCCTTATCAATTTCAGCATGGCTGCTCGGTTTTTATCCTGGTTGTGTTTTATACTGTACTTTAAATTATGTTTTTATACTGTCATTTTATATTTTGAATGATTTTTATGGTTTTAATTTTTGTAAACCACCCAGAGAGCTTCGGCTATTGGGCGGTATAGAAATGCAGTAAATAAATAAATAATAAACTACGGTTTATGAAGAAAGGAACAAGTCTCAGGCTCCCATGCTCTTCCTTTGCCCCTCCCCGGCTCCATGTTTTTGGGGGCCCATGGTCAAGGCACCCTCAATGGACCCCTTCCCTCAGTGAGTCTATCTTCTCACCACTATTATCACCAGCTGCTCTTACTCCTCCTCCTCCTCCTCCTCCACCTTCTCATTATTGCTGCCGCTTGCTTGCTTGCTTGCTTGCTTGCTTGCTTGCTTGCTTGCTTGCTTGACAGAGAGCCAGTGAGCAAGTAGGTAGTGACATCTGCTGCTCCCCCTTCTCAACATCAATGTCGCCTGGGCTAGAGTGAGAGGCAGGTGAAGAAGCAGGTTGCAGTGGGAAAGAGGAGAAAGAGCTCCAGGGGGCTCTCATCAGTGGACCCCTGCTGGAGCATGGGCCCTCAGCAGGTGCCCAGCCATGCCCAGCCTTGATGCTGATGCTGGCCTATGCCCTGTCTTCCTGCCCTTGCATCTCAGCTTTGGCATTTATTCATTTATTTATTTATATCCCACCTTTTTACCTCCAAGAAACCCAAGGTGGTGTACATAATCCTCTCCATTTTATCCTGACAGCAACAACCCTGTGAGGTAGACTGGGCTGAGAGTCTGTGACTGGCCCAAAGTCACCAGTGAGCTTCCATGGCTGAGTGGGGACTAGAACCCGGGTCTCCCGACTCCCAGACTAACACTCTAGCCACTACACTACTCTGACTTCATTCCTGATTTATTATCCTGGTTAGTTAGCTAACATTAAACTAGAGTTCCCCAGTTCAGATGTAACAGAGAACTCCAGCACAACGCAAGCCCAGAATAAAGTGCTAAAGTGAGCAAGGGGAGGAGTGCATGAGCCCAGCGCATGCTCCCACTTTCATAGTTCTGGCATTTGTAGGCTCAGTTAAGTGTTCTGAGTATTGGCATTTGGCTTTTTTAAAATCCCCCACTGACCATGTCTTTAGATTAGCACAAAGAACCCAGGAGTTTCCAGCAAGCACTGGATTCTAAACCCAGTTTTAAAAGAGATACTGCAGTATGGTTAATCACTCTTTAAAAACAACAACAATCTTCTGAATAAAAGATTCTGTTGCAACAAGCAGAGAAGAATTATTCCATGTTCTTAGATTTCAAAGACAATATGTGTGCGTGAGGAACAGTCAGGGCTCACTTTAAAGGCAGGAAGCAAATCTTTCTCAGAAGGCTTGATTTTCTGTAACACAAACTAAACATCAAAGGTGGGGGATATCCACTTTTATGCACATGCAGCTCCAACTTTGAAAACCCTAAGATGGCCACAGCCCTGAGAAGCATGAACAGACACACTTTCAGGGTCACTGCATGATCATACTGAAGCTCTCCAGCATTGGTTCAAAAATCTTTTCCTGTCCTTGTCTTGACTGAACAGGGAAATTCTTTCTTCACAGAATTAGTTTTGCATGGCAGGAATAGTCCCGTCACATCCCTGTCGATACACTTTGAAACTTTGTGTTACTCCTTTGCAGCTGAGGCCAAGTGACTTCAGACATTCAAACAAAGGCATAAGTGTCCAACTGAAAGATTCAGCAGTGTGAAGGGATTTATTTGGAATAAAATAACAGAAACACATTTGGTTGCATATTATATACATGACATCCTCTCAGAAAACATCGCCCAGGATGCGCTTCTGCCACTTGGTTTTTCAGACCCAAGCAGCTGCAGTTTGGCCATGCTGTATTTCTCCATATTTTATAAATAATTGCAGCTAATTACATCTTTCTCGTTTTCAAACGAATGTGATAAGAGAACCTTAGCTGGTTTCCTGCTATTTCTGATGAGATCATATATTATACAGACTTTGGAAACTGTCCAGTTTTGATATGCTCTTTTCCTTTTATATACTCACTAAAGCTCAGAGAACAGAGGTGTTATTTACAAAGTATATGTGTTCCTTCACTAGCCCTTTTTTTGGGAATGACTATCCTTTGTTTACTTACATCACATTTTACAGAGAATCCAGATGATGCCATTGTCAAATAGTCATTGCCAGGTCATTGTATTCCAGTGTTTCTAAGTAGGCCTGCAAAGGCCTAATTGTGCCTTTAAAAAAAAAGTGGGGAGGGTAATAGCCTTCCTCTGTGGATGAAGCACTGTTGAGGTTTTTAGCCACTTAGTCAGTGGCTCAATTCGGACGACACGATAGTCAATGGTGGGGTAATAATCAACTTTACAGTTGTTCAACTAGGGAGTACTCCCCACACAACATGGTAATAAATAATCAACTGTGGTGTGGATTAGGATCAGCGCTGAGTTGACTATGGCAGCATTCGGATGACACAATAGTCAAAACAACTGACAATTATTTCCCCCACACCAGTTGTTTATTGTGTCGTCTGAATTGAGCCAGTCTCTCTCTCTCTCTCTCTCACACACACACACACTTTAATCAGTCTCTCTGTCTCTCTGTCTCACACGCACACACATTCACAAACACACACTTAATCCATCTCTCTCTCTCTCTCTCTCTCTCTCTCTCTCTCTCTCACACACACACACACACACACACACACTTCAGACCATTATTCTCCTTTTGCTGGTTTTTTTTTTTTTTTTGCTTAACATATTGCTTGATCACCACCTATGTGAAAAAAATATTATGTTTCAGCCCTGTAGGCAGAACAGGGAAATAAAACCCATCTATCTTTGAATTTCTTTCCTCCCTCCCTTTTTATGTTGAGCACCATAGGGGTTTTTCATACATCCAGAAAACATCCCTAATTTTATTCCTTGTGAAGTGCCCCTGGAAACAATATTGTGACACGTGAAAAGGGGCAGGGCAAGCCAGTGATGGCCCTCATAGCAAACCTACAAGGTGGCATAGCTGGAGTTACGAGAGGAGTTTGTACTCATTGGAATGCAATTACAGTTGTACACATTGGCCAGAACCAAAGAACCATGGATTGAGTTTCATGAGCCCAAGGGGGATTTAACCTTGTTTTTCTCAAACAGTGACCTTTGCGCCAAATGTCAAACCCCTTGAGAACTGTGGTTTATTTCAAAATTAGTTTGTCGGCGGATCTACACTGCTGTTTTAAAGCGCTTTAAAGCGCTTTATAACAGTAGTGACAGCTGTTTTGGAGTGTGTCCTGGGCCCCAACAGTTGTCACTACTGTTATAAAGCACTTTAAAGCTTTTTAAAACAGTAGTGTGGATCCTGCCTGTGACATGGCATAGGGATCCACTATTCATGAGGGGAAATATTAAAAATGTCACTAGGTGGACTAGCACAAGCTCTTTGAGTAGCAGCTTTTGGGATTAATCCAGCCATTAATTCTGAGGACATATAGGGCAAAATCCAAAGTAAGTCCTACTTAGAGTAGACACATTGAAATAAATGGGACTTAAGTTAGTTATGATTTAAGTCCCATTAATTTCAAGGGGTCTACTCTAAGTAGGGCTTATATTGGATTTTGCCCATATTATAAGTGCAGCATGCAAACATGAATGATAATTATGAACTACATGTCTCTGTAATTTGCCTCTTTCACATGTGCTGCATGCCAAGTTGATATTTTCAATGAGCTATCCACCATTACCCCAATAGAACTTGGCCAACCCATGAAACTATGTTTTAGCATCACTCACATGAACCTTAGGGCTTGCTTGCCCCCCTTGTTCTCCAGAGTGGCTGTGAGAACAAGAGCAGACGCTTTCACTTCTATTTCCCACAAACTAAAGTTACTCATTGTCCAATCCCAGACAAACTACAGTTAATATTAACTATGGTTTAGGCAAGCTAAACCATGTTTAAGAATCCTGTGCTGTTTCCCTAAATTATAGTTAAACAGTTATTAATCTGTAAGAAGCCCATCCTCTTATCCGATGACTCTTAAGTTTACCAAGGAACCATTGATAAGGAAAAGCTCCTACAATGGATCCCCATCCACCAAACACTGAGTAAATAACAAATTAGTAAATACAAGGTTCGTTTTGTTCCACTGATAATTAGTGTCGTATCACTAATTGGTTTCACAGCTGTGTGAGTGGACGTTCACTTATGCAGGGACAAGGCTACCTGATTTTCTCCCATAGTAGCCTCCATGGCCCATCCTAACTGTTCCTGAGGATCCCTCATTTCTCAGGAGAGGCTTTTCAGGGGCTGCAAGGAAGTGGGGAGGATGGATCAAGGAGTCAGGCTTCATAACTGTGGATTTCTACATACAGTGGATTTTGCATGTGAATGAAACTTATCAAAAGATGTCAACATGCAAGCAAAATAGTGCTGCATTTAGAGATGCATTGTTTTAAAACTTGACAGGAGCAGGATCTTCACTACTGCTTGAACATGTTTTATATCAGTAGTGACAACTGTTCGGGCCCAGGATACACTCCATATACAATTTTCAAACTGTTTTCAAAGTGTCATATCCTGCTTGGTGTAGATCTAGCCAGAGTCAGGTATGTAATTCAACAGGGCATACAAGTGCTATATCAGTTACTGAAATGGTCTCAGATGATCAGGCACCATTTTAATAAGACTGAAAAAGAGAGTCAAGCCAAGCAAAATTATACTAATAAATAAATAGTGATCTGTATAGGTATGAATTTAATTAGCGCTAGCACACACATACACACACATTTTTGCTATATGATATTCTCTGACTCCTAATTCCCAAGATATTTTGTGTTTTGAACAAAAATCAGGATAAGAAAAATATATTGACTTCCTAAATGTATGAGAAAATCAGCAATACATTAGATAAAGTCTAACGTTAATAAAATGTATTGAATTAGATGAATCCCATTAAAACTTGCATGTCTATAAAGTAGATATTAGTCTTTGTTTGAACTTCTGAGCTCTTTTATTCAATTTTAATTATTCTTGCCCTTGTATCTCACTTTTCTATCTCCTTATTCCATACTGACACAGTCTGCTCAAACGTGCTATCAAAACACCATGAATATGCAATGAAGTGTTTGCCTTACATCTCAGTAGCTTCAAATCAAGAAATAAGATGAAACTGGATATTCAGAACAGAGATATATACACACACACACACACACACACACTGAAAGAAAATGCATTTATCCTTACTTTAACAATTCTTTTCAGCCTTAGCAAGCTCAAACCAAGTATAATATAAATAAAATTTGATAAAAGTTTGCACTGCAAGTTTGTGTCTGGTTTTCCGCTCCTTCTAGTATTCTCCTATTAAAAGCTCATTGGCCCTAAATGAGCTGCCCCTAAAAATCTGTAGGTGCGGTTTGGCTTTCATTATCACTCCCTGGCAAGATAAGCCAAAGTGGGAGTCGATTTTGTGAGATCCAAACCAAGGCAATTGTCTTGATTGATTTTGGTCTACGTTCAAAGGCTAATTTACAAATTAACAAATTAACAAGTCATAGGCTCCACATGACAAAGCCCAAAGAAGGTAGGGTTCCATCCAAGCTAAACCCCAATATTAACAGGCAGCTCAGATCCTTAGCCTCCTCTCATCTGTGGCTGCACTACTCACAACAACAACAACTGTGACGGGAAGCTTTCTGAAAGCAAAATATTATACTGGAACTAGCCTTCCAATATATCTAAGAAACAGATCCAAATGGGATGGCTTTTAGCCGCAGTGACTCAAGCTGTGGAGGTATCTTTGCAGCTAAGGTCTTGTCATATTCTTCTGTTCTTCTGTGCTTGCCAAGAAACCTCCACCTCATCTTTAGTGTCATATTCGGCAAGCGCGTTTTGTACTTATCTGGAACTGCAGACAGCATGCGGTACATTTTATATGCAATTGCACACAGCAGGGCTGCTCACCATATCACTGGCAATGAGACAACTAAATGAGGCAAGTAAAGGTCTGTTGTCCACATTGTTCACCACAGGTCTGTGCATGCACTCGCATAGTTGCTTTCCACAACTGCCGTTGAAGAAGATTAATTAAACTCTGTTTCCAGCCAGCAATTTTCTCATAATTATGCCTTTGAAAAGGCTCACGAGGTCCAAATTAGCTTTTAAACACTGTAAAGCCACAAATCCTGCTCAGCTGCTACCATACTTTTAAATCCTGTAGATCTTTAAAATTCTTCTCTTCAGGGGATCCTTCAGTCCTTCCGATTTGGTGCAGTACAATGGTTCACTTGATGATGGGAAAAGGAATGAGCAGTGCAGTTATCTCATTCAGCGATAAGATCTATCTAGAAGGAATGCAAACAGCAGGGGAAGGCAACAGTGAATGTCCCCCCCCCATTTTGCCTCCTCCCATCCCTGAAATCTCCCACCCTACTTTCGCAACCTGTAAATGGGGTTATGAAATAGGGTGGATGGGTTCCTCTTGCCAGGGGGATGGGATAGCTGGCTGTAGGGTGACCAGATTTTGTAACCCAAAATCCCGGTTCAAAATGGCCACCCAAAGGAGGCGTGCCCCCCCCCCAAAAAACATAATATATATATTTTTAAAAGGCTACCCGCCATGTGGCCAACAAGCAGATCTGAACCCCACCCCGCCACCCCGCCACCCGAAACAACCACCACCACCACCAAGCCACCCCCCCAAAAAACACAGCGAGAGGGGAGGGGGCTTACCTGCTGGGGCCGTCTGCTGCCATCCGCTGGTGCCAGCGGATGGCAGCGGACGGTCCTGGCAGGTAAGAAGCGCGATGTGGGAGCCCCCCCCACTTACCTGCCGGGGCAGCCGCTTCCCTCCAGTGCTCAAATCTACTGAGAAACAGGCTTCGCGGCCTGTCCCTTAGTAGCGCGCCAGATGATGACGTTATCACCCGGCGTACTACTGAGGGACAGGCCGCGAAGCCTGTTTCTCAGTAGATTTGAGCACCGGAGGGAAGCGGCCGCCCTGGCAGGTAAGGGGGGGCCCTCCTGCCTCGCGCTCCTTACCTGCAGGGGCAGCCGCTTCCCTCCGGTGCTCGAATCTACTGAGAAACAGGCTTCGCTGCCTGTCCCTCAGTAGCGCGCCAGGTGATGATGTTCAGGCAACATGCCGCCACCACCCATTTGGCAACCCTGATTAAAATAATAATAATACTCTGAGCATGTACAGTGTCACTTTTTAACTCAAATCATAGCATCCCTCATGATACGATGGAATAAAATGGTGGCAGCGGCAACTCCACACTTGTGCTTCTTCCCATGCAGATGCCAGGAAGGAGTGTGAGGGCCCACCTGGCGCCAATGTGCCGCCGTCAAGACGGAGCCACGGTAAACACATTCGTTTTGGAATAAAGACCATTTTGGTGTAGAAAAAGGATAATAGATATTTGAAAGAACAAAGAATAAAATGAGCATCTGCAACCATATTCATGCCCAGCCGGTCACTGTAAAATGTTTTTAAAAATAAGAGCAAAGAAAGGCTGCTGCGGTGAGCAGCAGCATCCCTGTGGACCCTTTGGCCCCTGCCCCAGCATTTGTCACTCCCTGGCCGTCATTTAGGGGGGTTCTGGACTTTGGACCTAAGGCCCAGTCCTAGCTACACCATTGGGAATGGATTTCCAGCCCTAGCCACCGACTGGGAGTGGAAAAACGAGAAATGGAGAAAAACTTAAATTGACAGATTCGCCCATCCCTAGTTTAGATTGTAGTCACAGACCAATAAAAGTTAATAGAACAAAACCAATAAAAACTAATGCAATGTTAAGACGAACTAAGAACACAAATTAAATCCCAGAGAAGCCAAAGGGAGTTCTTCCAAATGTATATTGAGGATAAAAAGATTTAGCTTCCCTCCTATCCCTTAAACAGGAAGATAGAAGAGTAGGTCTTCCAGGTAGAATTCATATCAATGAGCCGATCTACACGCTAGGTTTTTAACATTTTATAAGGATTATGAAAACTCTTTGGGCCACATGATGTACTCCCTATAATGTTGTATATCTGAGTTTTTTTAAAACTCACTTCAGTTATATACAACAGTTTCACTTTTAATAAATCGTTTTAAGTAAAATAATGTGTCCTTCCTTACCGTTTGTGATTCATGGGGGCAGTGCTTCATTTACTGGTGCCCAAATGCTTAGCAGTTGATTGGTGGGGAAGAAAGCAGGGCTAAGGAGGAAGTGGGCGAGTGAACTACAACATCCACAATTCTTAGCCCTATACTCACTAGGGAGTGACAGAGGAACAAAGGAGGAAGTGGGTGACTGAACTACAACGCCCAAATTGCCTTGCCCTAAACTCATTGTAAAAACGAAAGAGAAAGAGACAGGGCAGAAGAATGTGTGACTGCACACACCGCTTTAAAGACTGAAGAATTTTTCTCCTGTAACGTGAGTACTCAGTAATGTGGCCTAAGACATTTTAGAACGCACCTATTTGGAACGTTTTAAAATACTATTTAAAACGTTCCAAGGGACTGTGTAGATAGGCTCAATGTCTCTCTGGGCTCCCTTCCTATGCAGCATAAAATAACATAGCCAACAGACTCTATTTTTCCAATTCCACAAGGACAAAATAATTCTCTGAGCAGAGCCGTGTTGAATTGGTCAGTGGGTTAAGCTACGGGCAGTAGATCAAAGCAAGAGAGTGTAACAACTCTCCTGTATTTGTAAACCATTAATTAGGGCAGGTATGCACAATTCTGGCAATTCCATAATTTGAAAGATGACTTCGGGCTAGTGGAGAGCAAGGCTTAGGAGCTGTAGTGCTCATATGTTGTAAACCTAGGTCTATTAACCTCTGGGCAACAGGGAGCTGAACCTTCTTTTGGCCATAGTTACCTCAAACATTGGGAGTTTTAAAAAGGACATTGCATCAATGTTATTGAGCAATTGAGTTCATTCTGTGTGCAGAAGGAGGGGAGACAAGCAGATGATCAGGGACCTCATATTATCTGCTATTATTCCCCTGACCTGAGAAGAGGGGACTTATGCATGACTGAGCAAGGCTTTGAAAACAGGTCTTCTGGTCCAAGTCCAGCATGCTGTATGATGGACTGCATTAGCTTTCATTTCACTGGCAGTGGTGCGGAGTAAGGGTAGTGCTTTATTGCAGCGCAAAGGCTGTGTTTGTTTTCAAATTCAGGAAATAAAGAAGACAACAAACTCATACTGTATAGGCTCCAACCTGTACTAATACTAAATCCAGGTTTATGAACCGAATGGCATTTCTCCAGTTTTTTAAAATCTGAAGTCTACTGGAGGTATTATGAGCTTTGCATACATTAAAATACCAGTATGGACACGCCAGACAGATGAACATGTCAAAGGTTGATAAGCGTTGGACGCCACCAAAAGGGGGGGGAAGGGGGGGAAGACAGAATGTAAAAAATAACTTGGGTGATTTTTTAAAAACTATTAACAGACTGTTCTAATGCTGTGTATTTGAAAGAAACATATGGTTGTTCTTACACATCCTTAATGTATGACTGGCATAGCAACTCTTCCAGTCAAATATGGTCCACCGGTTTTCTAGGTGGGGTCTGAGACTGATGAGAGAAATCCTTCATGCTTTGTGCAATTGGCCTTTGGGTGGCCCAAGGATTACCATAAACAACTAAAATGCTTGACAGAGAAGTGTATTTGGGTGTGGTTTCCTACAGGGATTTCACAAGCATAGCATGTAATGAAAGATGCAGTTAATAACCTTTACACAGGAGATAATTATATATTCCAGTTACTCCGGATAAACAGATGGAAGAAGACTGCGGCATGGAAGGTTTGGGGTTTTGTTTTTAAAATAAAGCATGGAAGAAAAAGAGGACATAGAGGGAAGAACATTTGTCTTCAAAATTCACACTATTTTATGATGCCTGGCATGAAAGATAATGGAGACTTCATGTACCCCAAAATCAACATAACCTCCAGGCCTGAGAAGAAAGCCTGGAATGGTTATAGCTTCTCAACCTAGTAGAAAATGAATTTCCTGCTCTTCCTGCATAGGGTGGCCAGGTGTCCTATTTTACAAAAGGCAGTCCTCTAATTTAGAGAGCTAGCAGGGGAAAGCCTTCTATTTGAAGGCGTTCTGTCTTTGAAGAGGTGTCCAGCCCAAGTCTGGTTTCAAGTCAAAGAACCATAAGAATGGAGAGCAGGGCTCCTGAACGGGTCCATCAGCAGTGAGCACTGAAGAGCAGACTGAACAAGCACACAGGTCACGTATTTAGTCTTCTCCACTATGTTGAGATGTATTGCATTTCTCTTTAAATCATAGTTATTATTTCTAAATGTGTAACTATGCATATAAATTTGCATATGCAAATGTTATGCAAATTGGGTTGTGCATTTCCTCTTTTTTGGTGCCCACCCTGTTCCAGCCTTTTGAACCTGATGCCCCCTTGGAGATTCCTTTGGGTGGGAAAGGAGGGATATTCTCCCCCTTTTTGGTGTCCCTGTTAGTGAAGATTAGGCCACCTAATCATCAGGTTTTCCACCATTGTAGCATTTCCAAATGCAAACTTTTACATTTTTCATTGGTATGAATGGCAGCAATCCATATATTCATTAAACAAAAAACCTACGGTTTACAAAAACAATGTTAAGGCTTTACAGATTCCAACCAAGCACCAAAAAGCAGGGAAATTGGGAGTTAAGGCTCACAAGCCTTAACGCCACATCCTCCCTAAGGAGGCAGAAAGTGCAAGTGAAATTCTCATTCTCCCAAAGCAGATAAACCATGAGGACAGGGTGGAGAATATGATATGCAGAGGGGACTGTGGGATTGTGGGAAACTGATCACGAACAACTTAGGGCCACCTACTTCTCTTTTTTTGTTTAGAGCAGCCCTTCCCCAACCTGGTGCCCTCCAAAGGTGTTGGACTACAACTCCCATCATTGCAAGTCAGTATGTCCCATGGTCAGGAATGCTGGGACTTGTCATCTCAAAAATCTAGATATGCAATTTGATCTGCAGAGGTGACTGTGGGGTTGTGGGAAATGAAGATGAACAACTTAGGACCAGCTACTTCTTAGAGCATCTCCTTATGTTGAGAGTTGCAACCCAACGCAGGCACCAGGTTGGGGAATGTTGTTCAAGAACAAGGGAAGGCAGAATGTAGATCTCCAGATGTTTTGGAATTCAACTTGTAAAAGCCCCTATCAGCATGGGCAGTTATCAGGAATGCCGCGAGTTGATGTCCAAATCATCAGGATAGATCTATTTTCTGCTCACATCTGTACTAAAGTATGATGTTTTCCAGCATTAAGATATGTGATCAATCAAGGAACTACAAAAGAGCTGCATCACTTTAAATAAACTGTCAAAACCAAATGAAACAACAATGAATGAATCTTGAATACCAATCCAGATAGCCCTTCAGACATCAACATTAGTTTTCAACACATGGCATAGGATGTCTGTTTCTTGAACATCAGATAAAGGATTTCTCTTACTTGTTCAGCAGTGTGAGATCAAAGACAGAGCTACCACTTAATACTTTCATGCATAAGTATTATTTTAAAATTAAGTATGAATTGATTTTTGTCTTCCCCATAACACATAACATGGGAGTTACAGTGTAACAGTGTACAGAGCACCAGGCTGGAGAAGGCTGACTCCTATACATGTCTTCTCAGAAGCCAGTGCCACTGAATTCACTAGGGCTTTCTCCCAAGAGGTATAGGATTGCATACTAATCTCATTTGAAAGGTGTTCAAGACAGCCAAACTAAACCTCTTCTGCTCCACTGTTGCTTTGATGAGATGATGTATTGTGCAGGGATTGTGGGGAGTGAACAGAATATTTTTTATAAATACATTAAAAAAAGAAAACATTGGTTCTTTGAAAGGCAGGATACTGACCAAAAGTTGGAAGTGCCTGGCACATGCTCTGGTTCTAGATCTGTAATGAATAGTGCCCCTTTTGTTATCAAGAGTGCTGCTATATGCGAGATGTGTGTGAGAGAAATGTATTGGGCAGACCCTGTATTTGGTAAGGGTATGGAACAGCATTCCCTATCCTGCTGCCCTCCAGGTGTTTGAGATGACAAGTCCCAGCATTCCTGACCATGGGACATATTGAATTGCAATGATGGGAGTTGTAGTCCAACACCTTTGGAGGGCACCAGGTTGGGGAAGGGCTGCTCTAAACAAAAAAAGAGAAGTAGGTGGCCCTAAGTTGTTCATGATCAGTTTTCCACAACCCCACAGTCACCTGTGCATATCATATTCTCCACCCTGTCCTCAAGGTTTATCTGCTTTGGGAGAATGAGAATTTCACTTGCACTTTCTGCCTCCTTAGGGAGGATGTGGCGTTAAGGCTTGTGAGCCTTAACTCCCAATTTCCCTGCTTTTTGGTGCTTGGTTGGAATCTGTAGAGCCTTAACATTGTTTTTGTAAACCGTAGGTTTTTTGTTTAATGAATTTCATGGCTTTGTGTAACGGATGACTGGATATTATACAGTTGACAACCAAGCCAGCATCAGCCAGAATGTTATACCATCTTGACATCCAATATAAAATCAAAGCTAGTGTTATGTGTTGAACTCACTTTTAACATTAATAAATCAACCAAAATGCTTGCATCTCCCTCATTTTTAAAGATAAAGAGATGAAACCTGGCATCATGGTAGCTCTTAAGTAGGGATATAGCTATGCCAAGTATGAAGCAGATCCGTTCATGCATTGATTTTTAGGATTTTTTAAAATTTCAAACAGAAATCTCTTTGGGGTCCAGGACCTTGAGCAGTACAAGTTTAAAAAATGAAATTAAAGATAAAGAGATGAAACTTGGCACCATGGTAGCTCTGAAGTAGGGATTTAGCCATGCCAAGTTGGAGGCAGATCCATTCATCCCTTGATTTTTAGAAATGTTTAAAACTTCAATTTAATTTTTTAATTAACTAAACTGCATACAATTCTATCATTTTTAAAGATAAAGGGATGAAACTTGACAGCATGGTAGCTCTTAAGTAGGGATTGAGCCATGCCAAGTTAGAAGCAGATCTGTTTATGCCTTGAGTTTTAGGAATTTTTAAAACTTCAAACCCAATACTCCTCTTTGATGTCTAGGGCCTTGAGCAGTACATTAAAAAAAAAAGTAAAGATGAAGAGATGAAACTTGGCACCAATATAAAATGGTAAGTAAGGCTTTAGCCATGCCAAGTTGAAAGTAGATTGGTTCATGCTTTGAATTTTAGAAAAACATTTGAAGTCAAACTTTTTAAAAAAATATCCTAAAAATCAAGGCACGAACCGATCTGCGTCCAACTTGGCATGGCTCAATTCTAGGATGACCACTAGGGTGTGGCCTAGTGGCTAAAGTGTTGGACTGGGAGCTGGGAGATCTGGGTTCTACTCCCCCCTTAGCCATGGAAACCCATTGGGTGACTTTGGGCCAGTTGCAGACTCTCAGCCCAACCCATCTCACAGGGTTGCTGTTGTGAGGATAAAATGGAGAGGAGGAGGATTATGTATGCCGCCTTGGGTTTCTTGGCGGAAAAAAGGTGGGATATAAATGCAATAATAAATAATAATAAAAAACTGTCAGGATTTCCCCAGATTTCTCCTGGTTTTTGTTCTATCCTCAGTGTCAGGGGGGATTTTATGTAATAGTCTATAATGACCTGGAATTACACACTTTCCCTTTTAAGGCCACCATTAGCATGGCAGGGGGGAATGACATGCTTTCTGGAGGTGTGTCATTCTCTCCCACTGCTCCAATCAAGGCCTTAAAAGGGAAAAACATGTCATTCCCAGGCATTATAGAAAAGGGCCTGATTGGAGCAGTGGGGTGGGGTGAGAATGACATGCTTTCCCCTCCTCTGCTCCAATTGGGGACTTTAAGGTGGCCCCAGAAAGCCATTTTCCTGCCCCCCACTAGGTGTCCTCTTTTTTGGTTTCCCAAATATGGTCACCCTACTCAGTTCTTGCACAGGCTGCATTTCCATCCCTAGATATTTACTCAAAAGTAAGACCCATTGAATTTCCTTGGTTCTTGAAAAGCAACACACTTGCTTTTAGATTTGCCAGTCTCAGCATTCTATGTGTGCTCTGCTCTGTCTGTGTCTATAGTTTCCTGCAAGGTCCAGCCAGGGGAAGCCAGTAAATTAAACCCAGGGGTGGAGGGAGGGATTCCCTCAAGTTCCTCTGACAGCAGGTGCTATAGAACATGGACCTTCCAGGAGTGTTGAGGCTGGATTTCTTGCAGACCCAGCCAGACAACTTTATGGCCTGTTAGTCCCTCCATTTGGTAGCCCTCAGAGTACCTGCCTCATAAGGCAAATGGCTACATGAGAACTGTTATTATGGCCTGCTACTTTGTTTGTCTTTAGTAGTCTGTGGTCCAGATCTCTTCAGAAGGGGGAATAGTGTTTTGTGGTTGGGGTCAGTCTAAATTATCTCCAGGGGTCCTTTACTCAGTGCCTCTGATAGCAAAGAGATTGAGGATTTTCCCCAACTCTGTTACTCTTGAAGTTACTAGGCCTGTTGAAAATAGATTTTATAACATAAACATGATAACAGTGAATACTCCTTTTAACTTGTTAAACCAATGAAAACATGCCACACAAGAAGTCTTAAGATATGAATGGTTTATAAAGAAAAGTAAATGCAAAAGAACAGCAGATGCAGAAGTGAAATCTGAAACATAACTACTACTACTAGTAGTAGTAGTATCCTGCCTTTTGCCCAATGCTGGGCCTCAGGGCAGCCTTACAAAACTAAAACATATACAGCTAAAACCTATAAATAGGAATATACAAAAGTTAAAAATATAATTAAATACCTTTCAATATTAAAGCATTTAAAACATTTTAAATGCATAACAATTTAAAGGTCAAAGGTATAGACAGAGGTCCAGATGATTTGCTAAAGGCCTGCTGGAACAAAAAAGGGTTTGTCTGCATCCAAAAACACATCAAGGTGGGAGCCAGTGTAGACTGCAAGGATTAGAAAGAAAATCCATGTGTGTACACTATGCAAAATAAACGACAGCTCAACTGTTTCTAAACCTTATTAGAAAAACAGGGTGACTAGGCCGAAACCAACGTTGTAGGCCCAGAAGCACTTTGAAAGGTTTCAATATTGTACTTAAAACTTAACACCGGCCCAAACTAATTAAATGAAGTGTTTGAAGCTTTCAACTTATAGCGGTATGGACCAAACTCTTAGAAAAGAGGGAAGGAGCACTGTGTGTGTATGGGGTGGGGATGGGGATAGAAAGAAAGGTATAACCACCTATTCCTAGGAGAGATCTGAAGGTCAGGTTACCATGGATCCAGAGGAACCACACCCTGCTTCACCAGGGAGCAAAAGAGCAAACTGGCCTTATGAAGATAGCCCAAAATACTCTCAGAGCCAAAGGAATGCATGTTCCAGAAGAGAAAAGAGAAACTCTTCTTCTTCACTCAAAAGGTCTGTGCTAGAGGCAGTGGCCATTTCACTCACCCACCCCACATTCTAAGGCAGGAAGGAGGGGGGAGAGCGACGCTACTGAGCGTGTGTCACACTATGAGGGAAGATGGCTGCCTCATTGACTTGAATGAGAGTTTAAAATAGTCCTTAAAAGTCAACTGAAGGAAATTTTTAAAAAACAAAAAGCTTTCCACCAACTACAGTCAAGGAGGAAGAAGACCCCACCACTGGATTAATTAATAAGGCTCTAGAAATTATGCAAATTGTGAGCACAAAACTCGCAACCCGGAAGTAAATTTTACAAAAGCAGGGAGACAGGTTTGTATTTCTTTGCTACCTTAAACTCCTTCCCTCAATCTTTCACCAATCTTCTTGAAATTTTCAGGTAATGTAAAACAAACATTTCTTTCCGGCACCTGTAAATTTCAGAAAGGTTGATGAAACATTTTCGATTTTATGGCTGTTAGAATGACCCCCCCCCCCCAATTATCACTTTAACATGGCGGAATGTGTTTTTTACTGACGGCCCTTAACAATGGAGGCACGACTGTGCCTCCATTATTATGAGAGAACCTAGAGGGATGCTATCAGTGTCACTACCAGGATTGGGGGGCTAACCCTGCTCCTTGCACCTGATGACTCCAACCATGAAGAATCAAGCCAGACCCCTTTCCCTTCACCCCCATCTCCAAATTTGCAAAGCCTCTTCCTAGGTTCTGTTTCTTGGTCATACCAGATTGCAATGGAATGTTGGGAACTAGCTTTTCTAGGGAAAGATCAACCTGAGGTCTTCTGTATGCCAAACACAGAACTTTACCACTGAGTTATATGGCCCCTCTCCTTTAAATTGCAGCATTACGTGTCAAAAGGAAATACAAAATCCAACATAAAACTGTTACATTATCTCCCTTACAACTTGGTTTCTCCCCACACCCTTATAAATGAAATTATGGGCAAACATTTTCCCTCACCTTGATTTTAAAAATTGATGGAACACTTAAAAATCTGCTTTGAGGTTGGATCTGCCCTTTCCATAGAATATATCTGGACCTTTATAAGGAATCATTTCCTTAAGCTCAGCCTCAGACAAATGCAAAGCAACGATGCCTGATGCGATAAATTACACAGAAGAATTAAACATAGCAAGGAATTAGTTTGACAGGATGTAATTATTACCTTGGAATGTTAATGTCACCAATCTGAAGGGGAGAGATATTTAAATCAGTTGGAGGAAAAATGCCTCAGCTGCAATAGAACATCTTTCTCCAACCTGGTGCCCTCAAGTTTTGTTGCACTGACCATTGTGACTGGGAATGTTGGGAACTGCAGTCCAACAGATCTGGAGGGCATCAGGTTGAGGAAGGCTGTACTAGAGGAACTGACATGGAGGGCAGGTGGTGCTTAAGATGTAGTGCCACAACTCATATTTTTCTCTAGGCAGTACCAGCAAACAAGGGTTTTACAATGGAACATGGTGACTACAACATGTCGCAGCCTGTGGTGGTGTGCTGAAGTGATGAATAAAGGCTCCTCCACCTAATGAGGAAGGAATCCCATAAATGCAGAAACAAAGAATATGATCCCCCATCATTCCCTGTTTCCAATTGTTCTCCATTGCTGATGAGGGTCTTCACTCCATTTGCTCTTTTCCTATCGATTTCCATTCTCTATAAAGCAGTCTTTATAAATTGAACTATTATCTAGCTTGTTCTGCACAGGCACCTTTCAGCATTGCATCAGATGCTCCCAGTGGGCTTGTGTGATTGGTTGCATCTGCTGAACTATGGGTGGGATGGTCCTGCCTTTGATAGGGAACAGGAAAGGGCTCTGTCCAAAAACCTAGAGAGTTGCTGCATGTCAATGGAGACAATAACTGAACTCAGTGGACCAATGGTCTGGCTTGGTATAAGACAGTTTCCTATGTTCCTGTATTTGAGTGTGTGCTAGGGCAGTCGTGTGTCCTCTTTTGCAAAGGATAGTCCTCTATTTGAAGGGCTGCCAGAGGACCATCTTCTGTTTAAAGGCATCCTCTATTTGAAGGCCTGTCCACTTCAAGACTGGCTTAAAAATAAAGGGCCATAAGAACTGTTGCCCATCAACAGTTAACTACCGAACAACAGACTGAATAGGCAGGCACACAGGTCACCTGACCTGGCCACAGTCTTCCACATTATGATGACAGCTACTGTATTTTTATCTAACGTGTTTAGATAAAATCTCTAAATTTGTCTCCATAGATACAAATTAGCACATGAACATGTATGCAAATGGCCATCCTCTTTGTCCTCTATTTTGGTGATTCATAAGTGGACACCATAGCACATCCACACTGCTAACTCTTTAGTTGCTACTGCTAAATGACATTAACTTTATTATGAAGCTGGATAACTTCTGAGGGTGTTAGTTTGTGCAGTAACACACACATCTGAACCTACCTGGACGCTATGCTCAACATCTGAGGCCTTCCTCTGAGTGCCACCTTCAAGGCACAGAAGGTGGCAACAAAGGAGAGGGCCTTTTCAGTGGTGGCCCCCCAATTATGGTATGATCTCCCCACTGAGGCCCGCCTGGCACCAACACTGTCATTTTTTTGGCACTGGGTTAAGAGTGTCATCTACTCCCAGGCATTTAATGGCATATGATGGGGCATTTATGCCAGCTGTCTGAACAGATCTAGTATTTTATTGAAATTGTTTCGAGCTGTTGAAATTGTTTTTACATTTTGTGTATTTAAATTTTGATGTTGTATTTTATCTTGTGAATTGTTGTGAACGGCCTAGAGAGCTTCAGCAACTGGGCAGCATAGAAATAAATAAATAAATAAATAATCGGTCATCTCAACTACTGACTCTATTCAATGGAGTGACCCCAAGAGTAAAGATGTTGGCCATCCGTATGCTATGGCATCAGAAAAAGTTTGGTCACTACATAAATCTATCTCTATTACCCCCCCCCCCCCGCCCGACTGGAATAGCTATTATTTTGCAAACATATAGTTGGCTTCTCGTATATACACAACATAATACTACACACAGATACAGTGGAAGGAACCAAATATTTTCTCATGCTCTTTGGGACATTGTTGACCTTTCCGTATCCAGACCTATATTAGTTGATTTCTTAGGTGTGCCAGTTATCTAAAAACAGTTTCTTCCTAAGCCACTCTCATGGAGCCTCAGGTTATAAATCTAGGCACGTTTGACGCCAATGGAAAATCTGCATCGTGACTTCCTTGAGTGACTGAAGGGTGTGACAGTAACAAGACAGCCTTGCTGTGCTGCCTGTGGAGGAAGAGGTCAGGATGGTGGGGCTTTCTGTTTATGTCATGTCTGAGCAAGTCAGCCTCCCGTTCTCTCAAGCTGGAATGCTTGCACTCATAAACAGCTATTGAATACCAGCAACGGTCAATTACTTTTGGCATTTACATTCTCTCTCTCTCTCTCTCTCTCTCTCTCTCCCACTGCTCTGCTCTTTTTGGGGGCATTTATTTTCAGCTGGATGTTTGCTCTGTGGTTTTGAGTTGGAAAGCCAGTCACTCTGAAAAGTGGCAACTCAAGGAGCATAGAGAAGGATGATCCTCACCTTTTAATTTATTAGTATCCTCATCTAGCTTCCAGACAGTGGGTGAGGGAACACATCAGAGCAGCAGGATAATGAAACATGACAGATTAAGTTAGGCATGATGCACTGCAGAGCCCCCATAGCCAGGAATAAATGGAGACAAGCTGTTTCCTATAACCTGTTTTTGAAGCAAGGACAAAGCAACTGCTTCCAGTAAAAGAAAAGTCGTCTTCTTGAACCCTGCCCCAAAAGTGAGACCAAGCACAAGCTACTTCGGTAGTTAAGTGCAGAGGGTTTCCCTCTTTGAATTTTCATACATCTGAATTTCTGTGTTTTTTGGAAATGTGGAATCTCAGAAGCATGTGGAAGTACCATAAGTGAGGATAAACTTTTTCTATAGGAACATCTTTATCCCATCTCCCTATTTTATTTTATTTTAAAAACAGCCAAAGCCAAATAAAGTTTTTAAAACATCGAAAAGCTATGCAAGGGAAAAGACCAACATAAGTGTGACAGAATTTGGATAAAAACGTGTTCTCATTTTAATTCCAGCTCAGCAGCTTTTTGAGGCTCTACAAAGTTGGTTTAATTTCAGAGAAGAAAATAAAAATAAGGAAATGAAAGTTGATGCTAATACAGCAACATATCCAAGACTGGAGACAGGAGTTTTTCAGAGTTATTTGCCCACATTTGACCCTTATTTATACAACTCATTGCAGACCTTAGAAGTGCTGGGATATATTTCTTTCTAATTTTCTGGTAATCTGTGAGTGACACTTCTATCCTATACTATCTCATAGAATTGACTGATGTTATGTTGAGTCTAGCTGGAAACATCCTCATCAATACTAAACATTTCATTATAAAATAAATGGTGATAGAATTTTTTTTAAAAAAAATAAAAATAAAAAAATCAAGAACTGTTATAAGTTAACTAGCATAATACAGGGATTCAAGCTGCAAATCTATACACACTTACCAGTGACTGAGTACACCTGTACAGGACTGCACTGAAAGTCTTCAGTTTTCTTAATGCAACTCTAGTATACCATGCTAATAGTGCTTTTGCTACTTTGACACAGTTTTGTTCCATTTCAAGCCAGGACAGATCTTCCCTTCCATTTAGCCATTTGGGCAACTTGTGGCCCTCCAGGTGTTTTGGTCTCCCATCAGCCCCAGCCAGCATAGCCAACGGTGAGAAATGATGAGAGTTGCAGGTAGAAACATCTGGAGAGCCACAACTTGCCCACCCCTGAAAACCATTGAAAAATTATCTTCAGATGATTAGTATCAAATTCAGAACCCTCAAGCCTTTTTTTCACATAAACATTCCATGCTGACAATCCTATTAGTCTTTTTTTAGTATGTTTTTGTACTTTGACCTTGAGTAGCTTTGAGGAACTGGCAAAACCTGTTCCAGAATTTTGCATGAGCTATGAAAAGTCTAAGAATGGAGTCAGTATACTTAGAGAAACCTTATTATCAAAAAGAGATTAATTTAGCTGATTGGCATTTTCACATTTGACAAAGACTCCCAGAGAGAATTGTATAAATGCAAGTTTTGCTTTTCCAAAATCTGTCTTGGAAACATTGGACATGCCCCATGCAAAGGCTGAGGGAATGAGGGTCAAAGAAGAACCTAGTCCACAAAGAATTAAATATTCATTACTAAACCATTACTTTATGGCCACATACACAAAAGTAAAAACAAAGAAGCAAACCATAATTCTTTTTACAGGTCAGTAACCATCTTTTGCTTGGACAGACATGCCACACCACCTTACCCCTAACACTATCCCAGAGTGCACACAGTATTGATTAGAAGAACCACTTTTTGGAAAAGTAAGTAAAGGCCAAGGCTTACTATTTCCATAGAAGAAAAACTTCCATTAAAAATCCCCTGCTGTAAGGAATATGAAAGGTATGGACACTGCCACGAGGTGGGAGTTCTCTAGATTGCTTCTGGGAAAAGGCTATGTACTATAGTATGAAGGTGTATTTATTTATCATCTTTTTTCTTCATGCAAGGAACCCGAGGTAGCTTACATGGTCCTCCTCCTCTCCATTTTATCCTCACAACTACCCCGTGAAGTAGGTTAGGCTGAGAGTCAGTGACTGGCCCAAAGTCACTCAATGAGCATCATGGCTGAGTGGGGACTAGAACCTGGATCTCTCAGTCCAACAACACACTGACTCTCAGATAAAGAATGTACTATGAGACAATTGGGTTTAACTGACTCACTGAGCTGAAATTTGGTACATATGTTCAAAGATACCGCTATTACTAGAAAATAGACAGTTAATGGCTGTGCCTTGTTAATGGCTGTGCCTTGTTCCAGTCCCCCTCACACCCACAGGCTTGTTGGTTGCCTTATCAGCCAGCCCTCAGGCCTCCGGGTGCTGCTTTTAAATGCCAGATCAGTGCATAATAAGATCTCCCTCATCCACGATTTAATTGTGGATGAGGCAGTCGATCTGGCATGTATAACCGAGACCTGGGTGGGAGAGCAGGGAGGAGTTAGTCTCTCCCAGTTATGCCCACCGGGGTACTTGGTTCAGCATCAGGGTAGACTTGAGGGCCGGGGAGGGGGGGGTTGCTGTGGTCTATAGGAATTCCATCCCCCTCTGCAGGCTCCCTGTCCATGTGACTACTGGTCTGGAGTGTTTGCACCTTGTGTTGGGCCAACGGGACAGATTAGGGATTCTGTTGGTGTACCGCCCACCCCGCTGCTCAACAGACTCCCTAGCTGAGCTGACAGAGGTGGTCTCTGGTGTACTGTTGAGGTCCCCCAGACTCTTGGTTCTGGGGGATGTCAACATTCATGCCGAGGGCACTTTATCTGGGGCAGCTCAGGATTTCATGGTTTCCATGACAACCATGGGACTGTCCCAACATACCATCGGCCCAACGCATGTAGCAGGGCATACTCTAGACCTGGTTTTTTCAACTGGACATGGAGATGGGGATCTGAAAGTGGGGAACTTTACATCAACCCCTCTGTCATGGTCAGATCACCACCTGCTGAGGTTTAGACTTACAGTGGCTTTTCCCCTCTGCAAGGGTGGGGGACCCATTAAGATGGTCCGCCCCCGGAGGCTAATGGATCCAGATGGTTTCCAGAGGGCTCTGGGGAGTTTTCCGGCTGATAGGGCTGGCTCTCCTGTCGAAACCCTGGTTGATCTGTGGAATGCAGAAATGACCCGGGCAGTTGACACGATTGCTCCTGAGCGCCCTCTCCTGTGTAGAGCTCGAACGGCTCCGTGGTATACCCCAGAGCTGAGAGTGATGAAACAAAACAGGAGACGGCTTGAGGGCAGATGGAGACGAACTCCTGATGGATGCAATCAAACACTGGTAAGTGCTTATGGTAAGCTGTATTCAGGGGCAGTGAGGGCAGCAAAAAAACAATACTTTGCTGCCACTATTCAATCATCAACCTGCCGCCCAGCGGAGCTTTTCAGAGTTGTTCGAGGGCTTTTACATGCTGGCCCCAAGGACATGGTAGAACCATCTAAGGCCCGCTGTAATACATTTGCTGGGCACTTCCAGAATAAAATCTCTGGCATCCGTCAGGACTTAGACTCCAGTGTTATAGCAGATGAATCTAGTGAGGTATCCAGAGCACAGGCTTGTCCTGTTTTCTTGGATGAGTTTCAGTTGGTGCAGCTCGAGGATGTTGACAAGGTGCTTGGACAGGTTCGTGCAACCACTTCCATATTGGATCCTTGCCCCTCTTGGCTAATAAAAGCTAGCAGGGATGGAACAACTGGCTGGGCCAGGGAAGTGATTAATGCCTCTTTGCAAGAGGGAGTGGTCCCAGGCCTCCTGAAAGAGGCGGCAGTGAGACCACTCCTAAAGAAATCTTCCCTGGACCCTGAAAATCTTAATAACTACAGGCCAGTAGCAAATGTTCCATTCCTGGGCAAGGTCCTGGAGCGGGTGGTTGCGAGCCAGCTCCAGGCACTCTTGGATGAGACTGATTATCTGGATCCATTTCAGTCGGGTTTCAGGCCTGGTTTTGGTACGGAAACAGCCTTGGTCGCCCTGTATGATGACCTATGTCGGGAGAAAGACAGGGGGAGTGTGACTCTGTTGATTCTCCTTGATCTCTCAGCGGCTTTCGATACCATCGACCATGGTATCCTTCTGGGACGACTGGCTGAGTTGGGAGTGGGAGGCACTGCATTGCAGTGGTTCTGCTCCTACTTGGTGGGTCGGCTCCAGAAGGTGGTGCTTGGGGAACATTGCTCGGCCCCGTGGATTCTCCAGTATGGGGTTCCGCAGGGGTCAGTTTTGTCCCCCATGCTGTTCAATATCTACATGAAACCGTTGAGTGCAGTCATCCGGAGTTTTGGAGTGCGTTGTCATCAGTACGCTGATGACACGCAGCTCTATTTCTCCTTTTCATCTTCATCAGGTGAGGCTGTGGATGTGCTGAACCAGTGCCTGGCTGCGACAATGGACTGGATGAGGGCTAATAAACTGAAACTCAATCCAGACAAGACTGAGACGCTGTTGGTGGGTGGTTCCGCTGACCGGATGGAGGGTGTTCAACCTGTTCTGGATGGGGTTGCACTCCCCTTGAAGGAGCGGGTTTGTAGCTTGGGGGTTCTCCTAGAACCATCTCTGTCACTTGAGGCGCAGGTGGCCTCAGTGGCACGGAGTGCCTTCTACCAACTTCGGTTGGTGGCCCAGCTATGTCCCTATCTGGACAGGGATAACCTGGCTTCAGTTGTCCATGCTCTGGTAACCTCCAAGTTAGATTACTGCAATGCACTCTACGTGGGGCTGCCTTTGAAGGTGGTTCGGAAGCTGCAGCTTGTGCAAAATGCAGCGGCCAGATTGATAACTGGAACCAGTAGGTTCGAACATATAAGACCTACTCTGGCCCGCTTGCATTGGCTGCCTGTATGTTTCCGAGCCCGGTTCAAGGTGCTGGTTTTAACCTATAAAGCCTTACACGGCTTGGGACCACAATACCTGATGGAACGCCTTTCCCGACATGAACCTACCCGAACACTACGTTCAACATCTAAGGCCCTCCTCCGAGTGCCTCCTCCGAGGGAAGCTCGGAGGTCGGCAACAAGAGAGAGGGCCTTCTCTGTGGTGGCTCCCCAATTGTGGAACGATCTCCCCGACGAGGCCCGCCTGGCGCCAACATTGTTATCTTTTCGGTGCCAGGTCAAGACTTTCCTCTTCTCTCAGGCATTTGGCAATATCTGAGGAGCCTGGGTTTGTTTTGTTTTGTTTTTGTAGTTTTTTGAAGTGTTGAAGTGGTTTTTAAATGTACAGATTGTGTGTATGTTGTATGTTTTTGCTGTTTTAATTTTTGTATATTGTTTTTAATTGTTTTTAATCCTATGTAAACCGCCCAGAGAGCTTCGGCTATGGGGCGGTATACAAATGTAATAAATAAATAAATAAATAAATAAAATCTGAAAACTAGACATACATGCACATCTTTCCTAAAAACATGGAACTCAAAGTACACCCCACACCCAAATACTTAAAATACTTGGGTATGTGGGCTACCCAAAGAGCAGACATTTGGCAGATATATAGCCCAAGAGACTCTGATTACTATGAAAAGAGGAGAGTGGATTCTAACTAGAAAATTGAGGCTAAGGTAATTCTGGGTATCCAGGGTGCTGAAATGTGGTACACAAACAGCCCAAGACTCATCGATTTATTAAAATCTACACACACAATAGCCATAGCATGGGACTTGAAGTTTACCTCATAAGAGACCAGAATTCTAGCATAGAGGAAGCAAACCACACATAGCATGGAATGTTGGATTGTGGGACTGGCTTGGATTTGGGGCAGGGATTGTACACTTCTACTAGATCCTAGAAACAGGGGAAGGGAGGGATCACATTTCTGTAAGGGTGAAGCTTCTAGGTCAGGGACTAACTGAGGAGAGAGGAGATGGAAGGAGTTTAATGCTGTCTATTGGAAGCAGGATCTTATCAAAGGATTCTCTCTGCAAATACCCCATACCTTCCTTGCTTAAGACTGCAGAAGTACAGCCTGATTACTTAGTAGAACAGCTCTACTCTTTAATACTTGCCCTGCTGGAGTCTGAAAGAGGGACAGCACAACAATGGGAAAAGCAAAACCTTTAGCTAGCGCAATGATATGTTGACCTAAGACTTTTAAAGTACATTTTGTTGTTGTTGTCAGGGTCAGAGGAGGAGCCTCCCCTGCCGAGCAAGCGGGGGCAGAAAAGCACGTATGCAAGGCTGCTGACTCTGTCCAGGCCCTATCCTACTGCCCAGACAGCTTCGGCTAGGGGGCTGTAGAGAAATGCAATAAATCATCCTCATCATCTTCATCATCCTGCTCCCATGCAGGCATGCCACACATTCATGCTACTTGTGTCAAATGTGGGCTGTAGCATTGATGCTATAGGCTGCTCACCCAAACCCTAAACAATGAGGTAGCCTGTCTAAACAATTCTGGAGGAGTTACCCCATCCCCACATCAAATATTTGAATAGAATTAAAATTCCGTTTTAAAAAACCCTCCTTGTTTACATAACTGTGCCCTGATAAGTTCAATGGAAATGTACATAACTTATGTCCTTAGCTGATGGAAGAATGACAAAAGGCAAGAAAGGGAGATGGGGGAAATGATTCAGCTAAATGAAAATTCATATAAAAGCAAATAGGTTCCTTTCATTGTAGACACAGGCAGGATCTGTATTGCTTTATAGCAGTATTGAAGTGCACTGACAACTGTTGGGACCCATGACACATCTACACCAAGCACGATATAACATTCTGAAAGTGGTATGAATGCAGTATACGGCATGTGTCATGGGCCCCAACAGTTGTCAGTGCACTTCAATACTGCTATTAAGCAGTAGTGTAGATTCTGCCTCCATATACCACTTTCATAGTGCTATATCCTGCTTGGTGTAGATCTGACCATAGTTTGTAACCCATATAGCAATCTCTGTTTTTGTTCTCCTTCAGTCTCCAAGAGGTATAGTAAAAGCTCAACAAAATCCTATAGGACTCTCTTAACCAGGGAGTGGCCATTGGGGAGGTAATCCTCTAGCTCTGACAAATTCCCAGCATTCATCAGTTGTTTTCAACACTGATTTATTTAGCTAATCTCTTTAGAATTAATTTCAAAAGAATTTTATAAGTTCTTTCTATTCTTGCTTTTCTTTGCTCTTCCCTCAAGATTCATTCTTCAAAACTATATTCTTTCTCAACTCTGTTCCATAATTTTGTTAAAATATGTCTAAGCTGAAAGTACTGATACACTGGCAACCTGTTTACTACTATATTTGTCAACTGGTGGTTTCTCGCAACTAATAAAATAGCATTTTTTTTATTCAAACCCTTATCTAATTAGTAATCATTTTCCCTTGTTGCTAAAGTTGCCCATTCACTTTCCTTGATTAAAAGCTCTCATATAAAACTTCTGCATATTGTTATACAGACAAGACTCAAAACCCTCTGTACTTAGCCCAAATAAATCTTCAACATCAAAGCTACATTGCTAATATAATTGTCCATCTCCATCCTCTTCTTCCTCTCTCTCTATATAAAACCATGTCTCAAAATAAAATAAAAAACTACTCAAATTGTACCCATTGGGACTTATCCTCATCAAGGACCCACTGAATTACAAATTACAGGTAGCAATCAATTTATAGGGTTTTGTAGAGATTTCCTCATTTCCTGACAATCTTTTTTTTTTAATCACTTAACCTATTGTGATTTGCCACCTTGAGTTTCCCAAACTTCAGTAAGTAACACTTCCTTTTAGTTTCCCATTTAGTGATGGTGCTTTCAAGAGATCGCTCACTACCTATGTAAGCCAGGGGATAGGTGGTGAATGGATGGACACTGGGATGCATTTGACTCCTTGAATCTTTGCCCATTGGCCCAAGGTTAGTTCCTTTCTCCACAATCCCCATCTTCGAGGAAAAGCCAGAAAGGACGAGACTTAGGTAGAACATGACATAAATAAACCAACAAGATATTGGGGATCATAGGACGAGCGTTTTATTGCCCACTTGCTACTGCCCACTCATGGATTTTGTGCGTCCTTTAGACAACGGCATCTACCTCCCACATGCCTCGCACTCCTTCTTTCCTTTTTTCTGTCACAAAATGGACCCCTTTTAATCTGACTTGGGGGGGATTTGCAGGAAAACTGGTGCGATAAAAACAGCCCTTGGTCTTTGTTTACTTCCTCTTTCTTCTCTAGGAAGAAAGAGGAAGTACTGAGGGACAGGAGCGGGGGTGGAGAAGCGATGATGCTCATTGTCAACTTGTCAACTTCCTGTCATTGAATATCCTGTAATTATTGTACAAACATAACCATGTGGAATTTAGCTCAAACCAGGACCTTGCAACTCGGCAGCAATTGCCTAGGTTACAGAGCTATCTAGATACAGATGCTACAACTGAATAAAGCCTTGTCTATGGTGAAGGACAGAAATCTGTCCGCCTAAGCTTTTCTGAATTAATGGTAGCGCCATTGCAGGGTTGCCTCTACTATTAAGAAGCATGATGGCTGCCTCAGGCAGCTGATTTTGAATGTTATGAAAGGGAAGCAAATTGTTTATTTTATAGATTATTATTTGATTTTTACTGCCAGGAGGAGGGAGAGGGGTTTGTGGGATTTTCTGCCTTAGGTGCCAAAATAACTTTGCTGGCCTTGGGTACTATGTATCTTGACTAAGGGTGGGAGGTGGGTCTTTGTTGTGCTCTGCCTCAGGTAGCAAAACATCTTTGGCTAGCTCTGTAAAACTATGTTCTGTTTTGTGTGTGTGTGTGTGTTATTTATTTCTTATGGAGTATTCAATGACTATTAACCTTTCTCTCGCTTTTCCCGGTGGTGGTGGTAGTGATGGAAAAGCATATCTATTTTTCAGTGTACTTTCAAATGTCTCCTCAAACATAACCTGTTTTGTCGCTGGACTCTAGCAGAAAATTATGATGGGCAAACATCCCTCCCTCACAGTTCACCTCAAATTGGCTCAGAAAGAGCAGAGTTATTTCACACACACAATCAGGAAATATTTGCCAATTGTGAGTCAATCCGAGTCAGCTAAGCGCTCATTGTGCCCCATCTCCATGACCCTCCAACTCACCCGACACACCCATCCACTTACTTATTTTTCTACTGCTTTATCAGCTGATCAAGAGTGATCCTGCTTATCCAACTAACTGCCATAGCAGCACCACCAACATTTCCCAGCATTCCTGGTGCTTGGCTTCCTGCTATCCCAGCTTCAAGTGCTGGGGGTGAGGAAAGACCTCCCTCCTTTCTGCCATTGGCATAACAGCACCAAGGAGGGTGGGTGGGCAGGCAGGCAAAGAAAGGGGGCTGGAGCCTTGTGGGTGGAAGGGACAGAGAATTGAGTTCTTCTTTAGCTCAGACTGAAATCCAAACCAGAGAAGAACCCAAGGGGTCATCATGCTGGCTCCACATTGTAAATTGCTGAAGTAAATTCCCCAAGCTAAAGAACATGAACTTTAGGCAATATCTCTAGAATGAAGAATGAAAAACAAAAACAAATGCTCTTTAAGTTTCTAGGGAACAATACCACCCCTTATATGGCTAAGGGCATGGTGCAGGAAGCAGCTATGCAAACACCAAGCATTTAAAGTGCTGGTTTTAAGCTTTAAAAGACCTAAACAGTCTGGCACCAGAGTATCTTAATTTCCTCTACCCTTATGAAACTGGCTGACACTAAGATCATCTACCTATGTCCCTTTTGTCAGAAGTATGACAAGCACAAGGAGCAAAGCCTTTTCTGTGATGGCTAGGGAAGCTACTCATGAATCACTAAAAATGAAGGGGAAAGAGGGCAGTGACGTGAATAAAATTTGCATATGCTAATTTATAGGTATGGAGGCAAATTTAGAGATAATTTTAATAACTTAAATTGAAACACAGTAGCTCTCACCATAATGTGGAAGACTGTGGCCAGGTGACCTATGTGCCAGTCTATTTCGTTCAGGTGCTGTCGATGGGTAACAGTTCTTATGGTTCTTTAGTTTTAAACTGGAATTGGACAGGACCACCATTCAAGTAGGGATCACCTTCAAACAGAGGATGGTCCTCTGCAAAAGAGGACACAAGGCCCAGCTAAAGAAAGTCCCATGGCCCCATTGCTAAGACTTCTTTTTTTGGTGGATGATGATGATGATGATGATGATGATGATTTTAAAAAACGGGCCTGGGGGCTGCTGTTGCTTTTTTACTGATTTGGATTTTTAAGATTACCGAAATTTGATACATTTTGGATATATAGTTTGAGTGTTGCTGCTATATGTTTGCTACCTTGAATACTATTTTAGAGAACCACAGGACAGAAATACTGAAAACTGAGCTAAAGCTTTGGCAGAGCCCCTTTATATCCTATTTGTAGGTCCTCCCCCAGACCACATGACTACAACCCCACCCTAGTCTTGCCTGAGCTGCATAATGGCCTACAGACAGTACCTAAAGAGACTCTGAGCCGATCTACACGCTAGCTTTGTAACATTTTATAAGGGTTACGAAAACTCTTTGGGCCACATGACACACTCCCGAGGTTTTTTAAAACTCACTTCAGCTATATACAAAGGTTTTTACTTTTAATAAATCTTTTAAGTAAAATAATATGTCCTTCCTTACCATTTGTGATTTGTGGGGGCAGTGCTTCGTTTACGAGTGCCCAAATGCTTAGCCGTTGACTGGTGAGGAAGAAAGAGGGGCTAAGAAGGAAGTGGCCGAGTGAACTTCAACACCCACAATGTTTAGCCCTATACTCATTGAAAGCTAGGGAATGAAACGGGAACTAAGGAGGAAGTGGTTGAGTGAACTACAACGCCCACAATGCCTTGCCCTAAACTCATTGTAAAAACGAAAGAGAAAGAGATGGACAGAAGGGTGTGAGACTGCACACACCGCTTTGAAGACAGAAGATTTTTTTCTCCTGTAACATGAGTACTCCTTAATGTGGCCTAAGACGTTTTGGAACGCACCTATTTGGAACATTTTAAAATACTATTTAAAACGTTCCAAGGTACTGTGTAGACAGGCTCTCTGCCTAAACTATAGTTTAGTTGGTAGATTTCTGAGGTTGGCGAGGTTGCAAAGTTTCTGTGCTTCCAAGGCTTGGCAGTTCCCCTGTGCTGTGGGCTACCTCAGGGGCTGTAAAATTCCCTGGAGCTTTGAGGCCTCTGAACAGTCCTGTCTGAGCTATAGTTAGTGTCCAGCACTTGGACAAAAAGCAAGAGAAACACAATTTTTGCACAGTTTGTATAGCTCAAACAAACTGAATTCAAAGGTTCTCTTCTTCATGGAACACACAAATTTCTACATGAACATTTCTGACTCTACTCTAGGGAGAATCCCATTGTTCTTTTCTTAAAGGTTTGACCCACTTTTTTAGCTGCAAAGAAACAGATAGATCTGCACTGCTCCTTCTCTCTTCCCCTACCTTAAAAAACTAGGGAGCAAATACTTCAATTGCATTTCAGGAACAATCAAACAAAATATAGAAAAGATTCAACAGAGTGGCAGCCATATGTTCTAGCTCATAGAGAAGGTACTCTTTATCTGACAGATAAAATGTTGTATTGCTTGTGCTTCACTGACAAAAATAGTTTGTTTCTTTTGACCCTGTCACTCTGCTTGACATCCCACCTCTAAAGAAATGAGGTAATTGAAATGATCAAAGTCTTCATTCTTTCTGGTTCTTTTTAATCGGAAGACTACAAAAATGTAGTGTTTACAAGACATACATTCCAGACAAAAGAAAAACAGCCCCTTTACTAGGGTTGTGCCTTTCAGGCCACAGAGGCACAAATAATAACTTTCTCTTCCACATGAAGGCATTTTTACCAAGTTCTCTTCTCTGAGGTTAAAACTGCTCTCGCTGTTGGTTCAAACTCAAGAAACCAGCTCTCTTACCTGGGTCTTAGCACTTCAACAGGTTAATTGGTTTCAGCTGTTGGGGCCCAGTTACATTTCTTCAACTTCTCTGCGATACAGAAGAACAAGTAGTTCTGAGAAGCAGATTCTGTATTTTTAGAAACTGGAGTGGTTTAGTGACTGGAGTGTTGGGTTTGGAGATAGGAAACCTAGGTTCAACACTTTACCTTTTAACCTCTATTTTAAAAGTACCCAAGCTGAAATGCCAAAATACATGCATGGCACTATTAAATGTGCACACACATTGGGCTAAATCGAAAGTTATGCAAATGGACTTCCATTTGCACCATGGAATTTTCCCTTCCTTTCCTCCCCACTGCAATTCCCCAACCTTCCAGAACAGATTTGGGGGGTGCGCAGGAGCTGTTGGGGGAAAGGGGGAATTCCGTCTGCCAATAATATTTGTTCCTCTTGTGGAAGGACACCATGAGATACAACCCATTGAAGTGTCCTGATTTAAACTGCAGCACACATTGAAGCATCAAATAGGAGAAAGGGGCCCTTTCCACACCAGGCTTGTGGCCTGGGATGGCCCCTGACTTCTCCCTGTGAGTCTAAATGATGCACAGGAAGTCCGGAGGGGGGGATGGGATTTTTCCAGGTTAACAGGAACCAGAAAAATCCCAAATCTTCCGCGGTCCTGGGAAGTTTCTGGGACCGTGGAAGATGTGGTTACCGATGGACATGGACCCGCACCGTGTGTCCATCAGGAGAGGGGGAGGAGGGGAGCCCAATCATGCATGGGGCTTTTTTTTTACTTACTTTTTCGTTGGAGCGCAAGAGCACTCTTCCTGGTTAAAAAAAACAAAAACAAAATGGTGGGCGCAACTGACAATTGTTGGGGCCCAGGACACACTCCAAAACAGTTGTCACTACTATTATAAAGTACTTTAAAGCGCTTTAAAACAGCAGTGTAGATCCTGATCAGGACATCACACCCATGCTGTGTTTTGACAGTGCCAATCCCAGAAACGGCTACTTCCGGGATCGCCCGCACTGCACCCGCTACACCCCATGGTAGAAAGGGCCAGGGTCTGTTCTCATTTCATTCATCCATCCATCCATCCTTTCTTTCTTTCTTTCTTTCTTTTATTTAGTACATTTCTAATCGGTTCAATAACTAATGTTCTGTGGGCGGATTACAACCAGTTGAAAAATTAAAATGCTATGTTAAAGCACAGTTAAAAATATAAAATACGATACAAATATAACGTAAAACAGTAAATATCACAGGAATTGATAAATTAAATTACTACATGGGACTGGAGGGAGGGAGTTGGATGCTCAAGATACCAGTAGCCATGATGGGAGTTAATCAAGGGAGCTTAAATTCAATGTAGCCTGGTTAACCTGCTTTGCAGATCATTTAAGGTATTGGTAACTGCATAATACATAATTTCATGACTCAAAGTTCACCCTATGTTAGTGATGGCTCAGAATGCTGGTGCCCTCAGATAGATTGTAGATACACAATATTAAATGTAGAAGATGCTGGTTCAAGTTGTATGGTGGTGATTTTCGTGACATGGACAATTCACATTTATGCTGGTCTTCTCAACACAGCAGCCAAACAGAATTGGCTCTTCCTTATAGTTGCTCTTTCGCATGTTGAAACTTAGATGAATTGAAAGGTCATGACAATTTCATACCAAAAAAAACACCTACTCTGTTTTCTATCTTTCCTCTTAAGAAAAAGAAGAACGTAGAGCTTCCTCTTTGTCTATGGCAGAATTCTCCCAAGCGAGTGCCTTCCAGATCTTTTGGACTACATCTCTCAGCATTCCAGACCATTGACTATGCTGGCTGGGGCTGATGGGAGCTGAAGTCCAAAAGATCTGGAGGGCATCAGGTTTGGGAAGGCTGGTCTAGGACTATGGCAGTGCTGCCTGCCTAGGGAATCTGACAGAGGGCATTTACAGCATGATTCTATGCTTGTGTATTTAGGAGCTTGCTCACAAGTAAGAGAGTATTGGTCTGCAGCTTTTGGGTTGTTTCCTGTGCAACATCAGTAAAGGCATTCCAGCACTATAATTTCATGACCTACTACAGTCTATTCAGCTCTCCTATCAAATCAGATTTCTTCCAGCACCATAGTGATGTGTTGTTATTTTTAAACAACGCTAAACTAAACTATACTAAACTTAGGCTGACCATATGAAAAGGAGGACAGGGCTCATGTAACTTTAACAGTTGTAGAGAAAAGGGAATTTCAGCCAGTGTCATTTGTATGCAATTAGTTCCTGGTGAAATTCCCTCTTCATCACAACTGTTAAAGTTGCAGGGGCCCTGCCTTCTTTTGTATATGGTCACTCTAGTATAGTGCCTGCAACTTTAACTGTTGTGATGAAGAGGGAATATCACCAGGAACTAATTGCATACAAATGACACTGGCTGAAATTCTCTTTTCTCTACAACTGTTAAAGTAACATGAGCCCTGTCCTCCTTTTCATATGGTCAGCCTACTAAACTAAACTAAAGAGGAGGTCCTGTAACAGGCCTGGTGGTGGATGAGGAAAAACAAACTGAAGCTGAATCCAGACAAGATGGAGGTGCTTGCTGTCAAAGGCCCCAACCTGGGTTTGGAGGTGTGTCAACCAGTTCTAGATGGGGTTACACCCCCCCTGAAAGACTGTGTTCGCAGCTTGGGGGTACACCTGGATCCATCGCTCCAGATGACAGCTCAGATTGATGCGACGGCCAGGAGTGCCTACTATCAGCTTCGGCTGATACGCCAGCTGCGCCCCTTCCTAGAGTTAGAAGACCTAAAGACGGTAGTGCACGCACTGGTAACTTCGAGGCTCGACTTCTGCAATGCGCTGTACATAGGGCTACTTTTGTGCCTAGTCCAGAAACTTCAACTTGTTCAAAATATGGCAGCCAGGTTGGTCACCGGTACACCTAGGGGTGACCACATTACACCAGTTTTAAAATCACTTCACTGGCTGCCGGTCAGTTTCCGGGCGAAGTATAAAGTGTTGGTTATTACCTTTAAAGCCCTACATGGTTTGGGCCCAGGCTACCTACGGGATCGCCTTCTCCCGTACAATCCGCCCCGCACTCTTAGGTCCTCTGGGAAGAACGTACTCAAGCCAGCCAGAACTAGGCTGGTGAGTATTACCCAGAGGACCTTCTCTTCTATGGCTCCCAGGCTATGGAATGGTCTGCCGGAGGAGGTTAGACAAACTGACAGTCTTCACGAATTCAAGAGAGTCGTGAAGACTGTTCTTTTCCGGCAGGCCTATCCGGATGAATTTTAAATGTTTTAATGATGTGTTTCTCTTGTTTTAATTTTTTTTAAAAAAAACTCTGTTATGCTTGTATGTGTATTGTGTTCCCCGCCTCGATCCGTAGGGAGAGGCGGGTTATAAATAATAATAATAATAATAATAATAATAATAATATGCATACTCTGCTTCCTCCTCCCCATTACCCCATACGAAAATATCCTTTTTTTCTTTCCATCTTATAGATTACCAAAATTCTATCGCTATGAGCTCCATCACACCAGCAATTTTGTGCACTCTCACCATGCCTGGCGTGTGGATTTGCAGCACAGTACTCACATGATGCCGTGCCTGTCCTGCTGATACCCCGCCTCTTCCCCAGCCTTTCCTAGAATGCTAAAAGTCTGGTTTATTTTCCCTAAGCACATTTAATGTGCCCTAAACCTCCGTGTAGGTTTAAAGGTACCACGGGCTTGAATGGATTGCATCAGGTCCTGGCAGGGGACCTCCCAGCAGCCGGCTCCAAGCCTCAATATAAAACCCAAACCTTGCCTCCCAAGCTTGAAAGCCTTTTTTAAAATCATACAATGCCTGAATCTCTGCAGATCCAGGATTGTACTCCCTCGATGCCCCCAAAGAGCCAGACTAAAGGGTCATTCCATTTTTGTCCGACAGAAAGGAGGTCTGGTTGAAGTACTCATCTGACAGGACCTGACTGGAGGGAGAAAGAGAAGGGAAGGGGTGGGGTGGAGTGGAAGAGCGAAGGAGCGAAAGAGCAGCTATTCCAGTGAAAGGGATCGTAATCTGGACATGCTTCTGCATCATAGGTTTTTAAAAAAGCAGAGGCACACCGGGGGGGGGGGGGGGGGAATAGATGTGATGGAGGTCTATATCTGCGTTTTTGAAGCCTGAGCTACATTTAAGTTATATGGGGATTTGAATCTTTGTTAAATGATATGTTTTAAAACCATCTTCGGTGCCCCAGCTAGAATCCTATAATTAACTCCCCCCACCCTCACTCAAGTTTTGCTGGATTGTACAAATCCATGCTATTAAAACATGCCACCTCACAAGATCTGCCAAGGTCAACATTAGCCTTACCTAGAATTGCACTTCATATTGACCCTTCCTATGAATACTTAACTGCACGAGAAAAGCAATTTAAATAAAATATAGAAAAAGCCCTGGCAGCTCCTGCAGTTCTCTGTCTGTCTCTGCAGTGCGACTTGAGCTGTCACTTGGTGCTTTGATGCTCATCCCTCTCTCTCTCTCTCTCTCTTTAAATCCTAAATTGTCTCCTTTGTCACTCCCCCTCCCCGTTCACTTGCGAGATAGCTAACCTCATTGTGACATCATGCACCTGCCAGTCACAGAGAGTTAAAAGCACCCTGAGCACAGCTCCGTCAGGCTCCACTGCAAACTGACGCAAATGAAACACTTCTAGCTATCCCTGCAGCTGCCACGGACTGCTCTGAGTGTAGCCCCTTAATTCCACTGGGAAGAGCAGGAGGGGGTGACTCACTCTGTTCCAGCCTGGCCTGGTATTTTAGATAATCAGCCTACTCTTTAAACTGCGGCCAATATGGTATGCGAGAGCACTTGCCTAGGTCATGGAGAAACCATTCTCTCTCTCAAAGCTACCTCTGGACAGGCAAATACTGCTGCTATACCACTAACAGCTTATACTTCTACATACACACACACACAGAGCAAAATATGATGGTGGTTCCTTTAAAATTAGACACACTGTGTTCCTTATCTTAAATTCTCTTATGCGGCCTGAGTTATGTGAACAGGCATTCTTCAGTACCAGAAGAGAGCAGAGATCATAAGGAAATTACAGATAATTAAGGCAAAACAGCAACAAGAAAAATTGGCAGGCAACTGCACAACAGTCCCAGGTATGCTATTATTCGTCTGGATGAATAGGTTTGACAGAATGTACTGAGGAGAGAAGATTGCTTTCCCCACTTGTCTATATTTACATGCTCTGGCTAGAAAAAGCTCAATCTTGCATAAAATGAAGTTAATTACAGTTGCCTTTTATCCCAGCATCTAGCTCAAAGTACTTAGAGTTTCTTTGGAACAGACATACTTCCTATTCGTCTTCCTATTAATTAAACAATAAGAATTGATTAATTTTTTTTAAAGGATCCATATAAGTCAGAATTACACAGCTGGGCAGTTTTGTGGTGACCTGAAGAAAGAAAAGAAAAATCCTGGGCTCCTTATTGCTACTTACATTTCAAAAACTGCAGCATAAAGCACCAAATCTGCTCCAAATGGCAGAGGCGAGGGCAGAACAAAAAAATGGAGACAGATGAAACTTAAAACCACAGAGGGAATGTGAAAATGCTACGCAGGACGCTGCAGTTGGCATCTCAGCAGTCTGCTACCGCACAGTCGCCAAGACTTCTTTCAAGCTGATGACAGCTATATACAGTCACGCGCGCACCAGTGCCAACAAAATCAGGATTGGCAAGTTGTTTTCTGGTGTCAAGGAAGATGTTTCCAGATTTAGTCTCCTGTTGGGAATGTGATTAAGGTTTTAACAGTGCAATCCAATACAAGTTCTACTGAGAAGTAAGTACCATCGTTTTTAATGTGGCTTACTCCCTGGTAAACGTGGATAGGATTGCAGCCTATAAATAGGGAAAATAGTCAACCAAGAATCCTTTTTATCTGCTGGAACTGGACAATGGCAAAGCATGAGCATTTGCAGGCCACATGTTAAACCTTTGTGTAGAAATAAATAAGTTTTCTTGGGCTTAATTCTGTCTGCTATGTTTAAGGTTGGGGACTGAGAATCAAGGGAATCCGTGTTGGCTAGGATATGCTTTCATTATATAGAGTTGTTTGGCACAGCCAAAGAGGAAAATAAAAGATTAGGGCTGCAATCCTATGCACACTTACCTAGGAGTAAGTCGCAGTGAAGTCAGTGGGATTTATTTCTCTGATTAAATGTTTTTATTGTTTTCAAACAAAGGTAAAACACAAACAATACAACATACAACATTAAGATGGACTTCCGAATTTCTCCAACATACAAAAATAGCTACAGTTTCTTTTGCGCTTTATCAAAAAAAAAAAAAGTGAGTGAATTCCCTGATTTCCCTGTCTTATCATTTGTTTTTCTCCCAATTTAATTGCTGAATCCACATGCAAATATGTCCTCTCTTTTTTAAAAAATCTGTCAGAGGTTTCCATTCCTCAATAAACTTTATTGTTGTTTTGTCTTTTATTACGCAGTAAGTTTTGCCATTTCCGCCAACTCTGTCATCTTCAATAGCTATTCCTCCTCTGTTGGTACTTTCTTACTCTTCCAGTTCTGCTTGCCGTTATCATGTATAAAAACAAAGTTCCATAACTTTGACTCAACCGTTCATCTATTAACCCTAGCAAAAAGTTCTCCAGGCACAGTTGTATTTTAATCTTCAGTACTTTTTGCATTACATTATGCATTTGTATCCAAAAAGATTTAGCTTTTTTACATGTGTCCACCATAAATGATAGAAGGTTCCTTCTTGTTCTTCACATTTTCAGCACCTTCCCAATGTCCCTTTATACATTTTCGCCAATTTTGATGGAGATATATACCATCTATACATCATTTTATAAAAAAAATATTTCAATCTGTCACATAATGTAAATTTCAAGCCTCTCAACCACATATTCTCCCACTGATCCATAGTAATGTTATATCCAAAATTTTGAGCCCATTTTATCGCACAATCTTTTACCTGTTCATCCTCAGTCTCATACTTTAACAAAAGTTTATATGTCTTTGAAATAACATGATCATCATTTATACATAAGGGTCTCTCAAATTCAGATTTTGTACATTCAAATCCCCATTTTTTTTATCTATCTTATACTTTTCCGTCATTTGTAAATATGAGAACCACTGACAAACATATCCTTCACTCAATAACCCTTCTCTTGATTTTATTTTAACATCCCCTTCTACTGTTTCTAATATATCATTGTACGTCAACCATTCATTCGTACTTGCCAGTTCTCTTCTATGGAACACCTCCTGCGAAGAAATCCATACTGGCGTTTTCTGACACAATCTAGGTTTATATTTAATCCATGTTCTCAAAATCGCTCGTCTCACATAATGGTTATTAAATTCTACATTCACTTTGACTTTATCATACCACAAATACCCGTGCCAACCAAATCTTAGATCATGACCTTCTAATTTCCATAATCTTCCATTTTTCATCAACATCCATTCCTTCATCCACACCAAGCAACAGGCAGAGAAATACATCTTACTTCTAATTTGACATGCTAGGAGTGCACCGTAAATACATCACACAGTCTGAAATGTGATGGCCTGTCAGCAGTCACTCCATCCTGAGATGGCCTTTGAAATGAGAAAACTGCCCAGTTTTATTTAAGAATACATTGAATAGTGGTTTGTAAGGAATGAAATTGGCTTAGTGGTTAAAGCACTAGTCTGGGGCCCAAAAGCAAACCTGTTTCCATCTCCATTTCAGCCCTAGTGTAAAGCCCACGTTGCCACAGGCACTAGAAGTCTGAGGGCAAAACATACTACAAATTGGAGTTCTGGTAGAGCTGGGTGATAAGAAATCCCATCCGTTGGGAAGAACTGGACTTTTTTAAGTCACTGTACCAGGAGGTGATGCGGGTGATGTGCTCTGGACTCCATGGAAGAAGCAGCAGGGCAGCTTAGCCTGGCCTGCTTCGCACCTGTTCCATGCACCTTCTGAGTCTAGGCTGGAGGAGAGTGAGGTGGAGGGGGCACCTTCATGGGGGCTGCTGCTTCCAATCCTGCACACTTGCCTTCAGCAAATAATGAAGAAGAAGAAGAAGAAGAAGAAGGAGAAGGAGAAGGAGAAGGAGAAGGAGAAGGAGAAGGAGAAGGAGAAGGAGAAGAAGAAGACTTACTATTGTTATTTAAAAATTGTTTTAGCGTGGCTAGAAAGTACCATTGGAAAAAGAAGCCCTTGGGGAAAGGAACTGGGGAAGCAGGACCAATCAGATGCTGATCTGAAACCCAAGATCCCAACCCTAAAAGGAAAGGGGCAAAGGGGGCTTCTCATTTCTCTCTTTGCGGCATTGCCATAAATGGCTAAAAACATCAAAAAGGAAAGTGTCCAGAATGTACAAATACATGAACATCTAGCATTAATATGAGAATGAAGTCAGGATGCAAGCAACCCCGGACTCAATCAAAACCCTATACAACAGAAAAAGGGACATACTTCTTAAAAATAACAACAATGTTCCATTCAAATAGAAGCAATATCGTGACCGGCAGACAGTCCTCTATTCAAATATAAGCTCTTGGTCTTTAATTTAAAAAAAGTGAAAAACATAATAGTTTTATAATGTGAACAAATATGGGGAGACTATTTCATGTAAACCATGGCAGAGCACCATCTGCTGGAACTGTGAAATTGGTGTTTTTCTAAAGGCAATACAATAAAGCCTTGTTCAGGAAGTTGCATGAACCCGTGAGGGTTTAGAGTGGATAGAGTGATAGGGCTGTGCAGATTGGCACCGCCCCCTACATCTCCTGTCACTCTTGCCCCGCCCCTCTCAGTTCAGACTTCTTGCCATGTTGGATAAGCAAGGTCTGAAAGGGAGTTCTACTCACATTCACGTGAATATGAGTAGCACTCTCTGCACAATCGCAGACCTGCCTTATCAGGGCTTATGAAGTATCAGAAAGTAGCATGAGTAGCTAGATTTTCTCTGGTAGGGCATCTGTGGCTTTAAGCTAGGGCTGTGCATGGACCCTGCAATCCACCTCAGATGCTGATTTGGTGCTTCTGATTCAGCCCGATCTAGCTCAGCCTGATTTGGACCCAGTTTGACTCGCTTTGGACTCTGGATCCGAAGCAGGATTTGGACATCCTAATTGCCCCCCCCCATTGGCCATTTACACAATAAAGTTGTGTACATGATGGCCTTACAGCCGCCAGTTATGCAGCGTTTAAATTCCAGAAGAAGAGGAGTCATAATTTTGATAGAACTGTCGCTTACAATACTCAAGAATAGGTTTACAATGAGATGTATAAATTGCACAAAAAAGGGCAAACTGAAGTGTAAAATGTGTGCCAGACTTCAGATTTGTGTCCTGCAGTCTAATATTCCAAGTGAGCATACCAGAACTTGTTTTTTCCACAAGCTGCCTCACATATTTGCATCTGTGTATCACATAGACAGCTTTGTAATGCCACCTCAATGCTGCTTAGTCACAAGGGAAGCCTATGCTACCCTGTAGCCCCAGGTAAAGTGATGCGTAGTTTCAAATATGAGAAACGGAAAAGAACATTAAAGCATTTTTTGGTTGTTTTTTAAATCCTTCCTCTGAGGCATCATATTCTTACTTTGTAAACGTCTTTCCAACCCTCAAGTTGTTTGCACAGATGCCCTACACACACTGTACAAATAACATGGCCAAAAAACAAACAAACCCTCACCTGTGAAGCTATCCGGTTATCAGAAAAGTTCTTGGGGAAATGGTTCTGTATGCAATCTATCTACTGGAGGCAAAGTTTTATGCCATGGTGACTTTTCATCCCATATATTTTAAGCAAGCTCTAAACAAAGCAATATCAATTCAGTTTTGAACAGAGGGCTGGACAACTCTCCTCACAGCTCTTTTGACTGGCCTCCTTTCCTCTTAAAGTGCTGGATACACCCAAAACTATAAATATAAATTGTGTCTATGACTGCAAAGTATTAGTAAGCTCTGAAATAAGGAGTAGCAGGGAGGTTAGTAAGAATACTGTGGTAAGAAACAAGCTAATGCTTGTGGTAAGAAACAAGCTAACCACTCTGGGTTCTGTCTAGATGTCAGCAAAGTAATATTCACAGTAAACCATGGTGTGGATTAGGGATGGGACAGAATGTATTTGGTTCACCATTGCTCACTTTCAAACCAATGTGTGAACTGAAACTCAGGCAATGTCTACACCATGCAGTTATCCCGGGATCAGCTCAGGAGCATCCCTGTGCATCCATATGACGCACAGGGGATCCTGGGGGCAACCAGCGATGGGCAGAGGCTTTTCCCGGGATAACCAAAACCTCAGTTATCCCGATTTTTCCCGTGGTCTCAGAATGATCCTGAGTCCCGGCTTCTTCCTGCCTCCTCCAGCTTTCAAAACAGGTGCGGAGCTGTTCAGGGGGGCTCCGTGCTCTTTGGGGGTGGGGGCAGCAATTTTGCCATCCCTGGGATGGGGGGGGGGGGGGTTGAGCGTGAGTTTTTTTAAAGAAACAACTTATCTTTTTCTCTGGACCGGGGTCGCGCGACTGGGCTCCTTTTCTTTTAAAAAAATTGGCACCCACGATGTCCCTCTTCTGCTGTTTAACATTTATATGAAACCGTTGGGAGAGATCATCCGGAGGCATGGGGCGGGGTGCTATCAGTATGCTGATGATACCCAAATATATTTCTCTATGCCTTCGATAACAGCGTCAGCTAAGGATAGTGTGTCTCCTCTGAATGAATGCTTGAAGGCGGTAATGGGCTGGATGAGGAAAAACAAACTGAAGCTGAATCCAGACAAGATGGAGGTGCTTGCTGTCAAAAGCCGCAACCTGGGTTTGGAGGTGTGTCAACCAGTTCTGGATGGGGTTACACTCCCCCTGAAAGACTGTGTTTGCAGCTTGGGGGTGCTCCTGGATCCGTCGCTCCAAATGACAGCCCAGATAGATGCGACAGCCAGGAGTGCCTACTATCAGCTTCGGCTGATACGCCAGCTGCGCCCCTTCCTAGAGTTGGAAGACCTAAAGACGGTAGTGCACACACTGGTAACTTCGAGGCTCGACTTCTGCAATGCGCTGTACATAGGGCTACCTCTGTGCCTAGTCCGGAAACTTCAACTAGTTTAAAATATAGCAGCCAGGTTGGTCACCGGTACACCTATGGGTGACCATATTACGCCAGCTTTAAAATCGCTCCACTGGCTGCCAATTAGTTTCCGGGCGAAGTATAAAGTGTTGATTATTACCTTCAAAGCCCTACATGGTTTGGGTCCAGGTTACCTGCGGGATCGCCTTCTCCCATACAATCTGCCCCGCATGCTCAAGTCCTCTTGGACGAACTTACTACAGTCGGCCAAGACTAGTCTGACAACTGTTACCCAGAGGACGTTCTCTTCCTCCACTCCCAGACTGTGGAATGACCTGCCAGAGGAGACTCGTCAACTTAACAATCTTTTAGAATTTAAGAAAGCTATAAAGACTGTTCTCTTCCGGCAGGCATATCCAGTGGAATTTTAGAATGTTTTTAGGATGTTTTTAGGATGTTTTAGGATGTTTTAATGCAGTTTTAATAATGTGTGTCATGTTTTAATCAGTTTTATGTATTTTATCATATTGTTGTTCCCCGCCTCGATCCAAACGGAGAGGCGGGTAAGAAATAAATGTATTATTATTATTATTATTATTATTATTATTACACTGTTGTACAGAAGTTGGGGGAGGATCGCGGAAGCAGGTAAGTCCGTGATCCTTCCCCCTCCCTCCTGCTACACCCTTAGGTGTAGATGAGCCCTCACTTATCATTTGCAATTCACACTTCTCCAAATTTTGTGTTTGAGTTCTCCTATCAAAAAATGCATATGTCAGAGATAAGTGTATGCAAAAATTAAGAAATGAAAAAAGCATTACAAATGCATGAGGTTAAGACAATTGCTTGCCAAAATATGTATGTTATGCAAAATTGCATACAAATATGCATCTATTTGGAGAAATAGCAAAACTGTACACAAACGTGCATATGAATTTTCATGTGAACGTTAAAAAAAATCTCAATCTCAGTTTGGGGTGGCCTGAAAAAAGAGAAATGGAGAGAAAGCAAAATGGAAAGATTTGTCTATCCCTAGAGAGTGGATCCTATGGTGCATGCCAGTGTCTGGCCAGTGCATAACCAACCCACAGCACATTTCATGGTTTGATTGTGTGTGGCCAAATGCTTCATGGATTTGACCATGAAGATAGACTCTTATGGAACTTCTGAATGGAGGGATTTGGGGAGTCTTGCATGCACCTCTGCAAACACTAGTTAATAATAACACCATGTGCCAATCTCTGAACCATCTACAAATCAGATCCAGGCATTCTAGACAGGTTGTGCAACTTATATGAAGGAGATCAGATGCACACTGCCAACACTAAGTTGTACCTTTTCCTGCAGCTGCTTGATCTTTGTATTTCTGAGGGCATTTCCAGGCGGACTGCTCCTTGTGCTACTGGTCAAAAGGCATCATGCGGCTGTTCCATTGTTCTCTCCTTAACAGTTTTTTTCCTGGTAAGAAAAAAAAGTTGGAAGAAGCTGTGGGAAAACACAGGAGGCTTACAAAATGAAGACAATGACGTCTGGCCTCCCTGTAAAATCCCACAAACAAGGCAGGGCAATTGCACAATGAAAGCCACATCTAGAAGCAGCATAATTTGCTAAAGTACTCAACTTGATCTCTGGTAAGTTAAGGGAAGATCACCTATATTGCACTTGCCTAGAAATGCCTTCTGCTTATAACTTATAATTATTCATTCTAGTTGGAAGGGAAAGGTCTCCTACTAATTATTTGGCATAACTGTCTATCCATGCTATCATCATGATGGAATTAAATCTTCCCTTTCTTCCTCCACAGGCTAATTAAAAGCTTGGATTTAATCAGAAGCTTTGAGCAAGTAGAAGCTTCAAATGCACCATGATGATAGCATTGAGAGAAGACGTTTATTTCAGATAATTTGTAGGACACCTTTTCCTTTGGACTGGAATAAGTAATTGCGAACTATAAGAAGTAGGTGTTTCTGGGCAAGCATAACTTTGGAACAGGTGAAAACAGCCCTTCAAGCTGTTCAAAGAGTTACCCGGTTCACCCCTTCCACACCATCCCATATTATTCTCAGGCCATTTATCCATTATAACACTTCACCAACCTCCTTGAGCTGTTCAGTGTTCCGGGGGGGGGGGGGGGGGGTGGAAAAACTCAAAAGAAGGAATTCAGTTTTGTTAAAATTAAAATATGTGTACTTTGATCAACTTCTGCTAGAGCAGAATAATAACGTTTAAATGGCTCATGCAGCACTTTATCTGAGAATCTTGAAGCAGCGTGTTAGGGCTGCGTCTTTAGACATAATCTACCTAGGAGATTATCATGGCATGGCTGCGGGATAATCTGGTGAAGCCATTACATGTGTTTACTCCCTGCCTGCAAAACACCTCAGCTGTCCCTGGGAGTCTTCTGGGCCACGTGAATAATTCATGAGGATTTAGGAGATCTCAGAGAGCCTGTGCTCAGCCAATCAGTTTGTTTAAATCGGGGAGTACATGGGAGGCAAGAGAGACACTGAACAAGGAAGGCATTTTCACAGACACACATAAATTAGAAGTCCCTTATAAGAGTCCCAGTGATACGTTTTTATTCTAAACTATCAGCATCTAGAACAATCCAACGCAGGTTTTAGTTACTCCTTTGGTTACTCTGTGTTTGAGGCAGGATCTACACTACTGATAACCGTTGGGGTCCAGGACACACTGCATATACAGTTTTCAAAATGTTTTCAAAGTGCTATATCCTGCTTGGTGTAGATCTGGCTTGAGATGTGGCCTGAGATCAGTGGGGGCTGGTGGCTCTGATGGCAGTGAGGTGATGAATCCGCTCTGGGTTTCAGTCAGAACTCTCAGAACTCTAAAGGAGCTATACAAGGTACTTCATACCTTGGATAGCTTTTTTCTTACTGGTTCTGAATGAAATTCACATTTTGGAGTTCTGACTGGTTCTGACTGAAATCTGGAGCAGATTCACTGACTCACTGACATTGGAGCCACCAGTTTCCACTGTTTCAGATAATATGTCATGATTCCTTAGGAATATCTATATCCATCTCATGGGTTCTGGATGTTAATTGCTATTATAAAAACATGAATGAATTGAAATCAATGTTAGGTGAAATCCTTCCCCACCCCCCAACTCTACCCCATCACAATTTGGAGATTGGCTTGGTCTTTCTGAGCTTTCCTGGAGGACTCACAGAAAAAAGCTCCATTTTTTTGCGAGAGTTCTCACCACATTCATAATGTGAGCACCCCCACCCCACCCCACCCCACAGACCCTCTGGGGGCCCCTTTGACAAAATTTATTCATACCGACTGACAGGAGTCTAGCAACAGCAGCATAGATAGCAGGGCCTACCCAAGACATTTTGCTAGCTGAGCTGAAGGACAAGATGGTGCCCCCTCCCTTCAAATTACAAAAGACAACCAGATTGGCAGTTGAATCTTCCGTCAACACTGGAAATGGGACAGGATCCTCCACTGCACCTGAAGGCAGCAGGCTCGCCTAGGAGGTGCAGGTCAAGCTGATTGGCACACGTCTCAATGTAAACTTTATTCCATTTGCTCCTTGATGACAATGGATGCTCCCAAGCATATTCAAAGCTGTCTGCTGCCACAGGGAAGCATGGAAAATAGACTTTATACTACCTTCCATTTCAGTCTGTTGAGAAACTCTGTGTGAGTTACATCCAGGTTGTAAAGGGGAGGCCCCTGCTGCTTTTGCAACTGCCTCAGCTTCCACTACCACCCTCGCCACGCCTCACAAGGATAAGTGTTGACAACAGGGGAATTGGTGGGAAGCCCTGTTGTTGAGCAAGCCCACTACAAGCCAGGCCTGAACTTTGGATAGGGGTTGGACCCAGCCCAGTGATTCCCAAATATGGTGAATTAATTTCCAGGCCTCACTCCAATTCCAAATTTTGGTGCTATATAGGGTGACCATCTGCCTGGATTTGTCCGGGCATGCCCGGGAAATGGGGAGCAAATCTGCATCCGGGCGGAAAAACTGTTTTGGGGGTTCCAAATCTGGAAATTTAGCCCCCCAAAAGGGTGATCAGATGGCCCTGGGGCGATCCGGGCCAACCGGGGGGCGGCGGGGGCAAACTGGGGTGGCGGGGGGTCACGCTGTGGTGGCGGGAGGCTGGCGGCACGAGGCACTTACCTGCTGGGGCGTCCGCTTGCCTCCGGTGCTCGGAATCTACTGAGAAACAGGCTTCGCGGCCTGTCCCTCAGTAGCGCACCGGGTGATGACGTCATCACTCGGCGTGCTACTGAGAAACAGGCCAGAAAGCCTGTTTCTCAGTAGATTCCGAGCACCGGAGGGAAGCGGACGCCCCAGCCGGTAAGGAGCGCGGGGCGGGCGACGCGGGGGCGGTGTGGCGCGGGTGGGGGGGCAGCGTGGGGGGGCACGGCGCAGGGGGGGCGCGGGTGGGGGGGCGGCACGGGGCGGGGCGGCGCGGGTGCGCGGTGGGGGGGTTGTTTTGGGTGGGTGGGGTGGCGGGGGGGTGGTCCGGGATTTTGATCCTCAAAATCTGGTCACCCTAGTGCTATACCTAGTTTTTAATGTGGCACAAATCATTTTGCTTCAAATATTGACAACCTTAAAATGCTCTTAAAATACTCCACGTTTTTTTGCAATTTAATATGACAAAGCACGCCTTAAACCTTGCTGTAAATCTTGCCAACCTTCAACTATAATCTTTTCCTTCTCTTCACCCCACAACTCCAACACTGAAATCTGAAATAACTTTACTGTTTAGAATACATCTGTGAAAACTATTTACATTCAATGTGTCTACCTGTGTATAACACATGGACATGCAGAGAGGTTAGTGTCATATCACAAACAAACTTTACTACACATTCACCTTTAACTGTATGTTGTGTCTTTCTCCATATTGTTCCCTATTAGGAAAGCACATTGCATAAGAAATTAGAAGCTGCCAGGCTATATTGTATCACTGGACTACATATAATCTATGAAATACATTAACTGCTCTAGTTAGTCAGATCAATATTTGAGCTGTTAGTTAATCTAATATTCTCTTTTTGACAGTGCTCAGTGCAACATGGAGATATAACTAGGGATATTATAATATCCCATATAGTTGTATCTCCATTTGACCAAAGTACTTTGTGTTATGAAGGCTATACGGATTACTAATTAAAACCCACAACAGCAAAGCAAATGCAGATTAAGCAAACGATTGTTTTTGTGCACAATGATTTTAGATACTTTGGGCTGTTTGGTTGTTGTTGTTTTCATCATGCTATATATTTATTTATTTTATTGCTGACAATACCTCAATTTTGCATCACAAGCCAACTCATATTGGTGGGGTTGAGAGAAGAATGCAAGGGGGCTTCCAGATGGGGGTAGGGGGGCTCCTAGGATGACCAATCAAAAGGCATTATGCAGCTATTCTGTCTTTCTCTCCCTAAGAAGTGGTAAAAAAGAAATTGGAAGAAGCTGTTGGGAAACATGGGAAGGTGACAATTAGAAGATGTGTTTGCACAATAAAAGCCTCATCTCTAAAAGTATTCAAAGATTACAGATCAGCCTTCCCCTACCTGATGCCCTCTGGTTGTGTTGGACTACAAATCCCATAATTCCCTGCCAGCATGAATTATGAGAGTTGTTTTCCAACACATCTGGAGGGTAACAGGTTGGGGAAGGCTAGAAAAATAGGATCACTCCTTAGATATGAATACTTATTCTTCTCTCCTGATGGTACAGTCAGTGCTAGCTCCAGGTTTTGGGGGTGCCTTTGGGCAAGACACCCTCAATGAGCCCCCTCCCTTAGTGAACTTACCTTCTTACCAACATTGTCACCACTTCCTTGCTTGACAGGCAAGGAGGCAGTAGCATCTGCTGCTCCCTGTTCTCATTACAACTGTTGTCTGGGCCAGAGTAAGAGGCAGGTGAACGAACAGGTTGCAGTGATGAAGAGAAGTGAGTCAGGGTTCCCTGCTGGAGTTTGGGCCGTTGGCAGGTGCCCAATCATTCCTACCTTTGACCAGAGGTAATCACCAGAGGTAAGCTAGGCACGGGCCTTGCCCAGGGATTAAGAATCTACTTTAGATGGATAAACCAGGAATGAGGAAGAGTTAGATTTTGGGTGGAGATTGAGGACAAGGTGCCAAATAGCTATGGAGGAGCAGTTAGAGTAACCTAGAGTAGTTCAAGCTGGCAGGTAGATGTGACCAGCTCTTATAGACCATAATCCTGGGGAAACTAGCCTACTTGGGACAATTCCACAGAAGTATTCAAATAAAATCCTCTTCATTAAAATAACAGCAACAATACCCTGTAAGAAACTAGATAGAATTTGCTGCAGCAGAATTCCTTTTATGGCAGAAAACATGGGATTCAAGACAACTGGGTGCAGAATCAATTTACTGGTTACCCCCAGAGCATGAGTCCCTGCAGCTGCCAATGTTTATATGAAACTTTTGCCAACCCAAACTTTAGTCAGGAGCTACATGGAGAAAATGAGTTCTGAGACTGAGGCTCACTTCCTCTGAGGAGCTGCTTGACAAAGGCCTCCTACCTGTTCTACACACATTTAATATTGTCACCATTACTCCAGCACCTCTTTCTAACTTCCTGACTTCCACAGCTCTTTCATATGCAAACCGAGGCCTTTTTTCTATGCCTATGCTTATACTTGTGCTTTTCCTTCCACCACCTCACCCCTTTCAAGTATATCTCTTCCCTTAGTTTCAATTTCACTGTGTATTGAAGTGTGGTATATTCAGGTCATCACCCAGGAGCAGGTGTGCATGCTGACATCCTGGGATAAATAGCAACCAGATGTGTAACAGAAGGAAGAAAGTGCAGCACATTTAGGATGTCATATTAGTAATGTGCAAGTGACATCACTTTACCTCATTTGCTCATCTGCACAGCTGATCTAGGCCCAATTTGGCAATAGTTTATGGGCATGGTAGGTGCCCCAAGCAGCATTGATATCTTCTGCAGTGATTCTTAAAGGACCTACATCTGTCTCCAAGGAACAGGAACATGGTATTTTGGGTATCATGCGAGACCTGTAAAGTGTTTGAAATACGTTTTGTGTTCTTGTTCTAGAAGCTGTACACTATATTTTAGCCAGATGATGAGCGTTACAAATAAATGCCTTTTCTCAACATTTCCCCATCAGAATGGCTATATCCAAAGCAAAGAAGCCCAGATAGCTTTACTAGTCTTGTTAGATGATATGAATAATCTAGGCCAGGGTGGGTAGGATGAGAAGAAATTATTTTCTTGAAAGCTTATTATATTAACAGAATTGCGCAGAAGACCAATGCTGAGATGTGTCAGCTAACTGAAAACATATGACTATAAAAGCCATCAAAAGGTTCATCATTTCTACACGTGCTGCTGATAACTATCAGTTAACTTGATACTTCCTACAGCGACATGATTGACGTCAAAACAGTTCTCTACTCCTGTGTTTCTGTTGAGGCTCTGACATTGAAAGAGGCCCGAATTGCCCAGCTGGCTTATGGCATTAACGTATTACATTTCAGATGTTTAATGAACTAAACCTTGGGGAAACTGATAGAGTTCATAGCTTTCTTAAAAGTTATACTTTCTTTATTTATATAAAGATTTCTTTCCTGCCCTTCCCATGCCGATGCACCACTCAGAGCAACTTACAACAATTTAAAATAGTAATACAATATAAAATAATATATTTTTAAAAATGCTCCAAAAATGCAATCTATCTATCTATATATATATATATATATATATATATATATAACCAGAGTAAAATATGAAGACAGAGACCACAGATAAAACATATATTTAAATAAAACAGCAGGCAAAGGGCTACTCAGATCAAACCTCTACCCAGAGCCGGATTAATGGACTGGTTGTGGAATATTACATTTACCACTAAAGTAGAAATCTGCTTCTTGAAATCGTATGATGACGTTATATTTTTGTTTAAAGTTCTCACAGAAATTGCACACATTTTTGTATGCATTTCTTTTAATACATGCATTTTGCATACAATTTCTCCTAATATACATAATCTTGTGCAAGTAATTTATATAATGTATTTTTAATGTTATTTCCTTTAATATATACATTTTGTATGCATTTTTTCCATTGGAGAATTCCCACTGCAAAATTCGGAGAAGTGTGAATTTTGAGTTTTGGTTTGTGCTTTGGTTTGAAAGTGCTTAATTAGGTAAATTCACATTAAAATGTGAACTGAACAAATTTATCCCCATCCCTAGAATCTGGATACAATACAATTCACACCTGATTTACTCTTTATACATTTGCATGTTGATATGACAAAAGGTTATTCCAAGATTACACAAATCAAGTCCTTGGATTTTATACAAAGACCTACTACCCCCCCCCCCACTCCTTATACAGAAATATAAATCCCTTTGAGTGTAAACACTCTAGCTTATGCAGGCAAGTGCTATTTCTAAAAAAAAATGGATTGTGACACTTTGACAGTTAAAAAGCAATACATATCACTCTTTTTGAAGAATGCCTCATGATCAACAAAAGTTCTCTGCGCCTCACAAAAAAGCTAGATCTCAATTGTTTCTCTGTCTGTAGAGGATGACATAAACAAAGCACACCAAAGAGAACTACACTGTTATTTTATGGCAGAGAATATATTCATGTTGCTTTTTTAGTAAAAACATGGAGAAGTCAATGGCCAGATCTACATCAAGCAGGATATAGCAGTATATGGTATGTGTCAAAGGGCCCCAACGGTCTTCAGTGCATTTCAATACCGCTGTAAAGCAGTAGTGTGGCTTCTGCCTTTTATAGACCACTTCTATACCACTTTCATACTGCTATATCCTGCTTGGTGTAGATCTGGCCAATGTCTCTAATGGCGCAATCCTACACATATCTATTCAGAATGAAGTCTCACTGAATTCATTGGGTAAGTGGGTATAGGGTTGCATAGGCTGACCATATGAAAAGGAGGACAGGGCTCATGTAACTTTAACTGTTGTAGAAAAGAGGGAATTTCAGCTGGCGTCATTTGTTTGCAATTCGTACCTGGTGAAATTCCCTCTTCATTACAACAGTTAAAGCTGCAGGGGCCCTGCCCTCTTTTGTATCTGGTCACTCTAGTATAGTGCATGCAACTTTAATTGCTTTGATGAAGAGGGAATTTCACCAGGAACTAATTGCATACAAATGACACTGGCTGAAATTCCCTTTTCTCTGCAACTGTTAAAGTTACACGAGCCCTGTCCTCCTTTTCATATGGTCAGCCTAGGGTTGCAGCCACACTCTGTTCCACATGAGTCTTTGTCACATTACTTCAGAGATACCTTAATACACTATATTTTTTGCTTTAGCACAGGGGATTTCGAAACAAGATGAAACCTTTTCCCCCAAAATGGCAGCTTAATTATCCAAGAATAAATTTACATTTTAATTTAGAGGAATAAGTTAAGTATGATTCAAAAGAACATTATGCATGATGAGAAGATTTACAAATGTAATGAGGAAAAGCATGCCATGATTACAAAGGCAATTGATTTAGCCAGGGTGACTGTAATACCCAGGTCTTTTCACCCAAGTGTTACCCTTGTACTTGGTGATACTGGATTCTGTTCCGCTACCTGCTACAGTACATCTGATTCTCTGTTCTTCAGAGAATTGCTACTTTGAAGACTGCAAGTCCTAAAATGGGACACAGCAGAACAATTATATTCACCTATTTAGGCCATTCTCATGTCAGCTTACTCCACTTTTGTCTCTTCATTACATCCCAGCATGACTGCTAGAGATATTGTTGTTTCAGCAATATGGGACAATATTAACCTTAGCCTGCCCTAGGTAACACCATTCATTTTCCCCCAGGGCATAAGCTATGTCAATTGATGACTGTCTTTCCACTTCCTGCCTCATTACAACAGCTTGGCACAGGATGTAAATATAGCCTTAGAAGATGGATCTGTTCTTATGTAAAAGGTAGCAGGGCTTTCTGCAATTACAACAGAGCACAGGGTCAGCTTTAGGGGTAGACGAGCTGGGTGGTTTCATGGAGCGTCAAGCTGAGGGGGTGCCATGCTCAGTTGCTGTTTTTTTTAAATGTATTGTCTGTAGTGAGCTAGGGTGGCAAGAAGCAAGTGCCTGTAACCCTTTTTTCAAGGTTCCACAGGTTGTTTGAGTACTAGCTACAAAAAGGGTATTTCTATCTGGGAAGCAATCGAGATAAGATTGGTCAGGCGGACTTATGATTGGCCCAGGCCAAGAAGGCCTGCAAAGCTGACCACGGTGGGCTGGGAGGCACTCCTCGCCCAAGGCACTATTTTATCTAGGGCCAGCCGTGACTAAGGGAACCTGTAGAATTCCTTCCCCACTACCCTAGATGTGTTTATGCAATAAAGTATTTTTGGCACATTTCTCAGCCAAAAAGACTCCCAGAGCAGCTTAAGCACAATCAGTAAAAAAAAAGATGGTCCCTGCCTGCAGGCTTGCAATCTAAAAAGGCATGATACACAAGGAAAAAGAGATGGGGGGGGAAAAGGAAAAATTAAGTTATCGCCCTGTTAGTCTGCTGGAATGGCTGCTGATTATTGAAGTTGATGCTACAGAGGCAGGGATCTTCTAATGATTCTTCTTCCATCCTCTTTTTCCTTTTTAAATACAATTAGATGGGGGTTTACTATTCTATGTAAGCTGTGGGAGTGCTGGGGATATTCATGATGTTTTGCAAAGCTGACTGGGGCTCTACATAAATATAAGTGTGCTATTAGAATGTTTCATTATTCTGTACAGATATCACAATAGCATTATGCTTGCCTTAAGTCAACCTGTAATCCCATGTGCACTTACCTGGGAGCAAGTCCCACTGAACGCAGTAGACCTATATAAGATTACACCATAAGCCACCATTTTCAATGGTGACAGAAAGGAAAACTTGAATGCTGCAACTGGAACATAATAATACTCTATTCATAGTAATAGTAATATGGTATAATTGTTAGCCTTCAGTTTACAAATTTAAGGGTTAAGTGGAGCGCACATATAGACTAACTGTTTTAGTTGTTCAGATGCTTCAATAAATTAGCATGAGCTTTTGTGGGTTACAACCTATAAGTGGAACTGGAGACTTTGGGCCTGTTCAAATAACACACTAAGCTGTGGTTAGGCCGCTAACTCTTTTGCAGCAAATGGTTAGTGAACATGTTTAAACCACGGTTATGTAGCCACCATGGTTAGGAATGGTTCACGCGACATGCTAAGTCGTGGTTCACATGACACGCGAAGCCATAATGTTTAGTTCAAAATGCCACCATGGCTTAGCTTGTCGTCTAAACAGGGTGACTGAGTCTGAAAAGACAATTTAGCAGTGACTTTATTCTCTTAAAGTGACAGTTACAATTATTCATAGAAAAAGGACAATACACATTATTCATGTTCATGTGCCAATATGACTTTCACCACCCAGCGCGCTACTGAGGCAGGCCGCGAAGCCTGTTTCTCAGTAGATCGCAGCAGCGGACGGAAACGAGCGCCTGGCAGGTAAGTGGGGCCCTCCCCCTCCTCCCCCTCACACTCCTTACCTGCCAGGGCCGTCCGCTGCCGTCTGCTGCCACCCGTGGGCAGCAGCGGATGGGAGCGGATGGCACCGGCAGGTAAGCCCCCTCCTCCCCCTCGCACTCCTTACCTGCCAGGGCCATCTGCTGCCGTCCGTTGCCCCCTTCTACTGAGAAACAGGCTTTGCTGCCTGGCTCTCATTAGCGTGCCAGGTGATGTCATCACCCGGCACGCTACTGAGAGGCAGGCTGCGAAACCTGTTTCTCAGTAGAAAGGGGCAGTGGACGGCAGCGGATAGCCCCAGCAGGTAAGGAGCATGAGGGGGAGGAGGAGGTCCGATCCTCCGAACTTATCCAAACCGGATTGGGTCATTTCAGACCGGTTCAGATCAGATTGGACGATCCAGAAACCGAGATCGGAATCGGATAATTTTTTCCAATTTTGGTCGGACCGTGGATCGGACCCGATCCGATGCACACCCCTAATAAATGATAAATCAGCCTTTGCCACCTAAGATGACAAGTTTTAAATTGAATTCAAAGACTCTGAGAAAGTAATCCAAAATCTTTCTTTGTGTCGAGGCCCACTTGAACTAAGCCTTTCTTGTAGCATGGACCATTTTGTTTGATGTTTGGGATGCCACAAGGAGAGAATAGGACAGAGAGTCTTAAGTGCATGAATCCAGTGCAACATTAATTAAGGCAATAATAAGCACACTTATTAGGGTGGAAGACAGACCTTATCAACTTTGCAGTTCTTACCTGTGTGCTGCTGCAATCTTGTGCATACTTACCTGGGAGTAAGCCCTACTGAACACAATGGTACTTACCTTTGAGCAAACATATGGAATTGGACTATGAATGTACTTAGAGTAATGTCAGATGGCTGGAATCACGGGAAATTTACCAAGCAGTTCCATTTACATCATTAGGGCTTACTTCTGAGTAAACCTGAATAGGATGAACTGCATGAGGATTTTTATTGTCACTACTTTACCTCTAGGAACTATAGTCCTGTAAAGAGACTGAAACCTGGAGCAGATTCACCACACCACTGACATAGAACCATAGAATAGTAGAGTTGGAAGGGGCCTATAAGGCCATCAAGTCCAACCCCTTGCTCAATGCAGGAATCCACCTTAAAGCATACCTGACAGATGGTGTCCAGCTGCCTCTTGAATGCCCCTAATGTGGGAGAGCCCACGACCTCCCTAGGTAATTGGTTCCATTGTCGCACTGCTCTAACAGTCAGGAAGTTTTTCCTGATGTCCAGGCAGAATCTGGCTTTCTGTAACTTGAGCCCATTATTCCACATCCTGCACTCTGGGATGATTGAAGAGATCCTGGCCCTCCTATGTGTGACAATCTTTCAAATATTTGAAGAGTGCTATCATGTCTCCCCTCAATCTTCTCTTCTCCAGGCTAAACATGGCAATGTCTTTCAGTCTCTGCTCATAGTACTTTGTTTCCAGACCCTGATCATCCTCGTTGCCTTCCTCTAACACGCTCGGTTTGTCTGCATCCTTCTTGAAGTGTGGTGTCCATAACTGGACACAGTACTCAAGATAAGGCCTGCCCTGTGCTGAATAGAGGGGAATAATTGGAGCCACCAACCTCCACTGCCTATAATATAAGTATATTCATCTTGTAGAAAAGAGATATACGTTTAAGGTTCAGATGTGGGTATACAGAGCAATTCTCAGCTATCCAGCATGTCAGTATTTGACTCATACATGGAAATACAGATGAGTATTCTTTTAAATGTCATGTAGTGGTTACAGCAGTCAGACTAGGATTACAGAGACCCAAGTTGATGCTCACTGGATGTCTTCAGGGCAGTCTCTGACTCTCAGCCTAACCTACCTCACAGGGTTGTTGTGAGGATAAAACAGAGTTAAAGATGATCATGTACACTGGCTTGGGCAACTTGGAAGAAAAGGCAGGATATAAATGCAACAAATAATTAAATAAATTTACTCAACAATATGGGTTACTGGAGGCTTTCTATGAGTGAAACTGCAGCATATGAAGCAAATCACCTTTTAGAATGCACTTTTCTTTGGAGAGATCTTATTCTCAAATGTCTGTAAATTTTAATTCTCATTGCTTTTTCTTTTGATTTTTTTTCTATGATCTATTTTTGTTTCATTTTTAAAAATGGCTATATACTGGGGTTTTTTCCTTCATTTATTTGACATGAGGCTATTAATACAACCTCCTGTGACCTTTGCCTTTTGGTGCCATGGATGCCTCATGTCATCAACTCAGACAAAATGCACCCCTCCCTCCGGCACCCAGCTGCCTTCTCAACCATTTCCCATTATGCTTCTATACATCTGATCATTCCTTCCTTCCTATATTCTGCCAGCCCATTTTGCATTTCATCTTGCTTCTTTTAATGTGTGTCACACAATTTCTCTGATTCATCATTTTGCCAGAATTCATTCTGCATTTTAATCTTATTCCCTGAGTGAATTTTAAGTATCTTCCCATTTTTCCCCTTCACACCCTGATTGGACTAATCTAATCTCCTCTCAGCCCTGCAGTTAATTATTATTATTTGCATTACAGCAGCACCCAGAAGCACCAATCAGGTTCACAGTTCTAATTAATGCAAGGCTCTGTAGCATAGGAATGTTCCTGTTAATAGGCACAAGAAGAGGATGCAACAACCCAGCAAACAAAGAAACTAAGTTGGGCCCAGATTAAGTATTCATTGTGCAACCACCCTTCCTGTTCATGGAAGTTGACTGGGGGGCAGGGGCGGAGAGGTCCAAATGACAACATCTTCCATTTAAAACTTTCCTGTGTTTCCTGTTCCTCTATCTATTTTCTTTCAACAGCAAATCCTTTCAACAGAAAAAGTTGGAATATCTGCACAATCTCTTTTAATAGATAACGCTAGGAACTGTCCATGTGGAAGCACTGAGCGAAATTATGAATATTCTATCCAATCTAAAAATGAAAACCATCCCAAATAATCGTACTTTTAATTCACCATGCTACCACAGATAAGAATACAAGAAGATCCATACAGGATCAGACCAAGGATCCATCTATTCCAGCATTCTGTTCACACAGTGGCCAACCAGCTGCCCATGAAAAGTGCACAAGTAGGACATGATTGCAACAGCACCCTCCAGCCCATGTTCCCCAGCAACTGGTATACATAGGAATACTGTCTCTGATACTGTAGGTAACATATACTCATCAGCCTTATCCTTATCCAATGGTAAGCAAATCCTTTATGAAATCTTTCACCAACATGATCTTGGAAAGTCTCAAAAATCATGCCAGCTGAGCAAATGGGCAAAAAAGCCCTGTGCACATTGGGCTCATTTACCTTTCCTTGTGGGCTCGCATGAAAAAAGTATTTGTTTAAAGAAGGGAATCACATGTGCAGGTGGGAAAGCGCTGGCAGTTGTGTGAAGCACCCATTGGGGGGGTCATCCTTCCATTTTTGTAGAACATTGGACTTGTTGTCCAACCTTCAGATGGTTTTGTTTAATTTTAAACTTCATTTCCACTGGTGAGTATGAATTTGTACATAAAAGTAGAGATAGTGGGGAGGGAAAGGAGGCATGATCCCGTGTCACTCTCTCAATCTTCTAACCCTGGTGAGGATACTGGGCAGTGTCATGTCATAATTAGGTCTAAGATGCCAAAAGGTCTGGAAAGAAGTTTTGCAGCATTAAAGTTGTAACTTTGTAATTTTACCTTCACAGGCACACTTTCCATATCTCAGTTACTTGGACAGAAGTTACTTGATGTGTCTTGTTCTGTGCACCACTCAACAAAGAGCTCCATCAGACAAGCATTTTATTGCATGCTCGTTATTGGGCACTCACAGATTTTAGCGGGTCCCTCTCACGATGTCGTCTGCCTCCCACATGCCTCACGCTCCTTCTAGCCTTCTTCATGTCAAAAAAACCACATCCCAGTAAGTCCCATTTATTTTTAAAGACAGAAGTAGCCGCTATCTCCTGCTGTGTGCAGGAGAAGCAGCACGATCAAAATGGCCCACTGCATTGTCCACGTGCACATTGTTTACTTCCTTTTTCAAAAGAGGAAGTAATCAGGAACAAATGTGTGGACGGAGAAGTGACGGTAAGCAAATACGATTTTCCGCCATGGGATGATGCTCAAAGGCAGCTGATGATAGTTTCAGAAACAAAAGAGTATTGTACAGCTGCAGTATTTTCTGAAACCAAGCTGTTCTAAGGGCATGGTGTTCTGCAGGGAGAAAGGGCAACACTTCAGAAGTAGAGCTATGATTTGTTAATGATTTGGAGCTTATTATTTTTCTGGGTTTTGCCTTGTGGGTTTTTTTTTTTAGTAAGACAAAAGTTATGGTAACTTTAACATATCTATAGCAAGTTTAATGTTTTGGATGTTAAATAAAGAAAATAAAAAATGATTTGTACCTGTAATGAGGGAGGGAAATATTGGGGGAATTAATTAGGTGTTCCTTTCTTTCTTCCTTTCTTTTTCCTTTCTTCTTTTTTTTTTTTTTGTTTGTTGAGGAGAAAAAGAGGGAAATGTAGATTTAGTAGTGGGAATTGTGTTAGAACTTTAAATATGTAATTTTAGCAAGTAAAAATAAAGTTGTCGTGAGTTATAGGTATGATTAATTTTTAAGTTCTTAAAAGTGGCATAAGAGGAGTGATGGCTGGAATCAGTAATGTTAAATAATGAAATAATTGGTGTTAATATAAAATGTTTGAAATACTTGGTTAACAAGAGGGGGGGATTTTTCTTTTATATTTTGGTGATGCAAAAACCTGCAAAAGAAAATTGCTGTGAGAAAGACAGGGGGTCCTTTTTAAGTGTTGTTTGTCTATGTAAGTTATGTCTTTATAGAAAATAATGGCGATTATGTTATTTCAAGATGTTATGGATGTTTTATGTATTGTATGTGATTTAAATGTTTTTTACTTGTGAAAATTGAATAAAAATTTTAATTTGGGAAACAATGAAATTATATATATATATATATATATATATATATATGGGGAGGGGGGATTTTGGGACAAAGAAAAGGGGGGGGGGAGGAAGCTTAAACCATTCTCTCACAAAAAGCCATGGCCTCTAAATACACAGAGCTTCAGAGAGAACTTACAACAAAATCCACACACCCCTTCAAACTAGTGCATGGGAGTGAGACTCATTGCACTAAATGGAACTTACTTCTCAGTAGACATGTCTAGGATTGAAATGAAAATCAAGCAGCAGCAATGATCAAATGAACAATAAAAGAACATACACACACACACAAACCAAGCAAGCAAGTTGTTAATTGTAAGATGGACAATTGTGCTGATCAGGAAATGCTTTTGCTTTAGCCCTGCCACCCCAATTGCATTTTTAAAAAAGGCTGCAATCCTCTACACACTTACACACTTATTTTGGAGTAAAACCCATGCATCCAATGGAACTTACTCCTGGGTAGGCACTGATTAGGTCTTTGCTAGAGGCCTCAACCATTTTCTCTCCAGCTGATGCAGGGGGGAGGGGGAGGGGGAGAGAGAGGGATGCTACTGTGCATGCTTGCATTATGGATAATATGGCCGCCATGTATCTCTTAGAATGAGGCAAACAAATATTCATTAAAAATCAACCGAAGGGAATTTTGAAAAAAGAAAAGCTGTACCACAAATTACAATGAAGGGGGAAGAAGAAACCACCACTGGATTACTTAGTAAGGGCTTATTCTTTACGAAAATCCAGGTCGTAAATACTCACCAGTCATAATTATCAGAATCATTCTGATTCAGAGAGCTTTTTCTTCTTTTCTAATTTAAACTGCCATCCTTCACTCAATCTTTCACCAATCATCTAGAAATTTTCAGGTTATGTAAAACCAACATTTCTTTCTGGCACATGTAAATTTCAGGAAGATTGGTGAAACATTTTCGATTTTATGAATGTTAGAATGACCACCACCCCAACATGGTGGAATGTGTTTTTGACTGATCGCGCGTAACAAAGGATGTACTACTCTACCTCTTTTAATCTATGGTGCGACCACACTTAGAATACTGTGTACAGTTCTGGTCACAACATCAAAAAAGAAGATGGAATTCACACTATCACAAAATGTAGTGATGGCCACCAATTTGGATGGCTTTAAAGGGGGGCTGGATAAATTCCTGGAGGAGAAGATCATCAATAGCTACTGGTCCTGATGGCTATGTGCTACTCCAGTATCAGAGGCAGTAAACCTATGTATACCAGTTACTGGGGTACATAGGTGGGAGGGTGCTGTTGCACTGTGTCCTGCTTGTGGCTCCCTGATCAACAGCTGGTTGGCCACTGTGAACAGAGTGCTGGACTAGATGGACCCTTCATTTGATCCAGCATGGCTCTTCTTATGAGCCAGTGAGCAAATAGGTAGTGGCATCAATTGCTCTTCCTCACCCAGGGCCATACAGAGGGGGGACAGTGGGGTCAGTTGGCCCGGGACCCACAATTTTGAGAGGGCACTCCAACGAGGAGATCCCCCATAGCTTACACTGCTGCTTCCGTAGCATAAGTGGCCCATCAAAAAGTGAGGAGCCCGCCTTGCGGAAGCAGCGCAGAAGCCTTCACTTGTGAAATTCTGAATGTGAAGGAGTGATGTCTTACATCTTGAATAAAAATGATTCCCATTACCTTTTTTATAAATCGTTCTAGTTCATCTGTGTATTTAGCACTAAATCAGTGCCACTGATTAAAAAATACTTAATGAGCAGTTTGAAATGGGGGGGGCACACATTTCCCATCTGGCCTGGGCATATTACCAGCTCTGCACAGCCCTGTCTTCACCACCACTATTGTCTGGGCCAGACCAAGAGGCAGGTGAACTAGTGGGTTGCAGTGGTGAAGAGATGGAGCAATTCCAGAGGGCTGTTGTCAGTGGGCCACAGCTGAGTATGAGCCCTCGGCATGTGCCTGACTATGCCTACCCTTGATGTCAGCCCTGAAGCTTAGGGTGGAAGCTAGAACAATGCCAACATTACAACACAACTAGTGGTCTTATATCACAGAGAGACTCTCTGAAGGATATTCCATAGGCCAGCCATCTCCAACCCAGTGCTCTTGAGGACAAGAGCTGATATGTGCATCCAGGATCAGGGCCTCCACTGATACACCAGGAGGTGGGGCCACAAGATTCACTATAAGAACTCTTAGTTGCTGCCTGGAAGGTGCTGCTGTGCAACACCCATCCTGATCAGCTCTTAGTCTTGGCTACCTTAGGAACAATTCTCTTGGGGTTTCAGCAGTCGATTCCAGGCTGGACTGCTCTCCCTGTTTCCCTTTCAAGCCTGTGTTTTCAGGCCCATGAGCTCCTGTGTTTCCAGGAATGGCAAAGGAGGCAAGAAAATTAAAGGAAAACAGAACATCACAGGCAGGGCTTAATGGATAGATATAGAAGGCAGAAACCAACAGGAAGAAATTAAATTTTATTGCCATGCAAAATTACCAGCACATCTCAATTTATTTCAGTTCTTCCTCAGGGGGGAAACTACAAAGTCGCAAACATGACAAAAATAATAAATTTGCTATAAAAATTGATATAATCACAACATTTAAGATCTAACTGAATATTCTAATTGTAACTGCTATCTGTACGAAAGCATGCAACAACTGAAATGATAGAATGTCTGGCAATACTGTTTACTAGCAATTGCATATGCTAATTCAACAGTCCCCAGGAATCTACCTATCACATAAAAATGTGGAATTAAAATGGCAATAATCAGTTACATTATTATTATTATATTTGCAGGAAATTTGCATTTGATAACTTACATGTATAGGTGCCAGTTCAATAATAATAATAATAATAATAATAATAATAATAATAATAATAAATATAATTAAAATAATAATTATTATTATTATTTTAAATCTGGCTGGGGGGTGCTGGGAGTTGTAGGATTTTTTTCTGTCTAAACATTCATAGGATTGCACCCTTAATTGCTTTTTTTTCTTTTACTCTATAAAAGCTCAATTTGCAGGGAAACCTTTTCTTCAGTACTCATTTGAGTACTTTATGTGGGCACTCCACATCTTGACCAAACAATCTCTGTTCTTCACACCTGGCTCCCTTGTATTTTGATTAACATATGCTCGTTCTGGGCTAGCTCTACTGGACAGATGCAGTTTGTCTCCCACAAAAGAGCCAGGGCTACAGTGGGAAACAGTTCCCCTAGCACAGGGGTGAGCAACAGATGGTCTGTAGGCCACTTCCCCTGCTCTTACCCTTTTAGCACAACTTTCACTACCACTAAGGCCCTTTCTACACCATAGGGGTGTAGAGGGAGGTGATCCCGGAAGTACCTAATACACACCATCAGCGCACAGGAACCAGCCGGGGGTCACCCTAAGCAAACAGCCTGGTGTAGAAACGGCCTTGCAGGAGGGAAACCAGTGATTTTTCTTGAAAACAAGGCACTCGGGGAACACACGTCTTGTTTTGCCACAGAATCACTCTCTCGGAAGCCTCCTGGGAGTGCAATTTTGCTTCAAAACAAAGCATGTGTTTCCTGCGGACCTTGTTTTCAAGAAAAATGGCTGCATCCTTCTCCCATTCCAAATCTCAGTCAGAAATTTGGCCATGTGGAACCGGTAGGGAGCAATGTAGCCCCCATCCCAAGTTGTCCGCCTCTGCCCTAGCACAATATTCCCCCACCCCACTCCAGGGCAGTTGCGTTCCAGAAGGGCTTGTTCCCTAGGGAGACAACGCCTACGGATGTGTCTAGAGACGCTGCCTTACAGACCATTCCTATTTTGCCTATTCTCAAAAGCCCAAATACAGTGATCTAATAGATATTTGCAAAAAGGGACTCAGCAGAGAAAGGTGCCGGAGTGGAAACCTCACAAAGCATGAGGTTAAGTGCTGTTGGTCTCACCCAAGTGAGCAGACGAGGGTTGCTGACCAGTGCCAGCACAGGATGGATAGAGAGCAGCTGTATTTCACACAAGATTGGAGTTAACTAGCCAGGTATTTGTTGGCTGCAGGTCTCTGTTTTCGTTCCTAAATCTATACAAAACAACAACAACAACAACAACAACAACAAAAACAGGATGGGGTCAGCCTCATTTCAGTGCTTCAGAATATGGTTGTTATTACACAATTTGGCCTATTTCCACCCACTCAGATTAGTTTTGAAAGACTCTGTGGCACTCCTTGTGCTGAACACACTGTTTTAACATGCAAGATTGTTACATAAGCTTTAAAGAACGGCATGTCTGGAGTGGACAATCATACAGAGTTCCCTAGCGAAAAGGAGATATTTTCTCATGCCAGTTCTGTGGGACTGGAAACTAACCATGAACAGAGCATGGGAACAAAGCAAGAAAGGGAAGCCACCAATGCCACTTTTGCTACAATGTGTCTAACACAGAAGTATTCCTATTGTAACCATTATGGCTTTAGCAACCATCAGAATGTGTCCCATAGTAATATCTAATCCCAACATTTCTCTATGAGTTAGGAAATCTCTCAACTCTCTCAGCACCATCCCTGAAATTGCTTCACCTGTTAAAATGCAGCTATGTTTGGTGGGATGAAGATAACTTCAAAGAGCCTACCCCAGCAGTGCTTGAGAGAAAGGGAGTAAATACATTATGCAACCAAAAACATAGATAAAAACTAGCTGGAATGCAACCAGGATGACAAAGCAAGGGGAGGTAATTTATGAATCATAGCATCTTAACATATTTTTTGGTTGCTATGCACTGCTACATTAGGCTAGATATATTATAATAGCTTTCCCCAACCTGGTATCTTCCAAATATTTTGGACTTCAGTTCCCATTAACCACAGTCAACATGGCCGATGGTTGTGGATGCTGGGAGTTGTAGTCCAAAACATCTAGAAGGTGCCAGGTTGGGGAAGGTTAGTCTATCAGTTCAGATATGGTGCCCTCCAGATGTCTTGTACTACAACTCCTATCACCCCTGGGCTTGAGGAAGGCTGCAATAGATTCTATGTAATGTAATGAACATCCTACCTAGATAGGAAATAGGACAAACAAAATGTAGACTATCGGATGTGTATTTTGCTGCGTATACATGTGGTGTCCCCGCATTAGGAAACCACAGTCAAATGTAGCTTCCCAGCACATTTTCATGCAGAGAAACAGAGGCTTGTGTTACACTTGCACTTCATTATTTGTGTATATTGCATGGATTTTCTTACCGGGAAGTACCCTAACTATCATAGGGTGACCAGACGCCCGGATTTGTCCGGACATGCCCGGGAAATGGGGTGCAAATCCGCATCCGGGCGGAAAAACCATTTTGGGGGGCCAAATCCGGAAATTTAGCCCCCCAAAACGGTGACCAGATGGCCCTGGGGCGAGCCAGGCCAACTGGGGGGCGGCGGGGGCAAACCGGGGCGGCGGGGGGTCACACGGCGGTGGCGGGAGGCTGGCGGCGCGAGGCACCTACCGGCTGGGGCGTCCGTTTCCCTCTGGTGCTCGGAATCTACTGAGGAACAGGCTTCGCGGCCTGTCCCTCAGTAGCGCGCCGGGTGATGACGTCATCACTCGGCGCGCTGAGAGGCAGGCCAGGAAGCCTGTTTCTCAGTAGATTCCAAGCACGGAGGGAAACGGACGCCCCAGCAGCAGCAGGTAAGGAGCGCGGGGCGGGTGCGGGGGTGGGGGGTGCGGCGCGGGTGCTCGCGGCGGGTGGGGGGGCGGCGCGGGGGCGCGGGGCACTTACCTGCTGGGTCTTCCCACCGGTGCTTGGAATCTACTGAGAAACAGGCTTCGTGGCCTGTCCCTCAGTAGCGCGCCGGGTGATGATGTCATCACCCGGCGCACTGCTGAGAGACAGGCCAGGAAGCCTGTTTCTCAGTAGATTCCAAGCACGGAGGGAAACGGACGTCCCAGCAGCAGCAGGTAAGGAGCGGGGGGCGGGGGGGCGGGGGGTGTGCACGGGGGGGTGGGGGTGCGGGGGGTGCGTGGGGCACTTACCTGCTGGTCCTAACGGGGAAAACTGGGGCAATCCGGGCCGACAGGGGGGTGGCGGGGGCTAACCGGGGAAAGGATCAGCTCTCCTCCCGCCCTAAAATGCCCGCGCTTCTCCCCGGCCTCCGCAAGAAAGAAGAGCTCAGCGTTAGGGAGCGTCAACAAATTCCTTGTCTGGTGGCTAACTGCTTTAGCCTCCAGACAAGGAATTTGTTGACGCTCCCTAATGCTGAGCATTTCTTTCCTGTCTGTGCTGCTCCCCGGCCACTCCCAGGCCACCGTAAAAAACAAGTGCTCAGCGTTAGGGAGCGTCAACAAATTCCTTGTCTGGTGGCTAACTGCTTTAGCCACCAGACAAGGAATTTGTTGACGCTCCCTAACCCTGAGTACTTGTTTCCTGCGGAGGCCGGAGCAGCGCCGCATTTTAAAGCAGTCTCTTCCTCCTCCTTTGCCTGCTGCGGCTGTTGCTGTTCCTCAGATACCTACAGGGAGCCCAGGAGCAGGGCAAGAAGGGTGAGGGGACTGCAGGGGTCACGCGGCAGTGGAGGAGATCGGTGGTGGCAGGACCAGGTAGGTCTGGGCTGGGTTTTTTGGGGTGTGTGACTTGGTGGGGGCGGTTGTTTCGGGTGGGGGGGTGGCGGGGGTGTCTGCTTGTTAGCCATATGGCGGGCAGCTTTTTTAATTTTTTTATTTTATGTTGAGGGGGGGAGGCTGCTTTGGTGGGGTGGTCATTTTGGACAGGGATTTTGCTTTCCAAAATCTGGTCACCCTAGCTGGGGGGGGGGGTTCAGCCAGATGCACGTTTGGGCCTCCGGAACTGTGCAGATCACTGCCGCCATTAGCCTGGCTGGCTGGGAAATATCTGTGCATTTGCAGTTGTTCTCCAGCCACGCCAATGGCAGCAGCAATCTGCAGTTTCCAGTGGCCTTAGAAATGTGTGCTCGGCTTGCCCCATCCTCCAGCCAATTGATGCCTAAAGGATCTCTTAATGCAAGCGTTAAGAGACCCTTCAGGCATCAATTGGCTGGGGGGGAGGGCGAGCCGAGCACACGTTTGCCGGGCCTCCTGTGCAGATCCCGCCCTCTCTGTCCTGGAAATCTCAAGTCTCATGGGGCTTTCATCAAGTGAGACTTGAGACTTCTGGAAGAGGTGGAGCGTGCATATGCGCGCCAAACAAGAAAAAGCAGAAGGCAGCAGCAGCACGATCCCAGGGCACAAGAGGCAGGTGAGGCAGGTGAGGTGTGACACGAGAGACGGGCGAGAGGCGAGGCAGGAGCGACCCAACAACAGGAACACAAACAGAATGCAAGCTCCATGCCCAAAAAATAAAAATTACTCTTAAACAAAAAAAGATCCTATGCATGTTTAGACAGAAAAAAAAATCCTACAACTCCTAGAATCCCTTAGCCAGCATGGCTAAACATGACTAAACATGCATAGGGTTGCACCTTAAGTGAGTTTAAAATGTGAAACTCCTCACATGTGTGGAATCGTCATATATATATATATATATATATATATATATTGCTCTAGTATCAGAAATGTAGCAGTTGTCATTGTGGAAGATATACCTGCCATTTGAAGTGAAGCAATGCATTTTTAGCTATAAAGGGGGCTATAAGACTATGACACTCAGCATCTAAAATTGCTTAACTACACCATTGTAAGCTAGTACCTGATTATGCAGAGAGAGCTGCTCAGCCAATTATGACCAGTAGATTGACTGTTGACATATTCATTGGCGTGCCAGAGACCTTTACCTGTTGCTTCTTCCAAGCTGCTCAGGCAAGGTGACAGAAGTGGTACTGCAGCAAAAAGGGATGTGAGCAGCCATGTTTGGACTAGTGGCAAGGTAATATGTGGGTATGTAGTGTGGTTTGGCTTGAATTGCTTGTGTTTGGATCTCCTTGGCTCTGAAAGCATCTTTCTAGACTGTATCTGCTGGTTACATGATCCATGAGGCCAGGTTATGGTGGGTGTATAGTCCTCCTTGACATGAGGGGTTTGCACTTGCTAGAGAAAGGTGAACAAATGTGAAGAGAAGCATAGGGAGCTCTTCTTCTTTTGTGTTCAGTAAACTCAATTGAACTTACTTCTGAGTAGGATTATGCTCTGCTGTCTAGGCATTCATACAAAGTTAACCAGAATTAACCTGAACTTCACATTGACTATCCATTTAATATTGCTAGTATATTAAATGTCTGAGTTGTGGATTGTGGTGTAGTGGCTAAAGTGTTGGACAGAGATTTGGGAGATCTGGATTCTAGTTCCCACTCAGCTATGGAAGCTCACTGGGTGACTTTGGGCCAGTCACAGACTCTCAGTCCAGCCTACCTCACAGGGTTGTTGTTGTGAGGATAAAATGGAGAAGAGGGGGATTATGTACACTGCTTTAGGTTCCTTGGAGGAAAAATAGCAGGATATAAATGGAATAAATAAAATGTAAACTCTGTAATCTTTTAACTTGTAGTTAGATATTTTGATAGAGGTATAGTTAATATGAGTTTCTACTAAACCCTAACTGAGGCCATACTGTGGATGCTTATCACCAGTTCTCCCAATAGTGTACACATAAAATCTGCAAAAGGCTATTTCTGGAGCAAAACCTTTAGTTTATATTACATCTCAAGTGTTACAATGTTTTAAAGAGAGACACTCTTCCTTTCTTAATATTAATGAAATCACACTAAAAGGCTGAGAAAAGATTGCTACAGTGGCTCAATCATTCTTTCTCTCTTCTTTCTCCACCTTTACCTGGGAATAAGTTCTATTAAACTCAGTGAGCTTGCTTCTGGTTAGGCCACAATCCTATACATGTTGGCTGTGGAATGCTGGGAGTTATAGGATTTGTTTTCTGGCTAGAGGATTGCACCTGTTGTGTACCTTTCTAATCTTTCCTTACCACATATTTCCCATTTTCTGTTTAGTCTAGCACTGGTGTACCCCTTCCTAACCACAGTGTTCTTTAGCTATTTTTTTCTAATCTAGGACCTGTTTTCTTTAGAAAAATGGAAAATAATAGGTTTTATTTTCTGTTGATGTACAGCAACTAAAAATACATGTTAATTTCAGATACATTGGATATTTCACTTGTTCTTTATTTCAGTGATTCTAACTTTAACATATTATTTAGAACAGGTTTGTCATAATTATGAGCTGTAGAATCAGACGTGACCAAGGCCATGTTCAGGTGGGCACACCCCCTTGGGGGCTGAGCATGTTGATAGGCACACCCCCTTGGGGGCTGGGCATGTTGGTGGGCACGCCCCCTCAAGGGCGGCCATGTTGTCCTCCTTTTTGGTTTTCAAATTATGGTCACCCTAATCTAGAAGATATTTGAAGCAACTTTAATATATCACCTCTATATGAATGCATACATCAAAACTAAAATGGTTCTAAGTTCTTTGAGAATTGGATAGTTACTGTGCTGCTAAATAGTTCTCTAAAATGGAAACAGCTCCAGCTTTAACTGACTCTAAAGATGGAAACTACCTCAACACATGCTGTGCTCCTTCATGCACACCAGGGCAGGATCTACACGTCGTCCTCGATGCGCCCTCCCCGCGCCACAAGCCGCTGCATTTTGTCTAGTGTGGCTCAAACCTCCGAGATTCTGCTCGTGCTCTCGCGGCTGCCGCCGCCACCCTTTCATCCCGGCGGGCCCCAGGGAGGGAGGAGGGAGGTATGTAAACAAAAGCCAGGGATTGGGAGAGGGATTTCCAATTGCTAGCTTTTGTTTACAAACCTCCCTCCTCCCTCCCTGGGGCCCGCCGGGATGAAAGGGTGGTGGCGGCAGCCGCGAGAGCACGAGCAGAATCTCGGAGGTTTGAGCCACACTAGACAAAATGCAGCGGCTTGTGGCGCGGGGAGGGCGCATTGAGGACGACATGTAGACAGGCCCCAGAATCGTCTGAGCTATAGCAGAGGCTGAATCATTGGTTCAAAGAAGATCAGGCTGAGGGCAAGATTCCTCCCCCACCCCCTGCCCATCCCTCTCGGTAGTGGGTGAAATGACTGTAACAGAGTCCGGAGGGAATGGACGTGCATAATAAAACCCAATGCTCTTCTTTCTCTTAAATTAGCAAGCAACTAGAAAGGCTAACTTGCAAACTGAGCATATGTCCTAATATAATAATAATAATAATATTTATTTGTAACCCGCCTCTCCCTCCGGATCGAGGCGGGGAACAACAACAATACAAACACAAAAATTCACAACAGTTAAAAATTTTAAAAACAAGAGAACAACACAACATTAAAATATATCTTCTAAAAGCATAGCAATTGGCAAAGGGACAGAAGATAAAACCTTGTGGTGGGAAAAGGAAAATTTCTACCTCCTTACTTTTCAGCTTTTCCATGTTGCCTGCTGCAGGTAGTTTATTTATATGTTTAATGACACTTGTATGCCACTTGTATGTTACAGGACTGCGAGGGGGAATCATTTTCCTTCTGGTAGACCCTTATTTCCTGTCTGTATGCAGGAAAAGCCCCGCGGTGGCTGTGGATCTGTGCTGCATTGGTTAGACAATGCAAATGCAGGTTTGCAGCCGCTTTGGGGTTTTGTTGCGATGCTGCATTTTGAAAAAGTGGAGGATCTGTTATCCTTTACTTTGATAATGCGGTTGTGCATCTTCAGTTGCTCTAATGGGGGGAAATTGGGGTGGGGTGTTCTCATAGGGAGAGCACACACCCCATTAGAGCATCTATCAGGGAAGCAGCAGATCTCCATTTTTATAAACTGGAGATGCACAGCTGTGCATTTCCAGTTTATAAAAACAGAGATCTGCTGCTTGCCTGACAGTTTGCTCTAATGGGGTGAAATGGAGTGTGTACTCTCCCTATGAGAGCACCCCCACCCAAATTTCACCCCATTAGAGCAACTGAAGATGCACAGCTGTGCATTATCAAAGTTAAGGATAACAGATCCTCCAAAAATGGGCAGATCCTTCTGCCCTAGATAACCTGGGATTTTTGTTCTTCTCTCTCTCTCTCTCTCTCTCTCTCTCTTTCTCTCTCTCTCTTTCTTTTCACTTCTTTGTTTTAGAAAGTTATGGGGATAGGATGGGGTACGTGTGTGTGTGTGTGTGTGTGTGTGTATGGGGGGAATGGTTTGAGGGGATTTGTGCTGAGTTGGTTGAACTGACTTTTTCTGCTCCAACCCCACTCTCATTGCCAGCAGAAAGTGCAACCAGCCGATGAAATGTTAAATCAGTAAAACACTATACCACAAAGGCAGAGCGAGGGGGGAGGCACCCATGTCCATCACAATGTCCATCAATGACAAGAACCAGTGGAGGGGGAAGGAGAAGAAGCAGGGTGGAGTGGGCGAATGAACAAACGAAAGGAGGCTTCACCAGTACAGTGGCGATACCACAAATACACGTGAAAAGGACCATTAGCTTGATGTGCTAATGAAACGAAGGTGGAAATCTCGGAGGCAAACCAGGAAAAAAAGTAGGTGTGGTGTAGCCCTAAGTTTTGGGATGGGTTTTGGGAAATAAGGAGGCGAGATAAGCCTATTCAGGTTGCCAAGGACGGTGCCAACTTACCAGATGCTCTAGGATGCACTATTGAACTACATAAGATTATAGGGTTTTCTCATACACCCATTAACACAACGAGGCAGCTTACAATAAAGAGTTGCCAATCAAATGAGCTTATGGTGAAAAATAGGACTGAAACTGGACCTGCTAGTGTCTTTTTAAATCCTCAAACTGATTCATGTGGCTTTTTTAAAAAAAACATGGTGGTAGGAATATAGACAAGTCAAATCTGTCAGAATTGCATCTTCCAGGAGCCCAGTCCTCCTCTGGATCTGATGATCTTCAAGTCTGCACCTAGTGCTGTTTTCAGGGCAGATGTCCAGGGGCCCACTCAGCAGAATGAGCAGGAGGACCCCATAAGAACTTAAGAAGAACCATGCCAGGATCAGTCCAGCATTATGTTTACATAGTGGCCAACCAGCTGTCCTCAGGAAACACAAAAGCAAGACACAAGTGCAACAGCACCCTCCTATCCATATTCCCTAGCATAGCCCCCCCCCAAAAAATATATATATAGCCGGGCTGGCTGGCTACATTTTGAAGCAAGTCCAGTAACACACATTACCATCTAAAAAGGGGGAGGGGGGCAAACTCTCATGATCTAATGGCAGCACTATTTGGCCAAGAGGGACACAAGAGACTTTTGCATAGGTGAATGATTTGAGCAGATCAAATAGAACACTTGGTTCCCCCACTTCCTGAAGTTACTACCCAATAATTGTTTGTGTGTGTGTGTGAACTCTCAAAGTAATAGGGCCCATCATTGGTTCAGAATATAGGAATTCTATCAGTGCCTTTAGTATCTGAGTGACAGTCTTGGCAAATGCTCAAGACAGTGTCGTCATGACAGGAGAAGTTATACTTATTTATTTTTATTACAATTTTTATCCTGTTTGTTTTCCATAACTGCCCCACCCTGATTTTAGCCTCATAATAACCCTGTGAGATAGGTTAGGCTGGGAGTGTGAATGGCTCAAGATCACACAGAGTGCCTGTTCAGACAACACACTAAGCTATGGTTAGGCCGCTAACCCTTTTGTAGCAAATGGTTAGTGAGCATGATTTAATTGTGGTTATGTAGCCACCATGGCTACGACTCGCTAAGTCATGGTTCACATGACATACTAAGCCATAATGTTTAGCTCAAAATGTTTAAACCACTGTGGCTTAGTGTGTCATCTGAACAGTGTCGATGTGAGCTTCATAGTTTGAATGGGGATTTTTAAAAAAAAATCAAGGTCACCCCAATTCCTAGCCCAACTCGCTAACCTCTACTGCACACTGTAAGTATTTCTGGAATGTCTTCATGCCATACTTCATACCAGTATAAAAGACACTCAGGCACTCTTCCACACAATCTATAATTGTGACTACTCAGATGCAAGTCCCATTAACAAATGGGACTGAATCCCAAAGATCGCAATAATCATGTTTGGCGACTGGCAGCCCTCTCCACCATACACCTGTTTTTCTAAATGACGTCTATCATAAAGCAAAAAGGCATTTAGGCATTTGAATGTGCAAAGGTTGCCCATGGAGTAAGCACATAGGCGCTTGTTCTCAATACCGTCATAATGGTAAGTAAACAGGTTTCGGTTGACAAGGCATGAAAACATAAAGCACTTTATTCAAGCAGAGTAGAGGTTAACCTCGTCAATTTGTGCATGGGAATTTTGCTTTTGAAAGGATTAAAGCCAAGATTGTCACTTCTGACATTTGCACCAAAGGAACCTGACATAGCAGCCCAGCCCAGAAATTGCATAAGATCCCAAACTGCCCTGCCCCTACCTCACCCCACCTCACCCCAAGCTTCCTATTTGCAAGGCTAGATCTTGCGCAGGGCAAAAATCTGGTACAAAATCTGGGACAAAGCTTTGAAATAAGTTATATAATGCTGCCTGCAGAGCAATCACCTCTGCTTTGAGTGTTAAAATAGATGACCAGATTTTCCAATCCACAAAAAAATCAAGAAGTGGGAATGGGGGTGGGGAGCCAGCCCTGTCTCCAGCAACTACAAAGCCATGACCAACAACTGAGTCACCACCTTCTGTGGGTTCAGAGCTGATCAGAAGGAGCTCTCTGCATGTAGCCGTTTAGATGTGTAGAACTTCAGCACATCAGGGGGATCATGGCCCAATCATTATTTCACACGCACAAACATCCACACACCCCATACCCCCACCCCCACCCCCACCCCCACTGGAGGCTGCAATGTCAGTGGGGCTGTGAATCCAATTTGGGTTTCAGTCAGAATCCTAAAGGAGCTATCCAAGGTTCTGAGCCTACTTTTGGTATTGGGTTCAGCACCTTGGGTAGCTCCTTTAGAGTTCTGACTGAAACCCGGAGCAGAGTCACCACCCCATTGACATCAGAGCCACCTGCCTCCACTGGCTTTCAGACTGTGGAGGCTGGAATGGCAGGAGCAGCCAGGAGAGCACATCGAACAGTGGGCTACATCATGCCTATGTGAGGCTTGGCACTCCACGTGCTTCAACAAGATTTGAAGATTTCTGGGGGGGGGATTTCTTGATGTTCAAAATACTGCAACATGTCTGTCTTGTGCAATGCATTTCTTAGGGATCTCTCCCAAACCATTAATTTTAGAAACAAATGCATATGATAATTAGCTGTTCATTCACCGCCTTCTCTTCCTTTGCTTGATGCACAACATCTTTCATTGGAAGAAAGGTGTAATTTGATTTTTTAAATAGAAAGGAACTTGCTTCAGAAACAACAGCAGCACAGATGTACCTAGAGAACACTAGGAAAATTCAGAGCTGGCAGCCGCCCTCTCCATACCCCTTCAAGAATGAACAATTTCTAAATATGAGCGGAGAAAACATGCTCATGACCGTAAATCAGGGTTAGGTGACCTGGTGCCTTCCAGATGTTTTGACTACAATTCCCATCAGCCCCAGCCAGCATGACAATGATTGCAGATTATGGGAGTTGTAATTCAAAACATCTGGATTGCACCTGGTTGCTCACTGCTGCTATAAATGATTACAACCCAAAATTCAACTTTCAGACCCGTCAAATGCCCAAACTCACTATATTTACACAATGAAAACAAGATTCTTTTGACAGATTCAGTCAGTACAACAACCTTATGAGTTTGTTACCTTTATGCCAGGAAAAGCTTCACCTGTTAATTTTTCTGTGGGCGAAAGTTACCCGGTCAGCAGCATCCCATTCCCTCACATATCAGGGCCACAACCTGAGACCCAGAGGGCAGGCCTTTGTGATGTCACAGGGGCAGGCCCTTCAGTAACAACTACAAAATGGTGTGTCTGTGTTAAAGACACATACACACACACACACACTGTGGGTTTCCTGTATTCAATTAAATATTTAAGAAGAATTATGTTTATTTTTACAATGATGAAAAATTGAATTTCCCAGCACAGAAATATTTATACAAGGCTTAATATTTATGCTTGGAATTTGAAATGCATGTTCTGAGCAACTGTGGTTACTGCTTTATAATTGAATTTAATGCAAAGTGCTGCTTTAACTAGGGGCTCTAACATGCAGTTCATGTAGTCTGTCCATATGTTTCCCACGTGAGAAAAACCCTTTCTAAATATGCATTACTTGCCGGATGGCAATCATTGTACTAACAAGCTGTACAAGAGATGTAGATTTGATATGTTTCAGTAATGTCATTCATTTCTCATCCAGAAAAAGATCCGGTATTTTCACCTCTGGTAGGAACTTAGGTTGTGTTCATCACAAAGGTTTTCTGCATTAACTTCAATATCCAGAATCTTGGCAACTTTACAGACATGTTCAAGGCCTAGCTTCTTCGGCTCTAGATCAAGATCAAAGGCTGTGAAGTCCAGTAGGGCTGCACTCTCAACCCATTTATTAAAGTACATTATTGTGAAGCATAGGCGTGCACAAGGGGTGTGCTGGGTGTGCCCAGGCACACCCTAATGTCTCAAGCAATAAGCGCCAACTTAAGGGGGCCACTGAGTAGGGATCCAGAGGGGGAGTGAGATGCAGTGGAGATGGTCCTCTGGCTGCTCTGCCACTGCACCGAAGAACCGCTGCTTCCGAGAGAGCTCCATTGTTCTTGGCAGCAGGAGCGAAAAGGAATTGTTCTGCTCGAAGCCTCTCTGCAGGGAGCCGCACTTCAAAGAGTCCAGGAGGAGTCCCCCCCCCGAAAGCTAATATTGCCTCGTAAGCCCCTCCTCTGGCCAGTGTCTCCTCATTCCCCCTCCCCACCTCAACGGTCCTCTCATGGTCAGGCAAGCTGAACACGGAATGAGGCATCAGCGTTTACACTGTTTAATAAATAAATGAATAAAAATAATGTCCTTTATGATTGAGTATTCAATAAATCTTCACCTAATTTTTTAAAAATTCCTTGGTGCGCACCCTAATGAAATGTGCTGTGCACACCTATGTTGTGAAAGAGTGTGGCAGGGGGAATTACACACTTTCTGGAGGCCCCAGAAAGTGTGCTTTCCCCTCCTCCGCTCCTTTTAGGCCCCAATTTGAGCAGTAGTGGGTGGGAAAGTGCACTTTCTGGGGCCTCTGGAAAGTGTGTAGTTTCCACAGGGATGCTAATGGTGGCTGCTTTCCCGTCCTCCTTAAATACCTCAATTCAAGCAGTGGGGGAGGGGGAGCGGGAAATTGCAGGTGGCCCTGGAATCATTAGGGGGTGCTGGGCACACACTGCACACCCCTTGCACATGCCTATGGTAGCTGTTTAAACTTGAGAACAATTTTATTCCAAAAAATGTTTTGTCCCTGTGATTAATTAGTTTCTTCCTCAGCTTGCATACCAGTGTGTGCAACTGTAGACTGACTGCATGTTTGTTTTCCCCCAAATAATGATAGAATCATTGAACGTTTCATGAACTGATGCACAAAATGGAAGTAATGGGAGCAAACTTAGGGAAGTGGTATTGACTGTCATCTAATCTGCCTGATCATTAATAAACTGCCGTATGATGTCACTGGTCTTGCTCTTCCCCTGCTCCAGGAAATAGGATTTAATGGCAGACCATGAGAAGAAAGTGAGCCAATGAGTGTCTGTTTCTATGGCTGAAAAAGTATGCCAAACTCCTCAAAGTATTCTTTGGGTTTTAAGGGTACTCTAAGAGAACTCAGCATAACTTTATGAAGAAGAGCTTTCACATCGTACTTCATCTTTAAACAGTCACATCTGGCAATAACGGTTGACCTTGACAACAGAACTCTTGTGTGTTTTCAGTATCTAAAATACAGACTTTGTTGCCCCATAATTTACAGCACCATTGTCTGTTGCATAAGCAACTTCATTCTCAATAGATAACCCACGATCATTTAAAGTCCTAAAAAGGCTGACACTGACAACAACAGCAGTCTCTGATGGTAACTCAAAAAAGCCCAGAGTTTATTCTGGACTCCAAGGTCAGTATCAAAATTCCACACAGCCACATGAAATATTTTAAAGTTATCCTCATTAGAGGCACCAGTGGCAATAGAAAAATTATTTAGTTATTTATTTAGTTGAATGGCGGAACATTTTCAACTGATTTGAGTCCAAGGACATTTTTCATTATTCTGTCTGCCTTGGTTCAGCCACAATATATATTTACAACAGCAGAGTCCTCAGACATTGTTGATGCAAGTTTCATTACACGGTCTGTACTTAAGTAACTGTGCTGGTTGGTGCATGACAGCATGGTACACATTGCCAGCTTCTACAGCAGCAATGCTGAGAGCTTCTGGACTCTTCTTGAGTCCTTGAAAAGAAGGACAAGGCAGCATTCTGCCTCACTGTTCTTGAGATTTAATGTGCATTTCGCTTCCTAGATCCTTCCGCACTGCATTGATGCCATCATATTTAACTGTGAATTTAATATTACAGTGTCTGCACTTTGCAGTTGAAGTGTCAACTTTCACAATCCATTCTTTAAACTCATTGCTGTATCTCCAATCATCTTGAAATGATTCCAAGAGCTTCTTCAGACGAGTGTTTTATCGCATGCTCATGACTGGCCACTCATGGATCTTCATGGGTCATTTTGATGGAGCACTGATCCTCCTGCGCATCTCTCCGTCTATTCTCCGGTTTTAGTGTTGTAAATTAATCCACATTTAACCCGATTTTTTTTTAAGTAAGATTGTATTTCCTGCTGTGTGCAGGAAAGTCATGCTATAAAATGCCCACTGGAAAGCAAAGTTCCCATTGATCTGCATGGGCCACCTGGTCTCTCCTCTCTTTCCCCATGTAATTTCAACTCATTCCCAATGCAGAAGAAAGCAGGAAGCAAGAGCAACAGTACGCCCATCTGAAGATGCTCCAAGTATCTTTTCTTCTTGGCTGCAAGTGCTGCAAGTATCTGTTCCCCACCTGAAATCTGTTCAGCTTTCATGGGCAGGATAATTTCCCATGCCAGCCAACAACTGCAGCAGACCAGGGTGTGTGTGTCTGTATGGCCTATTTACCCCATTGTGGCTGTGCAGTAGTGCTGCATTGTTTATATGACACAGCCGCCGATGCACAGCCACATCAGGGTTTTACCCCCGAAATTGTGCTTTTTGGTGGTGTGGTTTTATAGTAATTTTTGAAGTTGCTCCTAGGTCACTACGTTGTTTCTCCATGTGGCGGTGGTGGCCTCAGTTAGGGTGAGCCAGTGGGGCCTGCTGGGGGCTGATCCAAGTCTAGGGTAAGTGCAAGAATGCAAGATAGAAGGCAGGCTTGTTTTCCAGCCTGGATAGCCCATGCTCGCTCCTGCCATCTATATTTACTGTTTCTACCTTGCAGCAGTGAAGCTGCAGGATTTTGAAGAAATCATCCACAAAATGATGTCGTATAGATACCCTGCAAGTGCTGAAAGGATGTTGACGTAGTGAACAAGGAAATAAAGCTTTCTGCTGGACAGACCTGGGATACATGCTGGCAGTGGGCTGGAAGACTGAGAGGGACTGAGGAAGAGACAAGCCACAGCAAGCTGCCGAGAGCATGATTATCTATCAGGAGTAATGGACAAGCCACCCACTCACTGGCTGAATTTGGACGACACAATCATCAATGGGGGGGAGGGAAACAATCGTCAGTTGCATTGACTGTTGTGTCATCCGAATGCTGCCATAGTCAACTCAGCGCTGATCCTAATCCAAACCACAGTTGATTATTTTTATTACCATGTTGTGTGGGGAGTACCCCCAAAATGAACAACTGTAAAGTTGATTATTACCCCACCATTGACTATCATGTTGTCCGAATTCAGCCACTGTGTCTTCTTCCCAGGGTGGCTTAGCATGATGTGTGAATGTGCCTAGAGTCTGCAATCTTCCCCCAAATCCCTCTCAGCCAATTAAACTTTTGCTTTTTTTAACCTAATTGCTGCAAGAGAGCAGAGTTTCAGAGTAGGTGTAACACTCAGGGAGAGGAGACCACTGTGGCACAATACTATTATGGTTTCATACTTTCCCATCAATAATATATCTGATTGAACCTGCACATGACTGTAATGCATCTGCTAATTTTTACACATCTTCATAAGTAAGAGATGGAGTAAGATAAAAGTCCCTGGGGGAAATCCCCAAAGGACAGTGATATTTATACATGGTCCTCTGACTTTTGATTATCTATAAATGCAAGCATTTGATGGGAGGAACTCTATGCTTTAGAGACAACGGTGAACTTCGTATTGGAAATACTAGTATTTAACTTCATCTGGCTAAAAATATATTAGGATGTATCTTGCAAAATGTTAAGTGACTTAAGGAACTAACAACTGGTAGCAGCCTACATGGGAGTATTTCTGTGAACTTTATATATAACAAGAAATGTTCAATAGCCCACTGTCACATACCTCAAATGTATTATATAGCTGGCAGCTGTCACCCACTGAAGGAGTATAATGAAAGACAAAATAACCACACCCAGGATTGGTTTATTACTGTTTTAATCATGGATGAAAAAACTGGTTCACATTAAGAAGGAATAATCTACCCCCACAAAAAATGTAAGGTTAACTTTGACTGCACAAAAATTTACCACCATTCTGTTGTCCCGAGGGATCATTTATGTAATTGAGGAAAACAAATCTGAAATGACACATCCAGGTCTTGTTGGATATTTGCAGAGTTATAATCTGGAACCAAACCATCACAGGTTTCACATGTCCATGCTGACATCTTGCCCTTCCCAAAAGGAACCCAATCTACAAATGATTTCAATGGGTCTGCTCTAAGTATGACTAAGTTTGGATCCAACCCAATATGTTCAGCATTAGTCTTTCAAAGCTCATTAAATTGAGAATTCCTCCAAAACCTTGTCTTAGTGAAGCTGTTTACCATGGGGGGGGGGGAGGGGGGGAAGTAACAGAAAATGTTTTCCATCTTTACTGTGGTTAAAGAATCCAAAACAGATTTGACTGTTACTTGTTGTAATTGGGAGAACAAACCTGTGTTCTTCTGCATCGCTAATGATATAACAGTCTGAACCAATAATAAACATACTTACCTCTCCTTATTAAGATGTTACTTGAAATGAATTCTGGATTTGCATAGATGTGTCTGGAAGCAGACAAAGCATCATCTTATGTTCAAGACATACATAAATATACAAAGACTGTTCTCATAAAGAGATTAGGGTGGAAATTCTACATGCCCCACCAGCTCCTTAGGAGAACGTCTCTCATACCTTGAGGATTATGAAACAATATGTGCTTTTACAGCATGAAAACTTACAGTGAGATGAAACTGGTCAATGAAAGACAATATATAAGTGCTGTTCTGAAGTTTTTATGAAGAGATGATTGACACATCGCTTTTTGTGGGTAGGATGCAGATGCAGTTGTCATTGACACTGGGAAAATGTACATTGTGAGTCACGTCTTTCAGAAGAATCAATAGAAAAACCACAGCTAGGATTCAAGCATTCTGGGCTCCCCTCCAAAGCTTTCTGAGGCCCTTTCCACACCAGGCTTTTCGCCTGGGATGGACCCCAGCTGCTCCCTGTGAGTCCGCATGATGCACAGGGAGTACCAGGGGTGGGGGGCAGGCATGGGATTTTCCTGGGAAAATAGAAAAATACTGATTTTTCCGTTGTCCTGGACCGCGGAAGAATGTGTGCCCGCCCATCCCGGGCGCAGCCATGCTTACTCATGAGTAAGCACGGCTGCAAACTGGGCATGGGCCGCACTGCATGGCTCCGTGCCCAGCAGGGGAGGTGGTGGCACCAGTTTCACCACTTGGGAGGGCAGGGAGGGGGGCTGATCACGCATGTGTGGTTTTTATTTTCATCCTTGCGCTCTTTCCAGATCAGCCAAATCAAATATGGCCGCCGCGACAGTATGATAGCCCGGGAGCAGCCCAGGTTGTCACATTTCATGTGTGTATTGGGGTGACGAACCCAGAAGTGGCTACTTCAGGGTCTGCCGCCCCTCTGCCCCGCTACACTGTAGGTGTAGAAAGGGCCTGAGTTCACTAACATAATCCAACAAAATGTGTTATATTTTGTTGGGAATAGTGCAACCTCCTCTGTGTTATAGGAAGGGGGCAGTGTTCCAGTTAGTTAATACATGGGCATAACTAGCCTCAGGATCTCTATAGCCTACAGTGGTTTCCTGTTCGTCCCCTTCATTCCTGGGCGCACGTCACTTTCTCTCTCCTGCCAGTGAACAAAGGATTTTGAAACCCTACACTGTCCCTGCATGTGTATGTGCAGGAGTACTTGTAAGTAAACAATGTTTGTTTCTTCACTAAAGAAAGGTGGTGGCCTTTGTTTTTTTTACCCTTTTGTGTGCATGTGGAACTGGTAAATGCTCATTCACTTCTACCTTCTGTTTTTCTCTACTAGCTCTGTTATTAATAGGAGGCAGTAATACCAAATAATTCCCATCAATGTTCACTCTGGGCACTTTTTATTGCACAAATTACTCAGTTGTAGATGTACCGTATCGTGCTTCTAGGACATCCTTCCCCAACCAGGTGCCTTCCAGATGTGTTGGATTATAACTACCAGTATCCTCCAGCCAGTCCAACAACATCTCCCCTACATTAGTAAATAGTATCCTCAGCTTTCAGCCATTTACCACATACATAGAAAGTACCTGGGACAAAAAATGTCCTCCGAAATTACAGCTAAATTCTTGGTTTGTTCATTTATTTTTTGTTCCAGCTAATGTAGCATACTAAGGTAAAACAATTCCAACCAAAATGGATCCAAGGAAGTTGGTTAAAGTCGCCATTCAGAGTTTTCTTTCTGAAAACCAAAGAAAGCCTGAGCCACCACAATAGCAGCCAACAAATATAGATTTTTGCTGTTGGGTTTTTTCCCCCCTCCCAGCCAATGGAAAGTATTGAAGTAAAAAAAAAAGGGGGGGGGGAAGGCCCATGGGGATTTTTGTAATATATAAAAAGGCCCATGACACAGGTCAGCAGAATGACTTTCTTCTGCAACTACACAAATAGCTTTGTTCTGAGGTACATTTTCCTACAGCAAGATTCGGCTCAGTGTGGCTTAGGGTAGCAAATTACACACACACACCCCCAAACCATTTATATCAGTTTTTTTTTGTTTGATGTCCATTACTGGAGGGAGAGTTGAATTTTGAGGAGATTTTAGGGAAGACTTAGCAAATGAAGTTTTCTTAGCATTCTGTCTCCACCCCAGAAAAAACTTCACTTGACAGTTTTTTGTCAGACTGCCCTTATTTCTCTCCCCACCCTCCTTTCAAGCATTTGATTTTCTCTGCCATTTTTCCACTGACGGGACATGCAGAAACATGCACATTTGGGCTTTATCACCTGCAGCTGTCAAAGCAGCTTTTGATTCCTAAGCTTAATTAGTATTTGTGGGTGTGGATGTATGCACACATAGCATTTAAAGTCCTGGTTCACACAAACAGCAGATGAGGTGGCAAAACTGTTCTTGAACTATTTCAAAATGCAATGGAGGAATCCCGTATGAATGCTTTCCCCTGAGGAAAAAAATCTTTGCATCTACAAAATCAGCATATCAAGGCAAAGACTAGGGTTGACCTTTTTCTCCCTGCTGGGCCGGCATCAAAGGACCCACTGACGAGCCCCCCTGAAGCTTCTCCACTTCACCATCGCCACTTGCTTTTTCACCTGCCTCTTGCTGTTGTCCAGACAATGGTGAGGAGAAAAGGCAATGGACAACACTGTCTATTTGCTCACAAGCAAGCAAGTGGTAGCATTAATGAGATGATGGAGGAGGAGACAGGGCAGCTGGTGACAATGGTGGTGGTGAGAAGGTCAACTAGATGAGGGAGAGAGCCCATGGAGGGTGCCTTGACCACAGCCTTTGCAAAACACGGTCTCCCTGACACCTAATTTTCCGTGGGCAAAGCAGTTTTGTCTTAACATGCAGGAGCATTCAATTATATGATTCGCTCACCTGCAGTCTGAAGTGGTACATTCCAGGAATACCTTTGCCACCTCTTCTGCTCTTTGGACGAACTAGGTCAGAACTGGCAGTGATATTTCTGTATAGGAAGGTATTTGTTCCCCTTGAATGACATTTGCCAAACCAAACCAATACAGCCATGTGAACAAGGTGAGGGAGAGTGCAGGCTCAACATGAAAATATTGGGGGCATTGTGTTGCTGTCATAGATTCATAGATCATGCACATATCAGCCCTCGGATGCATCAAAGATCACATGCAAGCATCCCCCAGCTGTCAAATCAATTCACTCTCCACACTCATTCAATAAACCTTTAGTTGCTTTAGAGATCTCGTAACTGATTCTATAGGAACTAGAGCAAAACTCTTAATTTACTTTGTGCTGAATCTACTAGAAATCCACTGGCTTAGAGCAGAACTGGGATGTGAGAAGATACCCTGCAATTCATAAATTTGCTGGCAGATAGGAACTCTCAAGATTAGATAATCCCTTTATAAAATCTCCATGTGCAACTGTCTGTAGCTTTAGAATTTGTGTCTACAAAGTAGGGCTGTAGCTCAAAGGATTTTTATTTTCTATAGCTGTGCTTTTATACCACTCATAAAGAAAATGAAACCAGGGGCGGTTACTGTAATCATATGGCTGCCCTTGCTCACACAAGCAGTCCTTTTTAAAGGTAAAGCATAAGTGGTGGCTGAACATTCAGAAAGGTTAGAACTTTTTTTATTTTTGGCATTGGGCTTTCATCTTGTTGCTTAGTTTCCCCCCCCCCCCCAAACAATGCTATAACAACATCTTGCTGAGAGACAAGGCAACAGCACTTATTTGAATTCACAGTATGTGCACATGAAAAGACGATGGGTTAGCAGTACATGTTACCATGTGAATGTATAGTGTGTTTTTGTTTCTCAGTTAGGTTGGTCTCTCTTAGTGTGTTTTACTAATGATGCATTTAGTTCTCCAGGATATTCACTCCTATCTTCTTTGTATCTCATTGTGCATTGGGGAAATAATTCATGTCATTTGTGAGGTTGCCAACTTTTTAAATTTGCCCTGCTCCTGGGCTTTTGAAAGCAGAGAAATTTCACAGGGCAGTCTTATTGACCCAGGAGCTTGCTACGCTAGGGTCGGCACAATGTAATTGTGATCATATGTTTAATGGCTGTATAAACTAAGGTTACATGTTCTCCAGCAAACATTTTCAGCCTCAAAAAAGAGCTTGGAGGGAAAAGGAAGTTTCCCTGAAACTCACATTTTAAAAAACCTATTCATGGTGTTTACAATCCACAATTAGCTGTTGTTATGGCACCATTTATATAATTTTAAAAAGAATGTCCACTTATGAATGTCAAAAAGAGGAAACCCATCACCAAAAAAGAGGACACTGATTTCCATAACATTTGCATCTGCTGATTTATATGTATAGATGCAAATTTAGAGTAATTACTATAATTTCAATTAAAAAATACTTCTCATCAGAGTGGGGAAGACTGACCAGGTGGCCTATGAGCCTGCTCAACTGCTGCTCAGGTGCTCACCGTTGATGGGCAACTTCAAGGCCCTTCCCAGCTCTCCCTTCATATGGTTCTTTAGATTTCAACTGGACTTGGGCTGGATAGCCCATCAAATGGACGACTGTCCTCTGTAAAGTAGGACAGATGGCTGTGACACCTCTCCTAGCAAATAAGAACTGGTTTTAGTCAGGCCACCAAAAATTCTAAAGGAGCTATCCAAAGTGCTGGACTCTATCTAAAATAGGTTCAGAGCCGTGGATCGCTCCTTTACAGTTCTGGCTGGTTCTGACTAAAATCCAGAATGGATTCACCACCCCATTGAAATTGGAGCCATCAGCATCCACTGGATCTAAGGCTGGAATTACCAGCCCACTGCCATCACTTGAGGTATTTCGCTTCCACTACTTTGTACCCTAAAGAAATACCACGGCAACTATGTTGCTGCTGTATAAAATACCAATTCCAGTTCACGTGGCCTCCACTAAGCCAACCTGGACAAATAACAGTTTTTTTATTTTCTTATTAAGTAACAGTAACAGTTCCTGTTCCTCCAAAACCAAGTTAAATAATAAAACCAACACACACAAAGATAGCTCATTCCTTTTTCTTCCTTTAGCTTCCCACTGAACTCTGTTCTTGGAACCCAACTATCATAACTGCCTTTCACCCCTTCAATTGTCCAACCCCTTAGAATCCCATAAACCAATCCCAGCCCAGGAATGTAGCTCAATTACCATAAAGTTCCACCATCGGTGCAGTTAACCCCAGCAATAAATATAATCTGAACTTTAACATAAACAACAAAGTCCTCATTTTGCCACAATGGCCACCCTAATTTAAAATTGTTGTTCTTCCATGTAAGTATCACTGACATCATCACATTGCAAATAAGATTTAGGTATATGACATTGAAGCTAATTTGCATCAACAGCTGGTGTTTAGAGCCATATTGCAAAATTGAATGTTTTGCACATCTGGGATTAATAGGACAGTTATATCAAATTCTCTCTAGATAGTTTCTTGTTCTTCCAGAAAAAAGATAGGGAAAGAGTCTAGGAGCTGTAATGGCACAACATATAGTTGTGGATCTGGGAGAATCTAGCAACTGAATAGCTTTAAAAGGAATTTGCTGGAGATGAATCATCAATAGTAGCCTACACTATTCAAGTTGAAATTGTAAATTAACCTTGATCCTGATGTTTGTTGGCAATGTGAAAACTGTAATGTAGGTCTTATATGAAACTACAGGGGGAACTCAAGAATTTCTAGAAAAGGAAATTGTATTATTATAGAGAGCAGATTGAAGAATACAAAACTCCAGAACTTCCTCTAAGCATTTTGCTTAATTATTTGATTAGAGTGATTGAAGCAATAAATATTAAATACAACATCATGCAAACAAACAGCCAATCAAGCAACAGGATTTTCTCCTGCTCTCCTCAATCTTCCAGAACAGAGTTTGAGGCTGCAAGGAGAATCACTCCCTCCAGGTTCCACTGATGGAAGCAATTCCATCAGCAGAAGGACCTCACTAAATTCCACCCAGTGGCTGCATTCGGACAACACATTAAGCAACTGGGATGGGGGGAAACAATTGTCAGTTGTGCTGCTTATTGTGTTGTGTGGAGGGTAACACGCCGCTCACAAACTACTGACGGTATACTATTCCGCCCAAATAAGCAACTGAGAAAAAGTTGTTTAGCTCAAAGCCAGTTGTTTAAAGTGTTGTGTGGAGGGGTGAGTGTCTTAATGGCGTTTGATGAGTGGGTTAAAACACAAGCCCATAGAGGCAGGCGGCAAGAGTGACCAAAGTGGCGGCTGCCACTCTGCTACAACTGGTGCAACTTGCAGAGGCTACTGGGATAGAACTGGGAAGACTGAGAGAGGAGGGAGGGTGGGGAGAGGGGCGGGGCTATGTCAGTCAAATGCTGGGTTGACTATTAGTCCACTCAACACCAGCCTCAACCACCCACAGTTGTGTAGGAATATGTTGTGTGGGGAGTACCCACAAAATAACCAACTGTGAGTTGGCTACTCAACCCACCATTGACTAATGTGTTGTCCGAATGCAACCATAGTCTCTTTCCCTCCCTTGTTTACCTATGTGGGCTGTCTGGTCCTTGCTGCTCATTGCAGTTCCTGGTAGTTGTTTGTGACTGAGGTGATGAGGCAGATTATCTGTAAGGCTCCTCTGCCAATCCTCCCTTTTTCATCTTCTTGACTACTGGCCATATGGTATTGTTTGTGTTCCCTTTGTGCCAAGTGTCCCTTCACCAAAATTTCCATTGGATGTTCCCCAACTTTTTAGAAACAGGATTGAAAGGATGTAGCCCTATGTGTCACATAGATAAGAACATAAGTACTGCATCAGACTAAAGGTCCATCTAGTCCAGCATTTTGTTCTCACAATGGTCAACCAGCTGGCCATGGGAAGCCCAGAAATTTGCAATTGCACCTTCACATTCATGATCCCTAGCAACTTGTATACATAGGCTTACTGTCTCTCATACTGAAGATAACATATAGCCATCAGAACTAGTAGCCATTGATAGCCTTCTCCGCCATGAATTTGTCCAATTCCCTTTTAAAGCCATCCAAATTGGTGGCCATCGCTACATGTTGTAGTAGCAATTCCATAATTTGTGTGAAGAAGTACTTCCTTTTATCTGTCCTGAATCTCCCACCAGTCAACTTTATGGGATGATCCTAGGGTCTAGTATTATGAGAGAGGCAGAAAAATGTCTCCCTATACAATTTCTCCAAACCATGCATAATTTTGTACACCTCTATTATGTCTCCCCTCACTCGCCTTTTCTCAAACTAAACAGTCCCAGATATTGTAACCTTTCCTCCTAGGGGAACTACTCCAGTCTTTTGATAAACTCACTTTCCCTTTTTTGCACGTATTCCAACTCTAAAAAATCAATTTTTGTGAGTGGTGACTAGAACTGTAAACAGTATTGCAAGTCACACCATAGATTTGTATAAGGGCAGTATATGTTATTGGTTGTTTTAATTTTAATTCCTTTTTTAATTCTGACTAACATGGAATTAGTCTTTTTCATGGCATCCACACACTGGTCTGTACTGATATATGACATCCATGTCCTCCTAGTGATGCTTATATACTCCTGCTGTTATCGCTTGACAATGAGGCTAATTAATCGTGCCTAGAAGGTACACATGGACTGTGCTTCACCGCCAATACTGCATGCGCCACTGGCCCCGCCCCATCAATGTCAGCACATTCAGCACGACATCTAGAAAGTGGCACCTACACACAAGCAGCTGAATGCAGATAGGCCCTCCAATTGAACTTGGGATCCTTGATCACTACTGCTTTATTCACTCGACTGTTGACTCCTGTTATCCAAACATTACCTAGTTGCCATGCATCACTATGTTGCTGTGTTTCCAGAAACAAGTCACATGGATGAATGTTTATTGTTAATGCCTCTGCTTTGGGATCTACAGGAAAATTTCCATGCTGGGGTTGTACGGAAAATAAATGGACAAGCACATTTAAGGGTGCTGGGCAAATTCCATCCGCGTGACACAAAGGTGGAAAAAAATGTAGCAATTATGTGAAAAGCTGCATAAAGCGGCTTAGATATGCACATTTAATTAAGATGTAATGAAAGGCTGTTCATTAAGTGGCAAAGGATAATTAGAAAACTTGACTTGAGATTATGAGATACATACAAAGTAAATATTTCTTTGTGTGTTTATATGTGTGTGTTTACAAGTGTGTGCGTAAGAGTCAGAGAGAGAAAGAGAAAGAGAGAGAGAGAGAGAGAGAGAGAGAGATTTTAAAGAAAGATGGCTTTCTATTTACTTAATTGGGTATACTGGTAGCTATAGAGATATGAAACTGTCATCGGATTCAGTATGTTTTTGATACAGTCAGTGTTTCCTTATTACTTTTTTCTGTTCCCATAGCCTCATTAGAAGACACACCCTAAACAAATCTGGTAACTGCTGTTGTTTCCTGATGCCATGCAAGATTTTTCATTAATATATTTAGACTCATGCAGCAGGTCTGATGTCTTGAAAAGCCCAGGGAAAGAATGCCTCACAGATTAAATTTGTTTCATGTCAGTAAGGCAGCAGCAAGAGAGCTGAAAGTAAATTATTTTGGACAAATTCTACTGCTGTTACTCCACAGTTTCACCGGTGAGGTGAGAAAAAAAACTGTTTTCAGGTTACAAGAAAGTTAGCTCATACATTATTTTTATTATTACATTTTTATGTTGCTTTTTTTCCTTTTACAAGGAACCCAAGACCGTTTCCATGGTCCTCATCCTCTCTCCATTTTATCTTTACAGTAACCCTGTGAAGTTTATTAGATTGAGAGTCAGTGACTGGCCCAAAGTTACCCAGTGGCTGAATTCGGATGACATATTAGGCAACGGAGGAGGGGGGAACAATTGTCAGTTGTGTTGCTTATTGTGTTGTGTGGGGAGTATCACACCACACACACACAACTGACAGTTCGCTAATTGGGCAATTTAAACAATGGAGGGAAACAATGGGCTTGCACGTTGTTTAGGCCGAAGCCCCGTTGTTTAAAGTGTCGTCCGAATTGAGCCCCCCCCTCTCTCCGTGGACTATTCCGTTTGGGGATAGAGTTCTGCCAGCCAGAGCAGCTGAAACCCCCCTGGCCGCTCTATACAGCCAGCAGAACTCACGGTGCATGCTGGGATACAGCTGGGGGACTAAGGGAGGGGGAGGGAGGAGATGCCGCAACCAAAATGGCCACCGTCCATTCTTCGCAACCAGTGCGTTTGCCAGTGCCGAGCAGCGACGGCTGCAGCGTGTCGTTTGGGGAGCACTGCCTGCCTAACGCACGGTCAGTACGGTATTTCCCCCTCCGTTGCCTAATATGTCATCCGAATTCAGCCAGTGAGTTCCATGGCCAAGTGGGGACTACAACCCAGATTTGTCAAGTCCCATCCAACACGCTAACCACTATACCACACTGGTTTTTATAGTGTTCTATCCCTTGGAGAACCACTAGTAGTAAATGTAGGCCAGCCTTTCCTAACCTGGTATACTCTATATGTTTTTGAATACAACTCCTAGCATTTCTGACCATTGACCATGCTAGCTGGGGCTGATGCGAGTTGCAGGCCAAAACATCTATAGGGCCACAAGTTGTCCACTTCTGATTTACACTCTCCCTGTAAAAAACAAACAAATATTGCAAAGACATTATAAATCTCCAGTGTTCTCTCCTACAATCAAAATGTACAGTGCACTCCTATACATATCTACTCAGAACCAAGGGCCATTGAGTTCAATGAGACTTAATCCTGAACAGATGTGTATAGGATTTTAGTATAAACATGGACACTAGATCTTCTCACAGTTCAGGGAAGTAGAGGTACAGTGGCCAGGTGTTCTACTTTACAGAGAGCAGTCATCTATATTGGAGAGCTAGCAGAGGGCAGTCCTCTATTTTGAATGTGTTCTCTGTTTAAAGCAGTCCAAGTCTGCTTTAAAGATATGGGCTAGATATACACTACTGCTTTATAGCAGTATTGAAGTGCACTGATAACCATTTGGGAACATTACACCTTCTATATACCACTTTCATAGTGTTATTTCCTGCTTTTTATTCCACCTTATCCAAAATAAAGCAATAAATGTCACTGGGTCCTAAATGCACAATGCCATAAATGCACAAGAGGAATATAGCACAAGAGGGATATAAACATTACCATGATGGGATTGTAATGATTTGACACAAGGTGTAGATCTGGCCTAACTTAAGAACCATACAGAGGGAGAGCTGGGTGCTGAAGTTGCCCATTAACAGTTCACACCTTGACTGCAGACTGAGTAAGCCCACAGGTCATGGTCTTCCCCACTCTGATGAAACTCATTGTATTTCTATCTCATTATAGTAATTATTTCTAAATTTGCATCTATACATATAAATTAACAGATGGATTTCCTCTTTTTTGACGATGCCTAAGTGGCAGTCCTAAGTAGAAAGGAGCACATAACAAGTTGCTGCCCCAAAACACCAGGTTCAACAGCTTGTGTTGTCTGGCTGGCCCTGATGATTTAATTGGTTTAGCTCAGGAATGAGGGTGGTGACTTGCCACGTTGTGGCTTGACAAGCACAATTCAGACAACCATTTCCTATGAATGCTGACAAATCTGAACAGCCAATTGCACAGACACCCTCGTATAGCCCACTTGAACATTCAAAGTGCTTCACGCATATCAATCATGACTGCAGCAATTTATTTTTATTTATTCGTGAATTATACTTTTAAACCACCCAATAACCCAAGTTCTCTGGGCAGTGTACAATACATTAAAACAAAAAACTGCAAACAAAAAAAAATCTACTATGAACATTAGCATCCATCCCATCTTACAGATAGAGTGAGGCAGAGAGGTAGTAAATTTGCCTGAGACCTTCTCTAGTTGTTGAGTTTGCAACTGAGGTAACATTTGAATTGGGGACTTCCCAGCCCATGCTCTTACACACCAGAAGACTTCCCCTGCCCACCCTGTGTGCTCTCAACAGCAGCCTTATTTTAACAAGCAGGGGGACTTCCAGAGGAGCGGGAACCCTGTTACTTCCACCTCCCACCATGTATTTATTTATCTCAGCACATTCTAAATATCGCTTAGAGGTTTCAAGATAATTAACAGCCCCCCAGGGCATTGACATTCTAGACTGTTAAATGGTACAAGTGACAAAATTATTCGTTTAGCAGACAGGCAGGGGAATTCCACCATGCAAAGCAAACCAGCCTGTGCACAATTTCAATCAAAGTATCTATAATCTACCAGGAAGGGTTCCCTTTGGCGACCGAATACATTCCCACTAATCACAAAGTTCAGCTTTTACATCCAGGTGACAGTGAAAGAGCTGGGGGTGGGGGAGGGGATATACATACATGTGCTGCAATGCACAGCAGATTTTAAAAAACAAAAAAATGAATGAATGAATGGGGGAAGATCACATGGACACGGAATAGTTAATAACTGATTGGGAGGACTGAATGATGGAGGATCCAAGGGAAAGCAGGAATGGACAGAGGGTAATGTGCTACTAAGGGAAATGGAATGGGAATTCAGATCTGAGTTTTATTTACAATTTTAGGGTGCTGAAATGCAGGCAGAGGGAAGAGAAGCAACTTGCCAGGCATGTGGTCAGGGTTCCATCAGCTACTGTCCACCACTTTAGTTACAGGATCAGTGGTCTTCACTCACTCAGAGCTGGGAGGACCAGATCTGGTAGCACATTATTGCCCCTGGGAAGAAATCTCTGGGCCCCTTCTGCATATGAACTTGCAATGATCGAGGCCCCTTTGTCGAGGGGAAAGAGGCAGCTCGGCAGGGGCACAGTCAGACACTCTGTCGGCCAGCCTTCACCACTAGGTTTCCAATCCTTGAAATACAAAACTCGGGCACTTGGGTGGCCTGGGATGAGGCCAGGCTGGATTCCTGGGACAGGTTACGACTGAGCACCATTCCAGAGTCCAGTGCACTCCGAGAACCTAGAAAATGCTCTATTCATCTCAGATGTGCAGCCCCCGCATGTCTCTGTGAGTCTCCTGCTACCGAGTGGTCTGAAAGAACATCAGTAAATCCATGACAGAGAATTCAAAAGACATGCAGAGCAAATAACTCACACAAGTGAGCCAAGCTGCAGACCACACGCACAGTCTGAACACTTGTGCCATTGTCAGCCATTGTCATTCTCCGCTCTTCCCCACTGCGCTGCTACTAAGCAAAAAGGAAGTGGAGCAGTGAGGTTAATGCAGCCACAGGCAGTCAGATAAAGGGAGAGGCCTAGCATCCACCAACTCTGTGCTGCTGGTGAAGAGGCGCTCTACTACATAACTATACTATATTATTGGTATTCTGTTTAAAATGAACATTTTTAATATCTGTTTTAATCTTTTTACCTTTTTACTATTTTATTTCTTATGTTCACCACTCCGGAAGCTATTTTAGATGGAGCAGTATATAATATAGGCTGACCATGTGAAAAGGAGGACAGGGCTCGTGTCACTTTAACAGTTGTAGAGAAAAGGGCATTTCAGCCAGTGCTATTTGTATGCAATTAGTTCCTGGTGAAATTCCCTCTTCATCACAACGGTTAAAGTTGCAGGCACTATACTAGAGTGACCATATACAAAAGAAGGCAGGGCCCCTGCAACTTTAACTGTTGTGATGAAGAGGGAATTTCACCAGGAACTAATTACATACAAATGATGACCGGCTGAAATTCCCTTTTCTCTACAACTGTTAAAGTTACATGAGCCCTGTCCTCCTTTTCTTATGGTCAGCCTATATATAAACATTGTAAATAAATAAATAAATAAATAACCCATGGGCCTAGGCAGTGCTAGCAGCAGGCTTTTTTAGGTCCCTTGGGCAAGGCACCCTCAGTGGTCTCCCTCCCTCAGTGAGGGTGCCTCTACAAGAGAGGTTTAATGCTCTTTGAAGTCTCATTAAAAAATTTACCTCTACACCAGCGGAGCGCAAATGGGGTGTAGAGGCACGTTATCTCCCCGATTGTGCGCGTTATCGAATGCGTGTTAAATAGCGAGGTTTTTTTGCTCCGTCCATTAAAGCGCATTTTGATGGGAGGGGGCTGCTGCTCCGGCGAGCGGAAGGAAAAGGCTGGTGCCCGCGGAGGCGGCTCCTTCTCCTCCCTCTATTGTCAGATCTCACCCCCTTCTCCGTCTTTGGTCACGTCAGTTTCGTGTCAATTTCAGGCAAAGCCGGGTGCCTCTGCCAACTGCTCTGTCTGCTTTCTCCTGTTCTCTCTCCCCTCCATTCCCCTTGACTGCCAAGAAGCAGCTTCGGATACTAGCAATCAGACCCACCCCCAGCTCCTGGCTTTGCTTCCTCCCTCCCTGCTCGCTTTTTGGGGTGGGGTTAAAGCGCCGCTTCAGCGTGCTCTTATTTGGAGCCCAGAATCTCTTCTCTTTTCATACAAAGCCTAGTCCCACACTTCGACGGAGCAGTAATTAAAGGTTGGGTTTCTGAACTGGTGCAGAGTGCCTTTCCGGTGATGGGAGGGGGCTGGTGCTCCGGCGAGCAGAAGGGACAGTTCGGCAGCTCAAGCCCACCGCAACTCGCGAGGAGCGGCGGCGGGGAGGGAAGGGGAGGGGAGGGAAGCGCCTTTTGTCGCCGCCTCTCGTGCAGAGATATTAGGCGTAAAGGCGCTTCAGCGATAGTGCGCATAATCTCCTAACCGGGCGCAAAAGCGAATCCTTGTGGAGGGGACCTAAGTCTACATTCTCACTGCCATTATAATCAGCCGCTACTGCTTGTTTTTCCCCAAAGCTGCAATTTGCTTGCCTGACAGGAAGATAACTAGCGAGCAAGAAGGCAGTGGCATCTACTGCTCCTTCTTATCACCACTGTTGTCTGGACCAGAGCAAGAGGCAGGTGAACAAGCAGGTTGTAATGGTGAAAAGGAGGAGCAACTTAGTGTTGTGCCAAAAACTTTGAGCATTCCATTTTTGGCATTTGGGGGGGGGGGGGTGAAAGAGGCTGGGGGAGGTGAGAATTTCGGAGAATTTCCTCCTTGGGGCGAGGGACAGATTTTCCATATACCTTTTTAAAATGTAGCCAGTTGTTGAGGGGTCTTCTTTCTTTCTTTTTATTTGTTTTTTAAAACACTGGCATTTTCAGGAGCCCAGGAGTGCTTGCTGGATACTTATTGGAGAGGACAAAGTCATGTGGTCTCCAATAGGCATTCGCTAAGAACTGCTGAACTCCTCCAAATGCAGGAAAAAGGAGGTATCCTGTCCCCCTCCCCAAGGAGAAAATTCTCTGAATGGCCCCCCCTCCCTGCAAAACAGGCAGAAAAAACAAAGCCTCTTTTGCAGGGAGAAAGTTCCCGAAAATAGGGGGTAGGATTTGGCCCAGCACTAGAGCAACTCCAGGAGGCTCTTATCACCCTTGGTGAGTGCCCAGCCATGCCTACCCTTGACACCAGCCCTGGAGCTGAACTCCTAATGCAGTGTCACTTGGCCCCTCCTCCTTTTTAAAAGTGTAATTTTGCAATCTTAAAAACTGTTGAGTATTATTGTGCAATTCCAAATATATATATATATATATATATATATATATATAGTGAAGAAACTAAGAACAAAGGTGAAGATCATGATACTGGAAGTCAGATAACAATATAACCCAAAGCATAGATAAAACAGAAACTAGAGGATCAAAAGAGCAGATATCAGAAAATATGAAAAGCATGAAGCCAGAGCATTTTAAAATAATTTCCAGCAAAGAGCTGACATTTAAAAAAGAAATGTATGGGAGGCTAGGAAAATGTGAATGAAGAACTGAAAACAAAACCCTTGGGTGGGAGGGGGAAATGATTTGTGGGCAGGAATTTCATGGTTGACTTCTATTTAATCTCCTTTGACAACATGATTGTTTGGTCACCCATTCTGTTGTTTTTGTTGGCTGACTTTCAATGTGCATCACACCTGTGCAGCTATGGATAACCATGCAACATGTTTATTTTAAAACCCGCAGTCTTGTTCAGATGTGTGGAACTGCCACCAGTTTTCTTTTTGCTAAATGAGCCTGCACTGCTGCACAGTTGTTCATTGTTTTTATAAGATAGAATGGCAAGAGGAAGCAAGAGCAGAGGAGTCTCATGGAGGCATCAGGAAATTCTTGATCTGCTGGATATGTGAGGGGGGCACAAAAGATTCAGGAGCAACTACACTCTGGTCACTGCAACATTAACTCGTTTTAGACTACAGCTTTTGAAATGTCCAGCTGCAGTCACAAGTGTGCAGTGGTAGTTGAAATACCACACTAGCAAATCTGGGAGCTTAACCTATTTGTCCGTATTATGCAGATTTGCTCTAAAAGCATCAGATAATATGGGCCAAAGCTCTGGTTATCCATTGTGAAATTGTTGAGGGACCTGAAGGTCGATTCACTGACAACCTGTAAACCATAAATATGGAGGCAACCTTTTTTGGCCCACCTTCACCTTTCTCCTTGGTGGATGAGAGGGGAAGGCTTTGAGAACAAGAAATTATTAGCATGTGTCAGATTTTTGGAACTATTTATTTTTGACCATTTGAGGGATGGGTGAAAAGAAATTGTATCCAAACATTGTGGGAAGGGGTGAGAATTACAGAGAAATTTCTCAGGGTGCAAGGCTTTAGTGTTTACCTTACTGTAAGGAGGTGCTGAGTGCTTGAAAGCTGAGCAAGGACTTCTGCTGCTTACTTCTTCTTCTGCTGCTGCTGCTTCTCCTAACTTTTAACAACACAACAAAAATGCCTTGCTCAGCTTTCAGGCACTGAGCAGGCAGTAATACCCAAACGCCGAGGGAGGAAGTCTTAGTTAAGTGCTCTAGGGTGCTGTCCAAGAAGCTCAAGCACTTGGAGAGAACTGCCAACTTCAGCCACCTCCTTATAGTAAGGAAAGCAGTGAAGTCCTGCAAAAAGAGGAAGAACAACAACTTCCTCTTTTGAAAGGAAATGGAGTTGCGAAAGAGCAGATGGAGTTTCGGCACAGCACTAGAAATTATACGCAATATTACAATGATCACTATATACACAGCCATGTGGTTCTTAATCATTGTAGAGTCTCCATTTTCAAACATGAATTTGTTTTGTTTTAAAAGAATTTGGATCAGCCCACGTAGCCTCCCACATTTCCCACAATGAAAGCACTATGATGTGGTTTGCAGCACTGCATTGTGTTATTAGCAAACGTGATAAAGCACTTGTGACCTTTCAAACTCCTGTGTGGCTCTTTATCACAGTATAAACAAGGCACGTAGTCCACTGCATTCCTTAATGTGCACCCTCAGAGCAGCAGTTGCATGTGAAAAAATATATAGATACAGTGGTGCCTTGGAAACAAAATGGCCTTCAGGGGATGCTATGCCTTGGATTTTTGGGAAGTGCAATTTGCAAACAGACTTGAGCTCTTTAGGTTTAGAAATTAAACCATGTCCCATAATGCCAGGTTTCTTGCTTTCTGAGCCATTGTGGCAGGCAGAGTGAAGATAAAGGTCTAATTACATTATCTGTATTGGGACTCTTGCAAGAGTCAACTGGAAATGATTTGGAAGAGGGATAAAATAACAAACAAAGAAAGGCTAAAATAAGATCTAGCCTGTAATCTCACATGGCAAAGTTGTATACATTTGGGGACAGTGTGGGGAGGGGACTTACCCAACAAAATAATTTTGAATTTCTTTATTAGCCAAGAGAGACAATGTTCTCCACAGGTTATTTGATTCTAAATTTGCATTTATGGTGCCATTATTGGAAAACGGAAATACATAGCATTAAGTAATAATATACTTTCAAAAAGAGAACGCCACAAATTAAAAGCTCAGAAAAACTTCAGAGCTAGAAGTACTGTAATCCTCTTGCACAGTCACAGAAAATTCCATGGCCAGTGTTCCAGTTATGTGGGGAAACATACTGTGTGCCTGCCCTACAAGGAAGACATTAACACAAGAGATGCTCTGTGCAGTGGAGCAATATTCCAGCATATGAAAGAAGAGGGAAACATTCCAAGGTCATCAACCAAATGTCCTGGGAGAAGAGAATCACAAATAAGGAGAACAGACAGGCTCCAATCACAGAAGCCAAGTCGATCTTCCATGCTTCTCTTAAACTATTTATGCAAAACTACCATGCTCAGATTCCCAAATTTAAATGCAACATTTACGTCCATATTTAGAGTTAAGCACACAGTGTGTGTCAACCCTGGTTTCCTAATGGTATGCAGCCAAAGGAATTATTCAACCAAATGTATGTGTGCACAGGGCCATTTATTTCTGCTTATGCAACAGGAGCAGCATGAGCATGTGGAAAATCTAGAGCCTTTGAAAGACCTTGTCCAAATTCATACGCAAAAGCAGATGACAAGATATAGGCTGCCAGCGTCTCTCGTAGACGATGGTGGAAAGCTAAAGACAAGCTCTCCTTGCTAGCCAACATCTGTCTGCCAACCTGTGCTTAGTTTCCTATAAGAGACAGACATCTCTCTTGACACACGCCTTCCTTTGGCAGAAGATGGTGGCGGTTTCGGCCAGGCTGCTGGCACAGCAGCCCTGTCTCTAGCAATGCCACTGAAAGCAGTAATTATAATTAATGCTGAAATTCCAAGAGCACAACTGTTTACTGAATTTAGTGGCTGATGAGAGTGTACTGGCAGCTCAAGAAGGAAGTTGAAGCTGCCCTACTTACATCACTCCACAGTGACAACGCTGGCATTTGTTTGGGTAAATCTAGGTTTGCCAACCAGCCATTATTTTACTAGTCTGACCAGTAAAACTGCATTCCGGGAAGTAACCAGTATCTTGGTCTAAAAGGGCAATAAATGTCAAAGACAGGCCAACAGGATTTGTTGTTGTTGTTTGCTATTGATCTGACCCGTCAGAACCATCCAGTTCTGCCCATGACAAGGTGGATTTCAGAATCCTGCATGAGCACATGCACACACATGAGGAAATTCTAATTCAGCTTAATAAATATATGTATTATTTATCATATATCTCCTTCATTCTCTTGTATATAATACTAACTTCTGCAAAATCCCTCAATCAGTGGAATTCAGAATTCCACAGGATAGTAGTGGTAACAACAGCAGAGCATAAAAACAAAGAAAAAGACAACTGATACTCATCCAGTTCCAACTTAACCCTGAGGTTCCAAAGCCAGCCCAAAAGGTCCCAAGACTTTAGCATTTTTTTAAAAAAAAATTAAAACTCTTAAGCTGCCTTTCATCTATTTGGATTCCAGTGTGTTGTGTACCAGACATAGAGCCGATCTACACTGTAGCTTGGAACATTTTAAATAGTATTTCAAAATGTTGTAAATAGGCGCGTTTTAAAACGTCTTAGGCCACAGTACTGAGTACTCAAGTTAGAGGATAAATTTTCTACCGTCTTCAAAGTGTGCGGTCCCACACTCTTCTGTCTGTCTCTTTCTGTTTTGTTTTTTCAATGAGTTTAGGGTAGGGTGACCAGATAAAATCCAGGACAGGGCTCATGTAACTTTAACAGTTGTAGAGAAAAGGGAATTTCAGCCACTGTCATTTGTATGCAATTAGTTCCTGGTGAAATTCCCTCTTCATCACAACTGTTAAAGTTGCAGGGGCCCTGCCTTCTTTTGTATATGGTCACTCTAGTATAGTGCCTGCAACTTTAACTGTTGTGATGAAGAGGGAATTTCACCAGGAACTAATTGTATATAAAACCACTGGCTGAAATTCCCTTTTCTCTACAACTGTTAAAGTTACAGGAGCCCTGATCTGGATTTTATCTGGTCACCCTATTTAAAATGCTTGGACAAATAAAGATAGCTTAGCCTACTACTGAAAATATTGCAAAGTCGCTGCCAATCATAACTCTTTGGTGAGGGGGAAGCCAATGAGAAATATGGAGACAGTTTTCCTTTACAAATGTAGAACTTTAAGATTCCTCCTCTCCAAAGAGAGTTACACCACTAACTTGTACCTCCATTTATAAGTGTTGTGGATTTATTGAGTTACAGGTCTTCTGAACTTTACATGGCTTTGACCTTGACCAAATCAGTTCTGTCTATGGTCCTACCCTGTGGAGTCATATTTTTAATATCAAAAGCTGGCAACCCTAGATAAATCCCAAACGTGACCAATGACACATCTAATGAAGTGGACAAAGGGTTATGCCACTACAGATGTGTTAGTTTTTAAGATACCACAAGACTTGTTGTTTATGGTCTGTGAGGTTAGAACTGTAGAACAAAGATCTTATCTACACCTCTTCTCTATCCCCTTTCCTCCTGTTGCTGGCTAGGTGCTGTTTTTATTTGTTTTATTGCTGTTTTTGAATTTAGATCCATTTGTTCTTATGACTGTTTTAACTAAGCTTGTTTTACTCTTGGATTGTTTGTTTTTTGTTATTACTGTTAGCTGCCTTGAGCACCATTTCATTTGATGGAATGGTGGGCTACAAATCAAATCAAATCAAATCATAAATAAAGCTCTTTGCTCCTACCACAGCCTTTATTTTCATAAATCTCTCACAAAAGCCTTATAAGCCATCAATCATTGAACTTAGCATCTGGATTTCAAAAGGAGCTCCCCCATTTTACCTTACTATTTATTCAATGTGCCTTGAAATGTTCCTTGCTCTCATATTTTACAAGACTTTGGTTTGGTCAAAGAAACTTATGTTCTGGCGGTTGTACTTTGTTCTGTAAGTGTAGGGGCTTACTCTCATGATACCTTTTGGATCCTTCCCCTTGCAAATTGAGACTACATGTGAGTACATGGAGAGTAGCATTTAATTCTATCCTTCACCATCAGCAACTGCTGAGTGCCCATGAAGATGTGCATAGAAAGAGAGCATCAAAGGAACTAGCAGCTTCTATTTGAGCAGTTATGCGACTTGCAGCATTTTTTTTTTAAAAAATCTGATTTGCGATTCTCGTGTGCATTTGAGTGATCCTTGTGTACATTTGGATCTTTAGGAAAGAACAAAGGGTGTTGATATACAAGGTCACTAGAAAAGGATTACAGCATAGAAACCAAAGGGAGTGACAATGGCTCTGTACAATAGTTATTGCTGAATGTTGCATTCTTCGAATGGAACACAGCTGTACTGATAGCTATAAGCCCTGTGAGTTACATGTAACCTCCACGTTTAGAGACAGTGTTCCTATGAGTACCCTTGACAAAGGGGAGAGTATTGCCTTCATGCCCAGTTGTGAACAGCTCAGAAACACCTGCCTGCCCACTCTTGAGGAGTATGGGCATTAGAAGCCTTGACTAGATGACCTGATCCAGTAAGGCAATTCCTAAGTTCAGTTCTTTAAAAACAAAAAGTACATTTTCAGAGGTCAAAAGATAGGATATCTTCATTCAATTCCACAGGACTCAAGTTAAAATTATACATTGCAAAAACTCTTTTTCTGTCCTGAACCAAACAACCCATCTGAGACAATTCTAGTGTTTAGAGCAGGGGTGTTGAACTTCAGCCCCAAAGTCCAAATGTGGCATGCCTGGGGTTTCCCAGAAGACCACACCCCTTCCCCTAGTTCCACCCCTAGTTCCTTGACTGATGCTTTCCCAGCTTTAGCTTGTTTTTTTACCATTCTGCAAAGACTGACATACCTCTCCTAAGCTTTAGTAAAAGGCATAGGGATGGGGGACATCTGAAGAATCCCAATACATTCTGTAGCGTTATTAAAAACAACTTCGAAGACCAAAAATGGGCATATTTAGACACAGGTTTAAAATAACAGGACTCTGCAAGACAAATCACAAATTTTAAAACAACTTTTTTTATTTAAATATTAAATAAAACACAACTAATCATTTCGGTGTACATCTCTTATTTTAACATAAGAAATAAAATGATCTTCAGTCATGATAAAAAATAAAAACTATACATCTTAATAAAACCAATCACATAGTGTCTAAATAATCTATTGCATTGCAATCTGCAAAACAGTACTGTTGAGAACACTACAAGGGGAAAGGGGGAGGGGAAAGGAGACACAAACCCTGAAATGTTGAAAATGACCCTTTTCTACTTCAGAATAGATTCAAAGCATTTTCTATAGCAATTGTGAGAGGGGTGGGGAAAGAAGTGTACTCTAGAAGTAAAGTGCTTGTCATTGCTTAGAACAAATGTATTGTTTTTGTGGCCTCCTGATCTATGGCAAAAAAAATCCAGAAGACAACAGAAAGTGGGTGAGGGTGGGGATACAGTTCTTAAAAGAAGATGTGCTGCTATTTTATGAAAATGAAGGCAACATTGCTGCTTTGTGATGATCGTGCTTTGCTTGTTTTAATCACTCCCCTATACCACATACCAAGCCACTTTCCAAGTTAGAATGAGACTGGTATTTCCCCCACCCCTCTCTCTCTGCTGAAAGGCACCAGTCAGAGAGGAGGTTGGATGGCATGATTTCCATTCACCTTGAAGATCTTAGAACACAAAGCAGCAGCAAGCTGAAGACACAACAATACAGATACTGTACACCGATAAAAGAGGTTGAAGAGCCACAGACAGAGCCGTGTAAGATTATCTCCCTACTCACCCTTGCCCTCCCACCCACCAGACAGATACTCTTTGGCTTATTGGTTTTTAAAAAAATAGCTTTTTTTTTACACATATATAACACTGCAGGTTGCATGAAGCAGTAGTAACTTGAAGGCACCCCTGTGTTACATTTAGATAATTGTGTCCTTAAATTGTTAGACAGAACGAAGCTATTTTCAGACATCTGAACAGTAATTTTGGGCCAGCTGCCTCAGTACTTGCTCACCTGCAACCAACATTTGACCACCCTTCCCCTTCCCCTCCATCAACTAACTACTACGAGTTCAAAGAAGGACACACTGGGGTCTACCTTCTACTTGGAATACCCACACGCAGCTTCCATTGGTACCAACAAAAGCCGTTCTCTGGTCAGAGGGAGCAAATGTCAGGAAACTCCCCCCCCCCCAAAAAAAGCTTATTTCAAAACCTAACTAGTAGTGTATACTGTTATTCCAATTCCTATATGCATGAACACACAAAGTATTAAAACCACACATAAAAATGCCTAAAATAAAAAAATAACCTTCTTGTCTATTAGTATGCAAAACAACAAAACCCTGAAGTTGTGCTGTTTGTCTCACTTTGACTAGTTTGTTCAACAATAAGACTTTTTTCTGAAGTGTATCACTTTGTGCTATCCCTATTCCTTTCAAATGTCAGTGTAATTGTCATTACTTTTGAATATTGCACATTTCCCAATGAGTCGGTTCAATTTGGACCTTGAAAGCAAAATGCATTTTTTAAAAAACTTATTAGCAGCGGCAATAACCATGCACAGCACTGAGAAATTCCCCATAGGCAACCTCAAAGTAATGCTAGGGCTTTGCAGAGGGGTGTGGGGGTAGGAGGTAAAAGCAGAAACATTTTATTTTTTTAAAAAAAGCTCATACCAACATCTCTTGCAATTCTGCTCCCATCACCTCTGTAGCATTATATGAGCAACTCCATGCTGATACACAAAATATTCCTATTGTTTCTTTACTAAAAGTGTGGTTTGGGGGGGGGGGGGCAGAGGAAGCAATTTGTGACCAGGAACAAAATCCCCAGAGCGTAAATTAATTGCTTTTAATGCTTCTATTCTTAGCTGCTACAACTGAGATGCTAAGCAAAAAGTTCACAGTTTTCTCTTAAGGTATAAATTCTTGAGTAAGGGAGAAGAAAAATAAGAGAGGTTTGGTTCCTTTAGCATAAACATAAAAAATGAATGGTGATGTTTTCATCATTATTCTTCTATCAATGCACAACGTAACACAAAATATGTGCGTGTTTTTGTTTTTAAAGAAAGAGGTAAGTCTCATCTTCACGCATCCATAAACAAATATTGTAATTTATGAATAGGGTGACTCTGGTCCCTTCTTTGAAAAAGCCTTTCCTTGCTCCGCTACAAACCATTGACAGCTGTCAAGTCTTGCATAAACAACAGAGCTGTATTGGCCTGACTTTAATACAGTACCTTAAAAGTGTTCTCCTTGACCCCCTACCCGAATTCCCTGTCATTATTTTCTTCCAAAAACAAAGGGTTTTTTTCCCTTTCTGTTTCTGGTTATGTTTGTTCAGTGCAAGAAAAATTGAAGCCAAAAGACTAAGTATTGCTTTTTTTCCCTCTTCAGTCCTATAAAGTTAGGAGCTTTACTAAGCCAAATGGCCTCTTCACATATTTCAAACATGTTATTGCTTCTGAGAGTTATTCACCGTTGCAAAATAAAGCAAGTTCACCCATCTGCAGATCTTAGTGACAGCAGTGCTCTCTCTCCCAAAAGAGGTGTCTGAATCAAGGAAAAAGTGGGAGAAAAGTTCTCATTTGACTAGGACGAATTTCCCCATCTGGGTGGAAGTGAGGTCCTCCATTTCACAGTCCCTATGCTGCAAAGTGACGGCATCGTAGCTTGGAGATTGCACAGCAAAGCCATTTGGATTAGAAAACATGGAGGCAATCGGAGACACATTGCTGCTGATGCGCAAGTGGGCGTCGAGAAGGTGAGCAGCTGAAGTTACCGGAGAGACCTCAACGCCAAAAAGGTGGGGCTGAAGGAACTGGGTGTTACGAAAGGCCAGTTCTAACGATTTCTCACTCTGAAGTTCAGAAAGGAGGAGGGAATTGGATGCCTTGCTGCCTGTATTGTCAGACAAGGAGATGGTATGCAACTGAGACACCTGAGAAGGCTGGTGACAAGCTGGCTGGTGATGCTGTAACTGGAGCATCCTGAATAGAAGAGAGTGAAAAATTTATCCATTTTTAATAAGCTCCTTAATGGTTGTTCTCACACAGCACGTCCCCTCCAAAGGTATTGTGTCTCCCTTGTGGACTGCAACTCTTCTGAAATAAAGATGACCCTTATCCTGCACAGACATGCAAACTGTCTGTATGTGAGGTGACTGGAATCATGCAAGCACACACCCGTCCTCTATAGTGTGCTTGCCTCCCTGCAATCGGAGTCCTTAACTTCAACTTAATGCTTGCACCAAGGACAATGTGCATAGACTCAAATATGCGTACGTCCTATCCATGCAATCTGTACATCACAAAATCTACATGTACAGATCCAGGTGGAATGAGCCTACGCACATTAGACTCTACACATGTAGAGCCCTATGAAAATGTGAAATTGAATTTGCAAAGAGTGAACTGGCTGGTGCGATCAGAATATCCTATCAAGAATATAGCCTGGACATCTGCACAGGGCTCTTATCTCAATGGAATGAAGAAGCAATGTAAAAACAATCCTTCCTCGCCTGCAAATACTAAGATTAAGTCTTAGCTGGATTTTTTTTTAACAAAGCTGATAATAAAAACAGAGGCATTTCTCACACAATGACTTGACTATATTATGTTTAAACCACCAGGACACCCTCTGTTTCACAAACTGATTCATATGTCACTATTTCCTCAAAGCAACAGATTGGAAATCCTGTCCCTAAACTTTGCAATGAGGGAAACAAACAGCTTATCTGATTTCAGTGCAAATACAAGATCACTACATACTACATATGTTACCACAGCTAGTGCTATATTGGGCACGTGTCTTCCATCAGGTGCAGTGCTCCTACCTCTGCTGTTGGAGCACCTCTTCGAGCATGTTCCTGCTCTCTCTACTGCTGCTGCCGCCGCTGCTGCTACTGCCACTGACACTATTTCCCCCACTGCCGTATATGCAAGCATTTTGCTGAGAATGTTGGAAAGGGCCATTCCGTGCTATCCGAGCAGATGAGGACTGGCACACCTGGCGGGCGAGTCCTTTGATTTTGTTCAGTCCCAGAAAACCCTTGGCTCTAGCATTCTTCCGTAGTTGCTGCCTAAATGCCTTCAAGCCTATAGAGCAAAGAAGAACAGTCATATATGTCCATTTACATTAACCGCCAACCTTTTCCTTGGACATACATCACTTGCACCTGAAAATAGCTGCTATAGCTCCACCCCCACCCGTCAATCAGCAATTCTGCATAAGAACCACAGAACATCCTGCCACTTCACGCGCACACACACACACAAACACTGTAAAATCTGTAAACTGGGGAAGAGGGGATAACATGCCAGTTTATACCTTTGCCCAATTTACAGTCTTGCGAACTGCATAGCTGCAGTTCCAGGTTATTCTGCACATAGGCATATCTAATGTAGTACTAGGCTTCTGATGAAGGCAAGTGTTGGAATGTCAGTCACAGAATTACAAAATTAATACTTGATAGAACTGGGTATATGAGGACATGGAATGGTACTGCTTACTTAGTAAGGAATGCCTTACCTTGTGTTAATGAGGTATCAGATGCTCTCCTTCCTTCCTGAAAGCTGACAGGCAACAGAGAAGTGCCACCCATGCAGCCCTGAGCCTGCAATACCGGTGTGTCTGAATGGGAAGTCAGAAACGATGACGTAACTCTGGCTGTAGCTGGGTGACCAAGCATCATCTGCTCTTCCAAACAGTTGCTCAGAGCCACACAGCCATCATTCGCTGACGAAGTGAGGCAGCTGTCAGAACTGGTTCCTTCTGTGGGGCTTGTGGAAGAGGAAATGACTATACCTACAAAAGGAGCAGATGGGGAAGAGAATATTTGTGAAATGAATACAGGAAGCAAATCATTTTTAAAAATTGGGCATAAGACAAACTTCTCCATCTATAGAAAATCTGCCAGTATCAAACACCTCAGACAACACTACAGCCAATTAACAAATAATATGAAACTCACAAGGTTCAATGCAACCCCCAATTACAACATAATTTAAAAGCTGTAAGAGTAGTGCTTATTATAGGATAATATTATTGGTAAAGCAAGTAATTTTATTTATTTATTAAAACATTTATATCCCGCCCTGTATCACAAAGATCTCAGGGCAGCGTACAGATAGAATCATACATAATAAATGCAATGAGGGATCCTTGCCCTAAACATACATCCTATGTTTGGCTGGCTGGAGAATGCTAGGAGCTGTAGGACTTTTTTTCTGTCTAAACATGCATAGGATTGTGCCCTTAAATGCTTATAAAATGCAATCTCCCCTCAAAAGATGATATAGCTGGGGAAAATGTTGTTTGGCTCCAACAACAATTGCATGTATGTTATGCATTGAAAGAGAGCTAACTAGCTGTTTGGCTTCAAAGCCAAGTGTTTAATGAGTTCACTGTGACTAAACGCACAACATAAGTGGGGAGAGAGGGGCATCTGATCCGAACACAGCAGCTGCTATCAGCAGGTTCCTTAAAGCACAAAGAGGAAATGCTCTTCTACCCTCAAGCCATATCCTACAGCCTGTCCTAGTAGCACTTACATGGCGGAGAGCACTGATAAAAACGAGTTGTAACTTCAGCCAGCGTGTGCCTTCGATTTGTGTTGAGCGGGAGGCGAATTGGGCTGAAGGCTTTGATTTCCTCCTCCAGTTCCTTGTCTTGCCTCACTTCCTCACTGATGGTGGTTTCCAGGAGGCTGTTTGGAGAGATTGAGCGATTCCTAAAAAGACTGTTGAAGTTCGGATCCACGGGAAAGAACATAGGCTGAAAGGTCAAAAGACACAGGAAGTGATGGAGTGCCTTTGTTTGTTTCCTCCCCGCAACCCTTCCCCGAACAACCCCTCATTATCAGAACTGCTTGGGGTAGTGTGTCTCTTGTGCCTCTAAGATACATTCCCAAGGAGACTCATGCAATTATATAAGAATTTACATTGAAGTGTAAAACATACGGATATTTAAATGCACTTTGTGCCTCTTTTGGCCCTCAATTAATGCCCCACCCCACCTCCTGCTGCTTCCTCCAGTGAAATTCAAAATCAGGATGCTAGAAGCACCAACCTGTAATGGGTTGTTTATGTCACAATCCATTTCTGCCTGCAAGGGCGACTGAATCAGATTCTGTGGTTGGTGATAGAGCAGAGATGATCTCAAGGTCTCACTGACAAGATTGTCTTGAGGCAACTGAAGGCAAAAAGGGGTCCAAAGAAAAGCCATTACCAATTGCTCTTACAACTCGAACAGATACACTAGTTAAAACGTGGCACAGTATGTAAAGTCTAATTAAGCCCTTAAATGCACATGCATAGCAGCTTGGTTCAAACAATACGACAAGCCAGAGTATGGGTTGAGTATGGGTTGTCTTTGAATCGTGGGTTGTTCTGCTGTGCAAACCCAGCTGAACCCACTATGGTTTGTAAATCATAAGCAACCCACAAAGAGAACTCGTGGTTTGTTGTTAGGCTGTGAACTATGGGTTGTTCATGTTTAATAAGCCATGGTTTGTTAGCGTAGGTGGGTTCAGGCAACACAACAAACCACAGTTCAACAACAACCTGTACTCTGGCTGGTCATGCTGTGTGAACCAGGTCACTGAGTTCAGTTTTACATTTGAGGAAAGTAACACAGCAATTAGGATATTACATACAATGCTAGAATGAAGTTCAGGTCTGCCAACTCATTCTGCTGATGTTGAACAGACACAGATTTCTTACAGCAAATAGTTTCATCCTTGTCTAAATGATTCTACATCCTCTTTAAGAGGTTACAGAACTTTGGTTCAAACCTGCCATCAACCAATATTGAAATCCAGCACAAGAGGGCCCTTCCCATTCACCCCCACTCCCACCCCCTACTAAAAAATCCCTTCTGGACACAGGACTAAAAGAAGTATTAGAGAGATGCCTCCTTTGGTCACACAGAACATAAGCTACTGCAGTATGAGCAGACAAAACACTGCATTAAGAATAAGAAAAAGAATACAAATTGGTGTGACCTTATGAATAATCACACATGAACTTACCTCAATATTGCTGAAGTCTGAACTCCTTGGCCTTTGCTGACGGCTGCTTACTGAGCGATTTGACAACTGATTGCTTCGGTACTCCTTGAGGCGTTCCAGGAGAAGGTAATAAATTGCAGCAAAATGGTTGTAGCTGCTGTTTTGCAGAGACTAGAGGAAAGAGAAAAAGAACTCTAGTATACAGGTAGGTTCAAAAAGGAATTGCCACCTCTTGACTAAAAGTTGTAATCCTAGAAACATTTGTTTGAAAGGAAAAGCCTCTGAAATCAGCAGGGGCTCTTTCCAAATAATGCATTTTGCCTCTGCCAAATATGGTGAATGGTTTAGAATGTCTATATTGTAAGTAAGGTCTATTGTTATAAGGACAAAGGTCAAAAATTGGGTCATGTGAGAAAATATGGGACTTAGAACTAGGTGTCTCCTAATCTCACAATTCACAGACCCATGCCAGCATTGGCGTTTGAAAAGCATCTGCCTAGAGTTCCTAAATTATACACAATTCTACTGAACAACAGACAAGCTTTTATCATCAACCCCACTTGGTGCACTTTTTGGCAAAGATGCATAAGCTTGTCTAGGGGACAAAGGTTTCTCAGACCCTCCACAAGCAGTCAAGGGCTCACCTCCACCGTTCTCTGCCTGTCGATGCCCAGAGTATGCATGATTCCAAGGACCTGCTCATTGTAGTCTCCCAGATTGGAGTTGTAGTTCTGCATGGAGAATGACAAAGACTGCTGCTGCTGAAGAGAGGGGTCTGCTTGCATCCACTTGTGCTGCTTTATTTGGGCAATTGTTATTCGCTTTGTGGGGTCCACAACCAGCATCCGTCGAATGAGAGTTTCACAATCTGGTGAAAAGACACAAAACCAAAACTTAAATATAGAGATAAGAGGCATGACACATGTTTGAAAGTGCAACTAACAGTCGTTATTTCCCTATTCATAAAGAAAAGCAAGCATTAAACAACTGTTTGATAAGACAGGGCAGATCCACGTTCACGACTATTGTACATTTGTATTCCTCTGCACAAAGCAGTTTAATCTAGTTTTGGGTCTGTAATCAAAACACTGACAAAATGACCTGCTTCCTTTCTTTCATAGGATGAGCAAAAAGCAGCTGATTGGGATACTATAGTCAACTGATAAAATTTCACTCCTTGACAGAAAATCCTAGTTTTAAAAAGAATACAGTGGACCTTTGAGAAGACCCCCTTCTCTTAAAGAAAATTCCAATCATTTCTACAGTCAGAGTGTCATTCTCTTCTACACTATTATGACTTTGTGTGCCCCAATCCAAACTGGGGGCATGATGCATTCTGTATCAACACAGAGCTAAATAGTTCTTCTACACACCCAAGAAGTTATTATGTAGTTACAAGTTATCATCTGTCATTTGCCTGGAAAACATAGGCAGTATCCTATAGGGGTCTTCTGCGCATGGCCATCACATTTCTGGAAGGAGCAGGACTCTGGCGAGCTCATTTCAGGGCTCACCCCACAAGCATTATATTGTGTCATGCAAGTGGGGGGAGCCATTTGCAGACCGGAGCTAGCTGCATACAGAAGGTCCAAATTGGATACTACCGAACAGTGCAAAACCCAACTAAAAAGGGGGAACTAGACAACTACTAAGACAACTAGAGAGGAAAGAGTTGTTGATTCCCAACATAAGATTAGTAAACACACCTTGGGACATGAAGTAGGGAATGCGGAATCGTCCTTCAAGCACCCTTTGTCTTAGAGATGGTAAATTGGGTCCATCAAATGGCAGAGAGCCACAGACAAGGACATACAACACCACACCAAGGCTCTGCCAATGGGAAAAAAAACACAATACATCAGCGACTGAAATGCAGCTCCTGAAATCTGCTAAGTACCATCACAGCAGAATGCCTGCAACATAATTAGAAAAATAAAATGGAACCTAAAACGTACCCATATATCAAGATGAGGACCTTCATATTCTTTTCCTTCAAAAACTTCTGGAGCTGCATAAGGTGGGCTACCACACCACGTGGAGAGGGGCTCACCAGATTTGTAGAAGTTTCCAAACCCAAAGTCTATAAATGAAGATGAAACACACTTCAGTTATCTGTTGACATCACTTTATGCTTCTTTGCTTAAAAAATGTATATTCTGGAAAATATCATAAACCACTGCATCTATTCAGCTGCATATAAATGTTGATTTTCAAATACCCTGTTTATTAGGGGATCAAATAGTAAGCTTCTAGGGCAAGAATTTCAGGAAAGCACTACTATATTTTGTCATAACAGCCTCCATACAAGAAGTCTCACCTGCAAGCTTGATGTTCATGTTAGCATCTAACAGTAGGTTCTCTGTTTTGAGGTCTCTGTGTACTATGTGATGGCTGTGGCAGTATTCTACAGCTGAAAGGATCTGCCAAAACTTCTTCCGAGCTTCACTCTCACTCAGGTGCCCATGGGAAGTCAAATGATCTGCCAAACACAATGACAAAAGAGACAAAAAATAAATATCTAGGACAAACTTCTCACTATCCTTGATTTACCTTAATCTTGAACATTTAAGCTATAGAATCCAAATCCTCAGCTTTCATGCTCTCATAAAACAACAACATCCATAAAAGAACTCCTTATTATCTGAACCAGCTAATGAATTAATTAATTTATATCTGACCTTTCGACCTATTCCAAACATAGGGTTATATCCAATTATGTCACCTCTGTTGGCAGAAGGCTCTTGGATCCAACAGAGTCTTCCATGAATGGAAAGTGTGAGGAAGGAAGGCAACTGTCTGATTTCCCCATCCTTCTTCACCCCCCTGCACTGCCTGCCCATCCACCCACACTCTGCTCCAGTGGGTTAGAAGAGACTTTGGAACAGCATAGGAGGTGGCCTAGGAGTTTGCAGAAGGAAGGCAAAATTTGCAAAAATTACCATCACCACTTTCCATTGATGGGAGCCTCTGCTAGATCAAAGAGCCTTCTGTCAGTGAAGGGAAACTGTTATGGTATATAGGCTGTAACCTATATTCTGTAACTATGACATATATTGTATCTGTCCAAAACGGTTATCTGAAGTTGAGTATAGCCTATATAATTCCATGTCTACAGAACCCCTCATAAACAGAGTTCCCATTTATCCAAAGTGTTGATATATACATATTCATCACCCATCATACAAGTAAGTATGGAAGTGTCTACTGCTAAGTTACTATGGTGAGAACTTACCAAACATTTCTCCATTTTTTGCAAATTCAGTTACAATGTAAAGCATATCTTTTGTTTCCATAACCTGATGAGGGTGCAGAGGAAGAGCAGGGAAATGAGAAAGAGGGAGGGGGAGAAATAAGAACATATTAATGATCCATACCTCTGTAATGTTTTGAGCATAAAATGCATTTATATGCAGCATAAAAACATAGCATTTATTTTTTTCACCACTGTGTTGAATCCACAGAGGAAAGCTATCAGCAAAGACTGTGACTGTGTTTCCTGCCTGAACCTACTAACGTTTCTATAGAGAGACACTCTTTAAATGATATTATTTTTTTCTGTTCATTTTTATTAACTATAGAGGCGTAACATTTTAGGACACATTATTTAGGGACAGATTAATAGGACTCATGAGCTCACTGTTAAAAATCAGATGGCCAATGAATTCTGGACATACTGAAAGAAGCAAACAAGAGCTATCCAAACACCCTGTTCACACTTGGCATTGTATGGATTTATTCACTGAGTAAGAGACTAGACATGCCTGTCTATCCACAAGAGCTTCCTGTTTGTGCTAAGGTATTTCTCAATATCCATTAACACCAAAGCATGAATGCCCATTCCATTATCAACTTATTTTCAAATGACTTAAGAATAAAGTTGCTTTAAAAAAAATTCCCTTTTTTGTCACTGACAGTCCCTATCCTGCTTTTTTCTAGGAAGAAATCATAAATATAAAGACATCCACTAAAGACAGCTCTCTCAAAGAGGAACCGTAGTTTTTGGCTCTATAGGGGTTAGCTTACAAGAAGAAAAAGATTAAGGACCAGAGCAATATCAGTGTTCTTTCAGAAACTATAACTTCTAACATTCTAAGGACGTTTGGATATCAAAGGCACGGAAAGGAGCTCTCATCCCACATATAAACATAAAGTGAAAAGCATACATTTTAAATATATATATATATATATATATATGAAGTGACAGGAAGGAATAAGGCATTTTAAATGTTCTGGGAAAGATGCCAGTTGGATTTAAATTAGACCCTGCTGTTGTAACAAAGTCAACATCATCCCCTCCTCCCGCAAACTGGCATTTCACCTAATTCTACTGCTCAGACTTCATCAAAGGGAAGCATGAATATGTAATATGTAAATAGGAAGATCTCAAAAAATCTTCCAAAAAACACACTGCTTGTTCAATCAAGTAGCCCAATTCAACAACGAGAGTATTTAAGCCATTTTAAAAGCACTACTATGGTGAACTGAACTATTCTATGGAAATGAAATTAAAAGATTCTCTAAGCATCCTATACTGCCATTTTCAGTGATGACAAATAGACATAAAGATGTGTTGCAACAGTAAATATAACATTTAAGTATATGCTGTTATTGTTTTCCTTAAAATATCCACTTAAACATGTGTTTCACTGGCTCTACTTTTCATGTTTATTAAGTTCCTCCTGCCTAAAGCAAGACCCATGTTCTAGGCGTGTTATGATGGCAATTGATACTATATATTGAACTTTAGATCTGCTGTTTTCTTAAGTCACAGGTTTATCCTTTCTGCTTTCTGAGACAAAATGTAAGACACCGCCTTCCTCTTAAATCTACATGGTACTGTTTAAGATGATTAAACTAAACACTAATTAGATTAGATATTTTGTATGCATAGAATCTATTCTGCTCATCAGATGACTGCAATCTCATTTTCTGCACAGTACACCAGTTTGCTCTGTTTCTCAGGGAATACATGCATTGAAATTGAGACAACTAGAATAAATTATGTTGTGTTTATTGTAGCCTTTGAAGTTTCTAAAACCAAGATTTTAAGGAAACCTTTATATGGCAGACTGATCCTAGCCTCATTTACTCAGACTAAGCACAATTTCAAATGGTAATTCAAATTGTTAACATTAAAAATGGAGCTTTGATTCTAGTTCTGACGGTTCCCTTTCAAAACTTTGCACTAAAAAAGAATTTTCATAGGTATAAAATATTGTGTAAAATAACAAAGAATTGAAGCCATACATGAATGAACTTAGCACAATTGATCATTTACACTCCAACTATTTCTAACTATCTTTGAATGGATTTTGATCCAAAATAACAACATTAAGTATGGATTCTTTGTTTCTGCATGTTAAAGAACTACAGCGCTTATTCGTCTCCTGATGGAATCATGTGCATTTTAAGATCACTACCCGCCAAAGCCATGAGCATAAGTCTAACAGGCAGGTAGTGGTCAGAACTGGTCTCTTACCTGATACAACTTGATAATGTGGGGGTGATTCAAAAGCTTCATTATCTGAACCTCTCTATAGATTTTCTCCAGATTGCTTGGATCTAGCCGTGTTTTGTCTATAATTTTTATTGCAACCTGCAGTTTCAAGAAAACAAATCCAGAACACTTGTAAAATACCACTGCACAATAAACTAGTGCTAATGAAAGTAAATGTTGTGAAAAACTAAGCACATTTAGAGGAAGTTAAAAGAGACTATATAAACTATGCCAAATTTCTGTTAAGAGGGCTACAAGCAAGACACTACAATAAATACAAAAAAATGAAATTCAAGTGGAATTTATTGAACTTTAATGTCACTGTAATCAATGGGACTTGCTTACAAGTAAATGTGTGAGCAGCAAAGCTATAAGTATATTTAAGCATCAGAAAACTCATTGAGTTGGTTGCGATCTCATTCCATAGTAAACTCTGCTTAAAACACCATGCTTAGGAATTAGTGCCAGTCACTGAATTTAACTGAAGTGACAACCACTCCTGACATTTTGTTTTATAATCTTTTGCCTGTTCTAAAGACACACACACACATTACAGACTAATTTAGCAATACACAAAATGTAACAATTAAAAAAGCAAACATTATATATTTAAAATAACAATGAAAGTTGCAGCCATTTGATCCTAACCACCTTTATTTAAGTTCTAAAATGGTGACGTTGGCTGAAGTTGAATTACACCGCTTGTTTGAAAAAACTGACAACCACTTAGGTAGTTCAATTACTAGTTTGTTTTAATTAAGTCAGTAAAAATACTAAAATCAGCACGAGCAAAAGAATCCTCAATAGTTTCAAATTCATTTTGAAACCAATTCAAAGTGCACACTAAACTCCTGTTGCTACTTTAATTAAATTCTGGTATATTACAGTCTACTCCAGGGAGTCTTTCTTGATGTAATTTAGCCTATTCTATATGTGTGGAAACTAGCAACACTACAAAACCAAATTTTCCAACTCTTTACACTTGATTTCCTATTCAGATCAAGACAGTCACACCCACCTGCGTTCTGGTTACTCTGTGTCTGGCCAGTTTTACTACCGCAAAATTGCCTTTTCCCAACGTCCTCTCAATATCATAGAATCCAACTCGAAGAGGCCTTTGCTGGCTTTGATTTGAGGTGGGGACAGTTGTATAATCTGACATGATCACCATGGTTTGATTTTGATGGGTGACAAACACTATTTAAAAGTGTTTACATAAGCAATCCTCTTCGAAGATTACGATTTGCACCTGCAAAATGAAAAATAAAGCTACACTGAGATTTTTCTTTCTAATTTCTGCCCCATCAAAACTTTCCCTAATCACCTCAAACTTCAAAACTGGCCCCTCGGGGCTTTTAACTGAGACAGGTAAAATGCAATCCAGTGCTCTAAGCGTGAAACCCTTGTTCTGTGGTCAGAGGGCCAAATTAATGACAAAATAAAGGCACTTCATAATTTAGAAAGTAGCAGAAAGTGGCCAGGGAAGTTCTGGTTAGCATTAAGGATGAAAAACTCCTCCAAAAACCCTCTATATCTGATCTCTGTGCTCTTATATATAGCACAATCTCTATAGCCGGTTAGACGAAAGTACAAAAATGCCACGAAAAAACAAACGACACGGGATTTGGAGGGTTTTGGTGTTCAGACCAACCCCCTACAAATCGCCTTTTAGAGATGCGAGTTTTACTGACACTGGAAAACCTAGCACGAATAGCCAGCCGCTCGCAAGACTTGGGAGAAGAAAGAAGAAAGGAAAAAGAAAGAAAAAGTTCATATCTCTCAGGAGTTGCAAAAGGGGATTCCCTCAGTGAACCACCGTCCTCGGAGACAGGAAAGAGGAGGCAAGGCAGAGTGGAGGGAACCCAGGAATGTGCGCGCCTGTCCCCAAAGAGGGAGGGAGAAGGAAGGGAAGGCACGGGAGGAAGGAAGGAAGGAAGAAAGAAAGAAAGCGGAGGCGCCACAGGGATTTCTCCCTAGAAAACTTGTCTGGTCCCAAGTCTTTGCACGGTCTCGCCCCACCACGCGACTCTCTCTCTCAGTTGTACCGTGCGCGACGCTGCTGGCTGGCTGACGGCTGCCGCCTCCGCGCCCGTCTGCCTGCCAGGCTCTCAAGCTGCTGCTACCGCTTCTGCTATTCCTCGTGGCTCCGCCACTGCTGCTCTCGCCGCTGCCCGCGCGCTCTGTGTGAGTGTGTGTGTGTGTGCAGCGGGCAGAGGAACACGCGGGAAGCCCTTCCCCCCGCCCACCCCGAAAACCGAGACGGGCCCATTGACGTCACTTTGACGCCAGAGCGACGCGCGACCAAGCGCGAAGCTGAATGAGAAGGGAGAGAGAGACATCCAGCCGTTGCCAAGAGACGCGCTGCTCTGACGCGCGCCCAGATGGACCCGTCGCCCTGGAGATTGGGAAGGTGGGGTGACGTTCGCGCCGAGCGAGGGAAAGAAGGAAGGAGGAGGAAGAGAAACAGCCCTCCCCGCTTGGTCCACCACGTGACCGTTTGTTATCTTCGCAGGGGTCGCCCCCTGCCGGGGCCGCAGCGCCTCGGATTAACCCTCCGCACGCCGTAGCCCAGGTTGAAGTGTTTTTAACCCGTTGTGTGCCGAGCCCAGGGCAAAATTCAGTGGAGACTGGTGGCTCCGATTTCCGTGGGGCTGTGAATCCATTCTAGGTTTCAGTCAGAACCAGCCAGGACTCTAAAGGAGCTATCTAAGGGGTTGAATCCATGTTGGGGATAGGGTTCAACACCGTGGATCGCTCATTTACAGTTCTGGCTGGTTCTGACTAAAACCCAGAATGGATTCACAGTCTCCCTGAAATCGGAGCCACCATCCTCCACTGGTAAAATTTCAGCTCATTGGCCATTGGAGCCCCGGCTGGGTTTAACCACCTCCGCGTGCATTATCTTATCCGAGACCTTGATTAACCCCATAGACGCCAGAACCCTGAGTGGGTGTGGATTTAACCTCTTGGCAGATCTCAGCGCAAGACAGGCGGCGTGTCACCCCCATATGCAACAAAACAGGATTATACCATCTTTATGCGCCAGACCCCGGGCAAAGATTAGATCTCGCCACGCTGCAGCCTGCAGGGCTGAGACGAATGACTGTGTAAATCCACGTGTGAATCCAGCCTGGTCTTGGGGACATGGGAAGATTTGATCTCTCTCTCTCTCTCTCTCTCTTTTCTTTTTTTTTTTTTCTTTTTTTTTTTTTTAACCCACCACTGGTTGTGAAATTGGGAGCTGTACCTAGAGTAGACACGGTTTTTCCACACCCGGGTTTTCATGCTAAAGGCCAGACATCCGCAGCGAAAAACTGGTTTGGATCCAAAATTGCATCCCAGACCAGCTCCAGAATCAAAGGCACAACTAGGCGACATAGGCTGGGGTATGATAAACAATTAACCCCTTTTACCGCCATTGAAAAGGTCTAACCTCAATGTTTTGGTTGTTTGTTTTTTTAATGATGTTGTCACCGATTTGGAGCTGGTGGGGAAAATATAACCTTGACATTTTCATAAAGGGGAATTTAAATCTGCTGAAAGGGATGGTGGTGGAGTTAACGAATTGAATCCATACATGGTTTTCTTTTGGTCTGGGGTTTTCCTTGTTTTGAAGATTGTCTTGCTGTGCTGTCTCCCTGGCTCAAGGCAGCCTTATCTAAGAAGGTATTAGAGATGGAAAACAAACCCCTTTGTTTGCTGGGAATTAGCAGCCAATTAACAAAATATCCGAAGTGAAAAATAAGCGCTTCTGCTAAAGTAAAGTGTGGCCACAGTGACCCATGAACAATTTTATTGTATAAAGTAAACAGTCAAAAGTGTTTCGTTGGCAGTATATTTATTTTATGTGCTACATGAACAAATAGTAAATGTGCTAAACCAAATTACCTGGTTTGACCTTGACAATTTGTCCTGGATTCAGTTTGTGGGTCACCTCGCTCCAACTCCTGCAGTGTGTGACATTTAAATTTGCCAAGCTCTTGCTCAGAGGAGTAGTTTAGGAAGTTTGGTGGCATGCCAGGATCCGAAGACCTACTAGTTTAATTTCCTGAGAGCAGAAAAGAATGCAGCTAACCTCCAAATTAGTGAGGAGAATCACCCCAGCATAGGAGAAGCCAGGTTTTTTTAGCCAGCAGCAACTTTCATTGGGGGTAAGATGACTCCTCATTCAGGAACTGTGGTTTGGAAAAGGATTGTATATACATCAGTAATTCACTCAGTTACATGGTTCATGAGCTCCCTTTCTGCAACTCCAATCCAGCTGTACCTTTTTTGTTCCACTGGGTCTTCTTTCTCTTTTTGAATTATCAATGTCCATTTAACACGTTCTGGATATATCTTTCCTTGGAGACAATAAGGAGCGTTGCTTAGGTCTAAAATTTAGTCTGGAATCCTTCTTGCATTCACTTGGCAATCTGTTGGAAATAATTTTAAGATGCATGAGGAAGCATATATAAGATCAGGCTGTACATCAGGGATGGCCCTCTAGATTATGTTGGATTCCAGCTCCCATCAGCCCCAGCCAGCATGGCTAATAGGAATGATGAGAGTTATAGTCCAGCAACATCTGGAGGGCCACAGGTTTCCCACCTCTGCTGTTCATCCTTAAGAATGAGCATATAATTCATCTCTGCCTACCATATAGTACCTAGACAACTCTTTTCTTATGAGCTGAACGTTACAATACATTACAAGGACAGAGTGTAAGTGACAGAAATGAGTTCTTGAGGGTCCTAAACACAGGTTTGCACAATGACCTTGAGCTTCTCCTGTCCTGTGCTGTTTTGTGTGTGTGTTTGTGATGGAGGTCTGTGATGATCTGTTAATGTCTGTACGGTGTTCAGAGAACCTCATGTCAAATACCATGCTAACATTCCTTATTACTAGGAAATGAAACTCACTGTTCTTGTTGAAGCACTTGAAACTAAGCGAAACAGCATGTACAAGTACAGCGGCTGCATGTGGACAATTCCCTAGAAGCCATTAAGGACGAACTGTATTGTGACAGGCTGTGCTTCATTCCCTTAAAACACTGGGAAGACACTGTCCTAGACTCAGCCACACCTGGAAGAAGGCAGAAATTTCTTGTAGTCCTAAAGCAAAGGATTTGTCACCCAGGAATGGATGATATTGTCTAGTTCAGCATAACTGGCAAAGAGATCTATTAATTATGGCACACTACAGATGTGAGAAGTAAGCCAAATTGGAGTCTTATGGCCCTGTGGAGCCCAGTAGAACCCATTCCTATGTTTTTACTGCTCTGGGATCTCATCTTCCTATGCTCCTATCTCTTTTCACCAAATTTCCCTCCTCTTCCCCTCCTTTTTTGAACCAGCTTTTCAGACATTTTAAAAAGCCTTCATCCACTCATGAATTTGGACAATGTTTAGTTCCCAGTTATCCTCCCTCCCGTTTGGCTTCCTCCTTCCTCCCAATCCCTTTTCCTTTGGTGTTATGATTTTTAGATTATAATCCCGTTTTATTATTAAACTGTGCAGGCTGGTTTGAGAGCCTTCTTTTGACTGAAGAGTGGAGTAAAAGTGCTGTCAATAAAATAATATTATTATTATTATTATTATTATCTGCTCTGACATGTCTGTGGGTCATGCTAAGTGAGGGGAGGTAGCTCACATTAGGGTTTGATTGAGACTGGTCAGGTTTCGCCCACATTTCTCCTCGTCAAAACGCTGCCAGGGTTTGCGACGCTATGCTGGGATTTGCCATGCCATGTTTTATATCTCTAATGATTCCCTTGATAAAGCAGTTCCCCACTTTTGTGTCTGACAATTCCAGTTAAATATTAATGTAATGTTTTCAGCCAGTAGGGAGTTAGACATTTTGAGAGTTACAGCTCTTTTAAAAAATAAATAAATATCTTGTAGATCTACTTCACCACTTCTGAAATCAGTGTAGAAATAAGTCAGCATGTCCCCGTCCCCCGTCCCCCAACATTGCAGTTTGCAGAGGATTCTCAGTACATCAGTCCACTCATCTAGTTGCCTTGGTTCAGAGACCTATGTGCACTCTTGTGTGCATCATGCTCCTATACCAGCCTTCCCCAACCTGATGCCCTTCAGATGTATTGGACTACAAATCCCAGCATCCCTCAGTCAGCATTATTGTAGTCCAACACATCTGGAGAGTGCCAAGTTGGGGAAGGTTGTCCTAGACGAACGGGCATCCCCATTCACTTCAATGGAAGGGGCAACATTGTTTGTGCACCCTTCCATTGGTGTCAAAGATTGGCATGGTTGGGCACCTGCCAAAGACCATACCCCACTGACAAGAGCCTCTATGAATTGTTCCTCTTCTTCACGCTGCAACTTGCTTGTTCACCTGGCTCTGGCTTTGGCTGAGACAACGGTCATGGTGAGAAGGAGGAGCAACAGATGCCGTTGCCTATTCACTCACTGGCTCTCTGCCTGTTAAGCAAGCAAGTGGTAGCAATGGTGAGATGGAGGAAGGAGGAGCAAGAGCAGCTAGTGATAATGGCGGTGAGAAGGTAGACTCACTGAGAGAGGGACCGACCCATTGAGGTTCCTCAAAAAGCTGGAGTGCTCAAATATGTTGTATAGGCAAATTAATCTCAGATTGGGAAGGCTTCAGATACTATGATGCAGACAATTTGAAACCTTGAAGAGAGTTTCTTGACTCAAAATAAGTATGGGGTTTTCGGGCAGGTGGATTTTATACAGTGAAATGCAGCTTGAGCCATTCTATGGTCACTACTAGATACCTGCAGCCAAGTAATTGGCTGGTTGGTTTGTAAACAATCTGTGAAATTCAGTTCAGCTACCACCCACTGCTTCTTGGCCCTGCAAGCCCTGTTAGGCAAGCCATGTCACAATGTTGTGATGAAACCCAACTCTGGCAGGATTCTTCCATCAGGGTCTCTGAACTTCAGACTTTGCAGCTCTATACACACTTGGCTCCCTCCCTTGTTTGCCCACTTCCTTTCCCAGCCCAAAGTGCACCATCTATTTAGATCAGGTGTATGATTTACCTTATGGCTACTTTTGCCTTTCCTCATCTCCATAGTCCCATGCAAGCATTCCATGTGTGCGTTGACTGAATGTGCAGCATGGGCAGTAGGGTTGCATCCACTACCTCTGCTCCCCTGACGGTTGCATGCGGTTGGAAGTATGAAAGGGACTTTATTCAAAAATCCAAATTGAGTTAATCTATCAGTAGAGAAAAGGGGAAACAGTGTACAAATACTGCCCCTGGTGCGCAGAGAGACAGACACAAAGAGCTCACCAGGCCCCTGAAACAACCGCCGTCAAGAATCTGAAATGCTAGGTCCCCTCTACAAGGATTCGCTTTTGCGGCTGGTTAGGCGATTATGCACATAATCGCAGAAGCGCATTTATGCCTAATCCCTCTGCACGAGAGGCGGCGAGAGGCGGCGAAGCGCATTAAAGGATGTCCAAAATGAGGTTTACAAATAGTTAATGCGCATAAGCGCATATTCACACAGTCAAAATGCGCTTTAACGGACGGAGCAAAATAAAACTCGCTATTTAACGCGCATTCGATAATGCGCATAATCGGAAAGATAACGCGCCTCTATGCCCCATTTGCGCTCCGCTGGTGTGGAGGTAAATTTTTTAATGAGACTTCAAAGAGCATTAAACCTCTCTTGTAGAGGCAGCCCTAGGCATACTTGTGACTTACTAGACTAAAACTGCAGATCTATACACCAGGGGTGCAGTTCCTCTTTCACCCAAAGGGCCGAATTCCATTTCAGATAAACATTTGGGTGCCACATTCCAATGGTGGGTGTGGCCAAAGGCAATTGGGGAGGGACCAACCCCCCTCCCCAAATAGCAGCATATTTTAGCTTAAAACTCTTGGTACAAGTAACTAACCTTGGGAGAGGTACTTCAGCTTTATAGAATGTGGAAAACTGCACAAAAACTGGGAAGCCACCCAATGATCAATGGTTAGTGGAAAGGAGGCGGGGGTCAAGTGATGGGGGCATGGCCATCTAGGAAACTTCCAAGGACAAGACTGAGACTCCACATGAGCTGGATTTGGCCCCCAGGACTGAGGATCTGCGCCCATGCTACACACACTTACTTGGGCCAGATCTACACTGAGCAGGATATAACACTATGAAAGTGGTTTGAAAACAAAATATGGAATGTGTCATGGGCCCCAACAGTTGTCAGTGCACTTCAATACTGTTATAAAGCAGTACTGTAGATCCTGCCCTGGAAGTAAGCTCGATTGAACAGTCACATGTAGGAGGTCACTGACACTAACCATTTCATTGTTGGTTTTATTTATAAGGGAAGCTTTTCATTTATTGGGCCTGTTCAGATGACACGCTAAGCCCTGGTTCGGCCTCTAACCCTCTTGCAGCAAATGGTTAGTGCATGTGTTGAAACCATTGTTATGGAGCCACCATAGTTTGGAATGGTTCACACAACACACTGGCTGAATTCGGACAACACATTAGTCAATGGTGGGTTGAGTAGCCAACTCCCCACACAACATATTCCTACACAACTGTGGGTGGCTGGGGCTGACGTTGGCTCAATTCGGATGACACATTAATCAACTGAGAGGACTTAACCCACTGACAGTGTGTTAAAAAGGCGGCCTCAATTCGGACGACACACTGCAGCAGGGGATGCAAAGTTAAGTTAACCACCCTGGTGGTTAATAACGTACTCAGTTCTGACTGACAGCCTGGCCACCATTTTCCCCGCTTACCGAACTCCGGCAGTCCTCCAGCAGGTATCCCAGCAAGCAATGCGGCCGAAAACCATGGGCGCCGCCATCTTAGACGATGCAGGACATGCCTCCCAAACCCCATTGGCTGCCGCAGTCAGTGGGCGGAACTCAGCAGCCTCGGGCAAAGAGTCTGCCAGGAGCAACGGCAGCACCAATACAACACCCGCACCCCGCGCCCAGCAGAGCAATCCCAACGTTGGCACTCACGCCCCAGGGAGCCTCCCACCACCCACCCTACATGGGGGACCCGGCAGTCGCCAGGAAGACCCACAGCCCCTAGCCCCCAGCCCCCTCCTAGAGCATCTTTCGCACACACAGGAAAGAAGGTGAGAGTGGGGTGGTTTGGAAAACTTTATTCAGCAGGGAAGGCAAACATGGGCAAGATGGCACATGGGCACCAGTATGCCAGGGCTGAGCCCACAGAAAGGACAGGCGCCCCAGGGAAGGGAGGAGGAGGCGGCTGGAAGGCACAGCAGTGAAGAGGGGACAGCCAAGGCCATACCCCCAGGGGGCCAAGCACGGAACGTGCCAAGGGAAGGATGTGGAGAGGGGCGGCATGCCAGGGAGAGATGCCAGTCCACAGATGGAACCCCGCAGCTGACGCTCACGCGGGGTCGGGGTAGCGCTGCCAGATCCAGGCACTGATGCTCTGACACACCCGGGAAGCCTCTGCACGGGCGCGACGCTCTCCAACGGGGTTCTCTGGCCCCAGCAAAGGCTCGATGTCACACCCATCCACAGCGATGGCGTCGGCGTCCTCGCCCTCCCGAGGGAGGTCGGGGTGCTCGGCCAGTAACACATCCCCACGGGACTCGCAGATGTTGTGCAGGATGCAGCAGCACACCATCACGTCCGGAATCATGTTGGCCTGCAAGTCCAACAAGTTGAACAGGGAGTGCCAGCGCTCCTTCAGATGCCCAAAGGCACGCTCCACGGGCAGGCGGGCACAACAATGGTAGTGGTTGTATTTACGCTGCACGTTGGTGCGCGGGTAGCGGTACGGGGCCATCAGTCATGGCTGCAGGGCGAACGCCTGGTCGGCTAGGAGGAGTGGACCCACTGCGTGCCCGCACACAGAAGCGGGGCCAGACTTCAGGAAGCGCCCCGATGTCAGCTTGGCAGCCAGGGGGGAGTTCCAGAAGACAGCTGTGTCGTGGCTACGCCCAGACACGCCCGCATACACGTCCAGGAAGCGGCCCTTGGCATCCACAACCGCCTGCAGACCATGCTGTAGAAATGCTTACGGTTGTAGTACTCCTCGCCATGGGTGGGCGAGGCCAGAATGTGCACATGGGTCGAGTCCATTGCCCCCACCACCCGTGGGAAGCCCAGGGCACGGAAGCTACGCATGTTCTCCTTCTCGTCCCCCACCCGGATGACGTCGGCCAGGTACAGCTCGTTCAGCACGCTCACCATCTCACGGAAGATCTCGCATGCGGTAGACACGCCCACTCCGAAGATGGTTGACAGGGGCAAGTAGCCCACATTGAACGCTAGCTTGTACAGCGTCAGGCCGAGGCGACGGGACACTGGAATACATCTGCGCATATTTGTACACTCCCGCTGTAGGACAGGTGTCACCTCGGCCACCAACACCTCAAACGTTGCACGAGACATGCGGAAGCTCCCACGGAAGCGCTCATCGTCCCAGTCCTCCACGTCCTGCATCTCATTCCACACGGCGTCTGTCTGGGGAAGCACCCAGCGGCGGACGCTCTCACGCTCGGCAAGAAGCTCGGCCGATGTCAAGGGGGTAGGGCTCCTTCGGCCACGCCTTCGGCCAACTTCTCTGCAAGCAACGTGGAGGCCGCACGGGGATGCACCAGTGGCAGGATGGTGGCCTGGAGACAAGGCACAACCTCCCTCGCTCTGAGCGGCCAGCGGAAGGTCACCGTCCCGAACACTGGCTTCGCGGGCATGGCTCCAGGAGGGTAGGTGCGGGGTCCTCTACCTGCATGTCCACACAGATGAGCCTTAGGAAGGCCGTGGGGCTGCTGCTGCTGGAGGAGGCTGGCGTGGGGGAGATGCTCCTTGAGGTGGTGGCTGTCCTGGGCGGCACAGGTGACGGCCTCGCAAGCACCGATGGACTTTGGGATGCTGCGGGCCGGCTCGTCGGTCTCGCCTTGGCCAGACATGCTTCAGCTGCTGCCCTCGCAACTTTCTTGGCAGGGGGTGCGGAAGATGGTTTCGGGGCTCTCTTAGCAGGGGGTGTGGAAGATGGTTTCGGGGCTGCCTTGGCAGGAGGAGCGGATGATGCTTTCGGGGCTGCCTTGGCAGGAGGAGTGGGGGATGCTTTCGGGGCTCTCTTAGCGGGGGGTGCAGATGATGCTTTCGGGGCTGCCTTGGCAGGAGGAGCGGGGGATGCTTTCGGGGCTGCCTTGGCGGGGGGTGTTGGCCGTGGGTCGGCCGGCCTTGCTGGAGGCTCCTGTTTCTGTGCGGTGGGGCCCTCTTCCCGTTGTGTCCCTTGTCCAGCCGTGCTCGTTGACATGTGCGCGGAGGCTCATTGGTGGCGACCCCGCTGCCCGCCGTGTGCCCCGGGACGACGTCGTGACGCTCCAACAGCAGGCGTGACAGTTCATCGTAGTAGGGCATGGGGCATGGCTGGGCACCAGTTCTTTTATTGTGAGTGACGACCTCCTTGAACTTCCTCTTGAGTCTGTGGAGTTTGTCCTTGCATTGCTTTCCATCATGGTCGTATCCCCGTTCCTGCATTTTCTCGGCTAGCCAGGGGTAGAGCTTATCGTGCCTGGCAGTGTCCATGATACTCCTGGCTTCCGGGCTCCCCCAGAGCTCTATGAAGTGGCCGATCTCCTCCTCGGACCAGCGCAGCACTCTGCGTCTTTCCTGGGGGTCCTGGCTGCTCCCCTCTTCAGGGGATTGTAAACCAGTGTCCTCGGCCAGATCGTCCCTTGGCCCCACTCCCTCTGGCTCCATGTTGCCAATGGGTGTGTGGTTCGGTGGTGAGGGTGGTCTGTGCCTTGGGCTGCCTTTCCCAGTCCCATGTGGATGTGTGTGAGTGGGTGCTGGTGGGCTCTAGAGCTTGCTGTGAATGTGTCCTGTGCGTAGGTGTCGTTGTCTTTGGTGGCCGGGGCCTCTTCGTGTCCTTGGGATTGTTGTGCATGCCTTCGTTGGTTTTCCACAACATCCGCAGGTGGCTGGCTGTCGCCCATGGGCACCAATTGCCTAGGCATTTCTAGCGTCTTGGGGACAGGCTTCGCCTACGCTCACTGTCCAGCCGTGTTGGGCGAATGGGGGGGGGGAGCTATCTGGACGCTGCTTCCCCTGCTCTCGTCCTTCTGGGTGATGCGAGGGTGGGGGTGGCGTTGCGGTGGGGGTCTACTCTGGATGGGGTGTCGTTCTCCCTGTTGGGGTGGGGGGCCCTACCCCTTGTTCCTGGGCGCCTGGGGTTGTTGCTCGTTCTGTCTCCCCCTCCCCCCCTTTGCCATGGCTCCGTCCTGGTGCACTTCCCTGTCCGTTTGGGTGGCTGACTGGGCACCCTGCGTGAGTGCTTGCAGGAGCTGGCTCCTTTTAAAGCTCCGTGCCGGCTGCCTGGTGGGGGAAGCGGGCATCCTGGTTGCTATGGCGGCGAGACCAGCACTCCATTTCATCCATGCCTGAGCTTCCGTCCGCTTTCTGCTGCTCTTGCCGCTCTCTTCTATGGTCTTTTGAGTTAACGTACTCACCTCGGTTGTTTAACCCACGCACCTCAGGTGGCTGAATTCGGACAACACGTTAGTCAATTGACTAACTTTTAAACAACTCGCGAGTTGTTTAACTCCTTTGTTTAAAACTGCAACTTAAACAACCGTGGTTTGGTTAACCGTTGTGTGGCTGACTTCGGACGACACGTTAGGTTAACCCACTGACGGTTGTTTAACGTGTCGTCCAAATTGAGCCGTTGAGTGGACTAATAGTCAACCCAGCATTTGACTGACACAGCCCTCGCCCCTCTCCCCACCCTCCCTCCTTCCTCAGTCCTCCCAGTTCTATCCCAGCAGCCTCTGCAAGTTGCACCAGTTGTAGCAGAGTGGTAGCCGCCACTTTGGTCGCTCTTGCTGACTACCTCTATGGGCTTGTGTTTTAACCCACTCACCACTCACCACACACCATTAACCCACTCACCCCTCCACACAACACTTTAAACAACTGGCTTCAAGCTAAACAACTTGCAAGCCAGTTATTTCTCTCAGTTGCTTATTTGGGCGGAATAGCATACCATCGGTAGTTTGTGAGCGGCGTGTTACCCTCCACACAACACAATAAGCAACACAACTGTCGATTGTTTCCCCTCCCCCCTCAGTTGCTTACTGTGTTGTCCGAATTCAGCCAGTAAGTCATAGTTCACAAGACATGCTTAACCATAATGTTTAGCTCAAAATGTTTAACCACCCTGGCTTAGAGTGTCACCTGAACAGGTTCTTTCAAAACAATTGCAGAACCAAACCTATTTAGCTATCCAAACATTTGTAACAAAATCATAAGCTTTTTGTTGTTGTTACTTTTGAAATAAATCAACATTTAAAACACAAAATTGAACATTAAATTGGGGGCTATGTGGTCCTTGTTTTGCAAATGTCCATGCAGGGTAAGCAATCCTTCAGATGCTTTGGACCAACCCTGGTGATGGGCACCAGGTTGCCTACCTCTATGGAACCTTCTCAAGGCTCCTTTTTGTCAAGGTTCTACTTGAAAACCTATAATTATAATGGTATAATTCATATAATAATATGACTTATAATTTATGCACAATCATTCCTAGTGTGCTATGCAGTTTTTAGAAATAATTATTCAGGATTTGGTTTTTGTCAAAAAGATACCAATTATTTTAATTTATATGTTATGATGCAAATCTTTTTCACTGCCAAATTCTACTGCCCAGATCTTACTGCCAAAGAGGTTATTACTGAATGGTTAATGACTTTTCTGGTACTTATTTATAGGTCCTCCTCTTGCTCCTCCTCCTCTACTCATAAATATGTTTCTACCTCTGCCTCTGCCTCTGTTTCTTCCTCGCCTTCTCTCTATAGCCAGGGTGGCTATGTGTCCTAATCTATAGTCCTCCATTTCAGGTGTGAGTACCTGGTAGATCTAGATCTAAAGGTCCATCTCCAGGTGATTTGCAGTAGATGGACAAGGATTTTTGACTCTCAATTGTTTTAACAATAATTTTAGCCACAAAATTGACTTCCTTCCACCCTAAATTATACTATTGAAATGAAGAAAGCTGATCATCACTAGAAATGGTTTTTTGTGTGTAAGGTCTGTGAGCACTGCTCAGTTTTAGCACTCAGAACAATTCCTGGACTTTGAATTCTTTAATTCTTGCTAGTTGCCTAAAGGCCACAACAGAAGGGCCCAAGCAGGCCTCCTAAGGAAGGGAGCTCCCCATTCTAGCTCCATGTTAGCCACCTCATTAGCGTTGATGCTACCCAACTTCTCTTCACCCTCAGGATGCTTCCAGATGAGGCGTTTATTGTGCAATCACCCTGACTTATTCACGGAATTTTACAAATGGAAGATTGTCCTCTATTTGTAACCCTCCCATGTTTTCCCTCAGCTTCCTCTTTCTCTTTTTCTTAAATCTGTTAAGAAAGGAAGATGGAATGACTGCTGCACAATATCTTTTCACTAGTACTGCTAGGAGTTCTCTGTCTGGAAGCACCCTCAGAGACTGCATTGGTGGTGAGGCAACCAAGATCTGAAGTGGGGCTTTGGGGCACTTGGCTTCACTACGGTTGCTGCCTACGAATGATATCATTCATAGACAGCAATGATATCATTTGCATGCACCTTGATTTTGCCTATCTTGGCAGCCATATTGTTATCCAGTTGGCACCAGATTCTGTCTCAGAAGCATAGATCAGGGAAAGAGGCCTTTCACTAAAGCAAGACCTTTTGTGGCTGCCAATGGAGGCTGGCGGCTTGGATGTCAGTGGGGTAGTGAATCCACTCCAAGTTTCAGTCAGAACCAGTCAGAACTCTATAGGAGCTATGCAAGGTGCATTATTCATCGTTTCTCATGGCTGCTAGGCTGACCATATGAAAAGGAGGACTGGGCTCCTGTATCTTTAACAGTTGTAAAGAAAAGGGAATTTCAGCCAGTGTCATTTGTATGCAATTAGTCCCTGGTGAAATTCCCTCTCCATCACAACAGTTAAAGTTGCAGGCACTATACCAGAGTGACCATATACAAAAGAAGGCAGGGCCTCTGCAACTTTAACTGTTGTGATGAAGAGGGAATTTCACCAGGGACTAATTGCATACAAATGACACTGGCTGAAATTCCCTTTTCTCTACAAATGTTAAAGTTACATGAGCCCTGTCCTCCCTTTCATATGGTCAGCCTAATGGCTGCAAAAGAAGGAGAGGAAGGATGGTAGTGCCTACTTCTTTGGTTCAGCTGAGAGGCCAGCCGCCATTTTCCTTTTTTTTCTCCTCTCCCTTAACTGACATCTGTTAGCCACTATTCCACCTGTCTACAACAGAGGGAGGGTTGGAATAGCAGGGTCCACTCCATTGGCTCATCTGATAAATCAAGCCCTTCATCTCCCTGAAGTGTTTCTATTCAAACTGGTTATTATGATGGCAAGTATGTAACTTCACGAATTGATGCCTGAGCTTGTTTGTTTGCATCTTCCATCCCATCCCATCCCAATTATATGTGTGTGTTATGTTTATTAGGTTCCTCAGTTGTAAACCTGTAGAGACTGTTTTTTGCTTTAAAATGCTTTAAAAAATGTAAGTGCTTTAATAAAGGAAGAGGCGGAGAAGGAGAAGGAGAAGACGATATTTCACAAGGGGTGGCTCAGGCTTCACCCAATCATGAAATGACAACCTTTGTGTTGAAAATCAAAGCTAGAGAAATGCACTAGTTTTAATCCCAACCAAACTAATACCATTCACTTCCCTCAGAGAAGCTGGACTGCAATCTGCTTCCTGAGCAACTGAACTATCTGAGCCATTGCACCAGCTTAAGCTATCACTGTCAGAGGATTTACTGCCACAAGCAAAACACAATATGGCTCAATTCGGACGACACGATAGTCAATGGTGGGGTAATAATCATCTTTACAGTTGTTCAACTAGGGGGTACTCCCCACACAACATGGTAATAAATAATCAACTGTGGTGTGGATTAGGATCAGCGCTGAGTTGAACATGGCAGCATTCGGATGACACAATAGTCAAAACAACTGACGATTGTTTCCCCCACACCAGTTGTTTATTGTGTCATCCGAATTGAGCCTATAAGTTGTTTTTAAGACAAGCTGCTTTTCTTTTCATTTCATTTATTATATTTCTATATCGCCCCATAGTTGAAGCTCTCTGGGCAGCTCACAAAATTAAAAACCGTTAAAATACATTACAAAAAGTTTTTGTGTAAAAACATAGATAATATATACACAGACAACATATATCTAAAATCATTTCCCCATCTAATGTTGTATAACTGTACAGCTGTACAAACACATACACCTTTGTATTGGACTTAAATAACTAAGCATCTTCATTAAGCATTACCTCAGAGAGAGGTGATTGACATTCTGCTTATTTAAATGTTTGCCATCAGTTCTTGTTGAAAATAGCAAGTACAATACATTTCTCTGCCCCCCCCCATCATCCAAAATCTTCATTGATATTCAACTCTCCATGATTACAGGCACCATGGTTTATTATTGTAGGATTGCTCAATGACTCCTAACATACACTGCTCTTTTTATTATTATTTTCCTCAGAGTTTGTTTAGAAAATGAAATGACTGAACCAAATTTAGGGCCAGTGTTTAATGATGCACTTACTAGAACTGACAAGGAGGGCCAAAGACATTGGCTCAGTTTGGACAACATATTAAGCAACGGAGGGGTAAATAACGTATTGACCATGCGTTAGGCAGGAGGAGCTCCACAGACGACATGCTGCAGCCAGCACTGCTCGGAACCGGCAAACACCCCAGCTGCTAGGAACTTGTGGTGGCCATTTTGGTTGCAGCCTCTCCTCCATGTGTCCCCCAGCTGTATCCCAGCATGCACCATGAGTTCTGCTGGCTGCATAGAGTGGCCGGGTTTTTTTGGCTGCTCTAGGCAGCAGAACTCTATTCCGAAACGGAATAGTCCACGGGGAGGGGGGGGCAGAATTCGGACGACACTTTAAACAACGGGGCTTCGGGCTAAACAACATGCAAGCCCATTGTTTCACTCCATTGTTTAAAGTGCCTGATTAATGTACCGTCAGTTGTGTGTGCATTGTGTGTTGCCCTCCAGACGACACAATAAGCAACACAACTGACGATTGTTCCCCCCCCCCTCCGTTGCCTAATGTGTCGTCCAAACTGAGCCATTGTCTCCAGAGACAAATTTAGAGCTCAAGGGTTAGGATATTTGAACAGATGTCTAAATGTACTGTCCTGGGACTCTTCATTCATGTTTCAACCTTTTGCAGCAGGAAGGTGGTAAGATAGCACTGGGAACTTGCTTTGTGTACAAATTTGTCTAAGGCCAGATCTACACCAAGTAGGAAATGACACTTTGAAAATGTTTTGAAAACTGTATATGTAGTGTGTCCTGGCCCCCAACAGTTGTCACTACTGTTATAAACCATTTTAAAGCAGTAGTGTAGATCCTGCCTGAGATACTAAATACATGCAAAGGAGAAAGAAGAGGAGGTTCACTGGCAGGAAGGGAATAAAAGAAGAAATTAGGAGGAGATGGACGTACCTTGATATTTGTAGGCAAGACAATGTGAAATGAAACAGTGCAATAACTACAAGGATTTCAGTCAAGGTAATTTGTTTGAAAAACTTTGATAAAATCAAAGGTGAAAGGTACAAAATGACTGGCAAAATGGTCTCCTATCATGTATATGACTTCAGAGCCCTGAGACATTATTAAATCTCCATGCGTCGGATCTCCATCCAAAAGAGGAAATGCATTTATGCCCAACAAGTTCATAACTATGGGGAAGCAACAGAAGCCCTATTCAGGCATTCAAAATGGTTAAAATGAACTTGTGAGGAGAAGGAGCACTCCAGCCACCCTCTCCCTTGTTCTGTTTGTCATCCTCAACATGTGGGGGGCTACAGTTTGAAGAGGAGAACCATGTGGGTTCTCAACATGAACCAGAATGTGGATTTTTCACAGGGCAAGGCTGAGCACTCCTAATCCTTCTGCATTTATTTTAACACTTTTTTGAATGCCTGAATGGGACTTGTTTCAATTGGCATGATTAGAGCAATTGTACATGATGAAGAAAATGCATTCATACCAACAGAACCTTCTTGAACCTAAAATATTGTACAGAATATGCAGTCCCTTGAGTACTGATGTGTATGTTTGTTTGTTTTCTTTTGAATTCTACCAAATAGTTCAGGAGAATTTTTTAAAAAAACTTTAATTTCAACAGACCTTCACAACATATGTCTACATCAATCTTACAGAGAAGCAATGGGAATTGTTCTGTAGTCAATAGGTAAGTATGCTACCATATACAAGCAGAAGCATCTTGTTTACCACCACGGCCACTTGAAAATCCAGGCGTAGCCATGAGTCCAGGTGGAGTATCCCAATACTGTGAATCACACTTGAGTGTGATTGGCACTCATTTCAAATGTTTATATGGTATTGGTTGCACACATTCTTAATTCCACACCAGATATTGAGATCTTGTAGTTCTTTAATGCTTATTTGTACCTTCTCAAGTCTTGTTTCTATTTTCACTTTAGCACACGTTACTGGCAAAATGCAAGTGGTTTAAGGAGTGCTATTGAAGTTCAGCATCATCCAAGAAACTGATTAAGGCTATGAATCCAAGTACAATTCCATGGAAGTAGCCACAAGCAAACATTTGCACAACTGTAGTGTGAAACTTCTATTCCATTCCAAAAGTGACCCCATGAATTCTGAAAGTCTTGCATCCCGCTGGCATGAGCCTTTTGTTTGATGGTGTCTTTCATTGTTTATAAAAGAGTTGCTGACAATGCATGTCATCAACTAATGCCAACATGTAACTCCCTGGTTCTCCAAAGCATCTGCAATTGGACCACCTACATACTGACAAAAACCCAACTCATATGAGTTAACAATTTATATAGTGGTAAGTTCTTTGACACATTTGAAACGTTTTGGTGGTTTGTCGGGAAAGGTTTTTAAATTAGTGTAAGCTTAGCTTTCATCCCTTTGGTAAGAGAAATTCAAGTCTTTAAGTGTTTTATTGAAAACAATGCATTATGTCCTACCTCCTTCACTTCTTTTGGAGTTTGAATGAGAAGGACTACAGGAGAATCAATTACATTCTCCTGTGTGGTCTCTGGAAAGCATTTTGGGACAACAATGCCATGGTTTCAATGAACTTTTATTCTGCAAAATGGTATTTCTAGAAAGTTGAACAAGAATCACAGCCTTTAATAACAAACTCAACTGCATAGGAAGAGCCCTGATGGAATACACCAAAGGCTTATCTCATCCAGCATCACATTCACTTTGCATGAAATGGAAACTTGTGCAAATCAAGTAGTGTTCAAACAGGAGATTTGTACAAATATTCCCATATTTGCGCAACTTTTCCCCAAATGTGTGTAAATTTCTTTCAAAGTCTAAAATGGGGCTGATTTAGTCTACTGAGTAAATATGTACAAATTATGAAATCTGCACAAATCAAACTGAGAATTGGGAAGGAGCCAAACATGAACACATTTGATAATTTGCAAATATTTTCAGCAGGCTCATGCTCACCTTCAGGGTTCTGAAAAGCTTGCACATTGGTAAGGAAAAATGAAATTTTCATACACCTAGTCAGCATACCTGAGGTGTTCTGTCAGGGTTTCTTTTGTGCCAATGGTATATCTCAAGTTTCACTGGCGGGTGGAACTTGAGGTACATGGTTTCCACTAAATCCACCTTCCCTCAGCTGGCATTACGAATATATGATTAAACATTTCCCCTCAGGTTTCCTACACTTTTAGCCTTTACAACGCTTTTTGAACTCTTGATTGCCCTAATCTGAACAGTTTTGTTGTACAATCTAGGCAGCCAGATATTGAAAAACAGCTGTTGGTATTTTTCATACTTTCATAAAACTCAATACTGGCATTTATGCCTCAACAGGTTTTTTTTTTTACTACGTATCCTAAACTCTTGCCATCCTTACCATTTTCAGTGTTTGCAAACAGTACTGTTCAACCTACCCTGTGATATTGTTCCCGTATTAAAATGACACCTCAACAGTTATCCTGAAGAAAATGTGTGATATAAACTTACTAAGAAACTTAAGACGGAATAGGATTATGCAAGCATTCAAGTTTTACAGAACTCCTTTGGGACTGAACAGAACCCCCAAGTCTACTGAACTACACACATGATGAAACAGTATATTTTCCCACTGCATTTACTGTCATGAGGGAAATGTGACGACGAAAGCTATCCAGTGTTGTGTTATGGTCTCTGTGGTCCTTTAAGCAGCCAATTGGGGCCTGATTCAACTCTTTGATGTCAGTAACAAGGTGTCAACTAATTTGGGCAGTGGTTAGATCAAGTTCTTAAGGCCCTTGTGGTGGTGATTCTGCTGATGTAGTCTGCCTGCACTCTAGAGGAAGACTGCTACATCATTGTACATATTTAATATCTTTATAAGCCATGAAAATACTAGGCTAGGTGTATAATGGGTTACTTTCTTCCTAGTCCCATAAGTATTTATCTATATACTTTAAACATTTTTTCTTTAAATTATACAAATTTATAGCATAATAACAAAAATGGACCCAATGGGATCCCTCCATATTTACTTTTCTGTTGTGTTGTTATAGCAGGGCATTAAAAAGAAGTACACAAAGCACTGCTGTATACTGAGTACTAAATCCGTTAATGAAATATTTCTTTACCACAATTCTTGTTCACAAAAAGGAAAACAGAACTAATAAATGACAACTTACAGTTAGTTGCAGGATGCTGCATTCTGCAGCGAAAGCTAGATATCCAAATATCATAAAATGAGGAGTAAAAAATTGTTACATGAATGACACAAACAGGTCTCCTTCCACTGGGGTCGATAGGTTAGGTACATTTATTGCTTCCAGTGTGGCGATTTGCTAGAGTGGGCTCAATTGTGTAAAGGAGATTGAACGATATGGCGTTACAGAACAAGAAAGAATTGTTGCAACACACATTACTGATTTTCCCTGGCAAAATGTGTTCCATTCATTTCTTGCCCTTCTCTGCTTCCCTATAATTGTTACTCTCTCTGATGCATCATAAACTGTCCTCTCCAACATCAGATGCATTGTTGTAATCCCTGCCCGCCCCCGTCCTCTCTGTTGGGAAAATTCTAATCCCCTCCTTGCATTATGTGGGAACTACATCACTGACATTTTCAACTGGTACCCACTGAAAATAAAAAAGCAGGAAGAGAGAGAAAATAAAGAGTGGGACTCTATAAAATCTACCAGAGTAACAGTCACAGTCACTATATATATATATATATATATATCAAATCATTACCACTGTTTAAAGGTCAAATTTATTTCACACATTCTGGTGTTGCTTTCTCCATTCACAAATTCTTTGCGGATTAACTATATCCGTAGGACACGAGGAGCACAACAGAACTTATGAATGGTGTTGAATCATCTCTCAATGTGTATTATCAACATGCAATCTACGAATGTAGGAAGAGGATATAGACTTTAAAACACTATGTGTCTACAGTGCTTTTCTGATAGTGTTCCAATCCTCTGCAATTAGTTCACACAACAATTCTGCAGTGTCCAGATTGCCCAAACACATGGTGAGTAGCTCGACAATCTAAACCATTCATCACATGCAAAACCAGGGTTAGGCCTGCTATGCAGCAGAGTGAAACAATCTGTTTGCGGTGGCACCATAAGGACATGGGTGTTGGATAAAAGCAGGAATTGAGTGTTGGTCCTAGTGGGGCAGGAACACAACAGGCAGCAAAAATACTTTGAATGGTGCAAAACAAAACCCATGATTTTGCATCCCGGCTGCAAACTTTCCTGACTTGGGAGAAGCATCATGGGTCAATCAGTGTTTTCAATCAATGTTATCGATGATACATACTGCATATGTCAGGGGTGCCCAACCTTTCTGGACCTTAGGAACATTTTGGGAATTTGAGGAACTGCTTTTGGCACCATCACAAAATGACTCCCATGGTACCTGACTATTCAGAAGATGGGGAAAGAAACAGCAAGGCTAGAGGCCGGGAGGGAGGGGGAAAGCAAGGCAAATGGGCAGAGGGAAGAGAAAGAGACTAATGGGGAGAAACAGCAAGATAAAAAGGTTGGGGAAAGAAACAGTGAGGTTGGAGGCTGAGAGAGAAAGAGCAAAATAAAGAGCTGAGTGGGAGAGAAGGAGCAAGGCTAGGGGTAGGAAGAGAAAGAAAAAGGGCTAGGGATGGGTAAGGGAGAAAATGAGGAAAGGGAATGGGTGGAGAGAAATAGCATGGCTAGAAGCTGGGAGTGGAGAGAAAGAGAGAGAGAATAAAGGGAAAAAGTCTGTGTGGACAGGAGTGAGGCCAGGAACTCTTTCCTTCTCTTCCTGGCTGCTGAACAGCTAATCAGTGGCAGGTAGGAAAGAGATCCTGGTGCCCTGACATTTTTAAGTTCTGCATTAAAAATAATTTTTGAAGGGGTCAGGGACTTGAGATCTTCACAGGCATCATTTGAGTTCCAACAGGTGCCACAGCACCCACAGGCACCACACTGGGGACCACTGGCATATGTGGCGTGATCTGGACCAAATTATTTTTTTATACAAGTGCCCATATCAGTTGCAGGACAATCTGTAAATGTCTCTTAACTTGAGTTACACTTGTGAAGGAGTTGTTATATAATTGTGTTTATCATTCCAGTGTGAGAGAAAATGATTCTGGATTTCAATAGTTTTGTCATTGTGGGGTGTGTTTTCCCCAGGATCCCTGTTGGCTGCATTGCTGCCACAGGTGGCAGAGAAGGAGGGAGAGACCTCCAATTGGAGGTGAATATAATGTGTTGCTGAAGTTCATATTCCAAACCAGAGAAGTATGAACTTTGGCGTGATTCCCTGGCATGGAAAATGAACCTTGGCAACTGGCAGTAATTAACTGGAAACAAGATCTTGGGATCATAGTGGATAGCTCAGTGAAAATGTCAACTCAGTGCAGGACTAGCCCTAGAGAAACTGCACCCTGGGTGAGGAATGCCTTTCACACACACCCCCATCCCCATAGTCAGTTTTGCAGGGCCACCCAGAGTATTTATGGTGCCTAGTGCAGGTGTGATGTCCATCAAGAATAACATTGTTCAAACCCTTGATCTCTCCATGCCTGCGTTACAGTTTGCATAAGCTAAAGTTCGTACAGCCACATTCTGAGCAGTGGCAGTGTGCTATGCAACACAGCAGAACTACCACAAGTTTTTACTTGTAAATTTTTTTGTTTTGTAGCAGCAATCTTTTGGGAAGCATTCTTTCTTTTAGAATTTCCTTCATTTTTAATCTTTCAAAATAATGAAGAAAAGTTAAAAATAAAAGAGGTATCCAGCTGACCACTTACAGCTTTATTTTGTTATTATTCATATAGTGCTTGTAGTGTTTACAGTATTTCAAGTGGTAAGTGCTCAGTAATGTTGCCTCAAAGTGACGCTTTGTTCCACTGATTTTTACCCAGCGCAAATGACGTCAGAGTGGACACAGAAAAAGAAACATACTTTAAGGTTATTTGAAAGTCATTTTGTAGTTAGTACCCAAACAACCTGTAGAACCTTGAAAGAAAGGTTGCAGATATTTCGTTTTTTGCCGTCCTAGCTCACTGCAGGCAGCACATTCAAAAACTACCACTGAGCTCAGCTTGGCATCCCCTCAGCACCCCAAACAACCTTCCAGCTCACTCACCTATAAGGCCGATCCTGACTCAGTGTGAGGATGGTGGCGATGAAGGGGGGGAAAGCAAAAGTCCATGTTAGGAATCATTAGGAAAGGGATTGAAATTAATATGGCCAGTATGGTAATGTCTATTGTGTAGCCACATCTTCAATATTGTGTACCCTTCTAGTCACTCTATAGAACTGCCTTGCCTAACCTGGTGTCATGCTGGTGGGAATGATGGGAGTTGCAGTCCAACACACTTGGAGGACACGAGATTTGGGAAAGTGCTACATATATGTTATAAAGGATATGGTGGAGCTGAAAAAGACACCCCCAAAGGGCAAATGGTTAACGGATTGGAGCATCAACTGCCCTGACAGGAAAGCCTGAAGAGTTTGGGGCTGGGAAAAGTGAAAATGGAAATATTTTCCCTCTTTCTATTAAAATAGACATCAGGACTACCTAATGAAACTAAATTCAGGATGGACCAAAATAAATAAATAAATGCAAACACCTAGTTAACTTAAGGAATTTACTGCCACAAGTGAGATGATAGATTGCCACAGACTTTGCTGGTTTTAAAATGGGATTAAGGTTGTTATCACATGGGCGGCTTTAAGCACACCCACCTCGACTTTGCTCCACTTCTTCAATGCTGGACTCGCATGACGTCATCCCCGTGCTGCTCTTTCGTCCTTAGGTCACAGTTTTTAGTTTCTGTTTCGATTTATCTCTGAACGGGCAAAGTCCGAAACAGGCAAAGTCCAACAGGCCAAGCTGAGGTATCGCAGCAATACTGACCATGCGTGATTCAAAACGCTAGACTTGAACATGAAACGGAGGGGGAACCTGCAGAAGCAACCCGGGGGGGGGGATAGTAGGTGTGATAAAGCTCTGTAACAAATGCAGGGAGGAAGGGTCTATCAATCAATAAAAGCCAGGGTAGCCTAATTGAACCCTAATGTACTGAGGCAGCATGTCTGTAAATAGTAGTTGTTGGGGGACAACAGCTGGAGAAGGCTATTGCCTTCCTGCCCTCCTTGTGGGTTTCCCAGAAGCCTCTGGTTAGCCAAGGCAGAATACCATACCAGATGGATGTTTGGTCAGACCCAGCAGGGCTCTTTTTATGTACTAAGATACGCTTAATTCAAGATACCATAGGGTGGCCAGCTGTCTTCTTTTACAGAGTACAGTCCTCTATTTGAAAGGCTGTCCAGTATAAAGAACCATCAGAAGAGGGAGCTGGCCCTTGAGGCTGCCCATCAACAGCACCTGGACAGCAAACTGAGCAAAGCACACAGAGACACCTGGTCACAGTCTTCCACATCATGGTGTGATGTACTGCATTTCTATTAAAATTGAAACAATTATTTCTAAGTTTGTATCTATATGCATAATTTAGCATTTGCAAATTTTATGCAAATCTATGTCCTTGTCTGTCTTCTTTTTGGGTGATATGTTTCCTCTTTGTTGGCAGTTTGTAAGTGGCCCCTGAATAGACAGACCACCTCACTGAAATTAGAGCCACCAGCTCACCTCACTGAGACAGGGAACCCTTATTTTGCCTTTATTCAGTCTGAGCCCATGGCGTAAAATGGCCTCAATCAAAATCCATGAAATATAGCTTTAAAAAGTATTTGGGATTTCCATATTTAAAATGGTCTCCTTCTTGGTCTCTCTAAGCTGAATCCTCAAGCCTTCACAGCTGCTACTTCTGCTGTGCCATTCATTAGGGCCAGAACTGAGATAATTGATGAATTCCTGCTCCAGAAATAATTGTGGCCTGTCCAATTAAAATCCCCCTTTTCCATTAGCAATGCCAGTTTGCCTGTCTTTCACAGCTTTTAGATATTTACAGCACACCACATTTCAAATACAGAGCAGAATTTGGTCTGTAATTTGAAGTACAGCTTAGATCGAAACACTTGTGCCAAAGGCCGTTCTAAAAGAAAGTTGTTCAGCATGTGATGCAGTGGAGACTGGTGGCTCCGATGTCAGTGAGGCAGTGAATTCACTCTGGGTTTCAGTCAGAACCAATCAGAATTCTAAAGGAGCTATCCAAGGTACAGAGTTCTGACTGAAATCCGGATCAGATTCACCACCCCACTGACATTGAAGCCACCAGGCTCTACTGGTGTGACGAGATGCAAATTACCTTCAAAATCAATCTAGTCTCCTTTAACTACCTAGGCTGACATGCAGGGAACCCAAGTTTGCATCCCTATTCAGCTGTGATCCTCACTGGACAGCATCTGGGCAGCTAACTTACAAGCTGACCTACTTCGGAGAATGAATGTGAGAAGGTAATGTTTGTAAAGCACTTTCTACGCTGAAAGGTGCTATAGAAGTGATTAATCATGCCCACTACTGCTGTGCATCACTCGGAAGAATTTGTCCTGTAAGCGCCTTTCTGCAATACACCTGCTCTCTATTTGTGGTTTGCGCTACTTAGATTGATGGGAAAGAGAGGCTAGTGAATGATTTTTTAACAGGGTACTTACTTGAAATGCAGGGGGATACAGAAGCTCTGTATTGTTAGGGCCTTAAAGTAAGGAGATGAACTTTTTCTCGAGGCTGATCACTAAAGATGCTTCTTCAGTGGGCACTGATGGCTAGAAGATGTTTGCTTAGATGAGGATTGAGTGCTTTCAATGGCTAGCGGCAACTAGCTACTGATCTCATCCCATTGTTTCAAACATAGACTGGAAGAAAGACTTGGACAACTGGGGTATAGAGAACTCTGAATTTTGGGGGTGTTATCAGAGTCTACTGTTTGATTCTGGGGGAATTATATTGTTTTAAATTAAAGACTAGCACTGTCTCTCATGGTGTCTGCCTGCTCTCTCATTCTCAACTTGTTGTAATAAATAGATATTACAAAATGCCATATACCTCCAGTACTCTGTCCTCACAAGGGAACTGACTCATTAAAAACTGTCCCTGGAACTTCTTGATACTTGGAGAAGTGGCGAGCACTTAACAGCATAATCCTCTCAAGCATTTTGACCTCTCTTGTTCTGCACTGGGAATTCACAAAATGCTGAAGCAGGAATTCTAATAATCTCAAGAACCCTGAATGACATAACCTTTATGGTCAAATATGACATGCCATAAAAATGAAATAAACAACTGTTTAGCAGTTTAGAGAATGCCATTGTTTTTAAACACAGGAGATAAATATCAATTTTTACCTCCCAAAAAGGGACATTGTTAACCGGCATCCCACCTATGAGATTCCATGTTATCAGAGCTTCAGAGATAGTACCGTATAAGTGCACAGATCTGTCTTGAGCCACCCATCAAGTACAATCACTGCATCTTTGCTCCTGGCCCTCAGATAAACATGTGATGCTGATAACATTGGTCAGCAGCACCTTGATTCCAAAGCTTTTTTGAACAGGTCTAGGTAAAGAGTCTAAGTTACCCTAGTAGTGGATGCAATGAGACTGGCAAGCTGGACTGCCCACCCACCGGGTAAGATTTTCTGCTCAGTGAATAACACTGAGTTTCAATTTAATTGATTTCATGCAAAAGCCAAAATGTATTTGCACCATGGAGAGGCTTTTATTTTATTTTTAATTGCTATGAAACAAGAGTTGCCTTTTCATTCATCCTTCAGAAACATATGCTGGGAAAATGTCTTGGATCAGCTAAGCGTGACATTATAGCAAATTTCAGAGCCACTTCAGCAAAACACACACACACAAACACACACACACATATGGGAATCCCATGGATATGTATCTTTAAAAAATGAATTCTGTGAGAAGCCTTACAAAAGCCATGCTTAAATTACAGCAGCAGTAGAAAGAGAGAAGATCTGACCACCTCCTATCCTCATCATTTGATCTTGCAATGATTGTTAAAGGCCCTAAATTCTATACTTAAACAAACAACGTAGCAAAAATACAAACTATTTTAGACATGGGTAAGCAGGGTATGACCATACCCATCAATTTTGTGTGTAATAGCTGCCTTTTCCCCCATTATATGCAGCACACTATCCATGTCTCATATCCTGTTTTTCCTTTGCTTTCTCCACAATGTGAATTACAACTGTGAGCCCTTTGGTTAATTTACCTATTTATCTGTTATAATATATGATATTGTGACCTGTCCTTAGTCCCCAGGAGAAGGCAGACCACAAATCAGAATAAACAAATGAACATCTTTGGTGTCATCCTGCCTTTCCTTCTTTTCTTTCAGTATCTGATTTTGAACACATCTGCATATTTAATGCCCATTAACAGAAACCTCGTTCCAATGTATTTTCCTTTTCTGTGTTTAACTTAATTGTTGGTAAACTCCTGTTTCCCTAAACTACCCTGTACAGTTGGGGTGGGGGCGGTGCACCATAGACATGGTACAACTAGAAGGTTCATGCTACTCAGATTCAATGTGATCACAATTTCCTATATCAGTAAACAACTGGGCAACTACTCTGTGAACTAGCTACAAGCAATTGAAAAGCATTGTTGGGAGGTCATATGAGAAGGAATTAAAGGAATCTGATCTTATTGTCATACTGTCACAAGATCAATATGGGACAGATAAGGTCATAGTTGGGGGCGAAGGAACTTTGATGTTCACATGTTGTTCACACATTGTTCCTTCACCACATACATCTGAGGTCAGGAGGACAGCTTTTATTTCTTGAAGGGATGGCTTCTGATCAGGCTCAGCTCTTCTCAAATTAACTTTGGTGTCCCAGAACCTAGGCTCATATGCATAGGCAGCACAGGAGGGGGGCAATTTCCACCCCAAAGCAGACAAGCACCTCCCTCACCCACCGACCCACCCACCAACCCCCAATTATTGGACTCCTGCAGTTATTTGAAGGAAATATTCTTTTCACATTAATGGAGGCACAGTCGTGCCTCCATTGTTAAGGGCCGTCAGTAAAAAACACATTCCGCCATGTTAAAGTGATAATTGGGGGGGGGGTCATTCTAACAGCCATAAAATTGAAAATGTTTCATCAACCTTTCTGAAATTTACAGGTGCCAGAAAGAAATGTTTGTTTTACATTACCTGAAAATTTCAAGAAGATTGGTGAAAGATTGAGGGAAGGAGAGCAGTTTAAGTTAGAAAAGGAATACAAACCTGTCTCCCTGCTTTTGTAAAATTTACTTCCGGGTTCCTACTTTTTGTGCTCACAATTTGCATAATTTCTAGAGCCTTATTAAGTAATCCAGTGGTAGGGTCTTCTTCCTCCTTGACTGTAGTTGACGGAAAGCTTTCCTTTTTAAAAAATTCCCTTCGGTTGACTTTTAAGGACTATTTTAACCTCTCATTCAAGTCAATGAGGCGGCCATCTTCCCTCATAACGCGACACACTCTCCCCCCTCCCTCCTGCCTTAGAATGTGGGGTGGGTGAGTGAAATGGCCGCTGCCTCTAGCACAGACCTTTTGAGTGACGAAGAAGAAGAGTTTCTCTTTTCTCTTCTGGAACATGCATTCCTTTGGCTCTGAGAGTATTTTGGGCTATCTTCATAAGGCCAGTTTGCTCTTTTGCTCCCTGGTGAAGCAGGGTGTGGTTCCTCTGGATCCATGGTAACCTGATCTTCAGATCTCTCCTAGGAATAGGTGGTTATACCTTTCTTTCTATCCCCATCCCCACCCCATACACACACAGTGCTCCTTCCCTCTTTTCTAAGAGTTTGGTCCATACTGCTATAAGTTGAAAGCTTCAAACACTTCATTTAATTAGTTTGGGCCGGTGTTAAGTTTTAAGTACAACGTTGAAACCTTTCAAAGTGCTTCTGGGCCTACAATATTGGTTTCGGCCTAGTCACCCTGTTTTTCTAATAAGGTTTAGAAACAGTTGAGGTGTCGTTTATTTTGCATAGTGTACACACATGGATTTTATTTCTAATCCTTGCAGTCTACACTGGCTCCTTCCTTGATGTGTTTTTGGATGCAGACAAACCCTTTTTTGTTCCAGCAGGCCTTTGGCAAATAATCTGGACCTCTGTCTATACCTTTGACTTTTAAATTGTTATGTATTTAAAATGTTTAAAATGCTTTAATATTGAAAAGTATTTAATTATATTTTTAACTTTTGTATATTTAGGCTGACCATATGAAAAGGAGGACAGGGCTCATGTAACTTTAACAGTTGTAGAGAAAAGGGAATTGTACGCAATTAGTCCCTGCTGAAATTCCCTCTTCATCACAACAGTTAAAGTTGCAGGCACTATACTAGAGTGACCATATACAAAAGAAGGCAGGGCCCCTGCAACTTTAACTGTTGTGATGAAGAGGGAATTTCACCAGGAACTAATTGCATACAAATGACACTGGCTGAAATCCTCCTTTTCTCTACAACTGTTAAAGTTACATGAGCCCTGTCCTCCTTTTCATATGGTTTATGGTATATAATATATTCCTATTTATAGGTTTTAGCTGTATATGTTTTAGTTTTGTAAGGCTGCCCTGAGGCCCAGCATTGGGCAAAAGGCAGGATACTACTACTACTACTACTAGTAGTAGTAGTAATGTTTCTGATTTCACTTCTGCATCTGATGTTCTTTTGCATTTACTTTTCTTTATAAACCATTCATATCTTAAGACTTCTTGTGTGGCATGTTTTCATTGGTTTAACAAGTTAAAAGGGGTATTCACTGTTTTCATGCTTATGTTATAAAATCTATTTTCAACAGGCCTAGTAACTTCAAGAGTAACAGAGTTGGGGAAAATCCTCAATCTCTTTGCTATCAGAGGCACTGAGTAAGGGACCCCTGGAGATAATTTAGACTGACCCCAACCACAAAACACTATTCCCCCTTCTGAAGAGATCTGGACCACAGACTACTAAAGACAAACAAAGTAGCAGGCCATAATAACAGTTCTCATGTGGCCATTTGCCTTATGAGGCAGGTGCTCTGCGGGCTACCAAATGGAGGGACAGACAGGCCATAAAGTTGCCTGGCTAGGTCTGCCAGAAATCCAGCCTCAACACTCCTAGAAGGTCCATGTTCTATAGCACCTGCTGTCAGATGAACCTGAGGGAATCCCACCCTCCACCCCTGGGTTTAATTTACTGACTTCCCCTGGCTGGACCTTGCAGGAAACTATAGACACAGACAGAGCAGAGCACACATAGAATGCTGAGACTGGCAAATCTAAAAGCAAGTGTGTTGCTTTTCAAGAACCAAGGAAATTCAATGGGTCTTACTTTTGAGTAAATATCTAGGGATGGAAATGCAGCCTGTGCAAGAACTGAGTAGGGTGACCATATTTGGGAAACCAAAAAAGAGGACACCTAGTGGGGGGCAGGAAAATGGCTTTCTGGGGCCACCTTAAAGTCCCCAATTGGAGCGGAGGAGGGGAAAGCATGTCATTCTCACCCCACCCACCGCTCCAATCAGGCCCTTTTCTATAATGCCTGGGAACGACACGTTTTTCCCTTTTAAGGCCTTGATTGGAGCAGTGGGAGAGAATGACACACCTCCAGAAAGCATGTCATTCCCCCCGCCACGCTAATGATGGCCTTAAAAGAGAAAGTGTGTAATTCCAGGTCATTATAGACTATTGCATAAAATCCCCCCTGACACTGAGGATAGAACGAAAACCAGGAGAAATCTGGGGAAATCATGACAGTTTTTTATTATTTATTATTGCATTTATATCCCACCTTTTTTCCGCCAAGACACCCAAGGCGGCATACATAATCCTCCTCCTCCCCATTTTATCCTCACAATAGCAACCCTGTGAGATGGGTTGGGCTGAGAGTCTGCAACTGGCCCAAAGTCACCCAATGGGTTTTCATGGCTAAGTGGGGAGTAGAACCCAGATCTCCCAGCTCCCAGTCCAACACTTTAGCCACTAGGCCACACCCTAGTGGTCACCCTAGAATTGAGCCATGCCAAGTTGGAAGCAGATCAGTTTGTGCCTTGATTTTTAGGATATTTTTTTAAAAAGTTTGACTTCAATTTTTTTTCTAAAATTCAAGGCATGAACCAATCTGCTTTCAACTTGGCATGGCTAAAGCCTTACTTAAGAGGTACCATGGAGCCAAGTTTCATCTCTTCATCTTTACTTTCTTTTTTTTAATGCACTGCTCAAGGCCCTAGACCCCAAAGAGGAGTATTGGGTTTGAAGTTTTAAAAATTCCTAAAACTCAAGGCATAAACAGATCTGCTTCCAACTTGGCATGGCTCAATCCCTACTTAAGAGCTACCATGCTGTCAAGTTTCATCCCTTTATTTTTAAAAATGATGGAATTGTAAGCATTTTAGTTAATTTAAAAAATTAAATTGAAGTTATAAACATTTCTAAAAATCAAGGGATGAACGGATCTGCTTCCAACTTGGCATGGCTAAATCCCTACTTCAGAGCTACCATGGTGCCAAGTTTCATCTCTTTATCTTTAATTTCATTTTTTAAACTTGTACTGCTCAAGGTCCTGGACCCCAAAGAGATTTCTGTTTGAACTTTAAAACATTCCTAAAAATCAAGGCATGAACGGATCTGCTTCATACTTGGCATAGCTATATCCCTACTTAAGAGCTACCATGATGCCAGGTTTCATCTCTTTATCTTTAAAAATGAGGGAGATGCAAGCATTTTGGTTGATTTATTAATGTTAAAAGTGAGTTCAACACATAACACTAGCTTTGATTTTATATTGGATGTCAAGATGGTATAACATTCTGGCTAATGCCAGCTTGGTTGTCAACTGTATAATATCCAGTCATCCGTTACACAAAGCCATGAAATTCATTAAACAAAAAAACCTATGGTTTACAAAAACAATGTTAAGGCTCTACAGATTCCAACCAAGTACCAAAAAGCAGGGAAATTGGGAGTTAAGGCTCACAAGCCTTAACGCCACATCCTCCCTAAGGAGGCAGTAAGTGCAAGTGAAATTCTCATTCTCCCAAAGCAGATAAACCTTGAGGACAGGGTGGAGAATATGATATGCAGAGGGGACTGTGGGGTTGTGGAAAACTGATCACGAACAACTTAGGGCCACCTACTTCTCTTTTTTTGTTTAGAGCAGCCCTTCCCCAACCTGGTGCCCTCCAAAGGTGTTGGACTACAACTCCCATCATTGCAAGTCAGTATGTCCCATGGTCAGGAATGCTGGGACTTGTCATCTCAAACACCTGGAGGGCAGCAGGATGGGGAATGCTGTTCCATACCCTTACCAAATACAGGGTCTGCCCAATACATTTCTCTCACACACATCTCGCATATAGCAGCACTCTTGATAACAAAAGGGGCACTATTCATTACAGATCTAGAACCAGAGCATGTGCCAGGCACTTCCAACTTTTGGTCAACATCCTGCCTTTTTTTTCTTTAAATGTATTTATAAAAAATATACTGTTCACGCCCCACAATCCCTGCACAATATATCATCTCATCAAAGCAACAGTGGAGCAGAAGAGGTTTAGTTTGGCTGTCTTGAACAGCTTTCAAATGAGATTAGTTTGCAATCCTATACCTCTTGGGAGTAAGCCCTAGTGAATTCAGTGGCACTGGCTTCTGAGAAGACATGTATAGGAGTCAACCTTCTCCAGCCTGGTGCTCTCCAGATACATTGCACTGTAACTCCCATGTTATGTGTTATGGGGAAGACAAAAATCAATTCATACTTAATTTTAAAATAATACTTACACATGAAAGTATTAGGTGGTAGCTCTGTCTTTGATCTCACACTGCTGAACAAGTAAGAGAAATCCTTTATCTGATATTTAAGAAACAGACATCCTATGCCATGTGTTGAAAACTAATGTTGATGTCTGAAGGGCTATCTGGATTAGGTATTCAAGATTCATTCATTGTTGTTTCATTTGGTTTTGACCGTTTATTTAAAGTGATGCAGCTCTTTTGTAGTTCCTTGATTGATCACATATCTTAGTGCTGGAAAACATCATACTTTAGTACAGATGTGGGCAGAAAATAGATCTATCCAGATGATTTGGACATCAACTCACGGCATTCCTGATAACTGCCCATGCTGATAGGGGCTTTTACAAGTTGAATTCCAAAACATCTGGAGATCTACATACTGCCTTCCCTTGTTCTTGAACAACATTCCCCAACCTGGTGCCTGTCAGATGTGTTGGGTTGCATCTCTCAACATAAGGAGATGCTCTATGAAATGAGAAGTAGCTGGTCCTAAGTTGTTCATCATCATTTCCCACAACCCCACAGTCATTCTGCAGATCAAATTGCATATCTAGATTTTTGAGATGACAAGTCCCAGCATTCCTGACCATGGGACATACTGACTTGCAATGATGGGAGTTGTAGTCCAACACCTTTGGAGGGCACCAGGTTGGGGAAGAGCTGCTCTAAACAAAAAAAGAGAAGTAGGTGGCCCTAAGTTGTTCGTGATCAGTTTTCCACAACCCCACAGTCCCCTCTGCATATCATATTCTCCACCCTGTCCTCATGGTTTATCTGTTTTGGGAGAATGAGAATTTCACTTGCACTTTCTGCCTCCTTAGGGAGGTTGTGGCGTTAACTCCCAATTTCCCTGCTTTTTGGTGCTTGGTTGGAATCTGTAGAGCCTTAACATTGTTTTTGTAAACCGTAGTTTTTTTGTTTAATGAATATACATTATAACTGAATTATAAACTGGAAATTAAAACACGACTGAAATATTAAGAGCGTCATCAGATGGGAGGAAATTGAGTCCTTCCTTACACTTCACCACCATCACCCCACTTCTGTCCTACGATACTTCCTCCTTCTTCATGCAGGGAAAGAAAGAGGAAGTAACCAGTGACCATGTGGCCCATTTAGTGGCTGTTTTTATCTCTCTTCTTCTCCTGCACACAGCAGGAAATGGTGGCACATTTCGTTTTTTAAAAGATCAGATTTAAAGGGGTCTATTTTGTAATGGAAAGAAGGCAAGAAGGAGCAAGAGACGCATAGAAGGGAGGCAGACAGCATCAAAAGGACCCGCGAACATCCATAAGTGGGGAGTTACATGTGCGCAATAAATCACTTGTCTGATAATGCGGTAAGCCTGCTTACTTGAACGTTAACACCATCAAAATCGATAGGACCTACTTCAGACTGCAGAATGTGTTTAGGATGGAAGCATTAATGTGAAATAGATTGTTATTTCTCTTTCAGAAATCTAAGAAGTTTTGCCTTCACAGAAATTCACTTTGCACCCCCTCCCTCCCTCCCTCCCTCCCTCATCTCTCTCTCTCTCTCCGACACACACACACACTTTTTCCTTAATGCCACCATTGCTTACATGATTCTGACCCTGTGGAAAAGGCCAAATTTCACCCTTTCTCAATCTGGTTAGAATTTTCCCCATACCATATGCCATTTGTTCTAGGTTTCAGCCCTAGTTTCATGACACTAACAGATGCCATCTCCACATCTCTAAGAGTCCTATTAGAAAACCTCAGCCAAATATAGTAAAAAGCTTCCCTTCACAAAATCCTCAAGGTAGTTTCCTTGTGGTACTTGTGACTCAACAAGCTGGGGTGAAATCATTGTCCTTAGCTAGCTTGAAGGCATTGCTTTCCAGTTGGCTTTATGCCTTGTTTTCATTCTGAATGTCTTTCTCTGGCAGGAAATACTTGGGGTAGAACTGGCAAACATGAAATATCTGTAAGTCTACTGCAGCAATGAAACAAGGAAAGAGGTAGGGATCAGTGTGAATCCTGATTATTTCTGCAGCTTCACAGAATCCATATTTGCCTTTGAGCCTCTAGAAGCTGTCATGTTTGTTCATGTACAGTGGCCATTTTTACAATTGAAGAGTTATCAAATTGGCCACAGCACATAAAGGAGTCAGAATAAGTGCCCAAGTAGAGCACTCAGTCCTGGGCAAATGGGCAGGAGAAACAGAGGGCAAGAGGAAGCCATGAACAGAGCAGTTCTAGAGAACTGAACCTTCTTCGGGAGCAGGTATATTACAAGCATGATTAACCCTAGAGTGAGGCAGCTGACATGGGCAGCTGATTGAAGGTGTCATGAAAGGGCAGAAAATGGCTAGTTATTTAACCTTTTATTACTAAATCTTTACTCCCAGGAAGAGACACTTGTGGGATTTTTGCCCTCAGGTGCTAAAATAACTTGGCAGCCTTGGAAACTATGCACCTTGACTTTAGAGGAAGTGGTGCCACATGCTGTTCCATTTCAGGCGCCAAAATATCTTGCTGAATTGCTACCCACACATTTCAAACATGCCATGATGAAGTCGGCTTTTTTCCCCAGAGAATTATATGTTGTTCATTAGCCTCATAAATGCTCAAACAAATCTTTGAGAAAATGAGGAGAAGGTCTGTGGGGAAAGGGGTGAACAGAACCTGGCTCTCCAAGAATGAGCACAGGCCACAACAGTGTGCCTCACTCTAATGTTGGACCAAGCTGTTTTTAGTGTATGAACTGGTGCCCACATGGGTTCAACCAGTGTAGTGCAGTGGATAGCTCTGAGTGACCTGTCTTTAGGCCTTGTTCCTGCCCTTGATATTGTGTGATCTGTTACCTGTCTATAAAATGGGAATGGGACTGACCTTTCCCACAAGGTTGTGAAGATATCCAAGAGAGATTATAAAGCATTTTCCAAGTGTTTAAGGTGCAATAATAATAATAATAATAATAATGTCATATTTGCTTAATAACAGGAAAATCCCATTTCATCAGCAGAATGTATTTAAAAATTGGACAATTATGGTAATTAAATGACAAAGGATAATGATAATACTTGAATCTGATATACCTAAGAACTAGCGCTGTAGTGATTGCACCATTGGAGGCATGGTTGGAAGATGGATCATGTAATGGAAGTAGATCACCATGAAGCAACTAAAGATTCTCACTGGGAGGGTTGTTTTTTTCTCATCTCAACGACACTGTGGCCCCCTCCACAAGGATTCGCTTTTGCGCCTGGTTAAGTGATTATGCGCTTCATCCCTGAAGCACATTTACGCCTAATACCTCTGCACGAGAGGCAGGCAGGGAGAGGGGAGGGGGGAGGCAAGACCCCCGGAGGCAGGAGCTGATCTCGGCCGGGGAGCAGCGGAGGGGGCAGCGAGAGTCCTCCGCCGGCCTTTCTCTCCGCAAAGGCAAGAAACCGGGGGTGGGGGGGCGCTCAGGGGAGCCGGGAGGAGTTGTCACTGCTGGACGGGGAGCATCTCCTTCCCGGCGGCGGCGGTGGTGGGGAGAGGGGGGGCGGCGGCAGGGCGACCCCTTCTTCGGCCACGCCAAGCTCTCCCGCGCGCGCTGGCTGCAGCTGAGGCTGTGCCAGAACCGGCAGCCCTTAAAGGCTGTCTGCTGAGGGACGTGGGCGGGCGAGGAAGGCAAAAGACGGAGCCAGAGGAGCCGGCTAGGAAAGCCAGGAGCCGAGCGGGGGAGCGAGCAGCAGCAGCAGCACATCCCGCCGCAAAATAAAACTCGCTATTTAACGCGCATTCGATAATGCGCACAATCGGAGGGATAGCGCGCCTCTACGCCCGATTTGCGCTCCCTCCTTGTAGAGGTAAATTTTTTTAAGCGCCTTGAAAGAGCTTTAAACCTCTCTTGTAGAGGCAGCCTCTGAAACATTTACTTTGACATTCCAGGGATCACAATATTATGTCAAATTATTCATAAACTTACAGCTATTAAGGAAACACAAACTCAAATGCTCTGCTTAATGAATCAATTAAGAATATAATCTGCATGTAAAAGTGCTAGTGGGTGGCTATGATTGCAAATTCCTCTAGAAAATAAAACACCCGTCACTTGGGAAGGTTCTATTCATCTCTCAAATCTCAGTTTCTTTCAGAGAGAGAAGTAATGAAACTAAATATATGGGATTGCATGATGGTGTGATCTCATACCGAAGATCCACTGGCTCAGGAGACATAGGATTTGATCAAAGCCCCATTATACTGGCAAAAAAGCAAACAAAACAACATCTGTCTCTTGGGCTGCTGTCCAAGGCACAGGAACCCTGCTAGAGTGACTGGCTGGCAACCTCACCCATGAATTTTCACACATGAACAATACCTCCATGGTATTAGTATGCGTGTTGGTTCATTGGTTTCTCCCTCTCCCCACACAAGTATGATTTGGCCTTATAATGGGACTCTGAGGGCAGGGAGCTTGATGGACTCAGGGCCAGTAGCTCTCCACTCTCTGCTCACTAGGGCTTTTTGGACTCTGTGTGTGTGTGTGTGTGTGTGTGTGTGCACATATTTGTGAAGTTTACCAGGGTGCACAAATGGGATGGGTATTATGAGGCAGTCCATTGTCGGTTCCGGAAGGAGGGGTCAGAAAGGCTAGTTGATCTATGCAAGTATCGGGCTATTGGTCCATGCAGTGGTTGACTCAGGGAAGCTTGAGTTTGAGGTTTGATCCACCTTTCCTAGTACAGAGTTATATTTTGAATTTGAACCTGCCCCCACCTGTGAATGAAACATAAGCCAATCCACCCACTTAGGGTAGGGTGACCAGATAAAATCCAGGTCAGGGCTCAAGTAACTTTAACAGTTGTAGAGAAAAGGGAATTTCAGCCAGTGTCATTTGTTTGCAATTAGTTCCTGGTGATATTCACTCTTCATCACAACAGTTAAAGGTGCAGGCACTATACTAGAGTGACCATATACAAAAGAAGGCAGGGCCCCTGCACCTTTAACTGTTGTGATGAAGAGGGAATTTCACCAGGAACTAATTGCATACAAATGACCCTGGCTGAAATCCCCTTTTCTCTACAACTGTTAAAGTTACATGAGCCCTGACCTGGATTTTATCTGGTCACTCTAACTTAGGGCTCCTCCTGCAGCACCTGTGCTTCTGGCAGCTATCATTGCACTTGGGATAGGGGGGAAAACAAAGGCTTCATGATGTGTCTGTTTGATGCCTGTCTGATGCTGCGGCTGAGGTCCCCTCCACAAGGATTCGCTTTTGCGCCCGGTTAGGAGATTATGCACACTATCCCTGAAGCGCCTTTACGCCTAATACCTCTGCACGAGAGGCGGCGACAAAAGGCGCTTCCCTCCCCTCCCCTTCCCTCCCCGCCACTCCCCAGCTGGCTGGCTGGTAGGCTGTGGGCAGCAGGCGAGTGATCCTCCTCCTCCTCGCCTTCCTTTACCCCCTCTTCTTCCTCCTCCTCCTCCCGCCGGCCCCCCCCCGCGGGCGGGCGGGCTCTCTTCCCTCCTTCGCTGCGGCCAGGCAGCCCCCTCCTCATGCTGCTCCGGCGAGCGGAAGGGACAGCCAGCGGTTGGAGGGTAGTCGCCCGCCTTCCCCACGTGTCTCCCCAGCTTCAGTTCGGCAGCTCGAGCCCGCCGCAACTTTTGACAGTGGCAGCGGCGGCAGCTGTCAAAAGGCGCTTCCCTCCCCTCCCCTTCCCTCTGGCTGGCTGGCAGGCTGTGGAGAAGGGGGTGAGATCTGACAATAGAGGGAGGAGGAGGAGCCGCCTCCGCGGGCACCAGCCTTTTCCTTCCGCTCGCCGGAGCAGCAGCCCCCTCCCATCAAAATGCGCTTTAATGGACGGAGCAAAAAAAACTCGCTATTTAACGCGCATTTGATAACGCGCACAATCGGGGAGATAACACGCCTCTACGCCCCATTTGCGCTCCGCTGGTGTAGAGGTAATTTTTTAATGAGACTTGAAAGAGCTTTAAATCGCTCTTGTTGTAGAGGTAACTTTTTTAATGCACCTTGAAAGAGCTTTAAATCGCTCTTGTAGAGGCTCCCTAAGTGATTAAGGAACTGCTCTCTGTAGTATTTGCTGGGTCCCACTTTCTGTCCCAGGAGCTCCCCTCTTCCTGCCTCTGACATGACTGGCAACGGGGAACTCCCCCTTCTGGTATGCAAAAGGCAAGTGGGGCATACTCCTGGTGGGGCTCAAATGCCCATCTCCTGCTTCCCAATCCCATGCCCTATGCAGTGAGCCACTGGAGGCTGCTGCTGTCAATGTGTGTGGTGTGACCCTTGCAGTGTTCCTAGGGTTGCCATTCGTCCCAGAAAACTGGGAATGTCCTGATTCCCAGGTGATTCTGAAATGTCCCGACCAGGTGGGCAAGAATCCCGGATTACCAGTCCAGCCAGCATGAGCCAGCAAAGAAAAGAAAAGGCAGCTCCTGTACCTTGGTTTCTCCTTCCTCATTAGGATTGCTCTGCCTGAGTGAGGAAGTTGTAGATCCAACGAGTCCATTTAATATGTCCATATTCTTCATTTACATTTCTATGTTCACAAGCCTTGTGCACCTCATGTGAAAAAACAGAATCTGTGCAGTAGTGGCTCAGCGACCAGAGAATCTGAGGTCATGACTTCAGCTTTCTGATTTGGAATGCAGCCATAGAATGTTGCTTAATATCTCCAGATTTACTCAGGAGAATAAAAGGTGCCTTAGTAGGGTGTTGCAAGGCTTAGACAATTGCTGTTTGTACATAGCTTTGATCCAAAAGTAGTATACGATCCAAATGCCAACCAATAAACATGTTCACACGTTTTACGCACATTTTTAAGGCTTCGTTGGAGCTAATGAAATCAAGCTGGCTCTCATCTATTTGTCAGTTCAATCCAAAGATTTCTGCAACAGTGACTCAAACATATACTTTGAGTTTAAAAAACAACCTGAACTTTTACAGCCAGATTAAGACAGACATAGTTCAGATTAGTAAATGCAGAACAAGATCATTGAAGGTGAACACACTGTGCCTAAAAAACAATAAAGTCAAGTACATCCCTCAGACCAACTCCCATGCAGGCTGTGGACTGCTCAGAAGAAATAAGTAATCATTTCCTTCCTCTCTCTCCTGGAAATCATCCAATGTGACTGCATTGATTACAACGTGAAACTACTGGGCTGATGGGAAACAATTCCTATCAGCCCCAGACAGCTTATCCAATGAGTGGGGATGATAGGAGTTGTAGCCAAACACAGCTGGGGGGAGCACTAGGTTGGGGAAGGCTGATAACGGAGGTCAAGGCACAAGTACTCATGCAGTTGTAAGTATCTTTCATGCGAGGTTTCCTTTAACCAGGGTCAGAGCCAGGGGTCAGCACTGTCAGGCAGTTGCCAGTGGCTTGAACCTTCCGAAGGTCCCACCTCTGAGCTTGTCACTGACCCTGTGGTCTTTTAAAAACTCCTTTGCACACCACTGGAACCCAATGCTATGGCAGGGGCCAGAGGCATTGTGGTGGAAATCAAACAGCAGGTGCCAGCAACAAAGCGAGGTGCCTAGGTTGGGATTTTTTGCTGCTATGGCACCTCTCTAGCATTGAGAAAAGGAGGGAGCACCCACCATGCTAGACTGGGGGAAGGCGCCACAGATGAAAGCACCAGCCTGGCTTAAGCAAAAGCAGCCTCAGGTCAATAAGTTCTCCCCTGAAGTAGGAAAAGGAGTTGGAGGGAGGGGGAAATCTCCAGCTGGGAAAGGGCTAAGCAATCCTTCCCTCTATACCATTCCCCTGCTTAAACTGTCTCTGACCACTTTTGGTTTTAAAACCACAACATCAGGGAGGGAATCTCATGACTGCCTGTCACATGCAGTTTTCAGCTTCAGCTGCTGCCCTTTGAGCTCACCAACACGTCTGTTTCATAAATCAAGAAACCATCCAAGGAAACAGGAGTTATGGTTGCATGTAAGCTATACCAAAAATAAACTTCAGATTTTCTACCCTCCCAATCCAAGTCTTGAGAGTAGGAATAAATTAAGTAAAAGAATATATATTAGGGTGACCAGATAAAATCCAGGTCAGGGCTCATGTAACTTTAACAGTTGTAGAGAAAAGGGAATTTCAGCCAGAGTCATTTGTATGCAATTAATTCCTGGTGAAATTCCCTCTTCATCACAACAGTTAAAGGTGCAGGCACTATACTAGAGTGACCATATACAAAAGAAGGCAGGGCCCCTGCAACTTTAACTGTTGTGATGAAGAGGGAATTTCACCAGGAACTAATTGCATACAAATGACACTGGCTGAAATTCCCTTTTCTCTACAACTGTTAAAGTTACATGAGCCCTGACCTGGATTTTATCTGGTCACCCTAATATATATTCTTTTACTTAATTTATTCCTACTTCCAAAATCTGGATTTTCTGATAATTTGAATTTTTCAGCGGGAAAGGGAAGAACAGCAGTTAGGCAAAAGGAGAGCTGTTGGAATCAGATGATTATTGTCTTCGCTCAATCAGGTTTTGCAGGATTTTCTGGTGCTTAAACCCCTGTGAAGCCTGTTTGACCAGAGACAGAATCAAGGAAGGACGGAAGGAAGGAAAGAAAGAAAGAAAGAAAGACATGTGTAATGCAAGAATAACAACGGCTTAATCATATCATCTTCAAGTCTCTTTAAAACAATTCTCTGCCTCCATCCAGAGGGTCAACATAAGCAGTGTAATGTGTGTATCTGTATTTTTAAGAGGTGAGTACAACACCTGACATCTGATGCCATACAGAATTCTTATCTAGGGCTGAACTAAAATGAACCCTCTGACTTCATAAATCTGTCCTCAGGCTCTAAGGTGGGAGGGGGACTTTGGTGATTGGAGGAGCAGCAAATAGCATAGGGTGTCTTTTGCCCATCTCTCTGGTAGGAGAGGACAAGGGTTTAGGACAGTCTTTCCCAACCTGGTGCCCTCTAGATGTGCTCAGTCACAACTCTCAGCATACACCCCCCCAAAAGACATTATGCAGTCCACATCAGAAAAAAACATTATTATTATTATTATTATTATTATTATTATTATTATTATTAATAACCAACAATTTGCTGTTCTTTCATGAGAATCAAAATCTGTAGCTTGAGGCAGCTGCCATGTTCCGCCTGATGAAGGGCTGGCCCTGGAGAGAACATTGCAACAGTCCAGTCTAGATGTAACTAGGTCATGCGTAACTGAGGCCAAATCTGCTTTTTCAGGCAAGGTCATAAGTGGCAAACCAGATGAAGCTTATCAAAACTCCTCCCAGCTATCAATGGTACCTGAACATCCAAGGACAATGCCAGATCCAGGCTATATACTTTATAGTTCTTTTCTAACCAATTGTTCCTTCCTTCTATTTAAACTGTCCTTTCACTCTTTCTCTATTTTAAGACAGAAACCAGATTTGCTTCCTCCCTCAGGCATAGCACTGTGGTTTAACATCAGATCCCTATTCTTTCATTAAACACACAGACAGATAAGTTCATGTCACGTGGGGTGGGGAATGTTGATCAATCTAGCCAGTAGGTAGACAATCCATTTCAAAAGGGAAAAAGTGTTGCTCCATGATGTCAGATTCCTGACAGCCATTACCCAAATAGCACTAGACTTTGCTCAGGCCATGTTTAACGTGTCCCTCTTGTCTATTTGTCTTTGGCTCTATAGCCAAAGGTGGTGAAATCCCAGGCAGGATTCTAAACACTTGGGACAGGAAATCATGCCTGTATATCACATTCCCATCCCAAATTAAAAGCCAAACAATGATTCACCCTACACAGAACTGTAGTTCAAAATGTTTGAATGGTGGGAGGTTGTGGGGGTTCTGCTGTATTTAGAGACATTTTCAGGTAGTGTTGGATAATGTTTCAGCTTAGTTCCTAAGATCACTAGCAACTGGGCCTATTAATTTTGATGGGAAGGAAAAGACGTGGGGAGAGGATATGCAGTGGCCTGGCTGCCTCTTTCCCCTTCTTCTCTCCATCCAGAGGCAGAAATGATTGATGAGAGAGGTGGCGAAGTGGGAGAAAGTGCACTCTTCTCACTGCCTCTCTGTACACACAACACTTTAACTAAGCAGCTCTGTGTGAGTGTTCCCATGGACTGGCTCCTAGCTGGTCCTAGAGCTATTTTGTTAAGGACTTGCCATCTTCCTGGTTCATTGCCCCCCTGTTAGTTTTTCAGGGTTCCTCCATCTAGAAGGGCTCCAAGCACTAGCAAATAGAAAGCACGGTGCTACAGCTATTCGATTTTCCATAACAGTCTTCCTGGGGTAGGAGAAAAGACAGGAGAACAATGGGAAAAACACAAGAGGATTAAGCGTAGAAGACATCGTCATTTAATGCCACAGCCGTTAAAATTCTGTGAATGAGACACAGGATTTTAAAAGCCTCATCTCCAAGCATCCTCATCCAAACAGCTATCGTGGCAGACAAGTCTCCTTTGGGCTGCCTCTGCTTGGAGGGAGAGACACCCAATAGAATTGTTCCCTGGAACCCCTACCATTGGTGGCTCTTTAAGAGCTGAGGAGCAATGAAGGGGGGGAGGGAATGGGGCATGTCTATCCCTCAGTTCTTCAGCCAGGTAAGGGCAGCAGCTGAGATCCTGAACCCCCAAAAATGACTCTCCTTACAGGGAAAAGGAAACCCCAAGGAGGCATTTTCTGTTCCCCAAACATATTGTACGTTCATGGCACTTCTGTAGTTTAGAAAGAGACCACGTCATAATGCTGCCTTTTTAAGTACCTGACATGAAACCCGATGCTAACATTTTGAATACTTCTGAATCAATATGTTAAATGTTGCCCTTGGCCCTTGTCATGAACCTGCTCATCTGAAGGAACATGGACACCTTCTTTCCCCTCCCCCAGAACTATCCTGTATTATTGCACATAGGGGGGTGCTTCCAGCTGAGGCGTTTCTTGCCCCCTCATGGAATTTTACAGGGGCTTCAAATGATGACATCTTCCACCCTCCTGTGTTTCCCACTGCTTCTTCCTTTTTTCGTTATCACAAGAAAAAAAACATTAAGGAGAAAAAGATGGAACAGCTGCACAATGCCTTTTGATTGTTAGTTCTAAGAACCCTCCATCTGGATGCACCCTTAATCAGTAGGGCTTGGGATAGGTGGGATATAGCTGCCAACAATAAGGGATATGAGACAGGGTTTCTAGGAGAACTCTTGCTGTTTCCTGGAATGTGATTATTACATCATCCTGCTCCCAGAGAAAATTTGAGGTCATTTTTTAATTTATTTAAAGATAGCTCAGGTAACAAAACAGTAGGCAAAGGGGCTTTAGGTCTCTTTGCCTACTGGCGGAGAGAGGGAGACTGCCGATCCACAAACATGGTGGGTGGGGATTTAAGGAGAGTTGGATGGAGGGGAGGGGCTGCTTATGATACTTATCTATCCATCCCAAAGGAGCCAGCTTCTGAATGCTATTGTTGTAAAGCACAGGTGGGGAGCCTGCAACCTTCCAATGCTGATTGGGGTTGATGGGGGTTGGAGTGCAACAACAGCCTGGAGAGCCACAGGTTCCTCATCCCTGCTGTAGACAAGCAATGAGCCTTCTCCGTTACATCATCCTTGTTCACTGCATTTGCCTCATATTGAACAGCCATAAAGACAGGGTTGGGCTGCTCCGTTCTGCCACTTATTCCTGCTAATTGTCAGATGTGCACACATGTGATGATCTTTGTGTGCCCTCTTGCTGACTCCTGGATCTGCTGACGTCTGACAAAAGGTGTGTCAGATAACTTCAGAGGGCGGGATGAAAACACGTCTTTGTGATCCCTCATTTGTGTCCTAGATAGTGGGGAAATATAATGCCTAACAGGGTAACTCAACATGTTTGGTTCCTTTAATAAATGCCAAGCAGATAATTAGTCCTGGACTGATTTAATAACAAGGCTTCCACATGCTACACCCACATAGCAATTGTGCAGTATCATTTCTCTTTCTCCTATCTTTTCTCATCCCATTACTTTACTATTCCCTTTCCCTTTTCCTTCTCCTTGCTACTTCCTCCTTAATACTGGCTTTACTCTCAGGCTCTTCTCTGGTTATAATGATTAACCTTTTCAAGAAGCTATTAATCCCACTCTCCCAATGATTGTATACAAGGCCATCTCCCTTTTCATTTCAGTAATTGTCTCCTTCCTTCCTTCCTTCCTTCCTTCCTTCCTTCCTTCCTTGCTCTCTGTAGTCAGCCCTTTTAGCTGCCCTTGAGAGGTGACTGACCAGCCAACTCCTTCCTTCTAGGGAACTACTCTTTTGCTTTCACTTCTGACAAAACTGAACATTCTTAAACACAAAACTCCCCAATCCCACCTTTCAAAACCTTTCCCAGAAATCTATAACAAAGAAGCACTTGTGTAACAGGTAGCGAGTTAGTGTAACTTCCCCTTTGATCAAATACATCAAGTGCCGGATTGAACTTCTGTCCCATCTGGATGTGGGGCAGGACAACGTGGCTAGGACAGAAACAAGATCTCATAAACAAAGCCAGCCATTGTGAGATGATGACCTGTACATGGAATTTGAAGCACCTTCATTTCTCAAAGTTGCATCTCAGCAGGGGGCGGATGTTCCCATTACTCTGCTATGATCACACACTCGTTTATTAACTATTTATGGTGCTCCGCTCCATTTAGTCTTCTTTCTTCCCCTTTGGTTGATGTTTAAATCGTAATGAAAGCTTTCAAGTAGATAATATAGAGTGGTTAAAATGGATGGAAGGATGGGTAGATAGGCAGTTAAGAATTTCTGCCTATTATTCATGCTAAATTTCCCAGAGGGGTGGTGATTAAAATGACCACGTTACTTCTATCACTGGTGATCTGGAGGTATTTCTGTTCATGTGGTAGAGTCACCAAGAGGAGCCAGTCCCTATAGCCATGGGCATTTGGCAGGCAATGCTCAGGGTCATAGCTAGGGCAGGGCCTGTGGGGACACTATTGTATTGCACAGTTTAGGATTTTTTAAAAAATAATTAGATAATTTCCACTCAATGAATAGAGCTTGTTTTCAGAATACAAACATTTATGTTTTTAAAAGATCAGTGGCAGTTAGTACACACACCCCGGTTGTTCCTCCCAGCTCTGCCCAGTTGTGATATCCCCTGGCTCAGGGTGGATTTTTCAAGATTATTATCACACATAACTGCTATGACTCTGAGCATGGCAAGGGTGCTTAAAAGGAAAAAGGAAGCTATTTAACAATCTATTCAAGGAAGATGTTCTGTATAAACACGCAAAAGTTTTTAAACTTTTTTTAAAAAACTGTTCTTATTTAACTTGTACTGTGGCTGCCTCAAAACATCCCCTCCAAAATTTGCTACCCGATTCACTACGGTCACCAGAGAGGCATTCTATGGGGATGAAGCATGGTGGGCCAAGCTCAGCTATAGCTGCTGTTAACCCAACAATAAGCTGTTAATGAGCTTTTCTTTTTAAAGAGCTGCCTCCACTGCTGATGTGAGCTACCATGAAATGGTTGCGGGGGCCTCCCTGTTTGGCTGAAACAACAGCTTGGGGCAAATTCAGTAGAGCCTAACTTTACACTAATAATACATCGGCACTAAAATACACATAGGCATTTGGGTTTGACCAAAGGGTTACAGAAGTTGCTGTTGGTTTTGACAAAATCTTTTGTTTTCTATGCATTTCTGTGAAGCCCCACCTGAACACATGGCAGCCCCGCCTAGCGAAGAAGATGAATGACAGTCCTGAGGCAGTGTGGAGTGGTTTGGTGAGCTGGCCTTGGGTGCAGAGGTAGGCTCCCTCTACAAGGATTCGCTTTTGCCCCCGGTTTGGCGATTATGCGCATTATCGCAGATGCGCATTTACTCCTAATCCCTCTGCACGGGAGGCGGCGAGAGGCGGCGAAGCGCATTAATAGATGTCCAAAAAGCGCTTTACAAGAAGTTAATGCGCATAATCGCTTGTTCACACGGGGAAAATGTGCTTTAACGGCCGGAGCAAAATAAAACTCGCGATTTAACGCGCATTCAAAAATGCGCATTATCGGGGAGATAACGCACCTCTACGCCCGATTTGCGCTCCGTTCTTGTAGAGGTAAAAATTTTAATGAACCTTCAAAGTGCATTAAACCTCTCTTGTGGAGGCACCCAGAATCTCTCTCATAGCCCAATGCCCACCCAAGGCAAGTCTGACTGCTACCATTATGAATACTCAGGATGACTGGTGGTTAAAATGAAGCTTTCTTTTCGCTCCCTGCCAGGCTCACCTTGAGCTTATCTTGCTGCAGCAGCTCTGTGAGACCAGCTCAAAGGGGGGTTAAAAGTGGAGAGGGGGTTTGGGGCAGAGTTTGCGAACATGCCCATATCCCCTCCCCACTTTTAGCCTTCACATGAGCAGGCCAAACACCTGCATAGGTCTAATAGTGGCCCGGATAGTGGGATGGGAGAGAACCCTTGTCTTCACCTCCCAGCCACCAAGAAAGTCACTTCAAATGTCCCTGCACATGGGTGAAAATCATCGAAATCCTTTCCAAAGAGCAGTGCTGTAATATTTGTAGGGTGACCATATGTCAGGAAAAAACAGGACATGTGAGGATTTTTGGTAACAAATCCAGGAAGGGGGAGGAATTATGAAATTTGGAGAAAAAATCCAGATTTCTCCCATCCCCCCCCCCAAAGGGCAGCTCTACTTTATAGTTAATGAGAATTAACAAAAATGCTTACAGCTCCATCATTTTTTAAAAATAAAGTGATGAAACTTGGCACTATGATAGCTCTTAGGTAGGGCTTTAACCATGTCAAATTTGAAGCAGATGGGTTCATCCGTTGAATTCTAGGAATTAAAAAAAATTTGAAGGTATTTTTTAAAAAAATGTAAACCGTCATTTTTAAAAATAGAAAGATAAAACTTGGCCCCTTGATAGATAGTAAGTAAGGCTTTAGCCATGGTGAGTTTCAAGCAGATATGTTCATCTATTGATTTTTAGACATTTTTTTAAAATTTGAGGTTTTAAAATTAATGTGTTTTTTTAAAAAACACCATCATTTTTAAAGATAAGGATATGAAACTTGGCAACATGATAGCTCTTAAGTAGGGCTTTAGCTGTGCCAAGTTTCAAGCAGATCTGTGCATCTTTTGATTTTTTGGAATTTTTTAAAGATTGAGGTTTTAAAATTATGTTTTTAAAAAAAAAAATACTGGAGCCATACTCTTCAAACTCAGGTTGTCAAACCTCCTCTTTGGGGTTTTGCACCTTGAACAGTTTCAGCCCTTGGCATCAAGGGGATCTCAAGTTTTTAGCTAAGAAGTGCTGGGCGAGCACAGCACCTTTCCTGTTGCAGATTTGATGGGCAGTTGGGCACCTGGAGCTCAGCAGAGATGAGGAGTCACAGATCAAAATGTGGGAAAGAAGAGGTCAGTCAAAGCAGCCCACAGGGTAAAACAGAATGGGCCAGAGGCCTTTTTCTCAGAGTTCCACATCATGGGTGATGAAGGGTCATCCTTAGAGAAAACCGCTCATGACCAAAAGTGAGGTGCCAGTGGAGAGAGAGGCTCTCATCTTTGCAGATGCCCTGTTGCTATCATTGCTTTGCTTTGCTACACCCTTCCCTTCCACTTCCCTTTGTTCACTTGTGAGCTAGAATCTGTTTGCACTGCTGGCATGCAATGCAGAACGTTTGAAGTGCGTGTCAGAGAAAAATAGATGGATTTGCGGCTTTGGCTGGCTGGCATAGCTCTTAGAGACAGAGTTAGACTGAAGACACAACTCAGAGATGACTGTAGCTGATCCCTGAGAGGCTGGCGTGCCACACAGGGCTTTTAAGGGTGTCTCAGGGTCCAGTGTTGGTGCAGGCAGAGGCGGCTGGAAGTAGCAGAGGTAGTTTTTAAAGTAAGAGTCACCAGACGTGACCAAGCAATAAGCTGGCACCCTTTCCCCCGACCACAGAGTACAAGTGTGCAGCCCAGCTGGACCATTGAGAGACTTTGGAAGAGGGAGGGAAATTGATTGTTTGAGGCTGGAGGCTTTGGTTTGGCTGCTATGACTTAGACCCCCTCTAGATGGATTTTGTTTGATGCCTGGTTAGCCGATTATGCGCATAATCACTGAAGCGCTTTATCATAAATGCTTGTAGCAAGAGGTAATTGAGCGCACAACTGGTGGCCTTACCGATTGTTTGAAATGCGCTTTACAAGTAGTTAATGCGGAGAATCGCTTGTTGACATAGGCAAAATGCTCTTTAACAGCCGGAGGAAAATAAAACTCGCTATTTAACGCGCATTCGATAATGCGCATAATCGGAGAGATTAAAGCGCCACAACTCCCGATTTACGCTCCGCTCTTGTAGAGGTAAAAATTTTAATGAGACTTCAAAGAGCTTTAAACGTCTCTTGTAGAGGCAGCCTTAGGTCCCCTCTACAAGGATTCGCTTTTGCGCCTGGTTAGGCGATTATGCGCATAATCGCAGAAGCGCATTTACGCCTAATCCCTCTGCACGAGAGGCGGCGAGAGGCAGCGAAGCGCATTAACAGATGTCCAAAATGCGCTTTACAAGTAGTTAATGCGCATAAGCGCTTATTCACACAGTCAAAATGCACTTTAACGGACGGAGCAAAATAAAACTCGCGATTTAACGCGCATTCGATAATGCGCATAATCGGGGAGATAATGCGCCTCTACGCCCGATTTGCGCTCCGTTCTTGTAGAGGTAATTTTTTTAATGCGCCTTGAAAGAGCTTTAAATGCCTCTTGTAGAGGCACCCTTAGAGAGAAAGAGAGAGAGAGAGAGAGACAACAGAGGCTGCACAGACAACCCAGAGACACCTGTTGTAACTTAGCACCATGGTGCTGGCATGCAACGCAGGGCAGTAGAAAGAGGGTCTCAGAGTCACATGTTTGTGCAGGAAATAGACAGGAGTTCAACATCTGGATGTGTGCAGTGGTGCCAACGCACAAGCCTTGAGAAGCTAATGTATATAAGTGAGAAGTGTGAATGGGTGAAGTAGTGTCTGCTGCCCACAACACTCATCCTAATGTTAGAGTTTTATTTATTTATTTATTTATTACATTTGTATACCGCCCCATAGCCAAAGCTCTCTGGGCGGTTTACATAGGATTAAAAACAATTAAAAACAATATACAAAAATTAAAACAGCAAAAACATACAACATACACACAATCTGTACATTTAAAAACCACTTCAACACTTCAAAAACTACAAAAACAAAACAAAACAAACCCAGGCTCCTCAGATATTGCCAAATGCCTGAGAGAAGAGGAAAGTCTTGACCTGGCGCCGAAAAGATAACAATGTTGGCGCCAGGCGGGCCTCGTCGGGGAGATCGTTCCACAATTGGGGAGCCACCACAGAGAAGGCCCTCTCTCTTGTTGCTGACCTCCGAGCTTCCCTCGGAGGAGGCTCTCGGAGGAGGTCCTTAGATGTTGAACGTAGTGTTCGGGTAGGTTCATGTCGGGAAAGGCGTTCCATCAGGTATTGTGGTCCTAAGCCGTGTAAGGCTTTATAGGTTAAAACCAGCACCTTGAACCGGGCTCGGAAACATACAGGCAGCCAATGCAAGCGGGCCAGAGTAGGTCTTATATAGAGAAACTTGTGACAATCATACACAAGTTTTGGGGAAAAAATTAAACTTTAATAATTAAAAGGCCAGCCAACCGGCAGCAAGCCCTGTTAAGCAGCAGTTTGCAGCAGTGAGGATACAATCAGAAAAAATATTTGAGGGAAAGGAGGAAAGTATCACACAGAATATAGCAACAAAGTACAGCAAAAGCTACAAAAGTAGGAGTGAGTGAAGTTAATTTCAGATACATTGGATGTCTCACTTATTATTTCTGTGATTTTAACATTAAGATGTTCTGCAGAACACATTTGTCTTAATTTGGGCTGTAAAATCAGACATGTTACCAAGGCTATGTTCAGGTGCCCCCCTCCCCTTGGTGCTGGACACGCCCCCTGGGGGCGGACTTGTTGGTGGGGACACCCCCTTAGGGGCCAACCATGTTTTCCTCCTTTTTGGTTTCCAAAATATGGTCACCCTAACTGAGCAGTCCATTTGCCTAGAGCAGGGCTATTGAGACTCTTGCAGCCCAAGATCCAAATTCGATTTCAGAGAAGCTCTGGGGGCCACATTCCTGGGTGGATGAGGCCAAAAGCAAAAGGTGTAGAGCTAAAAAATACCAGGATATTTTAGTTTCAAGCTCTTACGGCCGGTAACTAGGCCATAGGAGAAGCATTTCAACCTTTTGGAATGTGTGTGTGTGTGTGTGTGTGTGTGTGTGGGAGGGGGTGTACAAAAGCCAGGAAACCATCCAATTGTGGTCAGAGGAAAGAAGATGTGGCCAGTGGAAGGGGTATAGCCATCTTGGATTCCAGGAGGGCGGATTTGGCACACAGGCCTGAAGTTCAATTCCCCTGGCCGAGAGCAACTCCTGGCAACAGCTGGAGCTGGTATGGAACGTTTGCACATTCCTGGAACAATACACAGGGTAAGTGCTTGAGAACTTGACCCTGCTACCTGCTTAGCACGTGCAGTATGCCCATGTGGAAATGAAAGGTTTCTAGGGGATAATTTTGAATGAGGCCTAAGATCAACACGCACAAGCAAAGAAGGAAATCTTGTGCCTTGCACGCCTTGGATTTTTTCCTTCCTCTTCAGTTCCCCAGACGTGCTTGTGAACAAACCTTATCCCTTCCAATTAGCAGTGGACGCCCCACAAAAAAAGAGAAGGAGAAGCTTGAGCTTTATGGCCTTGGTTTGTCAGGCTTGTCAGTATTTCCATGGTTTTGCAATGGAACCATAATTTCACCCGGCTATGCTCTTTAAACAAGTCGCTAGTAGCGGGTGCCCTCCATTCCAAAACTGGATGTAAACAGTAAGGCAGGCAAGAGCCCTCACGTCTTGTTTGGATCTCCCCCAGATCTCCCCCAGCCCTACAACACAACAGTGAAAATTACCTTGAAAGTGAAATCATTCTATAATAGTCATGGCCCTTGCTGACAGTATAGAATTCTTTAGATATTTCCCACTGCAATTTAGTGAGAAACATTTAATAATTTAGTTAGCTTGCTTGTTTGTGAACATTTGCACATAGTTGAACTTTTTTTAAAAAAACACACACATTTGCAAAGTGCATGACTTTTCACTAAAAACATCACAAGCTTATACATGTCTGCCAGAATCAATGGATTCCAGTAAAACCTTTGATTCCAAAATGTGTTAGTGAAGACGGTACTCAGTGGAAACAGCTCTTAACACTTCCAGCGTGAACCTTCCCAAAGGAGTAGGAAAGTGGACGTTAAATGCAAGGGAGATAGATAAAACAAAAACTACATTGGCTTGCCCTGACACCTTATCCCACCCAGAAGCAGGGCTGCACTTAGATGCCATCATTTGGCTATGAATAGGCTTCTGTCAACAGTTTGGATTAACACTGGCTAAAGTGGCATTTATCTTTGGGGCTATTGATTAGATTCCTTTCTAATTTTGCTGCTTGCATGTTCCTTGGTGTTTATACCATACATGGTTAAATTGAATCTTTGTTGGCCCAAACAGGTTGCCAAAAGGTCAGAGCTTTTGCTCAGTACACCCTTTATCTTCCCAAATATTGTATGCCTAATACCCAAAGGATAGGCCCATGTAAGTGAAAATGCACTGACAAAGATGTCTTTCTGAGTCAGCGGACAAGGTTATTCGATGTGCAGTGTGTTAGCAAACATATGACCTGCAGCATTATTGGAGTAGCACTAGGTCTCCCTTCCCTTTGATTTCCCTTTCTTTGGAATTCTTTGAAATATCTCCTGTGTTCACATCTCCCCCACAGTAGTAGGCAGCTGCTACAGGCTCAGCTTATTTTTGAATGGGGCAGTACTGGCAACTAACAGGTTGTTGGGTTTTTATACATACACATAAGTGTGGGTGGGTGTGTTTGTGTGTGTGTGTAGAGATAGATACATAGATAGTTAGGTGTCCTACTTCACAGAGGACAGTCCTCTAATTTGGAGAGCTGGCAGAGGACACGTCTCCATTTGAAAGTGTCATCTGTTTAATGGACTGCCCAGTACATGTATGGTCTAAAGATTAAGACCCATAAGGAGGGAGAACAGGGAGAGGCCTTGAAATTGCCCGTCAACACCTGGACAGCAGACTGAGCAGGCACAGAGATCACCTGGTGACAGTCTTCCCTAAGATGGATGAGATTGTATTTCTTTTTAAGTTATAATAATTATTTCTAAATTTGCATCTCTACAAATAAATCAAAAATATGCAAATTTTATGCAAATTTTATGCAAATTGGTACCCTCTTTAGTTCTTTTTTTTTTTGGTGATGCAGTTCCTTTTTTTGGCAATGTGTGAGTAGTCACATATATGCATATTTACAATATACCAAGCTGAGCATCAGAAAAGCAAGCAAGTATCCAGGCAGACTGTAATAAAGTGAAAGCAACATCAATTCCCCTCAAAGCAAACACATATCCCTCTCCGCCATGTTCACCCCTGTCAGATGCAAAAGCCCTCTCTCTCCTTTGCTGGTTGCATTCCAGCGGGGGGGGGGGAGTTTATCTACAGCCCCCATTCAAAAAGGTAGGGTATGTCATAGCCAGAGTGTCCACTTAAAAAGAGACAGACAGACAAAAATGCATAAGCGAAGAAGAAGAAGAAGAAGAGGAGGAGGAGGAGGAGGAGGAGGAAGAGGAGGCACAGATTTCCATTAAAAGTCCATATACTAATGTATATCTTTTTAATCTAGTCTTTTAAATGAGTAGCTGTTTTAGTACTTTAATGTTTTAATGTTCTTATTTTAAATTGTTTTAAAGTTTTATTGTTTTAAATTGCTGGGTAAAACCTTAATCACTTTGTAGCAAATAAGGCATTATTATTATTATTATTATTATTATTATTTACCATCAATGCACATGGTGCTGTGCATAGTAAACCTATAAAACAGCAATGCCTTGCCACATAGGTTTCCATTCTGATAAGTATATAAATGTTAATAACAAATAAATATATGAATAGATGCAAATTATCTGGGGTATAGCAAGCCTTATATAAAAGAAGAGACCAAAGGGATGAGAATTCTCCAACTTAGAAAGAGACAGCTGACCACCCGTGTAGTACCAATACTGAGTCAGGTTTTTTACATCTATTGTTTGTTGGCAAAATAATATGCATATTCATACTGAACTGTATTTCCTACTGGACACTCCTTTATAAGGGCCAGCCAGAAGTCTCAGCCAGAACCCATGATTACCCTCCCCCATCTATCCCTGTATCTTTTTCCCCCTCCAGTTCTCTGATCCTGCATGTGCTTACAAGTTATGACAGTCTGGGCCTGTTCAGACAACACACTAAGCCATGGTTAGGCCACTAACTCTTTTGCAGCAAGTGGTTAGTGAGTGTGTTTAAACTGTTATGTAGCTATTATGATTAGGAATGGTTCATACAACATACTAAGCCATAATATTTAGCTCTAAACACTTAACCATCATGGTTAAGGGCCTCTATGTGCCCAGAGTATTTACTTCAGAGGATCTTTATCTGGTTCTGGTATACAAAGCAAATACACAGTATTTGTGCAGCATCCTCCAATTTAGTGTCCATAGGTGCCATGCACCCCACAGATACCATAGGCATAGAGACTTGTCACAGTGTCTATATGACTCTGTGACCTCCCAGTACCAGCCTACCCACCCCCTGCATTCTAAAAGGTTGACATGCATCTCCTAAGGTGTAAGAATCATAGAATAGTAGAGTTGGAAGGTGCCTATAAGGCCATCAAGTCCAACCCCCTGCTCAGTGCAGGAATCCACCTTAAAGCATCCCTGACAGAAGGTTGTCCAGCTGCCTCTTGAATGCCTCAAATGTGGGAGAGCCCACCACCTCCCTAGGTAATTGGTACCATTGTCGTATTGCTCTAACAGTCAGGAAGCTTTTCCTGATGTCCAGCCGGAATCTGGCTTCCTGTAACTTGAGCATATTCTGTGTCCTGCACTCTGGGTTGATCAAGAAGAGATCCTGGCCCTCCTCTGTGTGACAACCTTTCAAGTATTTGAAGAGTGTTATCATGTCTCCCCTCAATCTACTCTTCTCCAAGCTAAACATGCCAATTTCTTTCAATCTCTGCTCATAGGACTTTGTTTCCAGACCCTGATCATCCTCATTGTCCTCCTCTGAACACGCTCCAGCTTGTCTGCATCCTTCTTGAAGTGTGGTGCCCAGAACTGGACGCAGTACTCAAGATGGGACCTAACCAGTGCCAAATAGAGGGGAATCAGTACCTCGTGCGATTTGGAAGTTCTACTTCTATTAATACAGCCCAAAATAGCATTTGCTTTTTTTGCAGCCACATTACACTGTTGGCTTATATTCAGCTTGTGATCTACAACAATTCCAAGATCCTTCTTGCTTGTCGTATTGCTTAGCCAAGAGCTTTAAGTAAAAATATGCTGGTATTTTTGGCTCTTCCCTTTGCCTTTGGCCCAATCCACTACTGGAATACAGTCCCTGGCAGCTTCTCTGAAATCACTGAAAGAAGTTCAACGCCCCTGATTTAGATAAATACATATATTTTGGAATCATTTGACCCAAAACATTTGACCTAGCTCTTGGAAGCCCAGTGAGGAAAGACATGACTGAAAGTCACTGTTGATTCCTAAGACTGCAGATGAGATAAAGAACTGTGGAAGAACACTATTTATATCCTTTGACGAACAGCAGCCACCACTTGTGGTTTGAATCTCCTGAATTTCAGGAGACATCAGGCAGACTCACAGGGTTCCTTTCTGTGTTTGTGGTGCAGGAACAGCTGTTTACAGAGGTGAGACAAGCTGTACAAGCCATCCCCACCTTTTCTGGAATTTTGGACATTTCACCCTCCCCCATCCCTTCTTTCTGCAGCTGCCCAGATAACAAAGTTTCTCTCCCCTTTCCCTCTTAGTTTTCTCCCCACACATTCACACTCCTCAGCCTTAACCCTTATTAGTAGTTCCCAGAAGGATCACCTCGTTAATCCGCTGTAGCAGAAACAACAAAAGACTCCTATTGTTAGTCTCTTTAAAGACTAACACATTTAGTATAAGCTTTTGTGGGCTAGAGTCAACTTCATCAGATGCACGAAGTGTTATCCTAAGTTGGCAGGCATGCACGAAGTTTCGAGGGGGATTTTATTTTCCCCTGACCTCATTGCTTATAATTCCCACTCCCTGGCCTTGTGTGTATATTTACATACACAAGCCTTTCCCTCTCAGATACCATTTGGGAGAGCACAGGAAAGCAGATAGCTGGAGCCAGTGATGGAGGGGAGAGGAAGAGACTGTGTTTGCTGCTCTCCTGCCTCATAATGGTGTTGGTGGCTTCAGGCAAAGGCAAGGAGGGCCTTTCTCAAATGTCGCTGGGTTGGATGACTGGAAGAAGCAGCCAAAGTGAGGGGTGGTGGGTCATTCCACCTTAACACGCTTTGTGTGTCTCAAGTGCTGCTGGGGTGAATGTCTTGGTAACCAGGAGGGGAACATGTCATATGCAGAGGTGTGCACCCCTCACATGGTTCTTGCTTCTGTTTCTCTCTTCCCACATTTCCCAGCTCCAAAATATCTGGGCAAGTAGGGAGAGAAAGCGCAGCAAATTGCTTCACTTCATTCCTGAGTGGCATCTAGTTGCTTGCTGGACAGAGAGAAGCCAGTTTTCTGGTGGTGCCCTCAGTGGTGAAGTGGAGCCAGGGCTGGCAGCAATGCAAAACCAGCACTTTTATTTTAGTAACAGTAGGGTGACCAGATAAAATCCACGTCAGGGCTCCTGTAACTTTAACAGTTGTAGAGAAAAGGGAATTTCAGCCAGAGTCATTTATATGCAATTAGTTCCTGGTGAAATTCCCTCTTCATCACAACAGTTAAAGTTGCAGGCACTATACTAGAGTGACCAGATACAAAAGAAGGTAGGGCCCCTGCAACTTTAACTGTTGTGATGAAGAGGGAATTTCACCAGGAACTAATTGCATACAAATGACACTGGCTGAAATTCCCTTTTCTCTACAACTGTTAAAGTTACAGGAGCCCTGACCTGGATTTTATCTGGTCACCCTAAGTAGCAGGGATGCTGGGCTCATCTGCCAACCCACTTCAGTCCTCCCTATGCCCTCTGAGTTTAGCTGCAATCCTCACAGTAGATGGGGGGAGATGAATTTTCCCGGTGATAATATGTTTTGTAATGCAGAGTATTTGAGAGATGCATGGCCTCCAATGGGCAATTGAGGCCCATTAGTTTTACTGAATGACCAACTCCTGGTAGGACTGAAAACTGCTAGAACTGGTTTATTGATATGTATCAACACAGCAGCCTGAATTTTTGGAGTCTCCCTGGTGGTGTGGCTACAGGGACTGTCAGGATGAGCACTTGCATATAAATATTTACTAGGGATGTGCATTGAATTGGATCCGATGCCTGATTCTGATATGATTCGAGGGAAATTGGACATCCAATTCCCAATTCCGATGCTGGTCCAAGGAGCTCTGATTCTTTCCGGTCCTATTTTTTTTATCTGATTCACGTCGGATCACATCAGAGAATCGGACCTCCATTTTAGGTGTTTTCCCCTAAGGGTTGCCTTGGAGAAATAAATGCCTTTAACTTTTTTACTTTAAAAGCTAGAAACATGAAACTTGGCCACATTGCAGATGCCATGCAATTAGTCATGTATGAGAAATTTCAGAAACATTGGTGCAGACCTTTGGTGGCAATGATTTTTTTAAAAATGGGTTGCATTACTCCTATATCTTCTTTTTAAAAAAAACATGAAACTTGAGCATGGTGGGGTGAGGAGGGGGTGAAATTGACAGCTTCATCATCCAATCCTGCTGATCACTCCAACTTTAATGTGTGTATGTTTAAAAATGAGAAATTAATAGCACTTTGCATGGACTGGATTTCCTGGAAAATCTGATTTTTTAGAAGTACCTTGAGAGTAAACACCTGCACCTCTGCCTCTGAAATTGGTCACAGATGACTACCAACAGCCCATCTGTAAGGTCCCAAACTTCCATGTACGTATCTTGAGAAATGAGAAAGTTATAGCAGCCTGAAAACCTGCACTTTAACATTTCTTTGCGAGAAAACGCCAGCAGCAATGCTTCTGAAATTTCTCAGACATGACTATTTACGTGGCATCTACACTGTGGCCAAGTTTCATGTTTCTATCTTTTAAAATAACAAAGTTATAGGCGTATTTTTCCCAAAATTCAAGGCTGTCGGAGGAGAATAGGCATCTGATGCTCGAATCGGAGGTCCGATTCTCACATTGGAATTGGATCCGAAGCGATTTGAGGCAAGTCCAATTCAATCTGAACCGATTCAGGTCTGCATTGGAAGTTACAATTCCGATTCCAATCCGATTCTGGAGGGCCGTGCACATCTCTAATATTTACCACTACACTCAAAATTGCAAATGTGCCCATGAGCCCCCAGAGGTATAAACAATACTGAACTAGACAGACCCATGTTCTGAATATGAGACAGTGTCCTATCCTATCTAGACAATCTAAGACTGAATAAGGGTTTAAACTCAGGAGAGCATTCCATTAGTGGGTCTTTGCTATGACTAGTCCTATAAATCCAGAACAATCCAAAATGGCAGAAAAGAATCCCTCCACATTTAAACTGGTATAACATGTCAATGTTTGGCCTGTAACTTGAACTAGATATCAGCTCCTGCTCTGGCACACCCTTTCTGTACCTGTTTACAGGGCATAAACTCCACATTTTTAACCACTCAGTCCCTAGCTGAGTGCTTCAGATTCTTATGAGAACTAGGGCAAAATATCAGGTTGCTGCTGCTACCCATAGAGATACAGGGTGCTTCCAAATGGACAACTATTTCCAATGTCAATCAAAAGTCTTTGGCCCTTTCTACACCACAAGGTGTAGAGGGAGGGAGGGAGATTCCGGAAGTACCTGCTTTGGGGACAGTCATCTTCAGTCTTCACGGAGGTAGCGGAAGTTCCACTTCCTCCCGGGCGTGATACGCTCGGTGTGCCCACCATTTTGTTATTCCCTGGGCCCCGAGCTTCACACATAACCGCTCGTGCGTTCTGGTAAGTTTAAAAAAAAAAAAAAACTGTGCATGATCGGGACCCCCCCTCCCCCCTCCCTGCCCTCCCGGGGGGTGGCGAAACTGGTGCCACCCCTTCCCCTGATGGGCATGGAGCCACACGGTGCATCTCCGTGCCCATTTCTGCTGCTGCACTTACTCACAAGGAAGCACGGCAGCAGCCAGGACAGGCGGCCACAACTTCTGCCATCTCGGGAATTTCCCAGGATTGTGGAAAAATCAGGATTTGCCAGGGATCCCTTATCCCTGGCAAATCCCATCCTCATCCCCCCCCCCGCCCCCGGAAGTCCCTGTGCATCATGTGAACACACAGGGACCAGCCGTGGACGATACCAGGCCAAAGGCCTTGTGTAGAAATGACCTTTGTGGAGTTATTCCTTCTTTCTCACCTTAATGGATTTTCTGTGGTGAGAAAAAAGAAGGGGGGGGGAACACAGGGACATTACAAATAGGGTGACCAGATAAAATCCAGGTCAGGGCTCGTGTAACTTTAACAGTTGTAGAGAAAAGGGAATTTCAGCCAGTGTCATTTGTATGCAATTAGTTCCTGGTGAAATTCCCTCTTCATCACAACAATTAAAGTTGCAGGGGCCCTGCCTTCTTTTGTATATGGTTACTCTAGTATAGTGCCTGCACCTTTAACTGCTGTGATGAAGATGGAATCCCACCAGGTGCTGCATGCATACAAATAGCACTGACTGAAATTTTCTTTTCTCTACAACTGTTAAAGTTACATGAGCCCTGTCCTCCTTTTCATATGGTCAGCCTACTGTATATGGAATGTGTCCTGGGCCCCAAGAGTTGTCACTACTGTTATAAGCCATTTTAAAGCAGTAGTGTAGATCCTGCCTAGGTTAGCCTGCTGCCTTCAGGTGCAGTAGAGAATGCAGTCACCTCATCAGTGTTGAAGAGAGAGTCATCTGCCAGTCCAATTGGCTTTTGTACATGGAATGGGAGGGGGTGCCACTGTCATTTTGCTCTTCACCTCAGGCAGCAAGATGTCTTGGGCTGGCCTGTTCCAGCATTCCCATGCATGAAAATTGTAATCTGAAAACTCAAAGCAAATCGCAATGCAATTTGAGGGCCAAACTACACACTATGCAGGAAATCAATGGCTGGTAATCCCAAAGACTTTGGTTTTACATTAATGCAATTGCATGGGCTTCCAGAGTTAATCAGAGCAATGCCACTGGGAGAAGTGGATATTACTATTTAGCCTTTTCTGCCCATGCAGGTTTCCCAATTGAAAACTCACACATACCCAGAAGCCATTGCTATTCCCATATGGGAATACAGATATGTACAAGAGGGATAAGATGATGTATAATTTTCCTGAGTACCACTGCTGCAATCAAATTTGGAATCCACCACAGTGGTATTAAAGTAAAAACAAAGATATTGGGAGATTCAATCACAGAGATCCCCATGTAAAATATAGTTTTGATATTTCTATCTCTGAGGCCAACTGGAGTTGCTTGTAAAACTGCAAAAGGTGCCTTGCTGCTCCAAAGGTTTATATTATTTATAAGTACATGTGGAAATCTGCCAGAGCCAGCCAAATGTATAAGAGATCAAAGACTGCATGAGTCTCTCTAGGTATTTCCAGATGGAAAACTCCTAACACTATCAATCCACTGATATTGTGCAGCTATTCCAACTTTTCCTCGTGTGTGTGTGTGTGCGTGTGCGTGTGTGTGCATGTGTGTGTGTGTGGCAGGAAATAAAATGATGGAAGAAGCAGTTGGAAAACACAGGAGGGTTAGAAATGGAAAGTGATGTCTGGACCCACTGTAAAATTCCATGAATAAGGCAGAGCAACTGCACAAGAAAAGCTTTATCTGAACACACATGCCACAATGTTTTAACGTGTTTAGGAAATCTGCTGAAATCATACTCACAGCTGACAGTGGCTGAACAAAAAAGTAGTATAGTACAATAATTAGAGTGTTTGGTTTAGGAGTGATGAACCCCAAGTTCAAATCCCTGTTAAAGCTTACTAGGGTGGGGAATCTTTAGGATGACACTTTGACCTCTCGCTCATTCCCTCAAAACCTTGCGGCATCGCAACTGCATGGTGGGAATGGTAAATTTTGGCAGTACAAGGGGAACATAGGTTTTCCTGCCGAAAAAGCCGCAGTGCTGGCAGCCATTCAGCTCACTGAGTCCACCCTCTGCCTGGCCTTCCCGCAACTTACCCTGGGCCTTAATCCACCCCTGGAACGCCCCCAGCCTCAACCCAAAGCATGATCACCACCCCCAGATGGAGGAAAGAATGTGGTGACCTCAGAGCAAAGGAAAATGTCATTCATGGTAAATCAGCGACTTTTAAAAAGCACAGTTTCTGGGGAAAAGCCCATAGCAGTTGCAAGTTCATGGGTGCATTATAGAAACAATGCCATGCCAACTCGCAACCACCACAGGCTAAACAGGGCATACAGACAACCCCTAGGTAGCCTCCCTTTGGCAAGGGAGGCATTTGACTTGCCTCAGAGGATTACTATGAAGTTAAAATGCTCCTCTGAATCCCTTAGAGGAAAGATGGAGGTGCAAATGCAAAAAGCACCCACTAATTCTGCTCACAACCACAGAGTCTGCACCTTAATTTGACACCTCAGCCAAATGTATGCATCTCAGGTTAGTATTCTCCTGCTGTGTCCATACAGAAGAGGGAAGCTTCTATAGATCAACTGATTGATAAAAGTAAGAGACAACTAAAAACAAGAATAAATACTAAATCCATGGGGATTTTATTCTTTAAATCTTTGGGAATAAAGCCTAAAGCCTAAATCCATGGAAATAATCACATCATCAGTGCAGTTCAGACAGTGATCAGAGAAGAGTTAAATGCAGCAGTCTGGAAACTTTGGCCAGATGACTTCCTGATAAAGTATACAAACAGGGCTTTGTAAAAAGGTTTGTGTGTACACGAGGGTAAGGATGCTTGTGCCTACGTGCCACATACCCTGATTCAGACACAGTGAACGGGGGGTGCCGGGTGATGGAATTCCAGATGGGTTCTTCCTGAAAGAGCTGCTGGCAAAAGTCCAGGGTCATCATCACAGCAAACCCCTGTGGACAAATCAAAACAACGTGTTCCCCACCACCGGAGTGATTAGTGTACACAGACAGGCCCGGATGGGAGGACCTCCGGGAGAGTTTACAGCTCTTGAAACCAGAGACAGGCAAGCGTCACACTCACAGCAATTGTCAAAGTTGTGCATTGAGACATCTTTCTTGTGAAGAATCCAATTGCATCACAACCTGGCTATAACTCCTTTTATGTGCTGCCTTTCCCTCCACTTCTTTCTCCGTCACTCAATTGATGTCAGCATACTTCAGCAATTTTTCAAATGTCAAGGAGTGCAATACTGCCTTCCATTTATTTAGGTCTCCTCAGTTCTTGATTTCTAGGAAATGAGATGCCAGAGCCAGAGTCTGTCTGGAAATGACCCCTCTCTGATTTGGAAGCTTTTCTTCCTATTTCCTGATGTGTGAAGTCTGTCTTATTAACCAGAACCAACACTTGCTGCCAAATGTGTGTTAGCCAAGTAAGGGTAATGGGGAAAGGGCATCAGCAGGAAATAATTCCAGGGGGAAGGGTCCATAACCCTTTCCCAGAGGTGCAGCTAGGAAATTTTAGATCCTGAGCTTACTGGTTTGGGGGGGGGGGGGGTTAGACAGCTACATGCTTTACTCCTAACATTTCTTCCCTTACAACACTCTGCCATTCCATACTTCGCAACTGCTTTTGCATTCCTGATATAGTAGAACAAACTGTTTGCCAACCCTGATTTAAAAGAAATATTCTGAGCACGTGCACTTTGGCATTTTAAGATCCTGCATAGCACCATCATCACAACAGGGATAAAACAGAGTTTGTTTCTGTTGCCCTCATCACCTATCACTCTCTGGATGTTCGTTTGGGGGGCTTCTGGGCTACAGGGGCCTGAACAGGGCTCAGTCCTAGCTATACCTATGACACACACCCTTAAAAAAATATCTGAGGTTTGTTCAGATCCTGGCAGGACTACAATCACAGAAAGTTATAATCTGAGGAAATATAATGCTTCAAGTCTGAATACACCTAGAATTACAAAAAAAAAATTTTGGGGGGCAAAATACAAAAGAAACAATTGAAGGAAATGGAAAATCCCCTTTTAAAAAATATTGTAGAGATTTGGGAAAAGTATAAAAAAAATTAGCACCAGGAATTTCTCCTCTGACTCCAGTGGTATTACTGGAGAACTTCCCAGGGAATCTAAGAAGAGATATGGAAGGGATATTGAGGGAACAGAAAATTATTAAAATGAAATATTGGTTGAAAAGAATGATTAATAAGGAGCAAATAGAAGACGTATTAAGAGGACAAAAGATCTCTTGGTTCAAATGTATACAATTGGAACAATGGATGCAGGATTGGAAAAAGAAAAAATGAGTGCAGAGATAATACAAGATTTGAGAAATTAATAGTATCAAGAGAAAAGGAGGGGAGAAATAAAAGTAAAATAGGTATGATCAGTGAAATATATAAAATATTGATAGAGAATGGAGATCAACAGGATTTTCTTAAAATATTATGGGAAGATGATTTAACAAAACAAATTAGTGATTATAACTTGGGGAGGATATGGGAATCAAGAATGCTAAAGTTATTATCAGTAAGGATAAAAGAGAATTATTACAAAATAATTTGGAGGTGGTACCTAACACCAGTAAGATTACATCAGATAGACAAGAAAATTTTGATGTTATGTTGGAAGGGTTGCCAGGAGGTTGGAACATACTTTCATATGTGGTGGACATGTGAGTACGTACAAAAATTTTGGAAAAGGGTTTTTAAAGGCATAAATGAAATAATGGGAAACAGCGTGGAAGCAAGTCCAAATTTGGCTTTACTTTAAATCTTTGTTAAAGCACATGGGAATCAAAACATGAAGGATTTGATTAACAACCTCCTGACACCCGCTAGATTAATGATAGCCAAGAATCGGAAAATACAAGGAAATTATAGAATAGAAGAATGGTATAAAGAGGTATGGGATATCGCGATTAATGATAAATTGACATGTAATATAAAAGTAAAGAGGGGATTATCTAAGAAGAATGATTTTGAAAATATATGGGGGGCATTTTTAGAGTTTGTTTTAATAAAGGGGAAAGGCTGTACACCTTTAAAAGATTCTTTACAATTTTGGAAGAATGTATAATAGAATAGAATAAAAGAAGGTCTCAATGGGTTAGGGGAGCACTGGGGGTTGTTAAGGTTATGTTAGTATATATTATTTGTATGATTGTGTTGTATTATATGTTGAAAATAATAAAAATATTTTTTTGAAAAAGTCTGAATACACCAACAGCCAGATCCAAGTGGTAGTGTCACGCCTTGCCCTAATGCTGGTGTTGCTGTGCTGTCAATAGACTCCTTGCCCTCCTACCTTGTGTGGAGGAACCATATGAGGATATCTATGCGATACTACTGGAGGGTGGGGCAAGGAAGAGATATTCACAACTATCTCTGGGTTGTCCCCCTGTACCCACTTTCGAGGTAAATGCTGATGATAGACTTAAGAACATAAGAAGAGCCATGCTGGATCAGACCAAGGGTCCATTTAGTCCAGCACTCTGTTCACACAGTGGCCAATCAGCTGTCAACCAGGGTCCCACAAGCAGGACATGGTGCAACAGCACCCTCCTACCCATGTTCCCCGGCAACTGGTGTATACAGGTATACTCTCTTTGATCCTGGAGGTAGCCCATCGCCATCAGGGCTAGTAACCATTGCTAGCCTTCTCCTCCAGGAATTTATCTAACCACCTTTTAAAGCCATCTAAATTGGTGGCCATCATCACATCTTGTGGTAGTGAATTCCAGAGTTTAACTATGTGCTGTGTGAAGAAGTACTTCCTTTTATCTGTCTTGAATCTCCCACCACTCAGGTTCATGGGATGACCCTGGGTTCTAGTATTATGGGAGAAGGAGAAAAATGTCTCCCTTTTCACATTCACCACACCATGCATAATTCTGTACACCTCTATCATGTCTCCCCTTAGCCTTCTTTTTTCCAAGTTGAACAATCCCAGCTGTTGTTACCTTCCCTCATAGCGGAGATGCTCCAGCCCTTTGATCATTTTAGTTGCCCTTTTCTGCACTTTCTCCAGCTCTACGATATCTTTTTTTTAGACCTGATAGCAACAACCAAACAAAAGTCTTGCTCAGTGAGTAGTTTCAAGAAGATCTGCATGGTGCCAGCTGCAGGTTTTTGAGGGCCCTTCAATAAGACACTCTCAATGGGCCCCTTCCCTTAGTGAATCTAGTTTCCCACCTCCATTGTCACAAGCTGCTAATGCTCCTGACCCATTTGTCATCATTGCTACCAATTCTTGCTTGACAGGAGGAGCCAGTCTAGGGGATTGTTGTCAGTGGCCCCCTCGGCAGATGTCTGACCATGCCTAACCTTGATGCCAGCCCTGTACGTATGCAGGCATTGCAGCCCACTCTTGCCTATTTATGTCTCTGGATCATGGCCAGAAGTGACTTCAGCTTACCCTGAACATTTCATTCTGAATTGTTTTTCACATGCTCCATTTGAACTGACGTTTTAGAAACCACAGCTGTTCACCTTGATTGCAGTCATTTTCGTTCCGCCCATAGCCCACATCTGCCTACAATTAACAGCTGCCCTTACCTGGATCTTAGCCTGAAGCCTGCCATATATGCATATCACGCAGCCCAGTTTCCCAGCTTGAATTATAGCCCAAAATAAATTTCTACTGATATGGAGAGGATAAAAAAAATAGGCAGATTCTTCCTTTACTACTTCATAGAGTTAGATCACTCCAAGCATAAGCTAGGTATTTAAAAATATATAAAAAGAATGAAGTTCCCCAGCCTCACTGAAATCAAGAGAGAATTCAATGGAATTGTAATGGGATCCCAAATGTTTTACACTACAGTTTGTTAGGTGGCCAAGTGGTGCCTTGGTTTTGAATGTTATTGGGACAGCAAGCCCGAAGAATTTAATATCATATTAAAATTCTATTCATTATGAGTAGGTGCAATTAAGGAATTCCCATTTCTGTGGCTTGTAGTATATGAGTCCGAAAAGAAAGCTGAACCAATCAAGAAACAAAGGTGCACTAATAATAATAATAATACTAATAATAATAATAAATAATAATAATAATAATAATAATTAGAAGATAGTTTATCCGAAATTAATGCTCACATTTAATTTCTGAAAACAGGGCATTTTACCCATGGCATTACATCCTATCATGCATTGGTTGTTTGTAAGATGTTGATAGAGTTTTTATTGTTGATGACATTCATCGAAGTAAGGCATTTTGTGTGTTATATTAATAATAATAATAATAATAATAATAATAACGATTTATTTCTTACCCGCCTCTCCGTCTAGATCGAGGCTAGACGGATCGAGGCTAACTATTAGCGGGGGGGGGGGCAGGCTAATAGTTAGGAAAGGGGTTTTCTGCCCCATAAGGTGTTTTTTTTTAACATCTTAATGAGGTACTAAATTATCCCACCTCCCTACTGGGGGAGAAGGGAGGAGAGAGAGAGAGGGCACCTCTTCATGGCGCAGTGACAGCGGCAAGGAAAGTGCTTAATATTTTAGAGCTTCTCTACACACAGAAAAAAAAACAAGAAAAAATCCCACAGCCTTACTGTGACTTTCGTTCTCACAGTATTTTCACCTTGACGACACACTCCTTCACATGCGACCATGTGATTTGGAATTGAAAACTTCCTTTCTCAGAAAGGCCCCATTAGACCGTGCCAACTAGTGGCAGAGAGATCCCGTGATATCTCAGATAATATCATTTTTAAAAAAATATGCAATTTTAATGCACGATTTCCAAGGGATAGCACGGGAGACATCCTAGCTGCTGATGACATTGTGTAATGAACTCGCAAAACTTCCATTAGTTGCCAATTATGAACATGCAATAAATCACTCATTTAGAGAAGCTCTTAATTTGCTCTACTCTTCTCTTTTGGGTCAGTTCCTTTGATAATTTGGCATGTTGACCTGCAGACTCTACAGTGAAGCAGTTACATGACTGGCCCTGTCATGCAGAAGAGTGGAGCAACTTGTTCAGGTGGCACCATGAGGAGGGAATAGATCAGGGATGCACAATATGTGACCCATGTGCCACAGGTTGCCCCCCAAGCCTAATAATAATAATAATAATAATTATTATTATTATTATTATTTATATAGTGCTTTCTAACAAAGCACTATACATGAGATAAAATAGGTCAGGAGTTTACAAAAATAGAATAAATACAATAATTCCAATAAAAGACCTTGTGTGCCCTCCCAAGATCCCCAGTCATGACTATGAGGCAAGATACCCTCTTAGCCTCAGCTATCTACAAAATAAGAATTTTGTAAGAATTTCAGAAGTAATGTATGTGAAAAATATTGAACACTTGAAAAGTATTACATCAATGCTATTTTTTTTTTAAAGGCCACCTTGAGTACCCCATAGAAAGGCAGAGTAGAAATTTTGGAAAGAAACAAAATAAATAATCACCAATAGAAAAATACTGTTTTCTATTCTCAAGATATGGATCCTACTGCTTCTCCTAGGTGCCTAAAGCAGGATACACTGGGTTATCCGTTTTATTCTCACAGCAACCCTGTGAAACGGATTAGACTGATAAACGATGACCGCCCCAAACATCAAGGTTGATTAGGGTTTCAAGGCTAGAGTTCCCTGGTTTAAGTCTCAACACCCTCAAGGGTGTGTGTCTGTGTGTGAATGTGTCATTGGAGTTGAAATTGTCAGATCAAAAATAAGCTTCAAAAGGGTGTGGAGGCTAAAGCAAAAAAGCATCTTTAAGAACTCTGCTTTCACCTAACACTACATAGGGTTGAGGCTGACAGAAGAAGTGAGAATTGAGATTTAATTTTCTCTTGCTAGAATAATAATGTCATCTGATACGAGTTTCACAATGGGTTTTAAACAGGATGTTTCTTACGCTTTTGGCTCTTCCCGTTCAATCCTTCTGTCAGTCGTAACTATCACATGCCAATTTTTGGGCCCTGCTGAGACACTTGGAATGGTTTATGGGATGCTGTTGATCAGGCAGATGACGTGTGAGCCAGATGGTCTCCCTGTCATGTAAGGTGGCTGTTGCCATTTGCTGGCGTCACGTCATTTTTCAGTGGAAAGGTGATTCTGCCCACCCACAACCACCCCGCCTGCCAGATTCTTTCCAAGCTAAGCAGTCTTTGATGTATAGAGTGAGAGTGCTGGTGAGATAAAGGCCTACAGCTCAGTAGCAGTTTGCCTCATACACTCAGACAAGTACCTTGGGGGCAGACAGGGAGAGGTCAGGCAGGTGGCAGGCAGGCAGGCAGGCAGGCAGGCGGAAGATCATTAGTCGGGGGAGAGGGGGCGTTCCAAAAGGAGAACCCGGCAGTTTTCCTCAGCAATATGTTGCCTGGACCAAGGGAAGGCAGCAGACAGCTCTCTTTTTTTCCATTTGAACTCAAGGATACAACTCACCAAAGTCAATATAGAATACACACTATAATATATTACAATCACATACAAAAGAAGAAGAGAAGAACACCAATTTACAAAGACAGTGCTATCTCTCAAGACCAAAACAAAAACCGATTTCCACTGACAAGGAACATCACTAATTACAGAAACAGCTGTCACTCTGAATTTCTGTTCCTTTTTAGGAACAACAGCCAAGCAGGACTTCACTGTATACATTTAGATGCCAGGTTAAGACCTTCCTCTTTCAGGAGGCATTTAAACTTTACTCTGTTGCTTTGATTATTCACTTTACTGCTGACTTTTAGTATTTAAATAAATGTAATATATTTTAAATATTTTATTATGTTGATATCTTCACTGTTTTATTTATTGTTTTAGTTGTTATTTTATTGTTGCTTTTGGTTTTGCATTATTGTAAACTTCCCAGAGGCTTCATTTTTCAATTAAAAATTATCTACCTTTCTTCCTTCTCAGACTCTTACTGTATTAGTACATTTAGTCATATATGCAGTGTCCCATAGTCTCAATAGCCATTTATTAATGGAAGAAGAGGGTTGTTTGTTTGTTCCATTTATAACTCATAGCAATCATTTCAGCTGATAAAAAGTGAACAATCATTTCTGACTCCTCAGATAGAACTATAGATTTAATATATACAGCAGACAAGGGCATGAAATTAGCTCACTGGTGTCATTTGATTGGATGGAACAACCTCTGGCCAATCCCTTGAAAAATAGTTATTAGAGAAGACACAAATAAGACCTGCAACAAAATGTTGCAGTGTATTCACACTTCTTCATAGGTGTTCAGGGTTCCAGCCAGCCATGCAAACTTCTGCAAATATCTCCTCTCTCATTTTTCAGTTACCCTGTTTTGGCTTCAGTCCTGTAGGTACTCAAAACCACAGCTTGCTATTAGAAGGAATGAGTACTGCAGGGGTCCCTGACCTTTTTGAACCTGAGGGCACATTTGGGAATTTGAGAAACTGTTCTGGGCACCAGAAAATGCCTAATCAGTGGATCGCTGCTTTGGTGTCTATCTATCACTTCTATGGATCTTAGGCTGCGTCTTGTTCATCAAAACCTTTTGTTTCATGTCTATTTGACACCACAACATATCTTTAATAAGAGATTGTCCAATTCAACTAATTGCTGGCAGTGCAATACAGCTAATGCTTCTTTTAAACATTTTTTGGCAATGTCCAGTAGTAGTTGCTTCTTTGGGGAGAAAGTAATTGCACATATAAATTTTATCTGTACTGATGTACATGCTCTTTAAAATTATTTACCTGCTTCATGGAAATTAAAAAAATGATCAGCACAAATGAATTCTATGCACCCTTTTGACAGCTAAAAGATTGATATTATAGCATTGGAAGGGTAAATACTCACCTTCTATTGAAGATTTTATAACTTTCCTTATTTGAATGAGTGGCATATAGATGCCACCTTCGAATGGTTACTTATTTGGATATTTGGTCCGCTTTTGTTGAAGCCTACGTATAATTGCTAACTTGTATTCATTTCATACAAATCCATGTACATATTTTTTTTTTTTAAAAAAAACACCCCCCAAAAGTGGGCCTTCTTCCCGTAGAAACAGCATGAATAGTGCCCATTTCTGACCAGGGATTCTGGTTGAAAGTCCTAATCCCATCCCTGATGAGAAAAAATGCTGCACCAGGGCCTGCCTTACTCTGCCGTCCAAGCTTTTTGCAAACATTCCAAGTAACTGTTTGCAAAAGGCTCCAGACTTTGTGGACATTAGATTTGAAGGTTCACAAAGATTCAGCTCCATTGGAGGCAAATAGAAGGTCTTGCATCCCTAGTTGAGCATACACAGGGGCCCACTCACTTAATTGGCACCGTATAGGTGGCTATTTGCAGAATAGAGGATTTGCTTAGCCTCAACTAAGCTACTGCTACTTCAGATTAATGCTGTAGGTTTTATCTTTCATGCTAAGATCTGTACTCGTGACTACAAATCCTCCATTTAAATTTGCAGCAAGCACATCTTGTGCCAGTCAGCAGGTCCTCATAAAAGCTGAGCAGAAACCATTTTACAATTAAGACAGGATTGAAGAAAGAATATTTCGGCATCGATCTCTTCTCCAGTTCTTGGCCTTAGTCCTTAGTTCAAGGGCATTAATTCTGCCTAAATAGCAGCCTGTATTTCCTTCAGGTTGTTCTGAGCAACTCATTACATAGCCTTCCAATTCGAAGAAATATAAAGCAGTCTGCAAATTATTGTAATGTTGATTTGTTGGCAGCACCAAATGTGGCATATGGGCTGTTCAGTATATGGCACCTCACCGAACAGGCTGAAGAGTGTAACTCCCTGCGCAAGGCAATGTCGTAAATAACAGTCAGATGCAGCTTATAGAAATATATTTTGGGTACTTTCCCTGTTAGGTTGCATAAGAACTAGTATGCTGCATGCAGATTTTCCTAAAACTGAGGATCACTGTGCTCTGGAAGTGAATTCATCCATTGTTGTTATTATCGATTATTGTTCAGGGCCAAACTCAAGGGAAACCAGTTATTCAAGTTGGAAGGATGATGTCACCTGGATGTGGGGACGGGGGCTTGATGTCATTCACCCACCCTCCTTGGAACAGTTTTGCTTCTTAAAGAAAAGGACTAAGATGTGTTTTTTTTAATCATATGGTTCTGTGTTAACTTTTAATCTTACAAATATAGGAGTGGTGCTTAATTTTTTTAAAAAAAAGAGGGAGGGAAGCATAATTCACAGGTCAAAATGGAAGCAAGTATTTCTGTCAATTGCATTGCAAAGGCACCAGGAAGTTGGGCGGTGGGTGGGGTGGTGGTGGGGGAATGTACCTGTTCCTGTTTTTTTGTACATCTGTACACACCCATAATGACCTCTATGTGTCACTAGTTCCTCAAATGCACCTTCTTTGATCACATCCAGGAAGTGTTTCTGCATATACATTAATCTGTGAGTAAGTTGTTTTGGCATAGAATGAGGCTTAATGCTTTCTTGCACACAGAGAACAAACAAGTTCGAAGATGTGCTGAGCACAGAGCCAGTGCTGGGCATTGGGTTTGAGCCAAAACTGGTCCTGTGACCCTCTTTCCATACCAGAAATGTCCTTTCCCTTTCTACCCAGGCTGCTGTTTCTCCCAGGCCATGATACAACCATGAACATCTCCTGGCCTAAACAGAATGGCTGAAGACTGAGGAATCATTTCAGTTTTCAGTAGGGAGGGCACAGAGGTTTGGAGACACAGATAACAGCAGAGTTCAAAAGCCAGCACTGGGATTTGCAAAATCCCCTCAAAGCCCAGTGGATGCTAAAAGCATATGATGGGGTTACTTTGTATTGGCCTGAAAGCCTGTGAGCAATGGTAGCTCTCAAAGGCTTCTGGGTAGAGAGGCTTGCTACAGCCTGATGCAGGCATCACAATGCCTGGGAACGCTGGCAAAAGGCGCATCTCCTGTGAATTATAAGGGAGGCAAGCATCTGCTTTCTTATCTACTAGGCCTAATGAGCTTGGTACTGTCTGAGTGCCTTAATGAGCACACATTCCAAAGTTAGGAGTTCAACAGCTATCAATTATGCCGAGTAGTGAGATCAAGATGGCACTTGTATACGTAAAGAAGTGTCTCTTGTATCTGTAGCCTACCTACAGAAGTGTCGCTTGTCCTATGTTATCCTATAGTGGGAAAGAGCACTTTGTTATTAAGTGCAAGTAATCAATCATTCCCAAACTTGGCGGCTGCGCCAAGTTTGGAACAGTATAACCATTGCACCTCTACCCCGAGGGGGGGCTTCTGACTGGTCGTTTGGTCTTGTGCAGGGACCTGCACAGCTTGTTGTCTGCTGTCTATTTTGGGTAGCACCTGTCATGCTGTAAGTTTGCCTTTAATAATTCTTTGTTCTCCTTTGTAAGCAAACTTTGTGTTTGATTCTATCGAATCCTTGGTATACTTTTAAAAACTCAGAGGCCCTTAGCCAGAGCACACACATACTTTATGTATGTGTATGTGTGTATCATAATAACCAATGATATAGGTGCTCCTGAAAAATAATGTTCTGTCCTGACCACTAGGGATTCCTGGGTATGTTGGATGCTTGAGGGTGGCATAGTCAATTAACAGCAGGTATGGTCTGGCTGGAGTTGCAGCACCTTGGATAGCTCCAAGAAGCCAATTTGCTCCAACAAGGTGTGGAGCTCAACAGAATCCTTTTCTCCTGCTTGGGCCACCCCTACCAGGGTTTACCCCTTCCTGAAAAGTGGAGAGGCTTAAAGGTCCTCCTGCCTGGAGCCTCACACTCCATCACTTCTCTGTCCATTCCTGCCTTGTGCATTGTCTACATTGATATTGGGAAGGTGCAGTCCCTTGCGTAAAGATGGCTAGTTCCTTGGGTGTATCTGGCTCGGGTGCTGTCTCTGGGTGTCCTAGTTCCAGGGGTCTCTAACTCAAGGCGCTCTTGGCTCCAGTCAGGTTTTGTGTCTTGGCCTGGATCTGGGTTTTTGCTCCACAGCTCTTATGCCTCTGGTCATGGTCATGACATGTAGCCTAAGTCACAGTGGGGCCAAATGCCTCCCCTTCCCTAAATGTCACCCCTGTCTGAAGATGAAATAGGCAGCCATTCATTTAATACAATGATGCCCACAGATGCAGTACCATACAAACATAGCTAAGTATAAATAGAGGCTTATACATGAGGCTAATTACATGATGTTCATGAAGGCAGCCATGTTGTTCATCCCATTCCAGTGGACATAAACACAGAGACTTTTCCTGCTATGATAGGTACTCCCTGAGCATGACAGGATGTTTAGATGAACGTCCTGGAAAGGCAGACAGCAATCCTTGATGACAATTCAGTGTGATCACAATTCAGACCTCAGTCTTTCAATTATTTTTTGAAAGTGCCTCAGGTATGAGTAAGCTTTGCTATACATAACCATTGTCATTCTATTCAAAGCAATAGAGTGATATTAAAGGTATGAAGCTAGAATCAGGCCTAGCGCTGGACTATAACTGAAGGGCCCTTCAGAAGTACATGATCCATTGCACAATGCTGAGAGCATCCCACCATTTTAAACTCATCCCGTTAGGGGCACATTCAGTGGAGGCTGGTGGTTCTGATTTTGGTGGGGCTGTTACTCTATTCTGAGTTTCAGTCAGAACCGGCCAGAACTCTAAAGGAGCTATCCAAGGTGGGGAAACCTAACCCCACCAAAACCAGAGCCACCAGCTTCCACTGGGCACAATGACAAACTGAGGAAGTGACAGGGCAATCAAACAACTACTTTGCCATGTGGTCAGCTTGAATGAAAATTTTCACACCCATCTGGGCACACACAGAGGACCTATGTGAACTGAAGAGTTATCTGTCATTAAGATGTAATACAAGTGAGCACCTTCAGAATGCTTTTAGAGATACCCTCAAGCTGGTCTAAACTGAAGTCTAACATAGAGATGACCCACTTGAGTGAGAGTCCAAGGGAATAATTTAGTACAGGAGAGGGCAACTTCTGAGGGTGAATTCCCCCCTAACTCACCAGGGGGGCATGCTCCTCTAGCTACTGCCACGTGGCCAAATCGGCCACTAAAATGTGGCAGTGTGGCAGTGACCAAAACATGGTGAAAAGGCAGCAATTTCTCTTTAAAACAAAGTGCAGAGGGAGCACACAAAATCACTCCCGGAAAAGTGCAATTGTGATTTAAAACAAGGCGCATGTTCCCCGTGTGCCTTGACTTAAAGAGAAATTGCCACATTTTGGCTGTGTGCTGTATATTCAGGAGTGTGGCATTAACGTGGACAAAGGTGGGTGACTGCATAAAAAGGGCAGTCCAGGGGAAGCCACATGCAACTCACGGCCCGTATGATACTCACCTCTGCTTTAGCAGATCACTCTGTTATTGCCTATGATTCTTGCTGATTCAGGTCAGTTCAAGATCCAGCAGAAAGCAATATGGGTGACATTACAGACAGCCTGCCCCTTGTTTCTTCTTTTAGTTGGTTTATATCCCACGTTTCAACTAGAATCCTCAAAGTGGCTTACAATATTTATAAAATACAGCAAGAACCACATACTTAATACCAAAACAAACTGAACAACACAACCAGCAGAAGCAAACATGTGATACTGTTTCCCACAGGACAGCTGATGTCCATTAATCCTGTGTGGGGGGAGTCCAACTGGAGCAGACCTACGATCTCATAGTAGGGAACAAGGTCAGATACATACATGTTCAGTTGTAAGTATGATTTTATCATTAAGCCTTCAAAGTATTCTGGGTATGGGCAACAGTAGGAGTGTGTGTGTGTGTGTGTGTGTGTGTGTGTGTGTGTGTGTGTGTGTGTGTGTAAACTGCTTTACATATTTGTACAATGAAAGTAAAATGGGACTTGAATTCCCAACCAAGCCATCAGAAGCTATCTGCTCCAGTGCAACTTGTTTACCCTTGTTCTGGGCTCGTTGCCAGCTATGGTGGCTTATTAAGGGCGGGGATGGGGTCTGAGCTATCAAGAGTGCATGAATTCTTTGACAGAGAGAGCAATTTCCCAGTGTCAGCTTCAGGCCCTTGATGTCCGGTGGTCGACAGGTAGAAGGTCCTGTGTTGGGACAGGGAATAAGACTTCCTGAACTTCTATCTGGTCCTCTGAAAATTAGCAATAGTTATTTCCTAGCTTGGCTTTCCTGAGCACTTTCTTTCAGGTCTGGTCATCCAGATGATTTGGACTATAGCTCTCACAATCCCTTACTGTGGGTCATAGGGCTGGCTGGGGCTGGTGGGCACATTTGGAGGGCATCACGTTGCCTGCCCTTGCTCTAGGTTAACCAGTGGCATAGCAAGATTACATAACTCTTCTCTTAAAAATCCAGCTTCCAGGAAAGAGGAAACAATGCATGACTGACACTCTCTCTCCCCCTCTGTGTGTGCTGAAGGTGACTGAGTGCATGGTGGCCAAGGAAAGGGTCATCTGCTCTTCCTCTCCCTGCTCTGCTGCCCCTGCTCCCAATCCTTCCTATGCCCTTCACAGTACAAGGGGTGATGTTGATTCAAAAGCATGCTGTTTGCGCAACCTTCCCACTTGGACGCATGAGTGCTATGTTGCTTAAACAGCAAGGCGTGTACTGGGAGAAAGTGTAAAAGAAGTATATGTCAACATGCTATTAAGCAAAGCGGTAAGTCCAATGGTGAACACAGCTGCTTGCACATAGCTCATACAATCGCATCACCCTTACATCTATCTGCAAGGTGATGTTTGGGTAATAGCAAATGAGGGAATGTGTGACCGTGAAAGGGAGAAGCAATATGATACTCAAGGCAACATTGCTTCTTGTTGCACTGCCAGCATCTACTGGCAGAGAGACCACAGAGAGGAAACTCCCATCTGGAATCAAAGGTGTCTTCTGCAAACACTTTGAGGCCTGATGCTGGCTGACAAAACCACACACAATCTGAATGATAAGCGTCTCGAGGACACACCAGCATGCAGACCTACCCAGGAATGGGGGAACTGGTGGGGGGGGGTAGAATTCAGCTTGGGTCTTCAATCTTAAGGAGGCTTTCATTGCCAAGAACTCAACACCGGCGTAGTGGTAAATTGGGATGGACAAAGCTATTCTCTCAGTTTTTCAGTTTCCCAATCTTAAATTCAGTTCACCTTGAACTTGTGAAAATTTTTCTAATATGCTTTTTTGTTCTCACTTTCCCCCAAAAATGCACATTCTGTATGCATTCTTTTTGACTGGAGAACTCCACTGCAAAGTTCAGAGAAGTGCGAATTTTGGAGATAACTCACAGTTCACATATTGGTTTGAAAGTGTGAAATGAGGTAAGTTCACATTAAAATTCTAATGGAATGGATTTTTCCTTCATCCCTAGTGATAAACATGTATTTAGTATCCATAATGAACGATTCTATCTTTCCAGATCTGGTCATTAGCTGATCTCTCCTTTTGGTAAACCTGAAGCTTCTGATAAGTGTGCCCCAATCATGTTTTATCCTTACAGTAACTTTGACCCAGCTGTAAATCCATCCCCACCATATTGCTTTTCTGCAGGCTGAGTGCACTGAATTCTCTCTGTCTCTCTCTTGCTCACTCTCACTCTCAGTGCAGGCAGCTTGGTCCACCGTTGAAGAAGCGTGGTAGGCTTGCAAGAACCTGATGCTCCCAGTCAGCAAGGGATGAAAAGCCCATTGGATCTTGTGTAGCGGAGCCATCTGTGCCCAAACACCTCCCCCTCTACACTTGCAGTGTTAGGACAGTGAGAGGTTTCTTGACAGTGCAGAAACCCCAGAAGATCCAGCAGACGTGAGATCTATACACCTGCTCATATGAGCTTAATGACCAGTGCTAATGTTTTTCAATACTACCATTATCATCAGTAGCTTCTTACATTTCCTGTCCAATTTGTGATCATATACATTCTGATTCAAGGCATCATTTTGGCCTCTCCTTTGGGAAAGCTGTTCGTGAGCACTGATTTATCCATTCTCTGGGTCTTCTCCTTGTGCCCGACTGGTTCACTGGAATTTAAATGCGGCTGGGGCAGATCAATCCTGGTCATAAATAGTTTCTTCCCAGCTGCAAAAAGTGGTTTAAATGGCAAACCGTGCACCTGTGGGTGTAAGCAGAAGAAGCGTGGAACCCCTGCTAGCAATATTTCTACTTGAAATAAGAAGGGGTTAACAATATCCTGTTATAAAACACAGAACTCTGAATGTACATTTAAATACATATGACTCAGAAAAAGTAAAAAGAAAATTGTTTCATATCAGGTTGGACACATTTCTGTTTATATCTTTAAGCTTCCTTTGAAATTAAATAACTACTATCCTCCTCCACAATAATCTGCCTTTCCTGAAAACTCCAGCTGATGATAAATGCTTCCATCACCAGTGAATTACAGGATCAAAAAATTAATGTCAAAAACAAGCATGTCCTTTCCAAGTCCTGCATAATATCTGGATTTTCCTTCTATTCACATCTGTTGTTTGTTCACCCCTTAGGGTATGCATGTCCATGGAAAAGTGTTCAATGTTACACTTAATCCCTACTTTTATTCAACCCAAACATTTGACGGTTCAAATGGGGTGGGGGTGGGGTAAAAATAAAGATATCTGAAAGATTCATATTTGGTCCTTAGATACTCTCTATCCAATCAGGCAGATGAAATTTAATTGTAGAAACAGGTTTCTATTGCATATGCAGAGGAGGGAATGACATCGCAAGCACTGTCTAGTAGATTCCACTATTGCCATACACATACCTATACTTTACAATGCTGAGAATAAGTGTCAGCATTTTCCAGGTACTATCTGAAGTGCTAGAGAAGCCTAGAAAATGGTTTTCACCAGAAGCTAAAGTGGGACAGAAAACATGAACCTCTGAACTCCAGGCAATGGTTACTCTATCCATGTCTCTGAACAAAACCTCAATAATGCATCTGTCATACCATGCTATACCCTATAACACAATCCGGCCCAAAGACTTCATAGGCCCCATTCAGAAGACACCTTAAATCATGGCTTTAACCACATTGGTTAAACCAGAAAGCCGGGCAGTGTTCAGAAGACACCTTAAATCACAGCTTTCACCATGGTGCCTAAGGCAAAAAGCCCTACTCACCATGGTTTAAGCCATGGTTTAAAGTGTCTTCTGAACACAGCCCAGCTTTCTGGCTTAACTATCATGGTTAAAGCTGTGGTTTAAGGTGTCTTCTGAATGGGGCCATAAACACTATGAGTCTATTCAGACAGCATGCTAAGCCATGGTTAGGTGCTAACCCTTTTGCAGCAAATGGTTAGTGAGCATGTTTAAACCGTGGTTATGTAGCCACCCTGGTTAGGAATGCTAAGCCATAATGTTTCACTCAAAATGCTTAACCACCATGAGTTGGCCTGTTATCTGAACAAGGTCTATATAACTGAGTGTGTTCAACCTAACTTATAGTTTGATTGCCTTGAGAAAACAGGTGTGTTGCTCTTATGTGGAAGTCAACCCTAAACTTTCCCCTGCCATGACCAATCTCTACTCAAGATAGCTAAATTGAGTAAATACATACAACCCATATGATAAATGACTAATGTTATCAAACCTGGTACAATATCTGATTGTCTGGCTTCTTTAATCATCTACCACAAAGTTTCTGAAAGTCTAATGGATGGTGAATATTTACCTTTTAAAAAAAACACCATTACAATAAGAGTTTCCAAAGTGTTGTGAAAGAGCAGTCTCCATCCCTTCAAAAAAATATTCAATATTACTCATAGCGTAAGGGAGAAAGCATCCCTTCTGGAGCTTCAAGGAGGGAATCTACACATACGTTTTTTACATTTTAAAATGTTGATTGTTATGTTGTGAATTGCAATGTATTAAAACATGACAGGCCACATGAAGTAGTACAAACGTTATTGCCGATTCTTTCTCCCGTCTTTACTGTGGTTATTATGGTCACACTGAGTCTTTTCTTTGTCTCGTCCTATAACATTCCTTCTGCTCTCCATACTTTCCACGCCCACTCCCTCCTTCGCCCCCTTCCTTTCCCTTCCTTTCAATGAAGATTTTACTATTGAAGAGCATGCGTGGATATTCAAATGTTTTTGGCCATGCCCCCACAGCTGTGATAGGATACCAGAGGGTTTTTTTTCAGTGAATATATACTGGTAAAGAAAGACACATTATTCTTCCTACAACGATTTATAAAAAGAAAAGAACAGAATAAATCAAAGAAAATCGGAGAAAACAACAACTGCTCTAAAACGTTACAGTAAGTACGTTATGTGACCCAATGAGTGGTCGTAACCCATTTTAAATGTAGCAAACCTATAGTGTAGATTCCCCCAAGGTCTGTATTAGCTATGGGTTCCAGTTCCTTTCTTGTCCCTGGATTCTCTGATGTTGCTTTATTACTAAGAAAGCCCAAATCATAGATTCTGATCGAACAATTGGGAACATTAAACAGGCAGGCAGGGCTTAATTTGTACCACTAGGGCTCATCTGCTCCCAATGCCACACCTCAGTCCTCCAACATAGTCAGTGGACTTTCCTGCAAGTAAACATGGATAGGACTGGGCTGTGTGCCATCTGGCTATGTATGCTCATCATAGAATGGCCTCCACTCATGCAACTTTAAAGCCATTTTGCATGTCCTATGCTGTCTATGCTGGTGTCAGCTGAAAGGTTTTCATGGGAAGTCTCCTTGCTGGTGTTTCTCCAGCCCTGTCCCTGCTTCATCTCCCTTTTATTCCCAGGTGAGAATGCCTGTCCTTAGCCCATCTTTCTTTCATGCTGCTGTGATTCCTTAAGCGTTGGCTCCCTGCCACTTTTTCTACATCTCAAAACTTTCTCTTCAAAATTTTCTGCCTGTCTTGCCATGTTCCTCTTTTCCCTTTGCAACCTTCTGCCCTCCCTCTCTTCCATGACAGCTTCTCTGTTATTCATTTAGAACAGAAGAAGAGCCCTGCTGGATCAGACCAAGGGTCTATCTAGTCTGGCACTCTGTTCATACAGTGGCCAACCAGCTGTCAGCCATGGTCCCACAAGCAGATCACAGTGCAACAGCACCCTCCTGCCCATGTTCCCCAGCAGCTGGCGTATATAGGCTTACTGCCTCTGATACTGGAGGTAGCACATCGCTATCAGGGCTAGTAGCCATTGGTAGCCTTCTCCTTCAGGACTTCACTTTTCCTTGCTATCCTCTCCTCACTGTCATCCTGACCCTTCTGTTGCATTGTTCATTATCCCTCAAATGGTCTCCTCCTTCTCCTCTTCTTCACCTCTTCAGCCATTAAGCTACTTCCTTAACACTCACTTCTTCAATAAAGTTTTTCCTAGGCCACTACTCCATCGGTGTCCCTACAGTTCCATTGCCACCTAACTCACCCTGATCTCAGTGTTGTTCTAGGGAAAGGCCAACAGCTTGATGCAGTCTTCCCCAACCTGATGCCCTCCAAATGTTTTGCACTTCAACTCCAGCCAGCATAGCCAATGGTCGAGAATTGTAGTTGTAGTCCAAAGTCTTTATAGAGCACCAGTTTGGAGGAGGCTGGCTTAATAGTTCAAGAGATTCCATAGGCCACATGGCTTGTACTGGTTTACGCTAATTAGGCTATTTTACCCCCAAAGATGGCTTTTGCTGAAATCATGGGATGTTCGTGGGGGAAATAGCAGCTCCCCCCTTCACCATGATCCTAATTAGAGAGGGCCCTTGGCTGAGAGAGAAAGAGGACAATGGGTTGAATTTCACATCTAGGTTGGTCCTTGTAATTACCACTATAATCATGAATCTCTGTCTGATCCACATTGCTTTAGCCAAGTTTTTGATTAAGTTATCAAGCAACTGCAGTTTTCACCCAGGTGCTCTACTGGGAATCTCTAGTCTAGAATTAGCTTCAAAATAACTTAATGCATCAGGCTGGCCTTTCCTAAATCTTCCAAAGACTGAGTGAAGAGAGATCCACTATGGCTGAACTCCAAAGTACTGAATCCTGTTCATTCCAATGGGATTTATGTCTGAATAGATTGCCTTACATTCACACTGCTAGATAGCCAAAAAACCTCCAGCATTTTGTAGCATCTTTGGAAATTACTTTGCTGTTTTTTAAGTCTTCAGTAATATTTGAGTTTTATGGCTTGGAAATTAATTGATGATCTAAAGAAAGATGCCACAGAATATCTTACTTCAGCAACAAGCAGGGCTGGCCCTACAATGAAGCCTGACCAACAGTAATCTCCATTGGTCTCTCTGGCCTAACACCAGGTGTAGGCCCTCAAAATCCACCCCATTGTGGAGAGGTTTATGGGCATGGAAGGTGGAACTGTTATGGACCACAGCATCTCTTCCTCCCTCCTCCCACCTTATTCCCAGGCATGCAAAGCTGGGTCAGATCAACCTCACCCAGCTCACTCACCCACCCAGGCCTTGCTAATACACCCCGTGACCCCCTTCAGAACCATCACATTATGAACCAACCTGGCATTAAATGGCTTGCCAGTATCCATGCCCCCTTCTCCTCCAATGCCCAATTATCCTTATATATTTGTCCACAAAAGGTGTCAATTTGGTGATTTTATGGAAGGGTGCATGCTTGGCTGGCTACACTAAAAGTGCTCTGCTCTGCTAATAGAGGCTGCCCATCGGTGGCCAGATATGGTTATAGCTAAGAAATAACCAAAGAACTCAGCTCAATGCACCTTTGCACACTGTATTTCATGTGCAGTTTTAATAAGCACATAAATTGTAGAATTGATTGGCTTTCAATACGCATAAGCTAGTGAGAGCATAGACTATTATCTGATGTCTCTGAGTGTATTCTTCTATAGTTCTTAGCACCACGACAGGAGGCCCAGCCCACATTAACGTTTCAACAGGCGCTGCACAGGGAGCAACGGAATTTTGAGTAATGATTACCTGTCAACAGAGGGAGGCTGGGAATAATTACTAGGAAAATTCAATTAGGATGAGGCTAAATGAATGAAGGGGGCAATAACTGAATTGTTTAAACTTTCACAGAATGAACATTTGGCTGATAGAAGCTGCAAGTGAATGACTTCTCCAAGAACGAGAACTTTACGTGGACTGTCTCGGGGTAACTCAGCTGGGCAGACTAAAGTACGACCTCTTTCCCAACCCACTTTGTAATCTCGCATCCAGGGATTTGGATCTGACTCTCACAGGTGCTTCACACATTACACCGTGGAAAATATGTTTGCCACTATATACACGCAACTGTATACACCAGTTCCCTGCTGTGGCTGCTCTGTGTGTGTGTGTGTGTGCATGCTTATGTCACGGCTAGGGAATCTTTTTCAGCCTTAAGGTCAAACTGGCTCCAATCCAGGATGTTGTCGTCTATAGGCCGGCAATGGGCAGGCCACTGCCCAAAATGGGTGGGATAAAGGCTGCCATGCAACCACCACATTCACTCTGTCTGTGTGTCTGTGTGTCTGTCTGTCTGTCTGTCTGTCTGTCTGTCTGTCTGTCTCTCTCTCTCTCTCTCTCTCACACACACACACACACATGGAAAGATACACACAGAAAAACATTCCATTCACACACACACACATGTTACAGACCTGCACACTCTCCTTAGCTGATCCATGAATATCAGCTGGGGTGGGAGGGGGTCATTTTCATTGCCATGTGGCACACTGGATGGGAAATCTGTCCCCCCACCTGTGCTTTTGTTCCAGCATTGGCTTCTCCCCAGCTGGCATTGTATGACCCAGATGATGATCTTCCGCTATATATATATCCATGTAGCTTTCATTTAAACTCACCAGTAAAAAAAAGAATATTGTGATTTTCCCCACCCATTGCTGCACAACTTCTCCTGATTAAGTTCTCTACTGATTAACAACAGTGCCAGGCATGTAGCTGCAGTCCCAAAAGCCCTAGTTCTTATGCTCAGGTTTTTCAGGAAACATCTGATACCGCAGTTCTTTTCTCTTGTTGTATTATTATAGATTTGGATGAAATACAGATGCATACATATGTTGGTCAAGCTTATTGATTCCTGATTGCATACATTCCAGTGTTTCACAGGTGAAAAAAGGACATGCTTGAATTCTTAGCAAACCTCTATCCCAGGGGTAGGCAAGGGGTCATTGAGAAATGGTCCTTGTCAGTAGAGGCTAGTGGATCTGATATCAGTGGGGCTGTGAATTCGCGCCAGGTTTCAGTCAGAAGCAGTCAAAATTCTGACTAAAGCCAGAGCGCCCGCTAACAACAGACAGATCACCCTCCACTGGTCCTGGTTCATTCAGTACAGCCGTAGTCCTCATTAATCTGTTTTGTGGGGTTTCCACCCCACCCACTTATGAGTTTCTTTCCTAGAAAACCTCCCCCAAGTGTGCTTGTGAATGGATGAGGCCATTTTAGTTACATAAGAATCAGCACTTGGACAATGAGTTTGGTAATACTAGAAAGGAAGAGTGTCACTACACTAAGGGAAATTACATTGTTTACGTGGGGCTGTTGTTCGTTCTTGGTGCAATTGCTATGAGCTGATTACATCAGAGGAGAGGGGTGACAAGATGGAAAATCCTGCTGTTTCCCGGGGCTCCTTTAAACATTTGAATCGAGGGAGCGCCTCCCCCCTCTCTGTCATGTGTGCAAAGGAGGGGAGGGGAAGTCTAATGTACTGTTTCCTTGCAGCCCCCAGAAAAGCCAGGACTTATTTCTGAGTAGACATAGTCCCTCAGCACACTTACGTGGGAGTAAGCCCCATTGAACACAATGGAACTTACTTCTGAGTAGACATAAGACTTTTAGCAGACTTACTTGCCAGTAAGCCTCATTGAACTTAAAGAGGTGCTCTTGGTGGGGTGGGAGATCAGATCTGCCTCCATTTGTTGCCGGGAGGCATTTTACCCTCTTGTCCCTCAATCACAGACATGAGAAAGTCCTTCCTCAGCATGTTCATAGCACAACCCCAGCTTTACACACCAGCAGGGTTTTTCTTGATCTATTTTATAACGGAATAAGGGGGGAAGCTGCTTGAGATGTCCTGGCTGATGTTGACATCATCAAAAGGACATGCAAACTTCCAGGAATGGCCAGCCATGAGCGTGCTTTATTTTGCTCATGTGAAGAAGCTTGAAGTCTACTCTCCCCATAGATCTGGTTATGCTTACTCTAAAATAGCTGCAATTCAAAAATAATGAGCAACATTGACTATCTGAATAAGCAGGTATGAAATGGAATAGATAGCCAGTACACTAGTGTTGGGTGTTAGGATGACCATGTGTCCTCTTTTACAGAGGACATTCCTCTATTTGTAGGGAAAAGCTGCCAACGACTGACCTCTATTTTGAAAACACCCTCTAGTTGAAAGGCTGTGCAGTACTTGACCGGTTTAAAGATAAAGAATGAACAAAAGGAAGAGCTGGACCTTGAAGATGCCCATCAACAGCACCTGGATAGCAGGCTGAGCAAGGCACACAGGTCATCTGAACACAGTCTTCCACATTATAATGAGAGGTACTGTACTATTTAAATTATAATAATCATTTCTAAAATTTGCATCAATGCATATAAATTAGCACATGCAAATTTTACACAAAGAGCCCTCTTTTTTGGTTATGAATGTTTTCCCAAAACATTCATCCCAAAATTTGATGAGAAAGTTGCATTGACTCACGAATTCAAGTTATTTTCCTGATTGCCAGTCTTATTATTACAATACAGAAAACATATACCATGAAAAACTTGCATAATCATTGAGGTCGGGGGAGACACTAACTTTGATTTGCATCTGTTTCCTAACTGCATATTATATAAGAATCAACCACAAGCTACCCATTTTGGACCAAGAATGTCCCAACCCCCACCCCCGCTTCAGATTGTTTGAATCATTGGGAGGGGGAGCTTCCAGAGAACGTACGTGCATATCAGGCTGCCGTTGCGAAAGACTTGTTCCCTTCGTTTTTCTTCTCTTGGCTCAGCAGGAAATGAGGGCCTTTGACTTCCTGTAAACTTCAGATGCCTTATTCTTCGTATTCCCCAAATAGGAAGTGCTGGAGTCCTTCTGCCAAGTATGTGGAAACTTAATTTGAGTTGCAGAGCAAGATTAATGGCTTGGAGGTTATACTGTTGCTCATGAAGAACTGCTCAGACAGTTGCTTGGAACACTTTCTTGAATGGGACTGCACGGTGATCTCTCCTACCTCTCCTCTTCTCTATTAAGTCCTCATTTCCAGGGCCAGGTCTTCACCAAGCAGGATATAACACTTTGAAAGTGGTTTGAAAACAGTATATGGAATGTGTTATGGGCCCCAACAGTTGTCAGTGCACTTCAATCCCATTATAAAGCAGTAGTGTAGATCCTGCCCAAATAAGAGCCTTCTTCTCTGTGAATGACAGGCTAAGACATGACTATAGACATGTCAGGAGGGCAGTGATGAGCAGATAGGTTGTCTGTTGAAAGGACAACCTTTTATAAGAATCAAACTTACAGTGAGTGGCCCCATTTGTGGCATTTCCACATCCCCAGTGGCTTCTCTTGAACCAAAATTAGCTTGGACAGGTCATGAGTTGGAATGGAGGAACGGTAGAAAGACAGGCGCTATCTGGTTGTTTTTCCAGCTCAAAATCGCCCTCTTCAAGTTGTTTTTTCATGCTTTCAGGTGGAAGGGAGAGATACAGGGTCCCCATTTTGCCCCCTTGAGTGAAAAGGCAGGTTGGAAAGGGTTATTTCCATGCCAGGAGAGCAGCTTCTCCCCACCTGTCCTTCCATTGCTCCAACTAAAACCAGCCCAAACTGATTATAGTTTTAAACAAATGTGCAGGTTGGGGTGGGATGGAGGAGACCCATTGAACTCCACACAATGTGCAGTCTAAGCAACAGACTCCAGAATCCACCCCCACCCACCCCCAAGTAGAGGTTGAAGGGAGAGGGAGGCTAAAGTTTAACATTCCTGTACTTTTTATTCTTGCTCTTGGAGGGAGGTTTTTAAATTTACATAAATATTTGCCTGGGAGATATAATCATAGCAAAACTTAACGTTTATATGGCAGTTTTATAGCATTTGAAACCCTTCCCATATATCCTGGCACTAATCCTCACAAAATTCTGTCAGGGACAACTAGATGTGATGGAGTAGCTACGTCTGCTTCCAGATGAGGCTTTTATTATGCAATCGCCATACCTCATTCACGACATTTGAGCAGTGGGGGAGTTCCAGACATCATTGCCTTCCTTTTGTAACCCTCCTATGTTCACCTACTGCTTCTTCCATCTTTTTTCTTTCTTTCCAGAGAAAACCCTCCCCCATAAAACTATTAGGTCTAGGGCCTACAATTATCTAGCATCACTCCACTCGCTCTTGTAGCACAGTGGCAACTGACATCATGCATTGTGGGCCAGAAAACCCTGAATCAAATCGTTGCTCGCTAGCTGGTATTAGCTGCCACTGTCTATCTCTCAGCCTGAGGGCCCTCTCCCCCAGCCCTGCATTTCCAATTTTATAATCTCCTCATGATAATACGGGATTATTTTACAGGATTGTTTTAAATCTTATTTAAGGTAATGTATGTAACGTGCTTTGAGAGAAAATGTGTTATATAATTAAGTAATATTTTCAAAATCCTTTGAGTTGCTCACAAGGACACAGATTAGGTATTCCCTCAGGCTGAATTCATGTGAATAAAAGCAAATAGCGAAGGAAAACATCTGGAAGTGGTATTCAAGAGGGAGTGTTATATGTCCATACTGTTCACATACAAGTTGTGCATGCCAGAACATATCCTATTTCCCCCCCTTACAAGAGTCATGATTAGTGAAATTACATGAAGGTAATTATCCAAGAGAGAGTCAACCTCTTTGTCTTAAAGACTGCAATGGCACCATTAAAACTGGAGTGCATACATAAAGGTTAAATTGGGGAGGGGTGTGCACAAAAGCCCCCACACCCCAACATCCCGATGTGCCCAGCTACTCTGAGAGATCTTTGCACAGTTAGCACGAAGATACAAAAGGGATTTGAGCTCAAAAGAGGAAACCCTGGTGAGGGGAAACAGAAAGAAAGGGTACTGTGCTCAAAACAGTCCAGTCCTCAGAACACCAATGGGAAGTTGGGCACATTGCTTCCTAACATTTCAGAACACCACCTCAGGACACCAGACACAAACACTCATCCCTACTCCAACAACTAGGGATCCTAAGTAAAAGCAAGCCACACAAAGCATGCCACACAGGTAACAAAAGAAGGGGGAACACACATGGCAATATACAACTGCAACTGTCTCCCCCACTTCCCCGTTACCTTGTCTAAACTCCAGAGAACCTTGTTCTAATACTCTCACACCCAACAACTGTGTCCCCTACACACAGGGGAGGTAGGTAGCTTCCCCCCCCCCATTCCATCTCCACAACTGTGGTTTCAGGACAGAGCAATCCACACAGGAATGACAAGGGAATGACACAACTGTGGGAAGCAAGGTGAGCCAAGCAGACATTCAGTCATGGTGGTGATGTTAGGCTCACCTTACTTGCCCCAGCCCACCCATGCCATGCAATGGCTTCCAGTCTATTGTCCTCACCTGCATGCACTATTCCTGGGACACTGGCTTCCCCCTCCTGCTCCCACAGCCAGAGCATCTGATCATAAGAGGCTCAGACTTCCTCAAGTTTGCTGTGAAGCACTGGAACCTATGGAGCTCCCCACAGGGCTTGGGAATTGTGGTCTTCAGCCCATTGCCTTGGTAAGTGCTGCCATAGACTCCAGAATCAAAAGCAGATGATGAGATTCCAGTTTCTGCCATTGGCAGGCATGTTCTGGAGCTGTCTGGGGTGATGACATCATCATGACACACAGGTTACAGAGTGGTTGGCCCACTCAGGCCATCTTGGAGTTGTGTGGTGGTTGTCACCACCTTGGAGATACCTTGTGAGTGTGCACACAATATCCTAGGCATCACTGAGCAGTAGGTATCTCTGGGATACTGTTTTTGCTATAGCCAGCCCTAATGCCAGATGTCTGCCAAGTGACATCATGGGCACATCTCTGGGATGGCATGCTCCATACCAGGGTGGCTGGGCCACCCCACGCTACCCCCTGCTGGGCACTCACCCTGAAACACTTGCTTGGTTGGTACGGCATGGGTTCCCAACCTTCCTGCTCACCTTGGCCAGCAACCTGATACTCATGGTATGACCCTCTGCCTTGCCTAGCTGCTGCATACTTACCTTCACTCTCCAAAGTCCCTGGTGATGCATTCCCAGACTGCAATGCCATGTTGATCCTGGTACCAATGTCTCCTCACCAACCATAAACATATTGTCCCAGATCTTCCCAGCCAATATCAGGGTGTCGGGTTTGTGGGACATGCTTTTCCTTGGGTATAATTGAACTAGTACCACAGCAACATGTATGCATTCATTCATGTGTCTCCTTAACTGTACTGGACATCCCTTTTACAATTAACGATGGCTACCAAGAAAGGGGGAGGTCTAGTGTGGATTTTAGCCAGCAACCTCCTGAGTGTGTTTGTGGCTCCTTTAATAGAAAGCATCATAGGGTTGTCCTTAGTTGAGCTTGTGGCTGCTGCAGTGTTCCCCATATGTTAGGGGCATATGATGGACACACCCCTGGCTCAGCTTGCATGTCTGTAGGGCATTGAGGTGTTGTCATTAGCATGGTCCCTGATTGGTGTGTGGTGGTGTTTCCAGGGATACATTGGCCATGTCAGTCATTTTTATACCATTTTTGTATTTTCTGATTGTTTTTATTTATGTTGTTGTTGTTGACATTTAGGTACCACCTTACTCCTATATACTTTTGTTTAACATATAATTACTTGGTTTTTGCTTTTCCCTGTACATTTTTGATTTAAAAAAATTAAAGAGCGGATTTTTTAGGACAAGGATTAATATATGTTTATGTTTCTCAGAATAATCTCACAGATTTTGTTTTATATATAAAGAGGCAATAATGCCTTTCAACGTAACTTTTTCTGGTAGTTTAGATAACAGCATGGTCCAAGTATGCTAACTAATCTGTGCTTGGTGAACATGGTCTGAAGCAGCAATAGTGACACCATTCTAGTGAATTCGGGGCTAGTTGGGATGTAACAATCATAGTTTATTAAGACATACTTTATTAAGACAAAAACAAATGTTAGGCCTGCATGCTCCACCCCCACCCCCTCTTCTCTTTGTATGATGACTCTGGTGCTTTTATGCCTTCTTCTTTGACCAATTTCCCATTATGTTCAAAAAGGGGGATTGTGGCTTAATATCCGTTTATTAATCAGGTTCTGAAACTGCAGTTTGATTATTGCCGTTTTATTAAGCCAGGGTCATTTTGTCCAAACAGGGCAGCTGTGAGTGAGAGAGAAAAACCAACATAATAAAGATGATGTTCTGAGTTAAAACCTGGATTGGTGACATTTGGCTACTTTTTGCCACAGACAGCTGAGGAGTGAGTAGGCATAAAGTACCTGCACTCTAGAGCCTATTGTGCCTTCATAGCCATCCCAAGACATTTTGCTGACTGAAGTGGAGCATCAAATGGTTCCCCCTGCAAGTCAAGGTAAATAGCACCCACACTCAGTCACGTTGCTGACTGAAATGGAGCATCAAATGGTTCCCCCTGCCAAGTTAAGGTGAATTGTTCCCACACTCAGTCAAGTTATTTTGGCACCAGCTGTAATGTGTATAAGCAGCCACTAAGGGAGTCTTTACTTTGCATGTTATCCCTCCTGGGATTTTGTAGAGTCCTGCTTGATCAGGACAGAACATGGCAGTTTTAGCTTATTGAGGCCCCATTCACACATGCAAGGAGGGGAGGTGGTTAGGGTAATTACGGAGATGGGAGGGTTATCAGAACCACTGCAAATAAGCCCACCACATGGCCCAGAACCACACAGTGCCACATGGTTCTGCTACCCACCCACCCTCTGTAATTTGCAGACATACCTTCAAACTATTTAACCATACATCCCGGCCTCCTCTGCAACACAAATGGGTTCCCAACAGCCACTCCGTTGGTAAAAGACAAAAAAATGGCCATGCAAACAAAGAGAAACTCTGTGATGACAAGAGTGTCGTTAGAAATGGCAGTCGTTCTTGCTGGAGGACTCTGTGGTCATGGTCTACAAACCACCTGGAGCCCATTTTAACCACCGGGGAGTTTGCCACACATAACAGTAAGCCACCCAGGGGCCCCTTAACCCTTTTGCACCAGGATGATCAACCTGGGTGGTATGGTAACCATCATTGTGGCCTCTAATGGCACGCTAAGCCACCATAGTTAGCACAAAAATACTTAACTGCCATGGCTTAGTGTGACGTCTGAACAGACCCTGAAGCTCTTCTGAATAAAGTGTTCTTAAACAAAAAAAATTTGTTTCAGATATGACAAGCAGCTTAGGGGGAAAAATTCCCACAAACACCTCTCTGCCTCCCTAGCAACAAAAATACAATCATAATAAATTAAATACCTAACAATTTACTGCCCTTTCAGGACACCCCAAATCAACTGCCTGAGATAGCTGCCTCATTCCACATAATGGTAGGGCTGAGTGGCCCTGTGCGGCTTTTAAGTTTGACTTTGAGTGCCTTCACGCTAAAAGAACAGTGGAAAAAACTTTCCATTGACTTCTATCCTCACTTTATGGAGTGATTTACAGGACTTTTCCTTTCTGTCTTGACGTTCACAGCCTTGGCTTGGAAAAGTGCAACACTTTTGTGATGTGGAGTTCTTCAGAAAGAAGACTTTTCCTCTGAACAAAGCACCATCTTCAAAAATCCTTTCAGCAGCTGAGTTCCCGCCCATAGTTTCCTTTGTTGATATCACAGCTCTGTTCAGCATCCAAAAAATACATTCATTGCCAGCTTCCAAAAATGATAGATTTGCTACAAAAAAGAAAAAGAAATGCCTCTCAAATCATCCACATCCTGCTACATCCTGAACATGACATAACACCACATTTTTATTACTTACAACCATTACACCCTGAAACCACCCTCCAGTGCAAATGGAACACCTCCAATGACTTCAGAGTTGTACTAGAGCTTTCATAAATTAGTCCTTTCCTGTACATTAGTACCTTGGCGTCTGGCCATAGTGTTTTATTCCAAGCATATACAGCCAAAAGTTCAGGATTTTTTTTGTTTATCTGTGATAGAGCTCAAGAGGTGGAAAGAATTCCCTCTCTTCCTATTCCCCACCACTGCCTTCCCCCTCTTTGACAGTTTTGAAAAATGAACGTGATGTACAACTAAAAAAATGTTTTATAATACCTATGTGAATGAGAGTGCTAACCAGTGCCTGTTCAGGAGTATTTGAATTTAACATTTATTGTACTTCGACATCCCCCACCCCCCCAGACTGCAAAGACCTAAAGCTTGAATCATACCTTAACAATGCAACATGGGATCAACTTTTGCATAACCCAATACCGCACTCTGTTGGTAGTATTTGTTTAGAGGAGCCAAGTGGCTCAGGCAGGAAAATGATGTGATTTTGTCCTGTCATGTAGCTCAGGGGTGGGAAGAAAGTAGATCTCTGGATTTTTTTGGACTTCAACTCCCAGCATTCCTGATCATAGGCCATGCTGGCAGGGGCTTCTGGGAGTTGAAGTCCCAAAATCTGAACATCTTCTGCCCACCCCTGATGTAGTCTAGGCCTGGATTGTTCAGAGGTGGCATAGAAACTGCAGTGTTAACGTTAAAGTGTAGTGCAGATTCCCTACTATTGATTTATATGAAACTAACAATTATATCAACTGTCTTGAAATAAGAAAATACTTCCTTTGACAAATGAACAATATTCTAGGGGAAAATCTAAAAGCACATACACTGTGCATAACCAATAAATTAATTAAGGACAGAATTCAAAAGTGGAGGCCTGATGCAACCAAATCTAGCAGATTTTAGTTAATGCTAAGTATAGTTATTTAACCTATTGTCTGTTGAGAAGGTTTTAACCCATGGTGGGTTATTTGCCCAAAATAACACTCTGATTTAACCCATCATGAATTATCATGTTATCCGAACCCAGTTGGTGACATTTTAATCACTTGTGTGTGAAATGGGGTTGACCACATCCCACTCTGGAACCCAGCTCTAATCACTACCATTCATAACAGGCCTAATTTACACCCAAGCAAGCAACAATCAAGAGTCATGCAGCAGCCAATTGAAGTCTATTTAAACCTTCTTTATTACTTATCGGTAATTTCCCCCTTACAGAAGAGAGAAGGAGGAATGAAATAATTTGAATATCTGAGCAAAGGCAAAGAACAGCTTTAATATGAGATCTATTAAGGAAAACATCATTTTGGGCATCTTTAAAGGAAACATAAACTAACATCTGACTTGGCACACATGTTCAGTGACAAAGTTCAAGCACCATACATACACAGGATTAAATAGAAACGGCTACACTTTGGTTGGATCATGTCCCCATATTTGAAATCTGCCACCAAGGAATTAGTTGATAACTCAAGGTGCATTGGTCCTTCTATTTTTCCCAGAACAGTGTTCACTTGGCAACTGAAGTATTTTCTTTAAGCTGGACTCACAACTGGGAGCACAGGAAATATTAATCCCCACCCACCCTGCATTTGTCAAGAAGTAGCGTACTATTGTGTTCATTTAACAACTTGATAAAACAGTCATCTATATCAAATACCGCTGGAGCGGGGGGGGGGGGGGGGGGAGGTGGCACTCCATTTCCCCTGGCTTCTGATACTGCTGTGATGGCAACAAGCTGGGCACCTAGAAATATAGCTGGGTGGGAGAAGTGATAGGAGCTGGAGGCTATGGGTCAGAGGGGGTTGAGTTAGCTGTTTGCAGGGAGGTGGGAACAAATGGCCCTAACATTTCACAGAGTGAGGCAGTCGCTTCAAGTCAAGTGGCAGTTGCTGGGAAGCAGCAGTAAGGTGTTGGAGGAGAGAGTTGAGGGCCAAGCAGCCTGTCCTGTGCTCCCTAAGCTAACCTGCTGCCTTCAGGTGCAGTGGAGGATGTTCCTCTATTGTAGGCTGACCAGATAAAATCCAGGTCAGGGCTCATGTAACTTTAACAGTTGTAGAGAAAAGGGAATTTCAGCCAGAGTCATTTGTATGCAATTAGTTCCTGGTGAAATTCCCTCTTCATCACAACAGTTAAAGGTGCAGGCACTATACTAGAGTGACCATATACAAAAGAAGGCAGGGCCCCTGCAACTTTAACTGTTGTGATGAAAAGGGAATTTCACCAGGAACTAATTGCATACAAATGACACTGGCTGAAATCCTCTTTTCTCTACAACTTTTAAAGTTACATGAGCCCTGACCTGGATTTTATCTGGTCAGCCTACTCTATTGTCATTGTTGAAGAAAAAAGTCCAGTTGGCTTTTATACATGGAATGGGACAAGTACCATCTTGTTCTTTGACACAGCCAGCAAAATATCCAGGGCCAGCCCTGATTGGTTATGGAACAAGGAGGGAAGGAAGCACCAACAGGCTGGAGATAAAAGGAGAGCAAAGCTCTGGTGCTATGTAAAAATATATTTCTCTTTATTTCTTATATATTCTCTGTATGCTCGACGCGTTTATGCCGTCGAATGAGCCCATCGGGATGGCATATGAGTAAAAACTTTAAACCGTTCTCTGTTAGGATAACAACAACAATTTGTAAAGAAGTGCTCCAGCTCCTGACGAAGGTTTCACCATCGAAACGTGTCGAACATACAGAGAATATATAAGAAATAAAGAGAAATATATTTTTACATAGCACCAGAGCTTTGCTCTCCTTTTATCTCCAGCCCTGATTGGACCACTTGGTGGTTCCACTGATGTCTTTGTAGGTGTGGCAGGGCCTAATTTGGCTCAGAATTGGGCTCAGAATTATTTCCACATCAATATTGGTGAGTTAGGGCCAAACTAGATGTAACATTTGTCAACTAGTTTGGCCTCACATGGCTATTGTTAAAAATAATAATAAACCAATAGATTATGTGGTAGTCCTGAGATAGATAGGTGCCATCTTGTTCTTTGCCAGAGGCAGCAAAATATCCTTTTTACCATGGTAGGGGGAAGCTTTCCTCCCATTGTGAATAACAGGGGGGATTTTGATTGGGACTGTGGTAGGGGTAAAGGGTTAAAGCCCCCTTCCCCCATGCCACAGTCCTAGTCTGACTTAGGGCTCCTCACACTGTCTATTTGTATCTTTTAAAAAAAAACATCCAGTCATGCAAGGCCAAATCCATGTGACAAATGTCATGTCTAGTTTGGCCCTCAGTTGCTTATATGTCCATGGCATGCCATATTGTAGAAAATTTCCAATCCATTAATATTATTTCCCAATATGATTGCACTTTCAAAATCATATTCTGCAAACCTATTCCAGAATAAAACCAGTAAAATAAAGTTATACAAGTCTGGCTCCTTAAAAGAGTTGTTATAAAAAATAAAAACGATTTGTGCAAAAGTTCTATTTCCATATTTATAGGTTGAGAAACCCACTAATTTCCCAACGTCACTCCAGCACCTCATGGGATCAGAGACTGAACAAAACAACGTGGAACAAAAAGTTCACCACAGTCAATCAGACTCAGGGGGAGGACTTTGCATTTCTCTATAAGCAACATGTGGCAGAATTGGGTAGGAGGCTTAGGAGCATATTTGCTGCTTTGGGGTAAACTGGGTTATCTGTGACTAAGGGCAGCGATGAATCATGCAGGAACTAGACACAGCAGGTTCTATATCCATGGTATCAGGGCCAGCCCTACCATTAGGCCGAGTGAGGCAGTCACCTCAGACAGCAGATGGTGGAAGGTGGCAGCAAGGTGTTGAAGGAAAGAGCTGTGGGCCATGCAGTCTGCCTTGTGCCTCCCAAGTTAGCCTGCTGCCTTCAGGTAAGGCAGAGGATGCTGTGCCATCACCAGTGTTGGAAAAAAGATTCAACCAGTTGACTTTTGTACATGGAATGGGACTGGGGCGCCATCTTGTCCTTTGTCTCAGGCAGCAAAATGTTTTGAGCCGGCCCTGCTAGATACCTACAGTTCATGTACCCAGACATATGTTAACTTTGTAACATAAAGAGGAAGTGACTGGCATGAATGTCTAGAGACAACTAAGGGATGGCATGTTTAACATGTTAGCTTGACTGACAAAAGCTAATGTAGGTATGGTCTGAAACAATGTGGAACATCTCCACTGTGCACACAGAAAATAGGAATGAATTGGGGAATGAAACCAACATGAGAGAACAATGGACTATTTGTGAGCATCATCAGATGGGTGGGGAGGAATAGTGTTCAGTCGCAGCAGGGGCTTTGAAGGTGCCCCTCAACTGGTAATATCTAGACAACAGACTAAGCAGGAAACACAGGTTCCAATCTTTCCCACCACGGTGAGATGTACTGTATTTCAATTTAAATTATAGCCATTATTTCAAAATGTTCATCTATACATATAAATTAGCACATGCAAATTTTATGCACTTCTGCCTCCTCTTTTGTGCTCTTTATTTGGTGGTTCATTTCCTCCTTTTTGGCAATGCATAAGTGGACACCTGGGCTCTGTTGGGATTTGGACTTTTGCTTTTCTTGTCAATATTTATCTGTACACCAATGACTCAAGTAACTTGCCTATATTATAAATAACCTGTTTTCTGTAGCAGCTCCTATAACTCCTACCTTGGAAGAGCACGCATTTATTTTCATGACTGCCATTGATGATTCAAAGAGGCCACCCCCAAAGGAATCCAAATGTGAGTCGATGCTAGAAAAGGAGATCATATCACTGCACTATTGAAAACAAGTTCTCAATAAGAGCTCAGCAAAACCCCTCTAAGAGCACAATCCCATGCTTGTTTAGACAGAATAAAAGTCCTACAAGTCCCAGCATTCCCCAGCCAGCATGGCTGGCTGAGAATGCTGGGACTTGTAGGACTTTTTTCTGTCTAAACATTCAGTGGATTGCACCCTAAAACCAGGAATAAAAATAAAAGAAATACCAGTAAAGTCAATCTCTCTTATAATTGTGCATTAATATATGTTTTTGAGGATGAACTTTCTAAAACGAAGGCAACATTTGCAGAAAAGACAAAGCATCTAAAAATTACATGCTCATCATTCTTGCATGCACAGAAATACCAAGGGGCAAAATCTGACTTTCCACATTGTGGAATGACTCATTTCCCCTTCCCAAAGTTGTAACTGGCATGGAAAATATGTATTTAGCAGAATGAATCATTCCAAATGACCACTGGGTTGCTAGCTGGGGTGGAAATAAGGGGATGAAAGCTGACGTAAAGGCCAGGGGACTTGGTATGCACCAGCTATTTGGAGACCAACTACGGCAGACATTAACACTCAGTTGTCACTCATAAATCTTCAATTGCTTTGACAGGAGGCAGATTGGGAGATGTGAATGCCTATATTTTTCTGGGAGAACCAGATTTCTTGGAAAGGCTAAAGCAACTGTCTATATTTTATTTATAAGTCGATTGGCGGGGGGGGGGGGGGATGGCATAGGAACCGGATATACTTTTGATGGGAAAGTTCCCTCATTTTGGACTAGGGATTTGTCAAACCACTTGATTACTCATGGCAATGCTTTCCTCTCTTCCCCACCCCCCAAAAATGCTGTCTCCCACCTACAAAAGAAGTTGCAGTTGGTAATCCAATATGTAGGTTAAAAAGTGATGCATTTATTTTATGCCCCCTCCAAAAGGATCAAAAGGGTGACAATTTGAAAGCTATGAAGAAAAAATCTAACAGAACAAATAGAATAAAATACCCACCTGAGTATTAAAAGTTTATAGCTTTTAACTGTATATGTTTTAATTTTGTAATGCACCTTGAGGCCCAGCATTGGGCAAAAGGCGGAATATAAATAGAGATAATAATAAAATATTACACTAAATAACCCCCATGTCAGCTTCACCCCAGCCACTTAAATCCAACCTAGAAAATATGGATTTGCAATGCTTTCATTTAAAAATCCTCAGGCTGGACTTGATTGAGTCTCCAGGGGGAAGGAGATCCACAGTAGAGGGTCAACCACGGAGAACGTTTTTCTGTGTGCCTTTGTCAAGAGGACTCGTGGTTTGAATGTCAGGGAAAAGGAGCTGTTCTTGAATTGTCTGAAGATCATGATGGAACATATGATGGATGAGCACATTGGTTCACCGGGGGGGGGGGGCATCTATACAAAGCCGCTTTGCTAGCAGATTCCCTCCAAACCTCGCAGCATCGCTACTGCAAAGAGGAATCAATACAGTTACACGGCAGGAGTGAGCACGGACTTGGGGGCAGAAAAAATCACAGCGCCATTGTCAGGTGGCAGGAATGGGGAGCAAATATCGAGGGATTGGAAAAACTATGAACCCCTTTTATTCTGGCACCTTTGTGCAACTTTGAAAGCCTGCTACAGTTCATTCCATTTCTGTAGTAACTGCCCTTACTTTCATTTTCCAGAGTTGGGTTGGTGGCCATTCCTAGGCTTCAAGCCCACCCCCTGCCCTGCATTCCCATGCTTACCCTGCACTGGAATCCACCACTAGCTATGCCCACTTTCTTAGCCTGAACCAAAGCCACCACTGACAGATGAAGAAACAAAGTGGTGACATCAGAGCAATTGAAAAAATCACCGTAAAACAACACTTTGAAGAAGCGTAATTTTGTGGGGGAAAGCCTGATGTGGCTGTGAGTTGGTGGTTGCATCATTTAAACAATGGGGTACAACTGTGCATCCATGATGGTGGATATAGGTTGTATAGACAACCCCCAAGATATGAGTTCTCCTTAGCTTATTTTGATGACTGTCTGCATTTGCTGTTAGCCCCGTGATAACTAGCTAGCTCCCCACCACGGATAGGCCCAGCAAGAGAGAAGCAGCATGTTTAATTGTTCCTTGCAATTACTGGCCCATGTTTGAGGGCTGTAATTTGGTCAGTACGGGGAAAAGATGCTTCTGCTCAACTCAAATTATTTACTTCTGCACTGAAGAGACTGGGCGTTAACAACCAGCAACGCATCTTGATTAATCATCCCAAAAAAATCGATAGGAGAGAATGAAACCTATGAAGGCCCTGCAAAGCTGAAACAAACAAGTAGTTTCTTGATTAAGGTTGAAAATATTTGAGATACTTCATCTATTAGTCCGGCCACTGGCAATAAAAGAACGTGTCTTGTCATTTTTAACAGTATGGTAGAAGAGCAAATGTTGGCAGAGGCAGCTTGCCATGTCTGGTGCCACAAGAAATGAGTCGCCTATCAATTGTTTTGGTGTTGTATACAGATTCTGGCCTCTATTCCATGCCTGCCGTTTATTGGGTTGGATCTAAATATAGGCATGCACAATTGGGCTGGCAGAAGCAGACTTCCTTGACTCCTCCTCTCCATGGTAGCCCCCCAGCCCTCCCCCAAATGCTGCACAGGGGTTGGGCCCTACTGAATGGGATGCGTTGTGGTGTGGGGAGAGATGGATTATCCACAATCAAGTGAAGGCATTTTCCACAAGGACAGCCCTTCTTTAACAGAAAGCAGCTCCTGGATCAATTATGTGCAGCAAATAGCCTTTTACCATGCTCCTTTGTCTAAGAGGTAGATTTGCAGGGCAAGTGGAACGTTTCTTGATTCATATAGATGACTTATTTTTAGAATAATGGACATCACACTTGATTGCATTGGGGAAGTACTGCAGTTCCAGTTAACACAATAGTGCAATGCCAAAGCTGAGATTGACAAAACCAAAAGCTCTTTAGAGAGCAAACAATGGAGGATCTCCTCATTTGGGTCAAGCTGACAATTATACCCAGAGAAATCTGTGTGAGTGTTCCTACCTCCTTATCCTGAGGGAAAGCTGATTAATCATGTTACAGTAGAAGCAAACTTTTGAAGGTTAATCCCAAGTGCTCAATATTTTAATGCCAAATAAAAAGCCAGAGGCAGTTTACTAAATCCCATACATAATTTCTATATAAATTGCCCAAATGCATCAGTGATACTGGCAGAGCAATCCTATATATCAGGGGTACTGAACCTTTTTCAGCCCAACAGCCAAATTCAGTTTTGGAGACGCTCTTGGGAGCCACGTCCCAGTGGTGGAAAGGCAAAAGGGGCAGGGCCAAAATACCAAAATAATCAGTTTATTTTAGCTTAAAGCTCTTACTGCAAGTAGGAGAGGCATTTTTCAACCTTTCAGACTGGTGAGAAACTATGCAAAAGCTGGGAAACCACCAACCAATCAGCAGTCAGGAGAAAGGGGTGGGATCAGTGGAAGAGGCATGACCATCTGCTAAAATGTTGGAGAACCAGATTGGTGGCCTGGATTTGGCCCACAGGCCCAAGGTTTAACACCCCTGCTATATAGCCTATACTGACAGTCCAGCTCAGAAAATCCCTAAATGGTGTCAAAGAGGCAAACATGTTTCCCTTGCATCTGCTTTGATCTAAAAAACAAAACAACCCAAACAAGAGATCTTATTCATGGCTCTTCCATAGCATATCTAGTTTGGCTCTTAAGTATCTTTGAATCCAATCCTATGCATGTTAGGCAGAAAAAGTCCTAGAACTCCCAGTATGCCTCACCTAGTCATGCTGGGAGTTGTAGGAGTTTTTTTTCTGTCTAAACATGCATAGGATAGTGCCCTTCAAGACTGTATTATATCACACAGTATATAAGTATTATAAATAAATAAATCCCTGGAAATGCTAGGACTGACTGTGCAGAACCTGCAAATTAGGAGTAAACTCCATACAGTTTCTAAATGTTAGCACAGTTCTGAAAATAACCCTAAACATGATAGTACTAATTAATAGTGGACTTCTTTGTATATTTGTGCATTTTCCTGGAATGGATAATTAGGATCTGTTCTATATGTGGGTGTCCAAGACACCATTAGAGATGTAGAGATATCCAGGGAAGTAAACACTGCTGATCTTATACTTGGGGGATATGGGGGTGAGAGGGTGAGAGGGTGCATACAATCACTTTTGCATAATCTCTTTATGGGAATATATCCACCATCCATCCCACAATAACAGAAGTACTGATGTTTGATCTTGTGTATCTCTCTGTGTGTTTTGAAAATAAATGTAGGGAAGCGTTCAGAAATTATGGTCAGAGATACACATCCTTGTAATAAGAGAGGAATCAGAAGTGAGTACAAAATTTGCAGTTTGCAAAGCTCTTGGAATGTTCTCACATGCTTACACATCTCAGATTTGGGTCTGACATTTTGACATTACAAAACAGCATGGCTCTGGGACCATTTCCTGGGTGTTCTCTTATAAAGAGAAACTTGCTTATTTTGGCTCAGCTGCAGTTCAGTGATGCATGGGGCTAACAATTTGGCGCCCTTGATAACATTGTAAAATGTTGCAGGTTGGAAGCAATAGCAGGATTGCAGGAGCCCTCTTCACACACACGCACATGTCAGACCACTGGGACGAGGTAGACAGAGCCTGACAAGGCTTCCTTCACCTCTTGATTTCCTCAGCTATTAGCCTCCTTGGGCCACTAGATGGCAGTGTATAATGAAAAATATAGAGACCATTGCTGAGAAAGGAAGTTTTCAATTCAAATCACCTGTAAAGGAACCCATCATAGTCCTGCAAAAAAACCAGAAGAAGCAAAACCCAGGTAAGTATGTGGGATTTCAGCCTAGTGTGATGAAGCCCTCTGACTCATCCATCCAACTCTAACATAGCCAGTACAGCTGCTTGAAAAGAACACCACCATTGGCAGTTATTTAGGTATGCCTAGTGTAGGGCAATCCCTGGAACTGCTATGTCGGAGTCAATAACACCCAACTTCACAGGGAGCTGTATAAATATAGCTGGCAACTATACTAAACATTTGGGGAATGCTTCTTCACGCTGTAGGGGGTGGATATATATATTCTTCCTACTAGATTAAAAACAAATTCAAAAATCCTCAGTACAGTTGTAACCTCTTCACACTACCAGGGAACTCTAAATCATCCTCTTCTAGATTAGATGATTCAGTTCCTGCAGCTGTTGCATGAATGCATATCTTTCTTGATGTTGATATTTTTATTTTACTCCTGCTGAATGGTTAGCTGATACTGCATTACTGTCAAGGTAAGAATAGAAATGGGTGTTTTCTGGCTGAACAGCTGTGGATACTCCATCTGCTTAGGATTCCTTCACCCTGGGTATGCAGTGGTCACCAGCTTCTTTCTGGCAAGGCTCCTGGACCTTTAACTGCTGTTTGACTGTCCAAAATTCAACAGGTGTAGTTTTTTCCTGACCTAGGAGTACCAAGGTTTGGAAAATGTCACCTGTAAAAACAGGGCTGGGGTACCTGAGGCCCTACAGACGTTGATGGACTACTACTCCCATCATACCTCGTCATTTACCAAGCTGGTTGGGGATGATGGGAATGGGAATCCAACCACATCTGGACAGGTTCCCGCAGCCTTTTGTTAAAGGCATGGGAGCCCTGCTAGAAGAAAATCTTGTGCTAGGCCCTAACAGTTGTCTAGGCACCCTTCCCCAACATGGTGCCCTCCAGAAGTTATGGACTACCACCCCTATTATCCATGAGCAGTGGCCATGCTGGCTGGAGCTGATGGGTATTGTGGTCTAAACTCCTGGAGGGTTCCAGGTTGGGGGAGGCTGCCTTAGGGTATGTGCTAAACAGATGCAATTGGGTTTTAGAGAACTGAAAAGTCTCCATCAAGAAGTTGTAAAGTGAATCACCTACTTGAGGACTGAATGCTTTGACTCAAGGTAAGCAAAAACCACCTGTGCATTCCTGTTCAAATTATATGCACAGGCAGCTAGGATCCTTTCCCATTCAGGTCACTGCAGTCAGGGGGTGAAGGAGAGCACACAAGGCTTGGCATGCACAGGTTGCCAGAGAATGCCAGTTAAACATTCCCCGGGATATGAGCAGTGCAGAAAATGTGACGCCAGGTCAACAAGTACACATAGTCAAAAAGGTGAAGGAGAGAAGCGGAGGCATGATGAAGATAAATGAACTTGAAAGGTCAAGTAGTTAAAATGCGCAAATACAATTTCCCAACCGCTGTCAGCCTTCTGTTTAACGCATGTAACATACTGACCTTTTTAAATAATGACCTCTGAGCTCTTCACAAACTTCATGTCAAACCCAAGAGTGCAGATGATTTTTAAAAACAACAACAACAGACAACATGCTGTAAAAATGCTCACTTGTTTTATTTCTCTGCTGTTCACCACTTATAAGGCTCTTACAGCACCTCACAAATCTAGAAGATCGTCATATCCAAACTCTACATTCCAGTTTAGGTCAAATCTCACAAATCAGAAAAACAATTTAACACCCTGGTGGAACCAGGAAACCAAATCCAAAACAAAGTGCACCCCAATGCACGTGCAGCATGCCAACCTCTTTTGTGCTGTTGCATTTGCCTGTGTTGGTTATTACGCCCTAGCCGAAAAACTATTTGCTCCTGCAAAAACCATAGCAATGGGCCATCTGTATTATTTGTAATACTGTATCACAGGCTAAAGGAAACCCTGGACAAAGGTCATTGAGGTGTCGTGTGATCACACACTTGACCTGGATGTTTGCCTGAAAATAGCAAGCTGGCTTATTGTGCTTCCAGTGAACCCTCCCATGTTTTAATGATCTCAGCCCCTAACAGAATGGAACACATCAGCCTGCCCTTCTTGCTTTTCCAAGGATGCTACTATTCTTGTCCACTGCAGAAAGCTGTGGACAAGCCCAGTGACCACCCCTTCTTGCTTCGTCTTTGAGGTGGGTTCTCCACCGCATGCTCTTGCCTCCTTAATGACTGCTGGTGCCTCGTTCAGCAATGCTATCCAGTTAGTAACTAGCCTAAAAGTCCTTTCTCAGTGTTTAGTGTGGGTTGAAGAGGAGGGGAGCATCTTTCCAGAGGTCAGGTGGCATCACTGCTGCTAGTGATGGCTGGCAGCTCTAGTTTTGGTGGGGCTGTGATTCCATTCTGGATTTCAGTCAGAACCAGCCAGAACTCTAAAAAAAGGGGTGGGGAAAAGGGGGGAAGCTATCCAAGGTGCTGAACCCATTTTGGGGTTAGTGTTCAGCACCTTGGATAGCTCCTTTAGAGTTTTGGCTGGATCTGAATAAAACCCAGAATGGAATCACAGCCCTACCAAAATCAGAGCCACCAACTTCCACTGACTACTGCTGGTTTACCTAAAATGCTTTAGATACGTTGGCTTGATTAGGCTAAGCTTGGTGAGCAAGTTCAGTTTGCTCCCTATTTCGCCCTTCTGCTCATTCTGTGAATGTCTGTCCCAAAGTTTTCCCTTGACAGCACTACTGGACAGTAAAATTAAATGCTTATCACAGTAATAACCAGGTTAAAATATATTTGTCATGTGTGTGAGAGAGAGTGAGAAAGAGAGATACTCCCATCTTTGCCGTCACCCTCTGGGCTCACTAGAATTATGTCCTAAACATCTCAGAACTACTACTTGAATGTCTACCCATAAATCAAATTCAGCAGTGTTTCCCCAAGTGTTTCCCCAAGGGAACAATACTGCTTACTCAGGCAGAAGGTTTTTTTAGGCTAAGCCCTGATCTAAAAGGCACTACAACACATGCGTGACTTTACTGAGATAAGCAAGGCCTCTGAAGCAAATCCCACGTTAGCGATATTGAGCCAGTATGGTTGTAAAGATGTGCTGTTGCAGGGAACAGTGTGTGATAGTTCTCTCCTGTCCTTACTTTTTTAGAGGAGCGTATTTCCTCCTTGTCTCTATGTATGTATTGCCCACCACCACCAGCTGACATCAGATGAACTCTTGCAGCAGCCTGGCCCTGTCAAAGAGACTGGATGTGCTCTAACATGCACACATCCTATATTACTCAAGATCTCCCTTTCCCACCTTCCCTTTCCCCTTGACTATTAGCTAAACCATAACAGCAAGTGAGGGAGGCTGTTTCCTGTGGTCTTTAAGCCCATAACTCAGCCAGTCATTAATGCCAGGAAATGACCTTCCCATTAGCTTATTAATGGTATAATCAGCTTGAAATTCACTCATTTGTTTTTTGTTCTGTAAACTTGATAGGATATTTGAAGTTGATAGGGTTTCTTTTCTTCTATTGATCTATTTTCATTAAGGGATTGGTACTGTTATGAATTTGGCTGTGTTGATTACTGTGAATGGGCCCATTATTGGCCAAAGGATGAGTAGTCAGGGGGTTGACAAAAGAACACTAACGTTCCTTAATAACTGGGGATGTTTTCCTTAATAGACTAGACTAGACTCTCTACAGTATATAACAGGGAAACAGCCTGAAGCAACTTTGAATTTGTAAACAATCAGATAGAAACAGAGACAGTAGCAAGACAAAGAGCTGGCAGTTTTTGAAGCTGAGTTTAGTTGGACTGATTTAAAAGTGCCCAGATCCACGTTGTTGCTTTGCAGATTGGAGACACATTCAATGAGTTGTGCATTATTGTTGTTTTTCTTGCTCTATGCTTATGGTGGCCACTTAGGAATCACCAAAAAGAGGAAATACATCACCAAAACAAAAAGATAGAAGACAGTACGGATATGTATAGAGTGTGTGTGTGTGTGTGTGTGTGTGTGCGTGTGCGTGTGCGTGTGTGTGTATTTCATTCATTTCACTTCACTTCATTTCTATACTGCTCAGTAGCCAAATCTCTCTGATGGTTCACAAAAATTATAAAACAAAAACATAATATAAAATATTTAACATACAAATTTTAAAAACAATTTAAAACAACTAAAAAAACCCAGTTACAATAATATACTGGGACCTGTAAAAACAATTGACATTAAAAGCCCATCATGTGCTGTCAAATGCCTTGAGGGATGACAGTCTTAACCTGGTGCCGAAAGGATGACAATGTTGGCACCAGGCAGACCTCAGTGAGGACAGCATTCCTTCTTGGGGACTACCACCAAGGAGGCCCTCTCTCCTGTTGCCATTGTACAAGCCTCCTTCAGAAGAGGCACTTGGAGAAATGCCTCTAATGTTTTTTGTAGTGTCTAGGTAGATTCGTATCAGGAGAGGTGCTCTGTCAGGTATTGCAGTCCTGAGTCATGTAAGGCTTTATAGTTCAAAACAGGACCTTGAATTGGGCTCAGAAACATACAGGCAGGCAGCACAAGCGGGTCAGAATCAGCGTTATATGTTCAGACCTTCCTTCTATCAATCTGGCTAACACATTTTGCACAAGCTGCATCTTCTGAACCATCTTCAAAGGCAGCCCCACATGGAGCACATTGCAGTAATCTAATTTGGAAATTCCAGAGCATAGACTACTGAAACCAGGGTATCCCCATTTAGAAAAGGGTGTAGCTGGACCACCAGCTGAAGCTGGCAGGTGCCAGTGATACCACCTGAGTCTCAAGTGACAAAGATGGCTCCAGGAGGAACCCCATGCTACAAACTTGCTCCTTCAGGGGGAGTGCAACCACATCCAGAACAGGTTGAGCACTCCCATCCAGTCAGAATCACCCACTAACAGCATCACAGTCTTGCCTGGATTGAGTTTCAGTTTATTAGCCCTCATCCAGTCCATTGTCACAGCCAGACACCAATCTAGAACATCCACAACCTCATCTGCTGATGATGAAAAGGAGAAAGAGCTGTGTGCATACTGATGGTAACATGCTCTAGATGACCCCACTCAATGGTTTCATGCAATGTTAAACAGTACAGGGGATTAAACGGACCTCTTGAGAACCCCATATTGGAGAATCCACAGGACCAAACAATATCCCCCAAGCACCAACTTCTAAAGCTGACCATCCAAGTTGGAGCAGAACCACTGCAATGCAGTACTTCCCATGCCCAACTCAGATATTGCCCCAGAAGGATCCCATGGTCAAGAGTTCAAGGAGAATCAACAGGTCATATCTCCACCTCTCTACTGACATAGGTCATCATATAGGGCAACTAATGCGGTTTCCATGCCAGTACTCAGTCTGAACCCCAACTGAAATGGATTCAGATAATCAGTCTCATCCATGAGTGACTGGAATTGTTTTGAATCACACACTCAAGGATCTTGCCCAGGAAAGGAACGTTTTTGTCACTGGCCTAAACTTGTTAAGATCTTTGAGGTACAGGGAGGATTTCTTCAGGAGTGGTCTCACCACCACCTTTTACACGGCTTGGGATCATTCCTTCTCACAAGGAGGCATTATCTCCCTGGTCCACCCAGCTGTTCCCTCCCTGCAAGTTTTTATAAGCCAAGAGGAGCAAGGATCTAACATGGAAGTGGTTGCTCAAACCTGTCCAATCACCTTGTCAACATCTTCAAGCTGTACCAACTAAAATCCCATCTATGCTCAAGATGTCTTCTATTTTGTTACATCATCTCAGCTCTGGGGTATACCATGGAGCCATACGAGAAGGCACTCAGGAACAATTGTGTCAAATGTCTGGATCATTTCTGCATTCCACAGATTGACCCAATATAAGCCAGCTTCCAATGTCAGATGGCAAGACTTGATTTTATGCTCTCAAAGAATAGTAATACCAGGGAAAGAGCTGTGAGATGGTTCTTTAGCAGAACATACCCGTACACATTCGCACTCTAAAAACAGGATCTGGGACGGAGTATGGTGACAGAGGAGGCTGTGACACCCCTGCCTGCAAAGACCTACAGTAATATCAAGAGAGATCAGACAAATGACTGAAAGAGGCAGAACAAGCACAGGGGTCAGGTTCAAGGAGACAATTGCAAGAATGAGGCCCATCAGACAAGCAAGGTAGGTCAGGACTTTTGAGGATAAGCGTTATTTTTTTAAGTTGTTTTTATTTTTATTTTTTTGTTAGTTGTTCTGGGTATTATGACTCAGAACAGAAGGCTGGATATAAATCTATATAAATAAAGGGTTTGTTTAAAGCAAAGGTGTTTATTTTACCACTACAGCTAAGCACATGTCACATTGAATGTGCAATTTATGGAGACTGTCAACAATCACAAGGGATTGAAATACAAACAAACAAAGAAATAGATCAGGAAATAAATCATAAAACATGGGGAAATCCCTAACGCTGATGGTCAACTTTCAGTCATGCAGCTTCTTGATTTTAGGAAGGAGATAAATACACATTGGCCTGGTTGACATGATCACAGAGGTAAGCCACAGTGGCTTGTGCAAGCCCATCCAGAACCTAAAATAGCCCATGGTTTCTATGTGGCAAAAGAACCCCTAGTGCATGGCTAGTTACTCATTGTGGGTTAGCATGTCATGCAAACATGTGCAGAGTGTGCAGACTATCATGGATCAGATGTTTTAGTTTTAAATGAGTACTTGCACTTGAGCAAAATGTTAGTTCTCCAGGGTCCTGTCTTCATGGTGCTGCTTCACTGCTCGTCTCCCTGAAACCCCACAGTATAGTTGCTGCAGGGTGGCGGTGCATAATCCAGATTGCTGGAGGGTGCTCGGGGTTTTCCAGCGGTCATCTGGATACTGAAGCCTACCCACCCACCCCCGCCTTCTTCCCGGCTTCCACAGCCAATCAGCAGTTGGCATCCATCCTAGACCACCCCCGGCTTGACGCCGGAGCAAGGTAGCACAGCGGAAGGGCTGTGGTGACCTCTCTCTGAAGAAAAAAGTCAGGGTAAGTCCCCAACTTTTCCAATGCACAGCTCTGTGTATTTGCCCTGTGGGGGCTGTGAATCAGAGGCTGCATCTTGCAACTGACACAGCGCTGATTTGCAGTCACCATGGGACTTTGAAGACATATAGACAGTCCCCAGGTTCTCACATCAATGCAAATAATTGTTCAACAAGTCATCAGTTCCAAACCTGTGTGAAGTAGAGGGTGTTATTATATTTATTTTATCCTTGAAAGAGCTCACAGTAGCATACATGTCTCCCCTCCCACTGCTTTTAATCCTTACAATGACCTTGTGAGGTAGAGTTGCCCAAAGTCACTCAATAAACTTCTGTGACTCAACAGGGACATGAACCTAAGTTTCCAGAGTTTAAGTTCAACATTCTAGACACTATACCACATTGGCTTTTATTAATATATTGCCACAACTTTTATAAACATTCCTGCAAAATGTCAATGAAATACCTTTAACTGTGTTTCCATTACAAACATTTATGTGAAATATGCTGAATACTAAGCAGTCATAAACATTTCAACAAAAGGTGTAATTACGACACAGATGTTCATCACTTCCTGATGAATGTTATCAGTGAACCTGCTCCATCAGGCAGCAGCTGAATTTAAATATGCCAGGGAAAGCCTAAAATGTCATTTGACAAAGCTTTTTGACTGAACCTCACACAGGATTGTCGTACTTTCACCTGTAAAAGCTCTTCATGCTGTTGAATCATTTTTCAATCCTGACTTCACTGGTGAATTGCATTTCATTCTTGGTGTTGCGTAAACTCCCACTTCTCCTAGCTTTTCCCCAAGGAGTCAGCATTGATTTCTTATTTGAAGTCATGGAGAAACGTCTGTAAACAGGGTTTACTTGAAGGCGAACTCTAAACTATTAAATGTGGCTATCAGCAATGTCTGCATGCACTGTTAAGTAAAGGTCATTTGAGAATACGTCAAGCTGCCCTAAGCATGAACAGCATGGCAAAGATACAATGGAAGCAGAGCGGCATTTTAAATTTGCATGTTTACTCTTAAATAAGGAGTATAGCTACTTTGTATTTTTTTAAAAATCAGCATGTTTGTTTCTCATGTCTTGGGGTAAGGACCAAGTTATCCAGAGTATACCCATCATGATGGCATTAGCATACTAGAAACTATAGACACTTAAAGGTGTTTATCATCTCTTAAAAAAAAAAGGAATGAAGCTTTATTCAGTCATTTATTATTAATAGCTTCATCTTTTCCTTTTTTTAAAAAAAAAAACACTTTTATTCCTCAGTTTCACTGTTAGATTTTGTGGTGGGGTGATGCTTAGAAAACAGTGTGGTCTGTGGGCAATATCCAATGGTGTAATTCCACAAACTCAGATAAGCACTAGCAAAGCTCTACTGAATCTTTCTCTTGTGCTGCATCATCATCATCATCATCATCATCATCATCATCATCATCATCATTCTGTACTGCCCTGTAGCTGAAGCTCTCTGGACAGTTTACAACAGTTACACACCGCTTGCACAAGCATGATGCACAATCGCTTGCACAAGCATGCTGGAACAAATGTAACTTTATTTCACACATATGGGCTTAGTGCCTGCGCTGGGCCTACTTCAGGAATATTCTTTAGCTGAGACATTTTTTAGGTGGGATCCCCTCCCCCACAGTGTACTGCGCACGCTCCTGCCTGTTCCCGCCTTCCCTTCAATTTCTTGAGACCATCAGAATCGTCCCAGACCAAAGGGAAGGACATCTCTATATATAACACGTGTGTGTGTGTGTGTGTGTGTGTGTGTGTGTGTATATATATATCTCCTCACTGGTATCAAATGGATAATTGACACCGAGAGGGGATGGTGGGAGGGTTGTGTGACTGCACAGATGACCACTCAAAGAACATCAGTTACAGATAAGCAACCTGTTCTTCTTCTTCGTGGTCTCTGTGCATCACACATATGGGCGATTATTTAGCCAAATTAAAACCTGACACTTACCGGAGGTGGGACGGTGTCAGTGCAGAATAGATGAGAGGACTGCTCTTCCAAAGTGGCAGTCCTTCCTAGACCGGAGGTTCAGGGCATAGTGGGTCACAAACGTCAACGGCATGGACCAGGTTGCTGAGCGGCAAAGATCATTGAGTGCAACGCCCTTCATGAAGGCAGTCGACGTAGCCACGGCTCGCACTGAATGTGCTCGAACCTGGGTTGGCATTTCTAGGTTGGATAACTGATATGCCAACTTAATAATACTCATGATCCATGCAGCGAGTGCTTGACTGGACACTGCTTTCCCCTTATTCCGGCCACCATGACAAATGAAAAGTCTTTCAGTTATTCGAAAAGTTTGTGTCCTCTCCTTGTAGAACGCCAGTGCCCAGCACACATCCAAGGCGTGCAGTCTCCTCTCGAGATCCGAGGAAGGAGAAGGGGAAAAGGTTGGTAATACAATTGGTTGGTTTAAGTGAAACTGAGACACAACCTTGGGTAAGAAGGCAACATCTGGTCGCAAGACCACCTTGTTCTTATGAAATATTGTGTACGGTGAATCAGCACAAAGGGTTGTCAACTCCCCAACCCTTCGTGCCGACGTAATGGCCACTAAAAAGGCTACCTTCCATGTAAGTAGACGAAGGTCGGTGGTTGCCAATGGCTCAAAGGGTTTAGTCGTGAGCGCATTTAAAAGAACAGAAAGAGGTGCCAAGGGGCGAAGGGGTGAAACTAGATTTTTGTAGCTACGGAGGAACTGTTTAAGTAGTCGGTTTGAGAACAATGTTTGACCCGCAACTGTTCCAAGGTGTGCCGAAAGTGCCACCAGGTACACATGTATGGAGGAGTACTTTAGGCCTCTATCATACAGATGTCGCAAGAATAGGAGGATATTTGGTACTGAGGCAGAGTTCTGGTGGAACGGGTGCGCTTTTGCAAACTCTGAAAACAATGCCCATTTTCTGGCGTAAGATGCTTTGGTAGACTGTTTCCAAGCTGCCTCGAGAATGTGTCTTAAGGGCGCTGTAAATGGAACGGTTGGTTCACTATCCACGCTGTAAGATTCAGAGTTTGTAGGTCGGGATGGTGGATTCATCCCCGGTCTTGAGAAATGAGTGAAGGTGTGAGTGGAAGTCTGTAACAATGGCCGTTCGCCAGACGGTGTAGACTCGCAAACCAGGTTTGCCTCGGCCACCAGGGTGCTATCAGGATACAATCTGTTTTGTCCTGAACAATCTTTGCTATAACCCTCGTGAGTAGAGGTATTGGAGGGTATAGGTAGAAGAGTGGTTGAAGTGGTTTTTAAATGTACAGATTGTGTGTATGTTGTATGTTTTTGCTGTTTTAATTTTTGTATATTGTTTTTAATTGTTTTTAATCCTATGTAAACCGCCCAGAGAGCTTCGGCTATGGGGCGGTATACAAATGTAATAAATAAATAAATAAATAAATAAGAGTTGTCCATGCCATGTGAGGGCAAACGCGTCTCCTAGTGACGTTGTCCCAATCCCTGCTCTGGAGCAGTGGAACTTGCACCTCGAGTTGTGTGCTGTCGCAAACAAGTCTATTTGTGGGGTTCTCCATCTGTGAAATAGTCTGCGGGTGACAGCATTCGAAAGTTGCCATTCGTGAGAGGTTTGAAATGTCCTGCTCAATGTGTCCGCAACAGTATTGTCGACCCCTGCTATGTGCAGTGCTGTCAAGCGTATGCCTCTTGGGATAGACCAATTGAAGATCTCTGTGGTGAGATTTATTAAGGAGGTGGACCTGGTACCTCCCTGTTTGTTTATATACCACAGGACAGCTGTGTTGTCTGTCATGATTTGGACGTTTTGATCGTGGAGGTTGGGTTCGAAAGCGATCAGAGCCTTTCTCACTGCTTGGAGCTCTAAGTAATTGATATGATGCATTGATTCCACGGGCGACCATCGTCCCTGAATCCTCAGGGGTCCTCAGGGGTCCACAGTGGGCACCCCAGCCAACCATGGGGGCGTCTGTCGTTAGGATCCTTGAAGGAGGAATCTGTGTGAACGGCATGCCTTTCCTGCAGTCCACTACTGCAGCGATTGACGGACAGGATTTGGAATAACAAGCCGGCGATATGTGCTGTGGCACTTCATGTTGAAATTTTGTAGGAACCAAGATTGAAGTGGTCTCATGTGGAGACGGGCCCAGTCGACTACTGCCACGGTCGATGCCATGTATCCAAGCAGTTGTTGTATTTTTAACGCTGACGTGTACCGTCGGTTTTGAATTCCTGCCACTTTTCTTGCTAATATCATAGCTTGCGTGCGAGGGAGAAATGCCCTTGCCACTGTCGCATCTAGCAGAGCTCCGATAAATAGAATCCTTTGTGTTGGGATTACAGAAGATTTCTTGATGTTGACACAGAGACCCAATTTGTTTAGGACCTCGAGCACCAATTGTACATTGTTTACTAAAATGTTTTCCGAATCGGACACCAGTAACCAATCGTTGAGGTACGGGTAAACCTTGATCCCGAGGGTTCTGAGGTAAGAGCACACGACGGCCATACACTTGGTGAAGACCCTCGGTGCTGTCACCAGGCCAAATGGGAGGACTTGGAATTTGTAGGTCGACTGTCCTACCCGAAATTGCAGAAAACAACGGTGAGGAGGGTAGATGGCAATATGGAAATATGCGTCCTTGAGGTCCACGGACGCAAACCAAGCAGAACTTCTCAGAAGGGGGAGAATTGTTTGTAGAGTTGCCATCCTGAATTTTTTGGGTCTGATGAATTTATTTAGCTCGCAAAGATCCAAAATAGGGCGAAGGGTCCCATCCGGTTTTGGCATTGCAAAGTAAGGGGAGACGAATCCCACGCGACGGCAATCTCTTGGTACAAGGCGGATGGCTCCCTTCAGCAGAAGTTTCTTGACTTCCTTCAAGAGAGGGGTCGATGGTGTAGTTGTCTTCACTATACCAACAGGAGGGAGACCCTCAAAGTCTATTTTGTATCCACTCCGAATGATGGAGAGGACTCAGGCGTCTGAAGTTATGGATTGCCAAGCTTGGAGGAATGGGGCCAAGCGATCCCCAAACGGAGAGTGGTAGTATCCGTTCCAGCTTTTTGTGTTGAAGTCAAAGACGACATTTGGAATATCCATCAGGTTTGCGAGTTTGCCTGAACCTGTTGGGAGTTGTGGTTTTCTGTTGTCGATTCTGAGTAGACTGAAAACGAGGTCTGTCAAAGGTCTGTTGTTGTCTTGGCCATCTACGGGCTTTGAAGGGTTGTTGTTGTTATTGTTGTTGGCCAATTCCCATCTTTTTTGCCGTTACCTTTGCCTTTTGCACCATGTCCATTTGTTCATCAGTTTTTGTATTGAACAATCCTTCACCATCGAATGGCAGATCTTCAATGCGCGACCTGGTCTCCGGTGTTAACCCAGCCGATCGTAACCACGCAAAGCGCAGTAGCGCAATAGCGCCTGTCATCACCTTTTAGTCACAATCCGTTTGGTGTTGAGTGCCGTTGATTTGGAGCTTGGAAAGTCGTGTGGCTTCAGCTTGAAAGACTCTCGCCAGTTCCCTGTTGTCATCTGAAAGAGTATCACAGAGTGATCCCATTTTTTCCCAAAGAAACATCTGGTATCTAGCCATTACAGCTTGGTAGTTTGCAATTCGAAGACCCAACGCTGCTGAAGAATATAATCAGCGACCGAGAAAATCCAGTCTCCTGCCCTCCTTATCCACCAGTGAAGCATGGGCTTTTTGGGGTCTGAAGTGGGCAGACTCAACAATGATGGAATTTGGTCATGGATGCGAAAAGAGAAACTTTACGTCCTTGTCTTGCACCCTGTACATCAACTCCAGGCGTCTCGACATAGGGGCTGCTGATGAAGGGAGGAGCCACGATTGTTTCATAGTCTGAAGAAGAGTCAGCAAGTATGGGATTGCTACCGGCGCCGCCGCATCTGTGTATACCGCGTCGAAGACGAGATCATGGACTCGTTCCGTCGGTTGTTGGGTTTCAACACCCAATGCCTTCGCCATCCGTAGGATCTGTTCAGAAAAAGATCCAATTTCTTCCGAAGGGGAAGCTGTCTCCTGAGGTGCTACAGCATCCTCTGGAGATGGTAAAGAGGGTTGCACCAAGGCTATCGAAGAGGAATCTGAGGCATATCCTCCCTCAGATGACTGGGAAGATGGAGAGGATCCCCGCGTGTTAGCCCATTGGCTCTTGTCAGTCTCCTGGCCTGGAGGAGGAAGGTTGTGTTCCGGAGCCTGGGAGACCAGATCTGCCTGAATGGGACTCTGGCATGGAAGCTCTGGGTGTTCCCCGAACCTGTCCCTGGCTGCCGCTGAGGGAGCGTAATCTCACGGTGGATAGGCATATCTGGGTCTATAGTAGTCGTCACGCTCATCACGAGACCAACTTGAGGCGTAGCAGTAGTGGTCAGAAGGTGGGTACAACCAGTCTGAACCTCGGTCCCAGTCCCTTCTGGGTGACCACAATCTGTCCCTATAATAGCGGGGACGCATCGCTCTATCATCATAGTCGAGCCGTGGGGATGCTCGGCGCCACTCTCTGATCTTGTCAGGGTGGAGATCCCGAGTATTATTTCTTGGATCGAAAGCTCTCTGTTCCCGGCGAGGTAACCCCTGATCAGTAGGGTATCGGCGGGGTGAGGCACAATGTCTGTCAATGTCGATAGGTTCTCGACGCCGAAGTTCAGTATCGAGCTGGTGTCGAGATTGAGTCGACAGTGGAGGATGGGCGTGTTCCCGCCGATCCTGAGTCTCCTTGTCCGAGGGAGAGGATAATTCAATCGCTGGAGCCACAGGTAAAGCTAGAGTCTCTAGTATAGGCTGCGGTGGTGGAATTAAGAGTTGTTGTTCAGCCCGAGCGGGGCGAACCTTTTTTTTTTTTTTTCTTTTGGCTTTTTGGGAGGTTTGCCTTTCTTTTGAGCTTTGCTTTTATTTTCAGTCGTAAGTTGTAATGAACGGCATGGGGTTGGGGGATCACCCCTTGTGGATCCCGCCCCTACAGGCGATGCAGACGGTTGGGAAGCCATTGTTATGGTCGCTGTTGGTTGCCTACGAAGAGGAATCGATGTTACTGTCTCTGGTTGCAGAATGTTTCTCCACAGTTCCGCCCTTAGGCGGTCCAATCTATGTCGTCTAGGTTGTTTAGAGAAAGATTGGCAATGGGGACACACGTTTCGACTATATGTGTTTCCCCCAAACAAAACAGACATAAGGAGTGGCCGTCCGCAGCTGGTAACTTCCTGCTGCAATGAACACACTTACGGAAAGGTGCCCTCAGGGCCATACAAGAACCTATCCTGTAACTATAACTATTTACACTAACAACTATATATTATAATTAAAAAAAACACTAGGAAAATTGCTAACTAACAGTATATGATTACTGAATAAATTCTCTCAGCTATGCGACCAAGAGAACAGTAATAAATACAGCTGCAAACGGAAGAATTTCCCTACGAGGCGCCAGCGATGGCGGTTGAAAAGGAACTGAAGGAAAAGGCGGGAATACGCAGGAGCGTGTGCAGTACACTGTAGGGGAGGGGTTCCCACCTAAAAATTTTCTCAGATAAAGAATATTCCCGAAGTAGACTCAGTGCAGGCGCTAAGCCCATATGTGTGATGCACAGAGACCACGAAGAAGAATTTCCTCTTACACATAGTTCAGAACATAGTTTCTGCTAGCGTAACATCATTTAATAATAATAAAAATTATGGCCCCAGTTGTACAAACTTCTGGGGCCAAAATTTTTATTTTAAAAGGGGCTGATGAATGAGTGACAGCCCCTCCAAAATGCCATAGGGACATCATTGGAGGGGCAGATCATTCGCAAGGGAGGTCTGGCAACATGGTGTGATCAGCAAGAGCAACAAAGAGTTTTGCAGCTCTTGCCAAGCAGCTTTGCCCAAACACAACCTACAATAAAATTGCTCCCCAAGGCTCAAACAACACTCATTCTGGGTTAAATAACCTCTACAAGCCATGGGTTGTCAGGGTCGCTTGTTCCAGTCTGGGTTCAGACAACCCGACAACCCATCATGGCTTGTTGTGTCATGCGAACCCAGTCACTGGCTCTGCTTAGAGACAGATGAGCTAACTATACAAAGACTAATCCTGGGTGCCCTTTGCCACTGGTACACAGGTTAGCAATGCAGATGCAAAAAAGGCACTGTATTCTGAATGGTGCAAAATGAACCTCAAACTCATTAACACCATGCAGGAGACTTGCCTGAACAGCTCTAGAAGGGTTGGAACATTAGCCTGGAATCCAAGGAATGAGTGGACTGAGTTGAAGCAGTAATCCCCAATTCTGGTTGGTTTACTATATTTTATAATATTTGCTGACAGAAAAGTTTTGCCCAATGAAGCAGACTACTCCCAAGCACTTCAAAGCATACAAGGGATGAATCACCATGGCTACAGAAATCCCTCCTATAATGTGGTGTCTACTTTAAAACTTCAAGCTCTCTAGCCTTTTATTTGCATCTGACTGACAATGAATGGATCTCCTGTACAAGCAATTTCTTTTGTACTAAAAGTAGCTCAAGTCAAACTAATATATATAGGAGAATATTATAACTTGTAGGAATGTATTTAGAGAATATAAATCCATCCACATTTGAATCTGAGCAAAGTGTAGCCTGCTGAACAGTTATTGCAGTTTTAATTCCAGTTCCCATTAATTCACAGTTCATTGATTTTGAGACCCCAACTGTACCACAAAAATGCAGTGGTTGGGAACTGGTCATCTGAATGCATGAAGGGGGGAATTCCAGCTAGCCCCACCCTGATATTGCCATTCTTACTCTTTAGTATTACTCCTGCACGCACTGTAAAACCACATTAGAATAGGTGGGTCCTCAGCAGTCACTTGCCTTCTACATTAAACACAGATAATACTCCCCTTAATTATTCATCCACATCTATATATTTCTATTTTGGATTGATACCTTGCAAATTATCCTCTCCATCTGCTAAAGTAATTTTGCATTGCATTTCACTATGCAGCCTTGTTCCTGCAGTATCCTTTGGTGTTTTCTTTCTCTTGAGGATATAGGTATTGCTTCTACAGCTCTGCTTTTCCTAATGACCTTTAGATTGCAAATCTCTAGATGTGACCGCATACATGGAATCAGGGTGGTGGTTGCTCCTTTTGAAATGTCTGCTCTTTTTGGTTTTCTGCCATTCAGTTATAGCATCAACACTACTAAGAGGGCACCTCCTTTCCTGCTGTGTATTATAACTGAGATAGGTCAGATGAGAGGCCTGGAAAGGAAAGGCTCCAGCTGTGTTGAACTTTCAGTCTCTTATAGGTTCTAGGCTAGCACTACATGCTCTCAGCACTGTTAAATTAAATACAAGAATTCAGCACAAACCATCATTATTACAGATTCCTCTTAGACACTTTGCATATCAAAACAGGTCTAATTCTCTACCCATCAATCTCATAGGGAAAGGGAATAGTATAGGCCCAGGTACCTCCTTAATGACAGTGTCAAAACAGTGTGCACTAACAGACAGGTAGTTGTTCTCAACGTCAGGAATGACACCAACTCCTATCCCTACCCCTGGGTGAAGGCTGAATGGTCTGCCAGACTGTATAGACTCAAAACACACCTTTATCTTGTAGTTTTGCCCTTAAGAGCAATTAGTTCTCACAAATAGTCAGAGCGGAATGGGTAGAGGGGTAGAGGGGGAACTCCACACTGCAAACCTAGTTGGGACTTTTGTGCTGCCTGGTGTGGGGGAATTCCCATTTACTCCATTAGGAACCTTTTCCCCATGCAAATCCGTATCAAGACCACACTAGGGGACAAGAGCTTAAAGCCTCTGTACCCATCATAACACAGTCACAGTTCAGCTGGGGGCAGGAGCAGGTGGAAAGACATTATTATGAGAAAAGGCCTCTGCACTTCCCCTTCTTCCCCTGAGTGATTAATGTCATGGGTGTTTTAGCAGTTAGCAAGTATATGCGAGGGGCGCTGAAAGCAGCTATTTGGATTCGGTTGGGGAAATGGTTTGAGGAATTAGACTGATAAATGTTTTGCAGATCTGGCACTGCAGTGGGTGGTTCTTTCTATCCCTTTTTAATTCCTGCTCAACCTGTACACTGGTAAGCCAACGTAAAATTATAAAGAAACCATTAAGTCTCTAGTACTCTCTTCCAAAGCTTATTGAAGAAAGGCTGACTTGAACTCTGCAATAAATCAATGGGGAGCAGGAAACAGTTTAATGGGGAGAGAAGCTAATGAAAGGCTGGAACTGTTAAAAAAAAACTCACAAGTCTCAGGACAGGAGAGATTATATACTAGTAGCAGGAATGGTGGAGGTGGAAAAGAGATAAGCAAGGAGGAGGCAGGAAGACTGTCTGAAAGTCAGGATGGTTACAGGAAATGAGATAATGTAGGAAGAGGGAATACACACTGAAAAATAGTTTTGGACAATCAGTGGGTGGCTAAACAGCTGAAGAAAGGGGTGACCAAGGACAAAGGCTTTCTTATAGTGTGGATTATAGGTGGATTATAGGATGGGTTTGTGCAACCACCTCAGTATTGGATCCTTGCCCCTCTTGGCTTATAAAAGCTAGCAGGGATGGAACAGCCGGCTGGGCCAGGGAAGTGATTAATGCCTCTCTATGAGAGGGAGTGGTCCCAGACCGTCTGAAAGAGGCAGTAGTGAGACCACTCCTGAAGAAAGCTTCCCTGGACCCAGAAAATCTTAATAACTATAGGCTGGTGGCAAATGTTCCATTCCTGGGCAGGGTCCTTGAGTGGGTGGTTGCTGGCCAGCTCTAGACACTCTTGCATGAGACTGATTATCTGGAACCATTTCAGTCGGGTTTCAGGCCTGGTTTTGGCACGGAAACAGCCTTGGTCGTCCTGTATGATGACCTATGTCGGGAGAGGGACAGGGGGAATTTGACCCTGTTGATTCTCCTTGATCTCTCAGCGACTTTTGATACCATCGACCATGGTAACCTTCTGGCACGACTGGCTGAGTTGGGAGTGGGAGGCACTGCATTGCAGTGGTTCTGCTCCTACTTGACAGGTCGGCTCCAGAAGGTGGGGCTTGGGGGACATTGCTCGGCCCCGTGGATGGGGTTCCGCAGGGGGTTAGTCTTGTCCTCCATGCTGTTCAACATCTACATGAAACCGCTGGGTGCGGTCATCCATGGAATGCGTTGTCATTAGTACGCTGATGACACGCAACTCTGCTTCTCCTTTTCATCTTCATCAGGTGAGGCTGTGGATGTGTTGACCAGGGGCTTGGCTGTGACAATGGACTGGATGCGAGCTAATAAACTGAAACTCAATCCAGACAAGATTGAGATGCTGTCAGTGGGGGGTTCCTCTGACCGGATGGAGGGTGTTCAACCTGTTCTGGATGGGATTGCACTCCCCCTGAAGGGGCAGTTTCGTAGCTTGGGGGTTCTCCTAGAACCATCTCTGTCACTTGAGGCTCAGGGGGCCTCGGTGGCACAGAGTGCCTTCTACCAACTTCGGTTGGTGGCCCAGCTACAGCCCTATCTGGACAGGGATACCCTGGCTTCAGTTGTCTATTCTCTGGTAACCTCCAAGTTAGATTACTGCAATGCGCTCTACGTGGGGCTGCCTTTGAAGATTGTTCGGAAGCTGCCAGATTGGTAACAGGGACCAAAAGGTTCGAACATATAAGACCGACTCTGGCCCACTTGCATTGGCTGCCTGTATGTTTCCGAGCCCGATTCAAGGTGCTGGTTTTAACCTATAAAGCCTTACATGGCTTGGGACCACAATACCTGATGGAACGCCTTTCCCAGCATGAACCTACCCGAACACTACGTTCAACATCTAAGGCCCTCCTCCGGGTGCCTACTCTGAGGAAGCTCGGAGGACAGCAACAAGGGAGAGGGCCTTCTCTGTGGTGGCCCCCCAATTATGGAATGATCTCCCCAATGAGGCCCGCTTGGCGCCAACACTGTTATCTTTCTGGCACCAGGTCAAAACTTTTATTTTCTCCCAGGCATTTTAACAGCTTAAGTTGAGGTTTTAACTGATTTTGTTGCCAGGCTTAAAAGTTTAAAATGTTTTAAACATTGGCTGTTTTATGTTTTATGGTTTAAAATTTTGTATATTGACTTTTTAATGTTCAGTCTTTTAATTTTGGTAAACCACCCACAGAGCTTCGGCTATGGGGCGGTATATAAATGCAATTAATAATAATAATAATAATAATAATAATAATAAATAATCACACTAAGCTACCTTGAAGCTATCATGGGTTGGTTGTTCGCTCTGTAACCCATGTTACTCCCAACAGACAATCAGGCACACTTGTAATTTGCTGTGAGTTGTTTTCCCCTTAGTCCCCCTATCCGCTCCAAGAACATATCTTAGACGCCTTTGCAGAAATCTTTGTTTACTCATTACGTGAGCACCCTTTCTGCAAATGGTCTGCTGAGGGAAACTCCCTCCAACATCAGATCACCACATTTTCTGAGACCTTATGAACCCAGTAACACATTGACAAACTTTAAAAAAAAATTCAGGGTCTTGCACAAGTGCACAAGGCTGTCTGTCTGCTACTTAGCCCAGCATACCAATATCCCCCCTCTTGGCAATGTCCTTGTCCATTTTATCCTCCACTTTGGTACTTGCCTTGCTAGTGAACCCCCTTTTTTAAAAGGATGCCTCATGTACTATGGAAGTAATTACACCCCCCCCCGAAAAGTTCCTCCTTCTGCAGCCGTCAGCCACTTTCAGCTCCCCGCCACCTCCCTTCATGATTGTTTCTTCGCACCACTGGTCTCCATTTTTAGCTGTCAGATATACATACGGTTTACAGAACAGTGATGGCTATCAGTAAAGATATACAAATTTCAAGGCAAAACTGTGTTGCGGATCTGTAAAGATATGCAAATTTCATGACAGAGCAGTAAATCGGTAGGGGAAATCATGCAAATTTCATAGCAGCGGACTTTCAAATCTGTCTCTCAATGTGTCTCTTGACCAGCATTACCCTTTGGCTTATCTTTGAACATATGTATACAGCAAACACATAAGCAAAACTGAGTGGCAGTGAGAGACAAATAAAAAGGTAACAAAATGTAAAAAAATCTGGGGCATTCTAGTGTCAATTATATTTCCAGCACAAAGGATTTAATAAACACCACATTTCAAACATTTGAAATATTAAAAAACAAACGGAGCTTACATGTAACCAGATACAGTTTCATTTCCTGCATTACATCTTTGGCTTCTAATAGTTTTAAGTAGAAATGACAACTCATTATGGCTCGGTAGGGTGGGTGGGGTGGATTAAAACTTCTGGAATAGCAACATGCAAATACTAACAGCAACATATTTTCATAAATCAAGAGCTATACATGTTTTCCCCATAAAAATCACACTTAAAAATCCCTAAGGATGTAACTGCATCTTCACCAAATTTGCAACTTTCATAATTCTTGAGATTCAGAAGCTGCAATCAATCTCACAAGAAAACTGAAGCTTATCAAAGTAACCATTTCAAATATTTAAAGACCAACAAGAGTTCCTCAAAACGTGTGAAACACTGGCAGAGTCAAAATGCAACTATAGGGCATGTCTCCTAGGGAATATACTGCCATAAAGCACTTTACAAGAAGTCTCCCATCATGAAAACTGTAGCAGGGCAAAGAAGAGAATGAGCATGCTCTGGTAACCATCTTTTATCCCCATTGCTGTTAATTCTGGAGTATCCTCTGCCCTCTACACAAGTATGTTCTCACTCAAAAAGACAAGCACACAAAGAGGAGTGGCATTAGTTTAATGGAGCAATCATCTTAATTAATCCTGTCCATCAATCAATATCTTCAACATCCATCCCTCTCATCACTAGAGTTCAAATTTCAAATGTTGTGAAATAGTGAGGAAAAGGGCAGCATTTCTACACCACGCTAACAAAAGTAGGTTTACAGCCTAAGAAGGTGGGTGCTCTCATTGCAAAGATAATTGTGGGGAGGAGATAGAGAAAGTTGCTCAGGGCAAGATGCTCCCCATTAAGACTAGAGCACATGGTCCCAGGAAGGGCTGCACTTTACACATAAGTCTACACAAAATGTTATCGTGGAGTACAGGAAAGTGAACAAAACCAATAGATTTAGATGGAAGGTCAGCAGCTGTCTGCTCATTCTAGCAAACCATTGTCAAAAACTATGGAAAATGTCATTGACCCTGATGTACCCGAAATCTCTTTTACCCTGCCTATAATCAGGCCCAATGTCAGCATCCGCATGGTCAAACACATGGTGAGATCCATTGGCCCTGCATGACTGACACCAGCCTCTCTTTAAAATGTTTTAAATCTGCTCGTGCTGTTAAGAAGTGCAAGGTGAGGCAGCTACAGAGAGCTGCTGTGGCCAGCCTCTTCCTTCTCCTCAATGCCTCTGGACCCTGCCACCGAAGTGTACATCATGGGCGGATCCCAAAGATGTTGAAGAGGATGTTGGCATAGCAACAGTGCTATATATGCCAGGCCAGGTCAGTAATGGACGGGAAATGCTTCCATCTGTGCTACCCTGGGTGGATGGTGACGGCAGAAGTCACCCAGAGTACTGCAGGTGGCAATGCTTCTCCACCAACGATAGTCACCAGTCGCCATCACTTCTGATGTCCATGCCTGCCCAAAGTAGTGCAGGGGGAGCAACTACCTGCACTTTGGGGAGCAGTTGGGGACTGCAGAGAAGTGGCGGTGGCTGTAACAGAGAAGTACTCCCACCTATACTGCTCCCCAGCTGGTCCCTTAGAAAAAAGAAAGAAAAAAGCTTTCCCTGAAGGAAAAAATGCATGCCAAGCAGGGCCCCGTTAGTGCAGGCAGTTGCATTCCTCTTCCGTCTGTCCCACCCCTAGTAAGCCCAGGGAGTGCCAGGGAATCCAAATCCATTGGGGTGGGGGCACAGCCCCTTAAACCCAGAGTAGGCCATGCTAATAATTCAGATTCCAAAAACTGGATGAAAAACTATTTAAAATTGTTGTTGTTTCTCAATCACTAAACTTTTAATCTAAGCACATACGAAGCAGAACAGAGAAGACCTATTATAAGTATTGATTACCTTTTTTTCTCTTTACTTATCCTTTGCAAAACTTTCAGATGATATTAGACTTTGCATAAACATTATTACGATGGTCTGGCATGTGGCTAGCCTGAAAATCCTGATATGTGCTATTTGTGGTGATGATGACTTCTTCTGTGCTGGAACATTGGCCACATACATACACCTAATTACAAACACTGGTTTGGGGGTTTATTTGGAATGCACATATAGCGTTTTGCAAATTGCTACAGCACTGGAAAAATACTTGAAAAGTTAACAACAATGTCACAGCACACAACCTTACATTTCACACTCTAATACTTTGAGGTCCTCAAGCAGTTCTTGGGCCAAGCTTTGTAGATCTGCATTGCAACTCTTTGATAGCATAAGGATACGTGGAAATGGCAAGGAGCCACGCATTTCAGGAGCTGACTTGGTTAAAACCTCCGGCTCCAAAATCACAGACTGGAGAAGCCGCAGGACATGAAGACATACTTCCGGATCTGGATCTAGAAGTGAAAAAGAAAGTAAGTCCATCTACACATTTTTAAATTTTATAAAGGAGCAGAACTTTTAAGTGATCACCCCAGATTAAGCTTTTCTAAAGCCAACCTTCTTACTAGGACTATTCACAGGGTCCTCCACACATTCACTGAGTGCACGGAGGAGGAAGCAGGCCTGCACCCATTAACTTTGCACCCATTAGCAGTGCACCCGCTGACTCTGTGCAATTGGCAGAAAGTTTGAATAGGCGTGTACATGAGTACAGCTGTCAGTATGTAGGCTATTCCACACAACTGGGAAATCATACAGGATTCCCAATCACATGGAGGTCCCTATTCACATAGGCTGCCTATTGAGTCATTCTAACAAATGCATCCCGGATGAAGCTTTTCTAAGCTATTCTATGTGCAGATGCTGGGAGGGCAGAGCATGTGAGCATACTGACTTTAGGAATGAGTCCAGGGGCCAGCTCTACTCCTTCCTTCCCATTCTCTGTGATGCATGTAGGAACATTTATGAAAGAGCTGCTGTGTTGCCTTATTCTTTATTTCATAATGTAGCTGTGTGGAATAACTTTCCTTGCCCTGCCATCCCCCCATGCCTGCTCCGGAGGGATGGAGAACACTCTAGAGCTGAATCGGGTTGGGGGGGGAGAGAAGAAAAGGTTTTGTTGTGTTACCAGGAGTTTGCTCACTCAGAGTTGGATATCACCCATTGCTTATTAGAACAGCGTTTTTCAACTGATGTAATGCAACACAAAATTGGGTCACAAGCTGGTGAGTTACAAAAGCAATGTTGCTTTTAAGTCTTAAAAAGTTTTAGTTTTCAGCTGGGAAAGTACTACTCAGTGCTTAGAGGATGTGACTGCAGGAAGCATCAGATTATGGCTGCAAAACTTATTTATTAGAAAGTGTGTCAGTGAACTTCCTTGGATGCACTTTCAAGAAATATGAATAAGATTGGGTCGCCTTTTTCTCTGCTGCTCTCCAAGGGGTTGATCCTAGCTTTTAAGAGGCAATCCTGAACAGTTTCCACCATTAAGCCAAGTGCCTCTCCAATGCATCTCACAGGGGAAAAAATTCTGGACTATTATAGCTAGAGGTCTGCACAGGACTAGGCTAAAGTATCACCCACCAAAAGAAACAGGGTAAAATTAGGGTGGTTGTGGGGTACAAAATGCCCTTATGTACTTTTGTTTATTTTTAAAAATCATTTTAAGCCACCTTTTAGGGCAGAACCATCTCAAGGTGGTGTATTCATTTCTTATTCATTTTGTCTGTGCTTGTTTGCAGCCACAATAATCTGCCTCTAGTCTTTGCTCCTCTGTGCTGTTTTGTCTCAGTATAATAAAGTTTCTGGTGTTGTGCTGTGAGGCCATTAGGTGAGACTGCAGTACAGTCCTAGAAGCTAGTGAAGCACGACTGCATTGCCTAGGCACTTCCTTCCTCTATTTTACTCCTTTGCACACACACATACATACACCCTCAGTAGCACTGATAAAGGGGAGGTCCAATTTCAACGCCTGCAAATGAGGTTATGATTATAGAAAGTTTGCTTCATCTCAACCTTAGGTCTGCAACATCACCAAAACAATGTAAGTCTCTACTTTACTTGGGGAATTGGGGAGCATATCCTCTCAAAAGACTGGTGCATTTTTGGTGATTAAAATTATTAATCTATTAATCATTTAAAGAAAATATTCGGGATGCTTGTATATACTCATGGTCTGGGACTGCTTGCCTGGGTAATTTAACTATCAGAGTTATAAAATGCCGATACAATTTTTAATAATTTACTGAAAATCTACTTTGACTTCATAGACATTCTCTTAAGAGCCAGGACAACTAGCATTCAGCCATGAACAGAAGCAACTGATAATGGCAGAGAGATATTGTAGTCATATGTGTCATTAGCAGTGTACTCTCAGATGAGCTATTCTCTATAAAGGTGCTTAAGTAATTGCATTTCATCAATTGCTAAACTGTTAATCTGCAATAGTCTCTGGAATTGTGGTGTGTATTCAATTGACATGTGCCTGTAACGTTCTTTGGTCATCAGAGGCAGGACTTATCACACTGACAAGTAAACTATGCTGAAGTTTGTTGCTAGTTCCCACTTCCTTACTTACACGGAAGTTTGGAACAGACCTCAATCAGAAAATGAATAAGGATATAAAGTTTATATGCCCCTGCACCCCAAAATAAACATATCATATATTTTCATCATGGGACTGCCCCCTTCAAAATAAACAATAATTATCTCCAATCAAAACTATAACTTTTGTGCACTGCACACTAATGCATGATGACCCCAGGTGACAATTACAAATAAGGAACTGGATGTACAAACTCCCACGATGGGCATTGGTCCACCCCGAATGATAGCTCCATACCTCTAAAAGAGTGTCCTCTACCAGAAGAAAGTAAACTATGCCTGAACCAACACTTTCTTTGGTCACACAATACAGAGAAACATGGTGCCCCTACGCCAATAATAGCCGAAATATGTAGAAAAGAATAAGCTTCAGGTCCTTATTCCATTTACTGGCCGAGCTCTATTTCAAGCTTTTGAATAAATAAGGACCTGGGAACTAGTAACCAGCTTCACCATTGCAACAAGTAACAAATACCAAATTCAAGCCTGACTAATGTACAAGCTATTTATTTATTTATTTATAACATTTCTTAGCCACCTTTCAAGGCAGAAGTCCTCCCAAGGCAGTAAATACATAAAACAGTAAATACATAAAATACATAAAACAGTATAAACGCTAAAAACAACAAAAGCATAAACAGTAAAATATCAGTTAAAAACAATAAAAGCTAACAGTAAAAACGAACAATTTTCCATTTTTCCTCACTGGCACTAGAACATTTCTATATTATTTCATACACAATGATAGAGCTACATTATGGACAGGCCACAGATAGCATGCCTAAATCTTCAATCTTATGCAGACTTATCTGGAAAGTCTCACTAAATTCAGCAGGATTTACTTTAATGTAACATGCCTATCATCAAAATGAAATCCAGACGGTGGCCACAGGGAATAAAGCCGCATCTCTTTATCATTAATTTAGGGTGTAATCCTAATACCTGTTTAGACAAAAAGAAGTCCTAAAACTCCCAGTATTGCCAGGGCAGCCATGCTGGAACATGTAGGACTTTTTGCTGTCTAAACATGCATAGGATTGTGCCCTTGAATATTATAATGCCTGGAGTGCAGGCAGGGGAAGCTTGTCTAGCAATTGGTTAGGTAACTGACAGGAGTTCTGCTGGCTAGGGAAAGTGGTTGTGATTTGGCAGATAAAGAGTGGAAAGAGATAAGATAGGTGAGGATTTTCTTCCTCAAAGAAATGGACTGGGAAATTCATGATTTCAGATATTTTTGTGTTGTTTCCTCTTCTCTTGATTCCCTGTATCCCTTTGTGCGAGTTTTCAAGGCAAAACAGCTATGTAGAATTGTTATGCACCTTGAACTCTGGAGAGAATCACACCCACTAAAATCTAACTAGTCATAAACTTAACCTCATTTTACAATAAATTAGAGGCCAGCACCAACAGAAAACGAAATCTCTGAACATTAAAGGTATTTGTGACATGGTATATAGGATGAGTTGTTCCTAGGTCCATGAGAAATACCACACACTGTGCCAGTCCAAGCAGGTGGGGAACTTCCCATCTATTTGCTAATGACAGATGATTTCATTACTGGGAAATGTTAAATCTGTGGCAGAAAAGGCTCCACTCCACCAATCTGCATCACTGGAAAGTTTCAAATATTTCCCCAAACTATGTGGAAGTCAGGCAGAATGCTCCCTAGAGGAGAGTAAAAACTGGCATCACCGAAGAAGGGTGTTTCCAAGCAAGTCTTTTATTGCACCTTTACCCTGCCTCATTCACTGAATTTTAAGGGGGATCTAAATGACCATGTCTTCCATTCGTAACCATCCCGTGTTTTCCCATTGCTTCTTCCATCTTTTTCCTAACTGCAGAAACTCTATTAAGGAAAAAAAGATGGAATTGCTACACAAAGCCTTCTGATTAATACCGTTAGCAGCTCTTTATCTGGAAACGCCCAGAGAGTCTTGAGATAAATGTTTGGAAACCTCTTGCCTTGTCTATTCTCTTACTTATTCCATTAAGTTGAGCTTGGGAGGGGGGGAAATATTTAGCTGCTTTGACCTTGAGGTAAGAAGGCCTCATTCAGCAATCAAGGTTCAAGATATGTATTTTTTTCTGCTCTTTGAACATGAATTTCTTCAATTGTTAACAAACAGTCAATATGAGGTACCTATTTAACCAAGTTATATTCTGCACTAGTGTCCCTTGTCACAGTTCAGTTCAGTTTGTCCTCTCCCAAAGAAACCTAAGGCGTCCAAGCCTTAACATTTTCTAATGAGCTGCAAGCCCATTTAATATGGGCTTGTTTTTAAAAGCTGGAAGTAAGCAGATACTAAATTTGTAAACCCATATTAAGAGAGCAATCCTATGTTCTCTCAGAGAAGCTTCCAATATTGGAGGTTCTTATCTTTCCTATGGCCTGCCGACAGGGTGGAAGTATGAAGGGAGGCGGGGCTGCCAGTATTTTTTCTCCATCCATGAACAGAGAGGGGGGAAAATCATCCCTTCTCATGGCTTGTTTCCCCATGTTGGGAGCTGAGAGGGTTGTAGATCCTTCAGATTCACAGGTGTTCCTTCCCCACCTGCTGGCACACTTCCAACATGCCCCTTTTCTGATCTTGCAGAGGGAACCACTGCAGAAATCTCCGTAGCGGCTGGGAGACTCATCTTTCTATCAACAGTGTCAGTGTTATACTATGTGTTTTTAGAAGATGCCAAAACATTTAATTAAGCACTAGATTACACCAAATATACAGTCCCAAGCAAAAACAATTTCTTAGTTCTACCATTGCATTTTGGACATAATTTAGATCCTTACTTTAAATAATATTTATCTTCAAAAAAATAAAACCCAAACCTGAAATTGATAGGCCCACAAACTATGCATGCTTTCTCACCAGTAGGACTCATAGAATTCAATGAAATTTACTTCTTAGTAACTGTGGACAGGATTTCAGCCTTAATGCATAAAGAAAAAGTGTGATATTTTTCTATATATTTTAGGACAATTACCATGTAAACTTATACAGGATAATTTAATATTTTAAAAATCTACTCAAAAACTGTAGCAATTTTAGTACTTTGTAATGTGCCGTTTATGTATGAACAAGCCTTAGTAGTCACGGACAAGACAAATGCATAAAGGGGAAAGAGGCTGGCTTGTCGGAAGGCAACCAGTAAATCAATGGGAGCACTAACAATAAAATTCAGACCACCTAGATCTTCTTCCCATACACTAAGCCTTTTTAGCTTGATGAGTATTAACCCCATGAATCAGCTTTCTCCTGCGTATTTATTTGCTTCACCACAGTAGTTTAAGATCAAGAGAAACTTGACTAAGGCTTCAATCCTAAACACACTTACAATGCAAGCTCTTTCTCTCCTTGCCCTTTCTACACACTCACACACACAAACACACAAATGTCAGCAGAGAACTTTAGATGCATATTCATTGTATTCATAAAGACCTTACCATTCAGGAGCCACCAGAGTAAAGGGAAGAACCCTGTGCTTTCACTGATGTAATTCAAGCCTTTCACATTGATACTAAGGTTGTATAAGGACATCAGCATCAGCCTGTAATAAATGTTTTAAATGTGACTGAACTGTGTAGATTTGCATCCCGCTACAATACCTTGTACACCTTGTTTCCAACAAGTTTCAAGTCGTTTAATGCATTTCCCACATTAAAAAAACAAAGACACATATTTCAATTCTGGATAAATCTATCTATAGTCGTACAATCCTGTACATTCTTTATATTCATTTTAATTTATTTTAATTATGCAGTATCACAAAACCTGGCAGCACTTAAGGCCTAAGCTAGCTGGAGCTGTTCATGTGAACACAGCCTTAAATGATCACACAACAAATTTGGTGAAATCCTCTTAATTGGGATTCCCCAATGGATAGTCTATCATCCTGACTAAGCTACTTGTCCTGACAAACAGAAAAGGGCACTTTAAAAAAATTAGCCTGATGAGGTTTCGTATAAAATCACACATGTACAATTCCAGAGACAATTTTATCCTCTGTTTCGCTTCATCCACTATCTTCTTTATAGCTTCAAAAACACCTTTATTAAAAATCAGCTTCTTTGAATGCACATGTCCTCAAAAAAACCCATTCTGTACCATGTCACAGGCTGGCTCCAGATAATCTTTCCACCAACACGGCTGTGGCTGTCAGCTACAGTAGCAGTCAATCATTCCAAATCAGCAAGTAAATAGCATATTTCAATAAAAGATGTGCCCCATTTGTAACTAAAAATCATGCTCTCCAAGATCCCTGTTGCATCAGACCCTAAGTATAGTAATTAACTGATTGATTTCTTGGTTTTAATGATTTCATTGATTAAATTTGCATGTAAATAAAATCGTAGCCCTGAACACACAATGCATACTTTGTTCTTAGATTATGCACAGATGTGCCATAGAAGGTGTTGTCATCCTGAGAAAAGATGGAATACCTCTTAAAATGGTGCTTGTAATCTGAAATTTTTGGAAATACTTGCATTCATTTATTTTTAAATCTGCTGCCTAATTAACTGTGACACCTTTTTAGTCAATTAAGCTTCTGACCTGAGCTAAGGCTTCAGGATGATCCGTGAATACTTTTTGGAGAGCTGGGGGCATACAGGGACATTAGAAGCAGAAGCAGAACTTACAGCGGTAGTGTCTCTTGGTTCCAGCATGGAGTCCTGAGGTATCAAGGCCTAACTATATGTAACAATAATAATGTGATTGGCAATCATGCCATCGTTATTTTTTAATTAAATACAGGCAGGGGGGCAATTAGCAGAAGTATGAGGAGGGGGGTTAAGAATTCTCTCCCCAGTCATGTTCTCGATGAAAGTAGTAGTTTTTTCCCCCTAATGCCACTTGCCACATACCATTTGCCATGTGGGGGAACTGGAACTGGTGAAGGAAGTCTTAAGCCTACTCTCCCTGCAGTTTCACTAACACACACACCCTCACATGCCTAATATTTAATTATTTAAAACCCACAACATTATTGCTAATCACATAATTAACAAAATGTGCAGTTCCATGCAGGCTCCACCATGTCCAGTGGGTAGCAGCTGAAGGCCTGGACATAGTGAACTTGGCAGACAGCAGTCCTGAAAAGGGCTTCTACAGAGAAGCTGAACATACTGCTGCCACCCTAGACCAAGGTCCCC